>CM046881.1:356589438-357822771 GCA_025667525.1 Glebionis coronaria
ACAAATTTTATCCCCATTAAAGATGGTGACAAAGTGTACTTTGGAGGTAGATATGGGACTATCACTGGCAAAGGTACTCTTCTCACCAAGAATTTGCGTTTTGAAAACGTGGTTCTGGTAAAAGAACTTGACTATAATTTGTTTAGTGTATCAAAGGTATGTGATAACAAAAATAAGGTTCTTTCCACTGATACTGAATGCTTGGTGTTGAGCAAAGATTTTAAGATACCAGATGAAAAATTCATTGATTATAGAACACCTAGGCATAAGGACATTTATAATGTGAATCTTAATGGAATTAGGATGAATAATAATTTGTCATGTCTATATGCTAAGGCTTCAGTTGATGAAAGTAATCTTTGGCACAGAAGATTAGTGCACATTAATTCTAAGAATATAAATACACCTGTAAGACATGGTTTAGTTAATGGTTTGCCTGAAAAGGCTTTCCACAATGACCATTATTGTTTTGCTTTCCTCAAAGGCAAACATCATAAGGTCTCCTTTAAGTCTAAACCTGTGCATTCTAGTTCTAAACCTCTTCACTTACTGCATATGGACTTGTTTGGTCCAAATAATATAGAAAGCTTAAATGGTAAATCCTACTATTTTGTCATCACTGATGATTTTTCTAGATTTACTTGGACTTTCTTTTTAGCTTTAAAAAGTGACACTACTGATACTTTGATTAACTTTATTACCCAAATTGAAAAGAAGTTTGGTAATGAGGTTAAGATGCTTAGAAGTGACAATGGTGGTGAGTTTAAAAATAAGTTGTTAGATGACTTTTGTACCAAGAAAGGGATTACTAGACTGTTTAGTGTAGCTAGAACCCCACAATAAAATGGGGTAGCTGAGAGAAAGAATAGAACCCTCATAGAAGCAGCCAGGACTATGTTGGCTGATGCTCACTTTTCCCATTGCTTTTTGGGCTAAGGCTGTGAATACAACTTGTTATGTTCAGAATAGGGCATTAGTCAACAAGATTCACAACAAAACACCTTATGAGTTACTTTGGCACAGGAAACCTAATATTGGTTTTCTTAAACCTTTTGGATGTCATGTAGTTGTGTTAGACACTAGTGATGCCTTAGGGAAGTTTAGTGCTAAAGGAGATGAAGGATACTTCATGGGTTATTCTGTGCAGAGTAGAGGATATAAAGTTTACGTTAAGAAAGAAAAACGTATACTTGAAAAGGTACATGTTAGGTTTTTAGAAAGTAAACCTAATGATCCTGAAAGTGGTCCAGATTGGTTATTTCACTTGGAACCTCTATGTAGAAAATTGAATTATATGCCTGTTACTAATCCAAACATTGTGAAGGTGACTTCAAATGTTGTGGAAGAACAAGTCGTTGATATTTCAGGTAAACAGTTTGATGAAGAGGTTGGATCACAAGCAGACAAATCAGCACCCATACTTGAGTATGTTACCATTCCCATATGGACAGATGCATTTGCTGCTGCTGCTGCTGGAAAGGAAAAAGGTGGTCCCCAAGTATCACCAGTTGCAAATATGCATGATCCTTCAGGCGATGACAAAGGAAATTCTGGTGCTGACAAGACAAATTCAGGCGTTGATGGATCAAACGTTGACAGCTTTGGTTCAGGCATTGACAGATCTTTTGCCCATCTCTTTTTTTCCAATAATTTTGAACAAGGTGAACCTTCAAACAGAAATGGAGAGGTTCATTCAGATGATGATGGAAGAGAGTCTGAAGAGGATATTTGTAACATGGAAGATGAGATTGAGAATAATACAATTATTGAAGGAGGAGTGCTCACTACTACAATAAAAAATCATCCCCTTTCTCTAATTATTGGTGATATGATGACTCCTGTGTAAACTATAAGGTCTCATCAGAATCATGGAGGATTTATTGCCAATATTCACAAGAAGGTTGATACCCCTCTTGTTCAAGCATGTTTGTTTGCCTGTTTTCTGTCACAACAGGAATCCAAGAACATTTTTGATGCTCTAAAAGAACCAAGTTGGGTGGAAGCAATGAAGGATGAGCTTCACCAATTTGCTATATAGGATGTATGGGAGTTGGTTGATTGTCCCAGGAATGCCAGACCTATTGGGACAAGATGGGTTCTTAGGAACAAAAAGGATGAGAGAGGCATTGTGGTCAGAAACAAGGCACGTCTAGTGGCACAAGGATATACACAAGAGGAAGGGATAGACTATGAGGAGGTCTTTGCACCTATTGCAAGGATTGAGGCTATCAAGATTTTTCTAGCCTATGCATCCTGCATGGGATTTATAGTCTATCAAATGGATGTGAAGAGTGCTTTTCTTTATGTCACAATTGCAGAAGAGGTGTATGTAATGCAGCCTCCTGGTTTTGAAGATTTAGAACATCCAGACAAGGTGTATAGAGTAAAGAAAGCTATGTATGGACTTCATCATGCCCCAAGAGCATGGTATGGCACATTGTCCACTTATCTGGTGGAAAATGGATTTAAAAGGGGCACCATAGACCATACCTTGTTTACAAAGAAGACTGGTAAGGATTTCTTACTTATTAGGTCTATGTGGATGATATCATCTTTGGCTCTTCTAGTCCAAAGATGAGTGAAGACTTTTCCAAACTCATGACAGACAAGTTCAAGATGAGTGCCATGGGGGAGATGAACTTCTTTCTAGGGTTACAAGTACAGGAGAAAGAAGATGGTATCTTCATCTCTCAAGATAAATATGTAGCAGAAATCTTGAAGAAGTTTGGCTTTTCTCCACATGAGAAACGGGCTAGCACACCTACGGATAGGGAACACCCTTGGGGAAAAGTTGGAGATGGAAAAGAGGTGGATGTCAGGCATTATAGGTCAATGATTGGTTCATTGATGTATCTCACAGCTTCAAGACCTGAAATTATGTTTGTTGTGTGTGCATGTGCAGGCCATCAAGTGACTCCCAAAGAGTGTCATCTTCATGCTGTCAAGAGGATCTTTAGACAGCTTAGGTGTTATACAGACCTGAGATTATGGTATCCAAAAGATTCCCCATTGGAGCTTATTGCATATTCAGACAGTGATTATGGTGGTGACAAATTTGATAGAAAATCGACAACTAGTGGATGCCAGTTTCTTGAGAGTAGATTGATATCTTGGAAATGCAAGAAACAAATAGTGGTGGCCAATTCTATAACTGAAGCAGAGTATGTTGTTGCAGCTTCTTGTTGTGGACAAGTCTTATGGATTCAGAACCAGCTGTTGGATTATGGGTATAATTTCATGCATACCAAGATTTTTGTAGACAAGAACAGTACTTTATGCATTATTAAAAATTATGTACATCACTTTAAAACAAAACACATTGAAATTAGACAGCATTTTATAAGAGGTTGTTTTGAAAAAGGTTTAATACAACCAGATAGGGTTAACACAGAAGAAAATGTGTCTGATTTATTAACTAAACCTTTTGATACTGGAAGATTTCAATACTTGATAACAAGTATTGGAATGATCAGTCTCACTTAATATGTCTTTTGGGATCTTATTATAAAAGTATGTACCGGATATGCATTTGTTATTGGTCTTTATACAAAATTAGATTTTCCACTCTATTTGATCTAATTATGTAGGCGTTGTTAGCATAGTACATTTGAATACAAAGTTGCTTATGGATTCTTGGAGCATTTTTGGAGCATGTTTCAGTTTATTGATGATGGTTGGAATATTTATATTTCTATCTTGACATAAATTTTTATTCCATGCATATTATTTGGCAACATATGTATCATAGGTTAAGGGGAGGTTTAGGAACCTTTTAGGACTTTTTGGGTATTCTTATAATACTCTTATCACAATTCTAGATTTTGTCCACTGGTGAGTATGAATTAGTTTACTAACTCATGAGGCACTGTAGCATGCAAAGTTGATATACTATGCACGTTGCCAAGACTTTTTGGCCTAGAATTCGGAGTGGTCTGTTGGGAGACTTGGGTATGATTTTTATTGGGCTTACCTGGGAAGTTACAAATGATTTTATGAGATAACTTCAATGTTAAGAACTTTCGTTAGCAAGGGACACTAGAGGACTGTTATGTCTATCTTGCATAAGCAAGTGTGCATGATTGGACAGTGCTTGCCACCCTATAGTAATTTTCAGTTTATAGGTTATCTTCACTAGGATAAATCACTTTGTTATGGTCCAGTTTCATTTTTATTATTTTTCTTTTTAAACGTTGACAAATTTATTTCGAAACGTTGTTAGGACCAATTTAGACGTTGACATGGATTTTTCCAACGTTGACAAGAATATAGCCGTTGGGCGTTGATGGGTTATTTTTGACCGTTGCCACTCATTGGGTCCTACCCAGTTGTTATTTTGACGAAAATTGGGGCCGTAATTTTGGGAGTTGGTAACTTTTAATTAATGAACAAGATAAGTTATTTTCTTTTCAATATTTTTATCATTATATTTTGAAAATAACTGCCTCATTTTTTACCAATCACATGTACCTACCTCTCCTATAAATTTGGCTCCTTATTTTGTAAAAGGGTACTTGCTTATTCATGTCTAACAAATTTTTCTCCTATATTCATCTTTCACAACCTTTTACACAGCTTTCTACATCAATAGCGCCTAAGTTAAACTGAGTGACTTGGTATTCGGATTCAGGAGTCAGCATAACATGGTTGCCTATTTGGAGGTTGATGATGCTCTTTTTCCTCAAGATACTCAGATGGTGGCGTATTTGAATGCATTCCATTACGGTATGCACTTTCTCATGCTCCTCTTATCCCTGTCACTCATATTAAACAGTTTCGGAACACTGTTAGTTCCTCAACGCTTAATAATGTGTCTACATTAGCTGCTATTGTCCATGGGCGTCCGTGGGTGGTTACTGAACCCTTGGTTCGCCAGGATTTGCATCTTAATGATGCAGATGGTATAACCACTCTACCCATTGGTGAGATAGAACAGGGACTTCAAGCTTTGGGGCATCCTTTCCCTGAAGAGTGTACTTTAAATAAATATAATAGACAGGAATTTCCCCCAGCTTGGAAGTACTTAATACATGTCATCCTTCAATTTTTAAGTCCCAAATATACTGCACAAAATGAAATTAACATGTGTATTGGTAGTGCTATTGTGTGTATTGCTAATGGGCAAAAGTATAATTTTTCTAAACTAATTTTTGATGGCATGTGTAAAAACAAGGGTAGCAAGATGACTCTAGCTTACCCAAGATTTTTACAAATGATTTTTGATGAACAAAGGTATTGCACCAGGGATCATGATGATTTTTATGCAATCCCTGTGCAAAAGAAAGCTATTTTTAGTAAGATGAATTCACCTCCTCACATAGACTTACCCCTGACCCAAGCCATTCTTGTTGTTATTGCAGCAGCACAACCTCAACCTGACCCACAACCACAACTTGACCCATTACCTAAACCATCACCTTTACCTCAACATATGGAACTTGACCAAGATCCCTTCAACGTTGACACATTAAATGTTGGCATTGATACTTCAAATCCAAACGTTGACACCTTTCTACAACAGACCCAAACACCACTTAACCTTCAAACTACTACCCAATCTACATAATCTTCTTCACCCCCAGACTTTAGGATGGAAAACGCCAAAGGACCATTGGAGTGTTCTCCTCTGGTGGTCCTAGCCATGTTGCATAGAGAACCACCACCACAAGTGTGGTTGGTGATATGGGTGTGGCTAGGACTATTGGTACTTGCTTAGATGTAGGCCAAGCCAGTCCTAACATCATTAAGACCTCATTCATGCTCCATGACTCAATTTTGGGAGGCAAATTCCTATTCTAGAGGAGGGCAGATTGGAACCATATAGAATGTTGGAATTGACGACTGTCTGCATTAGCTTGTAAAAGCAAAATGCAGACCTGGTACAAACTGTCTCTACACAAGGCCTTGAACTCAAGCAATTGAGGGAGAGGATTGTTCTTTTAGAAGGTGCTAACACTAGGCGTGGTATGGAGGATTATTCCAAAGGGAAGGATTAGAAGATACATGTGAGTGACAAAGGCACACATGATGGAGAATCTTTGGGTGTGGCTGAAGCTCTTACAGATTTGAAGAAGCGACCAGGTTTTGATGTCTCTTTGGTTACTCCTACAAATTTGACTTAGTCCTTTACATAAATGATGGAGCAGTTCACAAGAAGCGCTGACAATAGTAAGGTGAGCGTTGACAAGCAGATTTTTGACGCTGACAAACCAAGCGTTGATAAGAGAAAGTTGGGCGTTGACACACATGTTTTGGACGTTGATAGACCTGCAGATATGGTTGATGTCTTCTAGTCATCAGCGATCATCAAGGAAGTTTCTTCACAGGTACCATCATCATCTTTACCCATCATTGATGCATTAGATAAGGGTAAAGGAATTATGGTAGAAACAGAGGTTCCCAAGTATGCAGCCCAAGTAAAATTTGATTCAATATTGGCTGCACAACTTATGGAACAAGAAAAGAAGAAGGTTGTTGAGTCACCATTTGTGGTTACTTCTGAGGAACAAGAAGGAAGTAATGATGAAAGTGCATATTCAAGTGTTATGATTATTGAAGAACTAGAAAGACTTGAATATGGTGATGTGTTGGCAAGGGAGAAACTTGCAGGATTGAAGATGAAGGTAGATTATGATATGCCTGAAGTTGCCCAGATGTATTTTGCTTGGGAGAAGAAGATCATGGAAGTTCCAGACATGTCTTTATCAAATCAGATTTGGGGATTGGAGATTCTTCTTAGGATTCAAAGAGATTGTTAGGTAATCCTAAAGTATAAGGCCAACAATGTTTTCTCATAATCTAAGAGACAAATAAGGGAGCTTTATTATATGTTGCTTAGATGTCATCAAGGAGGTTAGACTTTTCAGAAGTTACAGGAATTGTCCTTTGATGAATTGGAATATAAGGCTTATCCTATTTGGGAAAGAGTGCAAGAGATGAACACTATCAGACTTCTTTCAGATGAAAGGAAATAAGAACTTGCAGAGGAGATGGAGATTCAAAGGGCTATGATTGTACCAAGACCATTGAAGAAGGGAGTTCCACTTGAGTTTCCTTCACATTTGAATATAGTGAATCCTAATGAAGCTGTTATTAGAAAGAGTATTAAGCTCTCACCCATGGAAGCTTCACATATGGTAGAAGTATTACCTCATGATTCCAGAAACCCTATCATTAGTTATGAAGAAGATGCAAGTGGGTTTTGGATGATTGGTAGATATGGGAAAGAGGTACATACTTTTACTACTCTTATGTCTTTGTTTGCAAGTTTTGATAGGGAAGACTTGGAAGACCTTTGGAGGTTACTGCAGGCCAAGTATGAGACTGAAGCAACTACTTCAGTCAATGGAATAAAGCTTTGGTCAACATTCAAGAGAATGTGTGCATCAGATGAAGAAGATCCAGTTTGGAAGGATCTTGAGGATGATATCAGTGGACTTCAATGGTGTCTATATTCAGCAGCTGGTGTGTATCATTTGTGTTAGAAATACGTTTTTACGTATTTAGGAAGATTCGGTCACTCCGACAATATACTAAGTAGTAGCTCATAGTCTAGATATCATTATTAAACAAACAAAGTCAAGCCTAGCCTACAACATATGTAGGCCGGCCCAACATTGTAAGCCCAAGCCCATCACAAGGCTTGGGTATATAAACCCTCTCCTTTGATGGAGAGGGTGTGTGTTCCTCATTTTTACACATAATGAAAAAGTGTTTTTCTTTCACTTTCTCTCTCTAAGTGTGTGTGTTCTCACCATCTTTCTATCTCTTTCTCTCTCAAAAACATCAGCAAGATCTACATATCCTTCAAATGGTATCAAGAGCCATGGGATGATTGTATTGTTCATGTGTTTGTGTTCTTGATTCATACGTTATTTTTGATCCATTTTCACACGTCCAAAAATTGTTTTTTGTGTTTTTGATGGTTTTTTCTTGATACAAATCTTCTACATAGTTGTGGTAGGGATTTGGTATAGTTACTTTGGCTAAAAACACTAAATTTTTGGGTGTTTTGATCATTTTTTGGCTTAAAATCACGAATTGGTTGAGTTTTGTCCGAGAAAAGTAGGAATTATTCCGATCAGGTCATCGGAAAAGGGTTTATAGGACATTCCGATCAGTGTAATCAGAATAGGGTTTAGGGATTCTGATTTTGGGTACATTCCGATTAGGTATTCCGATTAGGTATTCTGATTTGTCATTCCGAAAAGGGACATTCCGATTTGGTTCATTCTGATTTAGGACTTTCCGATCTTTGACATTCCGATTAGGGTTTATTCCGATCAAGGTATTCCGATTTGGTATTCCGATCAAGGTATTCCGATAACACATTCCGATCAAGATATTCCGATAACACATTCCGATCAGCATTCAGATCACTATTCCGATCAACATTCCGATCAACATTCGTGTGTAATTATGACTTGGAATTTTTGGTTTATCGAGGACATATTTTAGGGGATTTTAACATTGTTTCTCGACTTCAACTCACAACAACAAACACATTTACTTTCTTTCATTGATCGATCAACGTTTGTAAATCTTAACTTATTGAAATGGAGTATACATCTCTTACGGATAAGTCCATCCTCTCGGGTACGGATAATCGTCCACCAATGTTGGTGAAGACTATGTATGAGGAATGGGCTTCCCGAATGGAACTTTATATGTTGAACAAGGAGAATAGACATCTCATTTGGGCATCGGTGCTCAATGGACCATTAGATTATGGTATAGTGACGGAAGGTACAACTACTCATCCTCGCACAACGGGTGAATTGACTGGAGATATGAAGATTCAAGACAAATGTGATAAGTATGCTACAAACATCATTCTCCAAGCCCTTCCTCCAGATGTCTACAAACTCGTCAGCAAACATAAAGTTGCCAAAGAGTTATGGGATAGAATTCGTGTTCTCATGCAAGGCACCTCGTTAACTAAACAAGAACGAGAGTGTAAGCTTTATGATACTTTTGATAAGTTTGCCTATGTGCCAGGGGAGACTCTCAATGATTACTATCTGAGATTTACCCTATTGTTGAATGAGCTCAATATCTATGGCATGACAATTCCTACCTTTCAATTGAACTCCAAGTATTTGAACACTCTTCCTTCAGAATGGAAAAAATACGTGACGGATGTTAAATTGGCTAAGGACTTGCATAACACCAATGTGGATCAACTTCAAGCTTTTCTTCAACAACACGAATGCCATGTGATCGAGGCTCGGTTGTCTACACCTCAAGTTCATGATCCACTTGCAATGTATGCTTCTCAACAAAACATGGCTTATACTTATCAACAACCATCATACTTGCAGCAACCACCACCACACACCAATCAGCAACCATCTTATCAAACACCAATGATGCCACAACAAGCATTTCAACAAGATGTTCATCAACAATCTTTTCTACAACAACCACCATATCAGACATCACCATCACAAGCCAACACTTCTCCAATGGGCTATACTCCTCAGCAAGGATATTTTTCAATAGAAGCACAACCAGCACAAGATTTATACTCTAATGAACTTCCACCAATCCAAGCACCGGTCTTTACTCCAAATGATACGCCAGCTGATGTTCTAAACCATCTCACAGCCTACTTGTCAAAACTTGTTGCAACTAGAGGATTTACACCAACAAACAATCAGCTCCGCACCTCATCAAATCCTCGACAACAAGCCACTGTTCAAGATGGTCAAGTGACGGTGCAACCTATTCAGGGAAGGCAAAATTCATATGGACCTCCTACAAGGACTGGGAACAATCAAGCTGTGAATTCTCAAGCTAGTGGAAATGGGAGTCCTATTGGTCCTAAGAAGGTTGTGACTTGCTACAATTGCCGAGGACAAGGTCATATGGCTAGGGAATGCACTCAGCCGAAAAGGAGAAGGGATGATGCATGGTTTCGTGAGAAGATGTATTTGGTTGATGCTCAGTCTAAGGGGAAGATTTTGGATTCAGAGGATTTGGCATTTCTTGCAGACCCAGGGGCAGCAGATACTGAAGGCATTGTAGTCGTTTCTACTTCTAACGCAGCTTATCAAGCAGATGATCTTGACGCATATGATTCAGATTGTGATGACATTCACTCTGCCCAAGCTGCTCTCGTTGCTAATATCTCTCACTACGGTTCTGATGTCATCAGTGAGGTACCAACCACATCTAATAATATTGATGATAACCAACATCAAGTTGGGCATGAAAATGACAACCTCGAACAGCATTCGGGAACTAGTAATTCAAATGATGTGGTACCCAAACCTACACATTTGAGTGAACCTCAACCAAATGCTACGACGGGAATGGAATCTTATGCTCAACATGATTTGGTCATGGTGTCTAAACATATTATTGATCAAATGCATATGGCACTCAGACAATCCGTATATACGAATTCCACCCTAACTGCTGAGCTTGCGTTGCATAAAGAAAAGGTCAAAACTTTTGAAATGGTCCCTCAAGCAGAGAAAATAACATGTTCTGAATTTGACCAATTTCGTTATGAAAAGATTGAAAACTTGAAAGAAATAGAATCATTAAAAGCTAATCTTTCCAATGAATTAAAAGCAAAAGAGTCGGTTGTCAATGATTTTCAGAAACTTAAAATGGATTTCTAAACTCTCGAGTCTAAAAAGGTTGAATCGGAAATTAATGCTACCAAACTTCTTAAATTTAAAGAACAACAGCTTTTAAAACAATACGCTTCCACAGAAAAGGTTCATCTTTTAACTAAATCATTTAAAGAACTCGAACTTAAACGTCTTCAAGATTTACCACCTAATCCCGGCTATGCAAAACAAGCTCAGGAATATATTCCCGGTCATTATGATATGACAATAATTGGCAAATCGAAAGAAGCACCTTTTGTTCGTAGTACTGAGGAGACACAGTCACTTGCGGATGAAACTCCTTCTAAAATGATTTCAAAATTCCATACAATTGATTATGATCAACATAACAAAGATCAATTTACGAAAAAGACACGCATTCGCTTACAAAAGGAATTAGCTGAATTGACAGTTCTTGTGACCCAAAGTTTGTCATATGAAAACCTTCCTAGTACGTCTCCTACACTTGTTAAAACGGATTTAACGAAGTTAATTCCACCGGTAAGTAAGGCGTCCGTTAAATTAAATGCGGTACACCAACACTTAGCCGATTTTGACAAGGTCATTTTGGAATGTACGACGGCTTCGGCCATAACGGAAGGTGAATGGAACTTTGAGCACACTAGAGCTGCGTTCCGAAATGAAATTGTTCCGTTTGTAGACAATGTTAAGGCTTGTCTTAGTAATCTTGATCAAGATTTATTTTTGGAAATAGAAGAAGCTAGACGTGTTTTCAATGAAATGGAAGATGGTTTTGAAAACAGTTTACTTGAAATAGAACGGGTTTCACGCCAAAATGACCAGCTTCTGAAGCAAGTGATGTCTCATGATATAGTTTATGTCTGTGTGAATAAAAGTGTTGATAATGATTCTATTGTGCATAATGTTGAATATGTGGATACTGTGGTAGATAGTACTTGTCACGAATCTGACGCTGAATTTTTAAAGCTTCAAGATTCATATTCATCGCTTTCAAAACATTTTGATGAGATTCAAACACATTGTATTTCGCTTGAATGCAAGCAACAATTTATTCAAGAAATCTTTGAAACGTCATTCGAAGGTGTTAATATCGATGATGCAAATTTTGAAAAGAATTTTCGATTGAATTTACAATCAAAACAGCGTCAGCCAAGTGACAAAGTTGCTACATCTCTGTCGATAGAAATAGAGAAATCTAAGGAGCTTAACTTTGTGAACGTACTTCAGGCCGCTGAGAATTTTAAACTAGATCTAGATAATCGAGTTTCCAAGATTTTGTCCAAAGTTGATAACTTAAAACAGAAAAATACACGACTTTTCGATTCAGTAAAGCCCGCATGTGTTGATACCACTCCACAGAATCAATCACTGATTGAACAATTAAATCGAAAGTCGGTGGAAATATCTGATTTGAGGGAACAAATTTGTGATAAGAATCTGGTCTTGGCTGAGTTAAAGGAAACACTTCGTACTCTAAAAGGTAAGAATGTTGTGGATAACGCCGCCACTGTCTCAGCATCGTCCTCTAGTGCAATCAAAAGGAACCTTATAGCCGTCACACCACTTAACAATGGCCCTAGGACTAAACCATCTCAAACTTTGGTCATTAAAGATAAGGCGGAATCAAAACCAGCTTCTATTGTTCCCGTGTTGCCTTCTACAGGAGTAAGCACCACTACTAAGGCTCAAAGATCTAAGCTTAAAAGAAACAAGAAGAACGATAGGATCTTGCCCCCATCTAGTAGTCAAGTGAAGAAGAAAATAGAAGCCCATCCTAGGAATGTTATTTCTGTTTTGAATAAAAAGAATCACGTAGCTAAACCTAAAGGCTCTGCGGTTGTGCAGTGTTCTAAGCCTACTGTGAATTCTAATTTAAAATGTTGGAATTGCAATGAATGTATGTTTTCTAGTCGTCATGATTCTTGCCTTATTGACCATGTGAATGAGATGTATGCCGGGAAAAATGGATTAGAATGGAAACCGACTAGGAAAGTGTTAACCCAAGTTGGTTGGATGTGGCGCCCCACTGGTAGAACTTTCACTATAGTAGGAAATACGTGCCCTTTAACTAGGATCACTCCCACTAAAGCGAAGAAAGCGTGCCCTTTAACTAGGAGTACCAAGGCTACCAAAACACAAGTGTGTCCTTTAACTAGGAACACCAACACTACTGTAGGAACAACGTGCCCTTTAACTAGGTCTACTCCCACTGTAGTGCCCGCGAATAATCCAAAACCTAAGAAAGTTGGAACTGTAAAACCTGTTAGTGCTAAAAATCAGATTAGAAAACGCAGGAAATCTAAGGGTCATAAACATGTTAGCAATTCTGATAATCTTATATCTGTATCTGCTAACACTCAGGAACCAATAGTTTCCAATGCATTGTCTACTGTTGTTATTGAAAACAGGTGGTCCAAATTGTTCTCTGGTATTTGGACTCTGGTTGCTCCAAGCATATGACCGGAGATCGCTCTCAGCTCAGAAATTTCGTCAGCAAGTTTCTTGGTACGGTTCGATTTGGAAATGATCATATTGCAAAGATAATGGGTTATGGTGAATATCATAATGGGAATGTTATTATTTCAAGAGTGTATTATGTGGAAGGTCTCGGTCACAACTTATTTTCTGTGGGAAAATTTTGTGATGCAAACCTAGAAGTTGCTTTTCGAGAGCATACCTGCTTCATTCGTAATTTGGAAGGGGTTGATTTATTGAAAGGTACTCGAGGGAATAATTTGTATACTCTGTCTCTACAAGATATGATGGCCGCTTCTCCCGTATGTATTCTCTCCAAAGCATCGAAGACTATGTCATGGTTATGGCATCGACGGTTATCTCATCTTAACTTTGACGCTATTAATCACTTGGAGAAAAACGAACTTGTTCGTGGTCTTCCTAAACTATCATTTCACAAGGATCATTTGTGTTCTGCGTGTACAATGGGGAAAAGAACTAAGAAATCTTACAAACCCAAGAGGGAAGACACCAACCAAGAGAAACTTTATCTGTTGCATATGGATCTTTGTGGGCCAATGCGTGTTGAAAGTCTTAGTGGCAAAAAGTACATCCTCGTCATTGTCGATGATTACTCTCGGTTTACATGGGTGAAATTTCTTAAAGCAAAATATGAGGCACCTAAATTCATCATCGGATTTCTCAAGATGATACAAGTGCGTCTCAACACTACTGTTCGACGCATTCGTACAGATAATGGAACCGAATTTGTGAATCAAATCTTGCGTGATTATTATGAAGAAGTTGGCATATCTCATGAAACATCCGTTGCACGCACTCCACAACAAAACGGTGTCGTTGAAAGGCGAAATCGCACACTTGTGGAAGCTGCTCGAACGATGTTAATTTACGCAAAGGCTCCATTGTTTTTATGGGCAGAAGCAGTATCTACAGCAGTGTACACCCAAAACTGGTCACTAATTCGTAAACGTCATGGTAAAACACCTTATGAGCTTCTCCATGGAAAAGTACCAGATTTATCATATCTTCCTGTATTTGGGTCTCTTTGCTATCCAAATAATGATGGTGACAATTTGGGAAAACTTCAACCAAAGGCTGATATTGGTATTTTCATTGGTTATGCACCCGCAAAGAAAGCATACCGAATCTACAACCATAACTCTCGCAAGATCCTTGAAACTATGAATGTTGATTTTGATGAGCTGACAACAATGGCTTCTGAGCAAAGCAGCTCTGAACCCGCGCTTCATGAAATGGGACCCAGTAATATTAGTTCTGTCTTGTCCCAAACAACCCTACTTCATCATCATTTACACCACCTTCTAGGACTGAATGGGATACGTTGTTTCAACCGTTCTTTGATTAATTCTTTAATCCTCCAAGTATTGTTGCTCCAGAACCTGAGGTAATAGCTCCGGTCACCGAAGTTGTCGCTCCAGCAACCGTTGCACAATCAGATACGTCGGCACCTACATTTGGTCTAGATATACCTTCAACAAGTAATTCTCAACCAACACATGTTTCAAATACCCATGTCATGCCTATTGATGATTAAGAGGATGATGATGATCATGATTTGGAATTCGCTCAAATGCGTGAACTTCCATTCTTTGGTGTACCTATTCCCGACCCTAATCAAGCCGGGTCGTCCACCTCAGAGGAAGCTCCTTCTACGGTTTACTCCAATCCACGGATTCATGAACATGACAGCAAGTGGACAAAGGATCATCCTATTGATTCTATTATTGGTGACCCTAATCGTCCGGTATCCACACGAAGTCAGTTACAAGAAAGTGCAATGTTTTGTCACTTTGATGCTTTTCTCACTGAAGTTGAACCTAAGACATGGCAACAAGCTTTTACTCAATCATGTTGGATAGAAGCTATGCAAGAAGAACTTAATGAATTTATACGTCTTGAAGTATGGGAACTTGTCCCATGCCCGGATCAAGTACAGTTACTCATTTTGAAATGGGTTTATAAGGTGAAACTCGACGAGTTAGGCGGAATTTTGAAAAACAAAGCTAGACTAGTAGCTCGTGGATACAAGCAATTATTGGGCATCGACTTTATGGAATCCTTTGCGCCTGTTGCCCGTTTGGAAGCTATTAGACTATTCCTCGCTTATGCAGCCCATATGAATATGATGGTCTATCAGATGGATGTGAAGACGGCATTTCTTAATGGTGAAATCAAGGAAGAGGTTTATGTTCAACAGCCGGATGGTTTTGTGAATCCTAATTATCCTAATCATGTGTACAAACTTAAGAAGGCTCTCTACGGGTTGAAGCAAGCTCCACGCGCATGGTATGATCTATTGTCACAATTCCTCATTACGTAAGGCTTCGCTAAAGGCAAGGTGGATCCCACGCTATTCATTCAGAAACGAGGTAAAGATATGATTATGGTACAAATATATGTTGATGATATTATATTTGCAGCCTTGATAAGTGTGAAAACACTAATCAATAATGATCCAAAAACCACTCAAAACACGGTCAAATACATAATATTTAGCTTTGAAATATCAGAATTACGCGTGCATTTGCGTTTCATGTGTTTTCAGGTAAGAAGATACATTTTTGAGCAAAGACGCGTTTTCAAGGACTTATCTGATGAAAAGACGAAGAAAAAGACGAAAGATGCTTCTAGGACCTTATTTGCCAAACTTTCAAAGATCAAGGGATGAACTTGCAAGCTTCTACAAAGAAAAGGATGAAAATGAGATTTGCTTAAAGTTTTAAAACCATTTGGAAAGAAATGAGAATGGAAGTACTAAATGGCAAATTTAATGAAAAGTATTATTTATCTTGGTCATTTGACCAAGACCGGTCAAACACAAACACAACAAAAACGTCTTCTTCAACCTTCAAGAGAGAGACGATATTTCTCCATTCAACCTCCACAAACCTGCAAGTTATAATTACGGAAGATCCAAGAAGAATTAGCCAAAGAGTCCAACTACAAAGATGATCCTCTTTCTTTCCTCTACATGAAGATATCAATTAATTTGATCAAAACTCGAAGACGAAGAAACGCCCAAATGTGATGAAGAAGAAGAACGAGTCTATCCTCGTATTTACACGTGGCATTCAATGATTGGTGGAGCCACGTCACACCTCTCCTCTCTCGACGCCTATAAATGAAGACGAAGGCCTTCATTTGGAACGGTTAGCTTAGGTGTAGAGTAACACATAGTTAGTTTGTTAGGATAGAGTTAGTTAGTTAGTTTAATTTTCTCCACAGCTTTATGATTTTCAGTTGAGCAATTATATGAAAGTTAGTTTTGATTCAGTTTTCCTTTCATATCAATCAGTTGTAACCGAAACTATTTTCGCCATTAATGGAAGTTTTAAGCTTTTCGATTTCTCATCTTGATTCTACGATTCTGATAGTCTGTTATGATATATTGTTACAAAATAGTTTAAATCTGTTATAAAATCACCATTAATGAAAGTAACAATCGGCTTCATTCTATTTTCAAGTTACAGTTTCATTTCTCTAATCTTTTCTTCTCAGTCTTAATACCTGTTTCATGAGCTCTCAAAAAGCTTTCTTTAGATTTTAGTTAAAGTGTTTAAAATTCTGCTCATTTAGTTGCGATTTCAAGAGTCTCAATTTGAGATAGTTAGGAGTAAATTCCGTCTTGTTTCGATAGGATTCAGTTTTGAGAACTAGTTAAATCAGTTAAAGTCTTTCGAGTCGGTAGTTGTAAATTTTAGAGTTAAATGTTTTTCAAGTTTTGTTTTCCTAAAAAGCTGTTCGTTTACATTTACTGTTTGTTATTTTTGAAGTAAAAAGTTCATAAGCTAGTCTGAGCTTATGACATGCTTAATTTCATTGTCAGCCTTTCAGAACAAGCTTCTTAGTTTTATATTTCTGTAACACCCCCACAAAATGCTATGCGCAGCGGAACTACAACATTTGGGTGCTACTCAGTTATCATTACACACAAGATATATCGAACGACTCTAAAGAGACGTCAACTTAAAACTTGAATTAAAAATTGTTAAATGATACATGTCCACGGTTTTTCCAACCCTACTTGGTACAACAGAGTTTAGCGTTTTCGGTCCCCATAAATCTCGACCCAAGAATTTCAATTTCACAACAACATAACATTAAAATTTAAAAATGTTTAAGTAGAAAAGGGAGGAAAAACAAGCAGACTCCAAGCCATACACACAACATCCATCCCATGCACGCTCCATGCTACACTTCAGCGGTTACCTGAAACACATGCCAAAATTTGGTCAACGAAAACGTTGAGTGGAATTCATAGGTTTTACAATTCATTTTGAACGTATATGAAGTAAAAACCATTCACGATCATTCATAGACTTGTCGATCAAACAATCTATATTCAAGATACTGACAATTGTGTTTAAGCTCATGACACTAAACCGTTAACTCAATCACCCGCGTAATAATTACCGGCGTGATTCAGATGAAACCATGGCCCCTAATAAGGCATCAGTTGCAATTATACCTTGTCTCTTATCACAAATTATCCGTCCGCAGGGGGTATCAACGTACTAGCCCTCGTCTCGGATAGGGTAGTCAACCCCATAGTACTATCACTTTGTATAAGCGGCTATTTCCCCCTTCGCAAGGGCAAGACAATAGTTAATAGTTCATGAAATTAGGGTCTTTTGCAACTAGGTACTCAACACAATTTCTAAGGCAACATTCGGGACTAACAATCATTCATGACATACGTTCATTTTAAAAACTAGCATGCATTTCCCTCGCGGGTAAAAAAGTTTGAAATAAATATAAGCGAGGCTATAAATTCACACCTTATATATTAAGTAGTCGGTAGTTCGAGAGATGATCACTGACGACGATACGGATGCCCGGGTAAATCAACACCTATCAACCAAATAACGCGTAATGAGTAACCTCATTTTAAATACCTTATGGTACTGTATAAAATACATAGATACTAGTCACTTAGGACAATTACAACTCACGCCAAAACAAAACAACAAGCATCACTCATTTCACACCATTTGTTCTTATTATTTACGTCATCCATTTTTACTCATTTTCGCCGGTACTTACCGAAAGTACGGGCTGTTCTACTATATTTAACCATTCTTATAAAATTTGACAAAATTCTCAAAAATACTATAAGACCTGTATATAACACATTTTTAATCCCAATAAAAGTTTTTACATCTACGACCCGTTACTCAACGCTTTTCCAAAAACTACATTTTTCGGACTGAAATTGTACTTCGACCAACTTGGACTTCTTTGACGTATTTGAAATGCACCTTTGAATTCTTTGACTCCTAAGTCCACTTATAGACTCAATTACACAGGTTTGTGACCAAAATTTGACCTTTGACCTTTTACCAATTCATACTTGTGGTCCTCGGGATTTGACTAAAACTAAACATAAATTCGGATTATGAAAGTTCTCGTCTCCCGGTACACGATCTTTAAAACCTCATAACTTTTAGCTCGTTTAGAGTCACGAGCTCTACCTTATACCAAATTAAAGCTAAGAAGACCCTCTATGACTACATTTAGCTATCTAGACCTGTAGGAAAAATTATTTTTATGAAAAGGTCTTAAACTTTCTGCCTAAATTTAACCGTACCAAAATCACACTTAAGCTCGATTCCAAACCTATTAATCATTACTAGGCTTCATCCTAAGCATTTCCAATCATAACCAAACACTAATTTCAGTCCCTAATCCCTATTGATCATCAACCTTATAATCTAAAAATCTAAAAACAAACATGCAAACACTTGTACCCATCTAACACATCAATAAACACAAGGCTAAACACAAAACCAATGCTCAAAATCATCAATCACCATGGCTCCCCAAACACCCCCTTTAGCCGTGGGGTTTGGGTGACCAAATCACCACAACCAAATCAATTTTGGTGGGTTTGATTAGTGATTATACTCTCATTTTACATGAATTTAACATGCATTAATCCAATTAACCTCAAAAACGAGTTTGAATGATCTTGAAAATTTTTGGAAAAATTTTGTTAATGCATGTTTGAAATAACCATGGATTAACACTCACCAATGGATTTTAGAAGGTGGTCTAAGGTTAGATTTTGTCAAAACTCAAAAAAAATGGTGGATGGTGGTGGTGTGGGGGTTTGGCCGTCAGCCTAGAGAGAGAGGGAGAGAGTTTGTGTCTTTTTTTTTGTTAAGTGTTGTGTGTGTGTGATTTGTCCCCATTTTGTGAAATGGGAGGGACCAAGTTGCAATTTCACCTTTCTTTTGGCCTTAAGCAAAAACGACACCAAAACTTTGCAAGATTGACTCACTAGTCTTTTTAGAAAATTTTACGGGAGTCGGAAATCATCCCAAACACTCCAAAATACTTTTGGGATACTTTAAATGTACTCGGAAAGCTATAAAACTCACCCGACTCAACTTAACACGAACCGTAAGTAAAATTCTCGAAAAATTACATCATCGATAAATCGTCAATAATTATAGAAATTTGGGCATCCATCGGGATCGTATTCGTTATCGTCCTTCTTGAATCGTCAATCGTAAAAATTATAACCTCGAACATCGGCTTTAACCAAAATACTAATATATATAGAAATTAATATTTATTAAAAATTTCAAAAATTAGCGTAATTTAGGGTAACGTTAATGACCTCGGTTCTAGGGTGTCACATCCACCCCTCCTTAAAGAGAGCGACGTCCCGGCGCTCGCCTCTTCTTGTACTCACATTTCGTTCTGCTAGAACAGATGAGGATACCTTTCCTTGAAAAAGTCCTCACGTTCCCAAGTGTATTCCGGTCCACGCTTAGAATTCCATCGAACCTTCACAATAGGAATTCTACTACGCTTCAGCCTCTTGACCTCTCGGTCCATAATTTCCACAGGTTCTTCCACAAAATGCATTTTGTCGTCCAGTCGAATCTCGTCCAAAGGAATCACCAATTCCTTATCCGCCAAACTCTTCTTCAGGTTCGATACGTGAAACGTGTCGTGAATAGCGCTAAGCTCGCTCGGCAACTCTAACTTGTACGCTACTGGTCCAATTCGTTCAACGATCTTAAATGGTCCAGTATACCTCGGAATCAACTTTCCTTTCTTCCCAAAACGAATTACACCCTTCCACGGCGATACCTTGAGCATAACCATATCTCCGACTTCAAACTCCAACGGTTTCCTTCTGTTATCGGCATAACTCTTCTGTCGGCTTCTCGCAGCAAGTAGTCGGTTATTGATTTGCACAATCTTCTCTGTCGTTTCTAAAACCATTTCGGGTCCAGTCAATTGACTTTCTCCTACTTCACTCCAACACACAGGTGATCTACACTTCCTTCCATACAATGCTTCGAACGGTGCTGCCTTGATACTCGCATGGTAACTATTGTTATACGAAAACTCCACTAGAGGCAAGTGGCGTTCCCAACTTCCTCCAAAATCAATCACTCATGCTCGGAGCATGTCCTCCATCGTCTGAATAGTTCGTTCACTCTGGCCGTCAGTTTCCGGGTGATAAGCCGTACTTAAATTCAATTCAGTGCCCATCGCAGGTTGAAGCGAATTCCAAAATTCCGAAGTAAATCTACTATCGCGGTCCGAAATGATCGATAACGGCACTCCATGTCTGCAGACGATCTCTTTCACGTACACACTGGCTAGATTTTCCATGCTGTCCGTCTTCTTCATAGGTAAGAAATGAGCAGATTTCGTTAATCTATCCACTATTACCCATATCATATCACATCCACTAGGAGTTCTAGGTAAACCCGTCACGAAATCCATAGCGATTTTCTCCCATTACCATTCCGGGATCTCTGGTTGTACCAACAATCCAGATGGTTTCTTATGTTCTGCTTGAACCTTCGCGCATGTCAAACACTTACTAACGTAACGAGCAATATCCGCCTTCATATGCGGCCACCAATAAACTTTCTTCAGGTCGTGATACATTTTGTCCGATCCAGGATGTATCGAATATCTCGACTTATGCGACTCGTTCATAACCAATTCTCGTACTCCAGGCTTTCCTTCCTCAGATGAACACAATGGTAACCAAATCCGATTCTCAAAATATCTCAGTCCGTCTGACCTAATCACGAAAAGAGGTTTCAACATTCTTCCCAAGTTCTCAGCTTCAACATTCCCTTTCATTAGTCCCCTCTCTTGAGCCTTCAGTATAGTTTCGGTTAAGTCAACGCTCTCAGTCATCACCAAAGCTCTGACTCTCAAAGGTTTCTCTCGTTCCTTCCTACTCAGTGCATCCGCTACAACATTCGCCTTGCCAGGGTGGTAGCGAATTTCACAGTCGTAATCACTCAGTAGTTCAACCCATCGTCTCTGTCGCATATTCAACTCCTTTTGATCTAAAATGTGTTGCAAACTCTTGTGGTCAGTGAATACAACACACTTCGTCCCATACAAATAATGTATCCACAACTTCAGCGCAAAAACTACAGCTCCTAATTCCAAATCGTGCGTCGTGTAGTTCTCCTCATTCTTCCTCAGTTGCCTCGATGCGTAAGCTATCACCTTTTCACGCTGCATCAAAACCACTCCATAACCCTTACGAGATGCATCACAATACACTACAAAATCTTCGGTTCCTTCAGGCAATGACAATATCGGTGCGAAACATAACTTGTCCTTGAGCGTTTTGAAAGCGAGTTCTTCCTCATTTCCCCATTCATACACCCTATTCTTTTCGGTAAGCTTTGTCAATTGTTTTGCAATAAACGAAAATCCTTCAATGAACCTTCGATAATACCCAGCTAAACCAAGGAATTGTCGAACTTCAGTCGGCGTTGTCGGTGCCGACCATTGCCTGATCGCTTCGACCTTGGCAGGATCCACGCGAACTCCCTTGCTATCAATCACGTGACCTAGGAATTGCACGGATTCTAACCAAAACTCACACTTCGAGAATTTCGCATACAGCTTCTCCTTCTTTAACAACTCCAAAATCTTCCTCAGGTGCTTCTCGTGGTCCTCCTTACTCTTAGAGTAAATAAGTATATCATCGATGAAGACAATAACAAACTTATCTAGATACGGCTTGCACACGCGATTCATAAGGTCCATGAATACAGCAGGCGCGTTCGTCAACCCAAACGGCATCACTCGAAATTCAAAGTGTCCATACCGCGTACGAAAGGCAGTTACAGGAATATCCTCCTCTCTTACACGTAGTTGATGATACCCTGATCTTAAATCGATCTTTGAGTATACACTAGAACCTTGCAATTGATCAAACAAATCGTCAATCCTCAGCAATGGGTACCGATTCTTAACCGTCAGCTTGTTGAGTTCCCTATAGTCAATACACATCCGAAATGAACCATCTTTCTTCTTCACAAACAACACTGGCGCTCCCCATGGTGATGAGCTCGGCCTAATGAATCCCTTGTCCATCAATTCCTTCAGTTGATCCGATAACTCCTTTAACTCGGATGGTGCTAAGCGATAAGGTGCACGCGCAACCGGCGCAACTCATGGCACCAAATCAATTTGAAACTCGACCTCACGGGTGGGTGGTAAACCCGGCAACTCGTCTGGAAAAACTTCCGGATATTCGCAGATAACAGGTACCTCTTCAATCCTCGCCTCTAAATCACCATCACTCGAAACTTGTGCCAAAAACACATCGCATCCGCTCTCTACATACTTCACCATTTTCAAACAGGAAATCACTTTCAAACGAGAAGTGCATTCGTCTCCCTTCACCGTCAAGACTTTATTCCTCAACGGAATCTGAACTAATCTCTCGCCACAGACGATCATAGCACTGTGCGCCATTAGCCAATCCATTCCCACAATCACGTCAAACGATCCTAGCTCTATAGGCATCAAGTCGATTTTAAAAGCGTAATTTCCTAACTTCAAGGTACACCCTCTCAGTATAGAATTCGTACTAACAATTTTTCCATCGGCTAACTCAACGTTATAACTAGTCGCTAACAACACCGGTCTTCTATCTATATGACGACTAAATTTAACATCTACAAAACTCTTGTCGGAGCCAGAATCAAACAAAATACTAGCATAACAAGCGTCTAGCAAAAACATACCGGTAACCACGTTAGGACCCTGTGGTTTATCAGCCGTCCCTACTTGATACACGGCAGCAGCGTTGTTACCTCCCCGCTTGTTTCCTGCCTTCGGGCAATTCACTTGCATATGGCCTCTCTCTCCACATCCAAAACATCCCTTCATTCTGATAACATTCGCCCCAGTGGCTACTCCTCCCGCTCGGCAACCAGACGTCCTGTGACCTGCTTTTCCACATTTGCCGCATGCAGGCGGGCAATTCCCGACATGGTACAAGTTGCACCTACCACAGTGGGGATTCACTTTTACTCCTCTGGGGTTTGTCACAGCCCTCATCCCTTCATTCCTTCGTTGGTTAAACTGCTGATTGCGGTTCTGACCATGGTTGTTTCGATTTTCACCTCGGTTTTGGCCCTAGGATTGATTGCTTTGTGCCGCTTCCCATTTCCTCTTGTTTCCTTCAGCAATGAAGTTCTTCTTGTCCTGGAGCTTGACGTCCATCAATGCGTGAGCCATCTGGACCGCTTCATCAAACGACCCAGGTTTAGACGAAGTCGTCTCACCTTTAATATTACTGGATAAACCTTTGATGTACTGTTTCATCTTCTTGGCATCATTGGCAAAAATGTCTGGACACAAAAGGCTTAGTTCATTAAACCTCCTGGTGTAAGCAGCTATATCATTGTTCTTCAAGGTCAGGTGCCTCAACTCATCTTCCAATTGACCCAATTTCTCTTCCGGGCAGAACTTCTTAGTCAAAAGAGCTTTTGTCGCAATCCATGTTCTTGCATTCGCTACAGCCAATCCAACAGTGGCTACTTGGGTGTTCCACCAACTTAATGCATCGTCAAGAAACGTAGCAGCCGCAAACTTAACCTTGTCCGCTTCTGCACAACCGCTGATCTCGAAAGTACTTTCAACCTTTTCCAACCATCTTCTAAGTTCTAGAGCTCCACCAGTTCCATGAAATTGCGTGGGACCGCATTTCATAAAACTAGAATAGGTACACACTCTCGGGGCTTGCTGTCTCCCCGCGTTTCTATCCTGGTCCTGATTTCTCCCGGCTCGGTCTGCTTCTAGCGCATTTGCTATAGCTTACTGAATCATTGTGTTTACACGATCGGCGGTTAACTTTGGAGGCATGGTGTTATCGAATATCTCTTTCTACAAGACAGGGAAAATAGAAAAACAATGTAAGTATACACATCAAGATTAAGATGGATTTCTCTTTCAAGACATAATACACATACAACGACACATCACTACAGAGTTACTAATATTCATCAATTCACATCACAAAAGATCAAATTTAAGACATATCACAGATCATGAAAGGTAAACATGGATTGTATTGATAATTAACCAAAATTGTGACAAGTATTGCCACTACAATCATTCACCATAAAACTTAAGTCCTCAAGTTTTTCGTCATAATGCCATCATACAAAAGTCTAAAACAGTTCTATTACAACGATCAAAGATAAAATACAAGACAAGCAACTAGGCATGTGGTGATCCACATGGCCTCTTGGATGGCGGTTCGTCATCATCTTCCTCGGGTTCCTCTTCGCTATCATCCTTGTCCACATCATCCATTTTTCTCTTTCCTTTGTCGTTCGGCCCACATTCAGTCTCCTTTTTCGTCCCTGATGTAGACCCACACTCAATCACTACCTGATTTCCCACAGTAATACAAGCACCTCTAGTAGGCGGCTGAATCATGAAGTCATTAGCCTCCATCTCCAAGTCGTCCACGAATCTCCAATCTGGGGGCAATGATGCTCTCACTCGATGCTCCCAACTCTGCATCCTTGACAATCTCACTTGATCTTCCCTAACATGGTCAAGACTAGCGCTCAAATTCGCGACCATCGATCTTAGACTGTTGATGTCACTTTTGTTTACATTTCCATCATACTCAATTCTTGCAGTCCTTTCCAACAGTCTTTGGTGTTCCCTTTCATTCTTATCAAACCTCTTAATTACCCTGGTCTCAACTACAAACCGCTCATACATCAACCTATCCATCCTCCTCAAACGACCTGCGGGATCCCAGTAGTGTCTTGGTCTCGGAAAGTAGACCCTTGCGATATTCTCATGAATCGATTGCGACTTGGATGATTTGCTGGACTCTACACCGCTCCCATTACTTACTCGAACAAATCCTGGCACTGTTCTCAAATAGTCCTTACAATTGTCCATCGGGCGATTAAAGGGTTGCTGCTCATATCGATCGGTTGGAGGTACTTCATAACCCTTCGGCGAATTCGAAGATTGAAACAAATCAGGTTCGGTCTGACCTACAGCATTCTCGGGAATGCCATCATCCATTAGTTCCTCGGGCTCTTCCTCAGAATCTTCACTCTCATCACTACTGATGCTAAAATTGTCCACCTCACTTTCATCATTGTCATTTTCCGGCCCTATTTCCTCTTCTGGAGCGATCCATCCATTGTCATTATCCGGCGGGTTCGGAGGAAACGGTCCCCCTTCGTGACCTACGACGTAATCGTTTCCATTACCATTAGGCGGTACCTCGGCCATTCCTGCAATAACAGTGAATTTCGGAGGGTACGTAAGTAATTATACAATATTTATAAATACATGCATGCAAATGCAATGCAAAGGTGGTACATATGCCCAAAATGTAATAATATGATGCTCATGCATGATTAATACAAATATTACGATGTCGGATATTCCACGTATAATTTCAACGTCTACATATAGTAATTTCCATACTTACGTAATAATTACCCACATATATACTTCAACTCAAAAGTATACGTCAAATGCCATGAATACAAAAATAAATCTTACCGGAGCCATGCAGGATAGTTGTGTGTGCTTGGACCATTTCTTACGACACCAAAAGTTATAGTTTAGGATTTTCAAAAACGACCTAGTTCTCTATAACTCATGGCTCTGATTACCAATCTGTAACACCCCCACAAAATGCTATGCGCAGCGGAACTATAACATTTGGGTGCTACTCAGTTATCATTACACACAAGATATATCGAACGACTCTAAAGAGACGTCAACTTAAAACTTGAATTAAAAATTGTTAAATGATACATGTCCACGGTTTTTCCAACCCTACTTGGTACAACAGAGTTTAGCGTTTTCGGTCCCCATAAATCTCGACCCAAGAATTTCAATTTCACAACAACATAACATTAAAATTTAAAAATGTTTAAGTAGAAAAGGGAGGAAAAACAAGCAGACTCCAAGCCATACACACAACATCCATCCCATGCACGCTCCATGCTACACTTCAGCGGTTACCTGAAACACATGCCAAAATTTGGTCAACGAAAACGTTGAGTGGAATTCATAGGTTTTACAATTCATTTTGAACGTATATGAAGTAAAAACCATTCACGATCATTCATAGACTTGTCGATCAAACAATCTATATTCAAGATACTGACAATTGTGTTTAAGCTCATGACACTAAACCGTTAACTCAATCACCCGCGTAATAATTACCGGCGTGATTCAGATGAAACCATGGCCCCTAATAAGGCATCAGTTGCAATTATACCTTGTCTCTTATCACAAATTATCCGTCCGCAGGGGGTATCAACGTACTAGCCCTCGTCTCGGATAGGGTAGTCAACCCCATAGTACTATCACTTTGTATAAGCGGCTATTTCCCCCTTCGCAAGGGCAAGACAATAGTTAATAGTTCATGAAATTAGGGTCTTTTGCAACTAGGTACTCAACACAATTTCTAAGGCAACATTCGGGACTAACAATCATTCATGACATACGTTCATTTTAAAAACTAGCATGCATTTCCCTCGCGGGTAAAACAGTTTGAAATAAATATAAGCGAGGCTATAAATTCACACCTTATATATTAAGTAGTCGGTAGTTCGAGAGATGATCACTGACGACGATACGGATGCCCGGGTAAATCAACACCTATCAACCAAATAACGCGTAATGAGTAACCTCATTTTAAATACCTTATGGTACTGTATAAAATACATAGATACTAGTCACTTAGGACAATTACAACTCACGCCAAAACAAAACAACAAGCATCACTCATTTCACACCATTTGTTCTTATTATTTACGTCATCCATTTTTACTCATTTTCGCCGGTACTTACCGAAAGTACGGGCTGTTTTACTATATTTAACCATTCTTATAAAATTTGACAAAATTCTCAAAAATACTATAAGACCTGTAGATAACACATTTTTAATCCCAATAAAAGTTTTTACTTCTACGACCCGTTACTCAACGCTTTTCCAAAAACTACATTTTTCGGACTGAAATTGTACTTCGACCAACTTGGACTTCTTTGACCTATTTGAAATGCACCTTTGACTTCTTTGACTCCTAAGTCCACTTATAGACTCAATTACACAGGTTTGTGACCAAAATTTGACCTTTGACCTTTTACCAATTCATACTTGTGGTCCTCGGGATTTGACTAAAACTAAACATAAATTCGGATTATGAAAGTTCTCGTCTCCCGGTACACGATCTTTAAAACCTCATAACTTTTAGCTCGTTTAGAGTCACGAGCTCTACCTTATACCAAATTAAAGCTAAGAAGACCCTCTATGACTACATTTAGCTATCTAGACCTGTAGGAAAAATTATTTTTATGAAAAGGTCTTAAACTTTCTGCCTAAATTTAACCGTACCAAAATCACACTTAAGCTCGATTCCAAACCTATTAATCATTACTAGGCTTCATCCTAAGCATTCCCAATCATAACCAAACACTAATTTCAGTCCCTAATCCCTATTGATCATCAACCTTATAATCTAAAAATCTAAAAACAAACATGCAAACACTTGTACCCATCTAACACATCAATAAACACAAGGCTAAACACAAAACCAATGCTCAAAATCATCAATCACCATGGCTCCCCAAACACCCCCTTTAGCCGTGGGGTTTGGGTGACCAAATCACCACAACCAAATCAATTTTGGTGGGTTTGATTAGTGATTATACTCTCATTTTACATGAATTTAACATGCATTAATCCAATTAACCTCAAAAACGAGTTTGAATGATCTTGAAAATTTTTGGAAAAATTTTGTTAATGCATGTTTGAAATAACCATGGATTAACACTCACCAATGGATTTTAGAAGGTGGTCTAAGGTTAGATTTTGTCAAAACTCAAAAAAAATGGTGGATGGTGGTGGTGTGGGGGTTTGGCCGTCGGCCTAGAGAGAGAGGGAGAGAGTTTGTGTCTTTTTTTTTTGTTAAGTGTTGTGTGTGTGTGATTTGTCCCCATTTTGTGAAATGGGTGGGACCAAGTTGCAATTTCACCTTTCTTTTGGCCTTAAGCAAAAACGACACCATAACTTTGCGGGATTGACTCACTAGTCTTTTTAGAAAATTTTACGGGAGTCGGAAATCATCCCAAACACTCCAAAATACTTTTGGGATACTTTAAATGTACTCGGAAAGCTATAAAACTCACCCGACTCAACTTAACACGAACCGTAAGTAAAATTCTCGAAAAATTACATCATCGATAAATCGTCAATAATTATAGAAATTTGGGCATCCATCGGGATCGTATTCGTCATCGTCCTTCTTGAATCGTCAATCGTAAAAATTATAACCTCGAACGTCGGCTTTAACCAAAATACTAATATATATAGAAATTAATATTTATTAAAAATTTCAAAAATTAGCGTAATTTAGGGTAACGTTAATGACCTCGGTTCTAGGGTGTCACAATTTCAAAGTTCAGTTAATAAACAGTTTAGGACTTGAATTGTAAGTCGTGGGTTTAGTTCAGTTTAGGAAAAGTTAAATGGCCAATCGCTCAATATAAATCAGTATGCAGGTTCAAGAATCGAAAAGTCTTGTTTTGTTTGCTCGTTTAGTTTGATTTTGCATGTGGATATTGAAGTTTATGCAGGTTGAACGAGATTAGATATGGTGGATGAATAGTCGATTTTTGTTGGTTTCCAGCCCCGGTTTAGAGAAGCGTTGATATCAGTTCAAGTACAATAGCATAGCTTCGCATTCAGTGGTCTGGCCTGGAAGTGAGAGAAGGATTTGTAGATTAGATTGGGTGTAGTTGGATCTTTTAGTTTGATTCAGTCAGTTCAACAGTAGCAGATAGAAAGGGCAGCTCAGCGCTGAACCCTCGCCATCAGCGGACTAGACTACGGAAGTCAAGGTCAAGCTCATTCTTATTTTACGCATTTTATTTTCCTTTGTGCAAATTGCTTTAGCCTGTTATAGTTGATATACTTGCTTTAAATTCATGCTAGTTAGATTTGTTTGATTTGTTAGTGATAGGTTTCAACTTGTTTCATTAAGAGTATAGTAGTTCATTGATTTCATTCGTCTAGTTTTCATCAGTTAGTAATTCTGAGTTAGTTTTATAGTTCATAGTGAGTTGATGTGCGTTTACAGTATGACTGTTTGGATTGGTATCTCGTAGGATTGAACTTTTTGAGCAGTTTATTAATTAGTTCTTAAAACATCCATTCTAAACTGATTGTTTAAAACTGTAAGTCATAGCTGTTGGAACATGGAAGGATAGAGTTTGTACATGTTTAGTCCCTGAACTCGTATATACTTATTTCGGTGGTAGTCCTTAGTTTGTAGTACTCCAGTTAGAATAACAATTCTGTTAGTCTTCTTAACTAAAATCAGTTTGACTTTTAGTGGGCTCGTATGAATTTCATTTGGGCCAAACGTTTACTCTAGTGCAATTGAATGTAGGACTATTTCTTTAAAATTCATAATCTGTATTTTTAGAAATTGTATAAATGGTTTTATGATAGGATTTAATGATTTTTTTTATAGGTTTGTATTTTTAGTTTGATAAGAAAGTTGATTTTTATATTTTGTATTTCTAATAGTAGTGTAAATTTGTTTTTTTACATTTCGTACGTTTAAATGTTGTAATTGCAATATGTTTTTAGTGTAGTACGTATACGTAGATTAGTTAATATTTTACATTTTTTTACATGCTTAGTGCAAATTAGACATAGATTACCAATCAAGTCTTTTAACCAAAAACAATTAAGTCGAGCTTAAAAACGTTATATCAATTCAGATTGAGCTGAGAAGACAACTACACTAAAAAACGAAATTTCAAATGGCGCGGCTGCCGGTTCTTTTCGTGAAGATTAACGATTTCGAGTGAGACGATTGGATTTTGGGATCCGTTCACTTTGTGAACGTTATTTTTACGTATTATAATCAAAAACATAAAAAAAATCAAAAAGATAAAAATACAAAGAAAATAAAAAACCACAAATCAATTCTTTTCCTAAAGAATTGAACCAAAAAAATAAAAAATCCAAAAAGTAATCTTTTTCCTAAAATATTACACCCAAAAATATATATTATTTGTTTTCATCGCTTTTTACGTACATATAGTATTTTTCTTAAAAATCAAATAAATACAAAAATATTTTCTATATATTATTATATGTAAATATGTATACATATACGAACAACCAATACACATATTCTCCATAAGTATTGCCGAGGAAATACGCCGTGTTGAGGGGCGTTCCGGTCCTTGACACGCGTATCGATCAAATTTAATAAAGCAAGAATAGATAAATACTTCCAATAGGCAATAATTCGAAGAATACAAACTACAAAGTGAATAGAAAGGCGATGTGCTATAAAATGCCATCTAAGGGTCAATAGGTACTTAAGTGCTTCGCGCCACCTAACCTCCCGTTCACTAGTGCGTATTCCAAGAAGGAAGGCTTTTTTGGGGGTCTTGCACCCAAGTAGTAATTATATATATTATACTTTCTTGTGGATATTTCATATCGAACCTCGAAGAGGATAATCCTTTTCTCTTCAAAGTCGACCGAGGGCTACTCCCTCATTCCTCGTGTTTACTTACACGTGTACTCGCACACGTGTAAACATACCACCTTTGGTGTATTACTTCCTTCTCTGAGGAAGCTTTTAAACGTCATTTTACTTGTATATACATTCGGCCACCTTGTTAAACATGGATACTCGTTCCATGTTGGAGATTTTGCAACAACGATCCACCAACGCTAATTATTCGCCTTCTTCGACTTTTGGTGGTCCACAAGATACTTATTTATGTGATCAAAATAATGGTTATTATGGGGAGGGATATGCTTATAATTGAACCGAGAACCCTAATTTTCGACCTAACACTCAAATGGACCATACTTGTAATGACTATATGGGATATTCCGGTTTTTCATCACAAACTCCACCATCATTTCATGATCAAACCTTTAATTAGCCATACCAAAACCAAGGATTTTCAAATAATGAAGGCGTTCAAAATGATGAAAATTTTCCATGCCATAATCAAGATACTTTTCAAAATCAAGGATTTTCACATTATGAAGGTTTTCAAAATGAAGGAAATTTTCAAGGTTACAATCATGAGAACTTTCATAATCAAAGCTCTTTTCAAAACTATAATCCACCTAATTATGGAAATCCACCTCCACCATATTCTTCGACTTATTCATGTGAGTTTTGTGGAAAAGAACCCCATTATGGTTATGATTTTCGACCAAGAGATCCGCCTTCTTATGATGAGATTTCTTTTATATTCGAGCAAATAGAAAGAGACAATGCATATTTTTTGAGGGCTTTTACTCATAAGAAAGAAATGAGCATCGAGGAAATGAGAGAAGAGTCTCGGTGGTTAAGGGAGGAAATTAAGTCTCTTGAGGATGATGTAAGGAACAAGCGGTTTAATAACAAGGAAATTGGTAATATGTATATTGACAACGTGAACAAATCCTCTCAGTTACTCAAGAAAGATTTAGATGATTTACTCGTTAAGATTGATAAAAAGGAACGTGAACGCATAAAAACCATGAGCTTTGAGGAAATAGACGAGGAGAATATGCGGATACATGAAAAGATGTTTTCTCTTTTTAATAACGCGAAGATGAAACTATCTAATAACACGGACATTGGTGACGAGTTGAACATTAAATATCGTCAACTTAAGCAAGAGTTACGTACTTTGCTCTTAGCAAAAGACGAAAAAGTAGAAGAGGAAGGCATAAAAGAAGAACAATTCATTGCTAATCGTGCTCGTTTGCTTAAACAATGTTTCTTAGATGAAGATGATGATGAACCTTCTATTTGTATGACACTTAATGATGACACACCTTCATCACCTTTACCTCACGTGGAACCCACCGACTCTTTAACCATGGGGGACGAGCCTCTTAGCACTAATACAAACACCGATTTGGATGAATTAACCTCTTCTAGTGTTGAGAACCTTATCCCAATCCAAAGAGAGTTTGAGTGTGTTTCCAATGAACCATGTGACGAGCTTTGTATTGATACCTCTTCTCCTCATGATAACATTGAGATTTCATCACATGTTGACCTTCATGCTACTACTAGTGATTTTGGTGACTTTGATCTTGATGAATTGTTCAAAGAGAGGGATAATGAGATTGAGGAAGAGTTTATGCAAGATTTGCCACGAGTAGAGGATGATGATTGTGATTCTAGTGAGGCATCTTATGATATATATTCCGATGATTTGTCTTGTCAAGATAACATTCCTAATTTGGATGAAGAGTTTGCTCCTATAGGAAAAGTGGATCCTTCTCCTCTACCACCTTATGATTCTTGTGATGAAACCTTTGATGATCCTTATGATAGTGATGAGTCTTTTACTTCTGATGATAATGACTCCATTTCTTCTATGACTCCTTCACCTATTCCTCTAAGTGATTTTGTGATACATTCAAATCCTCTTTTTGAGACATGTTTTGATAACCCACGTTTGAGGAGTGTGAAGAACCTAATAATGAGTCTATAGAAGAAGAACCTTTAATTGATCATCCTTCACTGGTTTTTGAGGATACACCTATTGATTTTCATGATCATATCATCCCTTTGAGCGATTCTCTCATTAATACACCTCCTTTTAAGCCTTATGTTCCCACCCTCCCACCCTTGAAGTTGGTTATTGATGAAGATCCTTTCCTCTTAGAGATTGATACTTTTTCATCTAAGGCACCTTTAGAACTCAAAACCTTTGATATGGACTCTTTTATGGAGATTGATACCACCATAAAGGATACATTTACACATTTTGATATAGAGGTCGACGATAGTGTTTCTAATTTGGAAGAGGAGGTTCGTCTTATTACTACATTGCTTTTTGGGAACATAGAGATTACACCTCCTCCACAAGATACTTTTTCTATTGATCCTCCTTTCACTATGCCTTGTATGGAAGATTACCCACCTTTTGATGATGATGACGAGCCTAACATGGACATAATAGTTATGAATGTTTTGATACCTACACTTTCATTGTCTCATGACGCTTTGATATCTAAGGGGGAATCTTATATGGTTGATACGAGTTCATCTCCTTATTTTCCCATGAAGGGAAAGGTTTTTGATCCTGGGATACATAAATTTGAGACACATTGGTTTTCATCTAGTCCACTTAAGAGTGTGATTTCGATTGATATGGACTTTTTGTATGAGCTTACTTTGGTGATGCTACCTACTTTGGAGTTGTTCACTTGTCGAGATGGAAATTATGTATTTGATCCTGGTGTGCTTCCTATTTGAGAGAATTTATATGTTGGACAAACTTGAGACACGTTGGACCGTTCCATTTATCGAGGCGGATATTGTAAATCTTATAGTAAATGGCAACGTGCTAAGTTTGAGTGTATCATGTGAGACGTGCTTCACAGTGCTATCCTTTATTCTCCATGATGGTTTCCCCAAGGACAACTTAATTCGGGGCCGAGTCGAGCTAGCGACTTAGGGTTAAAAAAACTCAAGCATTGAATAACTAGGTTAGAAAACGTAGAGTAGATCTAAATAGGTTAGGTTTAATTAAAAGGATGTTATAGTAGAGTTGAAGTGGAGGGGTGCCTTTCTTCGTCTTTTTGGTGTTTGTTCAAGGGTTGCTCTCTCACATTTCATGCTTGGAGCTTATGGAGGAGGCCCGTGTATCTGGTTCACTTTGATTAGTTTTTGCTATTGTGATATTCAAAACACTTGTGCTTAAAATGAATACCCTTTAGTTGTCTCTTCCTTAACTCGAGTTAAGCAAAGTTATCAATGTCATAAGTGTAGGGGAGTTCACTCCAATACTCTTAAACATTGAGGACAATGTTTATCTTAAGTGTAGGGGAGACTTCTATCGAAGTGACCTTACCTAGACCATTGTCATTGTCTTTCATGATAACTTGAAAAATTAAATTTTCAAACATTTTTCAAATTTTTGATCTACTTTGCCAACCAAAAATATGCATTCATAACTTTTGCATAATGCATTTGCATTGTTTATATTCTTCTTTTGTTTTTCATAAAAATATATAAAAGGAAAAAAATATAATAAAACATGGTTTTAACAAGTTTAGATTTCTTTAACATATTAGGCCCGCCATGGATATTTTGACTCAACCCGAGTTTGCTTTTTTTAGCACTCTCTAGCTAGTATCCTTAACCATGTAGTCCTTCATTTGTCTATTAGGCTAAGCATCCACCAATCTCATTCTTTGAGATTTTAAATTTGTGGAGAATGGGAAATGATAGAGTTGAAGCAAGTATAAAAGGGCTAGATAAACTTCATGATAATTACTTGTGGCTAAACCCTTCTCTTCTTAACCTCTATTTTCTTCGCATGTATATAATTGTTAATAAATAATCAAGAACGGTTTTAATTGGTTTGTAATCTCTTATGCATTTTTGTCTAATCATTCATGGTTGGTATAAGTACGTCTTAAGATTCTAAGTTAGAACGTTTTATGTGTACTAGACTTATGTCATGCTCAATATTTAGTGGGTGTTTTTCCTTTTATTCTTTTCAAATTTCTTTGTGAGGAATAAAGAAAAATAAGAGCGGCTTATGAAAAAAAATGAGTGGCTAGAAAAAAAAATGAGAAAAAAATAATAATACAAGACTCCCAAGAGGGGCAGTGTGGTGTTAATTATAGTGACTATTGAGTTCCAATATTACCTTGACGGGTTGCGGGGATTCAATAGATTGCTCCAATCCAATATTACCTTGACGGGTTGCGGGGTTGAAGATCCAAAGTCTCAAAAAGATGGCGGATGTAAATTATTGCGTGAGTTTTATTTTCTTTCCTTAGCGAGTGTGTAGCTACTTATGAAAGCATGACATGAGGATCTTACACATAAGGCGAATGACTTATTATTCTTGAAACGGACTTATATTAATTGTAAGCGGTTTTTCAAGTAATGGATGAGAGGATTACTTAGGATTAAAACCGTGCTTCCTTATTTTTGGATTTTACACTTCTTATATTTCACACTTGAATAAATGACAAATTTGCCCACAAGCAATTTGCTCAAATAATAACCGATTCCACATTTAATTGTCATGAATAAGTTGATGCACTTTTTACTTATGAATGCAATGATCTCATTTTTAAGCTTGGTATGGGGAAAGTGAAACTTGAGGGTGATAAATGTCCATGGTACCCAAGCCCTAATCCAAGTCATTGAATTCTTTATGAGTTATTTCCATCAAAACCATTTAGAAATTAAAAAATAGATAAATAGAATTGTTTTCTTTGCATTGCATTTTAAATATTCAAAAACATCCATCATATAGCATAGTATAGTTTATTAAATCATAAAATGGCCAAGGTTGGTTAATTATGAGAAAAGTGTAACTTGATGCTTTAAAATGCTGCATTACATGAGGTCATGGCAATGGTTAAGTGGAGGGGAGTTGATAAGTGTGAAAATACTCATCAATAATGATCCAAAAACCACTCAAAACACTGTCAAATACATAATATTTAGCTTTGAAATATCAGAATTACGCGTGTATTTGCGTTCATGTGTTTTCAGGTAAGAAAATACATTTTTGAGCAAAGACGCGTTTTCAAGGACTTACTTGATGAAAAGACGAAGAAAAAGACGAAAGATGCTTCAAGGACCTTATTTGCCAAACTTTCAAAGATCAAGGGCTGAACTTGCAAGCTTCTACAAAGAAAAGGATGAAAATGAGATTTGCTTAAAGTTTTAAAACCATTTGGAAAGAAATGAGAATGGAAGGACTAAATGGCAAATTTAATGAAAAGTATTATTTATCTTGGTCATTTGACCAAGACCAGTCAAACACAAACACAACAAAAACGTCTTCTTCAACCTTCAAGAGAGAGAGACGATATTTTTCCATTCCACCTCGACAAACCTGCAAGTTATAATTACGGAAGATCCAAGAAGAATTAACCAAAGAGTCCAACTACAAAGATGATCCTCTTTCTTTCCTCTACATGAAGATATTAATTAATTTGATCAAAACTCGAAGACGAAGAAACGCCCAAATGTGATGAAGAGGAAGAACGAGTCTATCCTCGTATTTACACGTGGCATTCAATGATTGGTGGAGCCACGTCACACCTCTCCTCTCTCGACGCCTATAAATGAAGACGAAGGCCTTCATTTGGAACGGTTAGCTTAGGTGTAGAGTAACACATAGTTAGTTTGTTAGTATAGAGTTAGTTAGTTAGTTTAATTTTCTCCACAACTTTATGATTTTCAGTTGAGCAATTATATGAAAGTTAGTTTTGATTCAGTTTTCCTTTCATATTAATCAGTTGTAACCGAAACTATTTTCGCCATTAATGGAAGTTTTAAGCTTTTCGATTTCTCATCTTGATTCTATGATTCTGATACTCTGTTATGATGTATTGTTACAAATTAGTTTAAATCTGTTATAAAATCACCATTAATGAAAGTAACAATCGACTTCATTCTATTTTCAAGTTACAGTTTCATTTCTCTAATCTTTTCTTCTCAGTCTTAATACCTGTTTCATGAGCTCTCAAAAAGCTTGCGTTAGATTTTAGTTAAAGTGTTTAAAATTCTGCTAATTTAGTTGCGATTTCAAGAGTCTCAATTTGAGATAGTTAGGAGTAAATTCCGTCTTGTTTCGATAGGATTCAGTTTTGAGAACAAGTTAAATTAGTTAAAGTCTTTATTCTCCATGATGGTTTCCCCAAGGACAACTTAATTCGGGGCCGAGTCGAGCTAGCGACTTAGGGTTAAAAAAACTCAAGCATTGAATAACTAGGTTAGAAAACGTAGAGTAGATCTAAATTGGTTAGGTTTAATTAAAAGGATGTTATAGTAGAGTTGAAGTGGAGGGGTGCCTTTCTTCGTCTTTTTGGTGTTTGTTTCAAGGGTTGCTCTCTCACATTTCATGCTTGGAGCTTATGGAGGAGGCCCGTGTATCTGGTTCACTTTGATTAGTTTTTGCTATTGTGATATTCAAAACACTTGTGCTTAAAATGAATACCCTTTAGTTGTCTCTTCCTTAACTCGAGTTAAGCAAAGTTATCAATGTCATAAGTGTAGGGGAGTTCACTCCAATACTCTTAAACATTGAGGACAATGTTTATCTTAAGTGTAGGGGAGACTTCTATCGAAGTGACCTTACCTAGACCATTGTCATTGTCTTTCATGATAACTTGAAAAATTAAATTTTCAAACATTTTTCAAATTTTTGATCTACTTTGCCAACCAAAAATATGCATTCATAACTTTTGCATAATGCATTTGCATTGTTTATATTCTTCTTTTGTTTTTCATAAAAATATATAAAAGGAAAAAAATATAATAAAACATGGTTTTAACAAGTTTAGATTTCTTTAACATATTAGGCCCGCCATGGATATTTTGACTCAACCCGAGTTTGCTTTTTTTAGCACTCTCTAGCTAGTATCCTTAACCATGTAGTCCTTCATTTGTCTATTAGGCTAAGCATCCACCAATCTCATTCTTTGAGATTTTAAATTTGTGGAGAATGGGAAATGATAGAGTTGAAGCAAGTATAAAAGGGCTAGATAAACTTCATGATAATTACTTGTGGCTAAACCCTTCTCTTCTTAACCTCTATTTTCTTCGCATGTATATAATTGTTAATAAATAATCAAGAACGGTTTTAATTGGTTTGTAATCTCTTATGCATTTTTGTCTAATCATTCATGGTTGGTATAAGTACGTCTTAAGATTCTAAGTTAGAACGTTTTATGTGTACTAGACTTATGTCATGCTCAATATTTAGTGGGTGTTTTTCCTTTTATTCTTTTCAAATTTCTTTGTGAGGAATAAAGAAAAATAAGAGCGGCTTATGAAAAAAAAATGAGTGGCTAGAAAAAAAAAATGAGAAAAAAATAATAATACAAGACTCCCAAGAGGGGCAGTGTGGTGTTAATTATAGTGACTATTGAGTTCCAATATTACCTTGACGGGTTGCGGGGATTCAATAGATTGCTCCAATCCAATATTACCTTGACGGGTTGCGGGGTTGAAGATCCAAAGTCTCAAAAAGATGGCGGATGTAAATTATTGCGTGAGTTTTATTTTCTTTCCTTAGCGAGTGTGTAGCTACTTATGAAAGCATGACATGAGGATCTTACACATAAGGCGAATGACTTATTATTCTTGAAACGGACTTATATTAATTGTAAGCGGTTTTTCAAGTAATGGATGAGAGGATTACTTAGGATTAAAACCGTGCTTCCTTATTTTTGGATTTTACACTTCTTATATTTCACACTTGAATAAATGACAAATTTGCCCACAAGCAATTTGCTCAAATAATAACCGATTCCACATTTAATTGTCATGAATAAGTTGATGCACTTTTTACTTATGAATGCAATGATCTCATTTTTAAGCTTGGTATGGGGAAAGTGAAACTTGAGGGTGATAAATGTCCATGGTACCCAAGCCCTAATCCAAGTCATTGAATTCTTTATGAGTTATTTCCATCAAAACCATTTAGAAATTAAAAAATAGATAAATAGAATTGTTTTCTTTGCATTGCATTTTAAATATTCAAAAACATCCATCATATAGCATAGTATAGTTTATTAAATCATAAAATGGCCAAGGTTGGTTAATTATGAGAAAAGTGTAACTTGATGCTTTAAAATGCTGCATTACATGAGGTCATGGCAATGGTTAAGTGGAGGGGAGTTGATAAGTGTGAAAATACTCATCAATAATGATCCAAAAACCACTCAAAACACTGTCAAATACATAATATTTAGCTTTGAAATATCAGAATTACGCGTGTATTTGCGTTCATGTGTTTTCAGGTAAGAAAATACATTTTTGAGCAAAGACGCGTTTTCAAGGACTTATTTGATGAAAAGACGAAGAAAAAGACGAAAGATGCTTCAAGGACCTTATTTGCCAAACTTTCAAAGATCAAGGGCTGAACTTGCAAGCTTCTACAAAGAAAAGGATGAAAATGAGATTTGCTTAAAGTTTTAAAACCATTTGGAAAGAAATGAGAATGGAAGGACTAAATGGCAAATTTAATGAAAAGTATTATTTATCTTGGTCATTTGACCAAGACCAGTCAAACACAAACACAACAAAAACGTCTTCTTCAACCTTCAAGAGAGAGAGACGATATTTTTCCATTCCACCTCGACAAACCTGCAAGTTATAATTACGGAAGATCCAAGAAGAATTAACCAAAGAGTCCAACTACAAAGATGATCCTCTTTCTTTCCTCTACATGAAGATATTAATTAATTTGATCAAAACTCGAAGACGAAGAAACGCCCAAATGTGATGAAGAGGAAGAACGAGTCTATCCTCGTATTTACACGTGGCATTCAATGATTGGTGGAGCCACGTCACACCTCTCCTCTCTCGACGCCTATAAATGAAGACGAAGGCCTTCATTTGGAACGGTTAGCTTAGGTGTAGAGTAACACATAGTTAGTTTGTTAGTATAGAGTTAGTTAGTTAGTTTAATTTTCTCCACAACTTTATGATTTTCAGTTGAGCAATTATATGAAAGTTAGTTTTGATTCAGTTTTCCTTTCATATTAATCAGTTGTAACCGAAACTATTTTCGCCATTAATGGAAGTTTTAAGCTTTTCGATTTCTCATCTTGATTCTATGATTCTGATACTCTGTTATGATGTATTGTTACAAATTAGTTTAAATCTGTTATAAAATCACCATTAATGAAAGTAACAATCGACTTCATTCTATTTTCAAGTTACAGTTTCATTTCTCTAATCTTTTCTTCTCAGTCTTAATACCTGTTTCATGAGCTCTCAAAAAGCTTGCGTTAGATTTTAGTTAAAGTGTTTAAAATTCTGCTCATTTAGTTGCGATTTCAAGAGTCTCAATTTGAGATAGTTAGGAGTAAATTCCGTCTTGTTTCGATAGGATTCAGTTTTGAGAACAAGTTAAATTAGTTAAAGTCTTTCGAGTCGGTAGTTGTAAATTTTAGAGTTAAATGTTTTTCAAGTTTTGTTTTCCTAAAATCCTGTTCGTTTACATTTACTGTTTGTTATTTTTGAAGTAAAAAGTTCATAAGCTAATCTGAGCTTATGACATGCTTAATTTCATTGTCAGCCTTTCAGAACAAGCTTCTTAGTTTTATATTTCAAAGTTCAGTTAATAAACAGTTTAGGACTTGAATTGTAAGTCGTGGGTTTAGTTCGGTTCAGGAAAAGTTAAATGGCCAATCGCTCAATATAAATCAGTATGCAGGTTCAAGAATCGAAAAGTCTTGTTTTGTTTGCTCGTTTAGTTTGATTTTGCAGGTGGATCTTGAAGTTTATGTAGGTTGAACGAGATTAGATATGGTGGATGAATAGTCGATTTTCGTTGGTTTCCAACCTCGGTTTAGAGAAGCGTTGATATCAGTTCAAGTACAATAGCATAACTTCGCATTCAGTGGTCTGGCTTGGAAGTGATAGAAGGATTTGTAGATTAGATTGGGTGTAGTTGGATCTTTTAGTTCGATTCAGTCAGTTCAGCAGTAGCAGATAGAAACGGCAGCTCAGCGCTGAACCCTCGCCATCAGCGGACTAGACTACGGAAGTCAAGGTCAAGCTCATTCTTATTTTACGCATTTTATTTTCCTTTGTGCAAATTGCTTTAGCCTGTTATAGTTGATATACTTGCTTCAAAATTCATGCTAGTTAGATTTGTTTGATTTGTTAGTGATAGGTTTCAACTTGTTTCATTAAGAGTATAGTAGTTCATTGATTTCATTCGTCTAGTTTTCATCAGTTAGTAATGCTGAGTTAGTTTTACAGTTCATAGTGAGTTGATGTGCGTTTACAGTATGACTGTTTGGACTGGTATCTCGTAGGATTGAACTTTTAGAGCAGTTTATTAATTAGTTCTTAAAACATCCATTCTAAACTGATTGTTTAAAACTATAAGTCATAGCTGTTGGAACATGGAAGGATAGAGTTTGTACATGTTTAGTCCCTGAACTCGTATATACTTATTTCAGTGGTAGTCCTTATTTTGTAGTACTCCAGTTAGAATAACAATTCTGTTAGTCTTCTTAACTAAAATCAGTTTGACTTTTAGTGGGCTCGTATGAATTTCATTTGGGCCAAACGTTTACTCTAGTGCAATTTAATGTAGGACTATTTCTTTAAAATTCATAATCTGTATTTTTAGAAATTGTATAAATGGTTTTATGATAGGATTTAATGATTTTTTTAGAGGTTTGTATTTTTAGTTTGATAAGAAAGTTGATTTTTATATTTTGTATTTCTAATAGTAGTGTAAATTTGTTTTTTTACATTGCGTACGTTTAAATGTTGTAATTGCAATATGTTTTTAGTGTAGTACGTATACGTAGATTAGTTAATATTTTACATTTTTTTACATGCTTAGTGCAAATTAGACATAGATTACCAATCAAGTCTTTTAACCAAAAACAATTAAGTCGAGCTTAAAAACGTTATATCAATTCGGATTGAGCTGAGAAGATAACTACACTAAAAAACGAAATTTCAAGCCTCGACCCAAACCTTATGAGACGAGTTTGGGACACTCATGTCTTCCAAGTTTAAGATGTCAATGATGGGCAAGGTATCATTCTTCTTAGGACTTCAGATATCTCAGAGTCCTAGAGGCATCTTTATCAATCAATCCAAGTATGCCCTTGAATCTCTTAAGAAATATAAGATGGAATCTTGTGATCCCGTAGATACTCCAATGGTGGAACGATCTAAGCTTGATGCAGATACACATGGAGTTGCCGTTGATCCGACACTGTATCGTGGAATGATCGGTACTCTTCTGTATATCACAGCTAGTCGACTTGATCTTCAGTTTGCTATATGTATGTGTGCTCGGTATCAAACTCGACCTACTGAGTTACACTTGGCTACTGTGAAATGAATCTTTCGATATCTTAAAGGAACCATTAATCGAGGACTTTGGTATTCGAATGCAGATGCGGATCACGCGGGTTGTCAAGATACAAGGCATAGCACGAGTGGAACTTTGCAACTACTAGGAGATCGACTAATCAGTTGGGCATCGAAAAGGCAGAAAAGCGCTGCAATTTCAAGTACGGAAGCAGAATACATAGCTATGTCCGGTTGCTGTGGTCAAATTCTTTAGATGAGATCACAATTAACCGACTATGGTCTAGGTTTCAATAAGATTCTGATGTACTGTGACAACAAGAGTGCAATTGCCTTATGCTGCAACAACGTTCAATTCTACCGGTCGAAGCATATTGACATTCGCTACCACTTCATCAAGGAGCAATTGGAAAATGGAGTAATCGAGCTTTAGTTTGTCCGATCTGAGTATCAATTGGCGGATATTTTCACGAAGGCTGTAGATCGCGCTCCAATTGAATTTTTGGTCGACAAGCTAGGAATGAGAACTTTCTCGCCTGAGGCTCTAAAGGAACTAGCAGATGAAGCGAAAGAATAGTGGTGGTAAAACTATTCTCCGTATCCTTGGTGATCATTTGTATATATTGTTTATATCTTTATCCACAAAAGCAAAATACAAAAATATAAAACCATATAAAAACCATAAAAATTAAAAAATTCATAAAAATCCAAAAATATTTTTCCTTTATTTTTCAAAGGCATGTCTTTTGGTACGATAATATTTACGGCCTTAGAAATGTCGATTAATATTGACACGGCGCCATAAATAGAGTTCGTACAAAAGTTGTAAATATTTCATAAAACATGCCTATATGGCTTGTAGTTATTTCAGACTGCAACCCGGTTTTCACATTAAAGTCAAGTATTTCTTATGAAATCTTTGGCTCATAACGGGAATTAATTTTCTCGGGCAAGGTTTACTTTAAAACCTTGTAAGGGATCAAGTTTACTTTATAACTTGGTCTAACACAAATCTATGTACGTTTCAGTGCATTTATTTGTAAAAACAAGAGAAGTCTTATTTTTATTAATCTATCATCTCTACAACCATGCTATCTACAATTGGTATCTACATACTCGACGATGCGACTACTCAACCGACGACTACAGCTCTTTCGATAGAACACGGGTCAAATATTAAGGGGAGAAACTGCCAAGCATTCAGAATCTTCGATGCCGAACGTGCCAAGTTCACAAGTTGGTGTCAAGATTACAATACCAATCGTACACGTGGTGTCAAGAGATGACTTCAGACGTGACGAGGCGACGAACATATGCTGACAAGAACCATTTGATCTTATCATATGATGTTCTCATCAATCAGGTCCAACCTTGTTAATTCTTTTTAATATGGTGCATATGTGATCATGCTACAAATCGATATCATATCTCATACATTTGGTATAATGAAGATAAAACGGACTTGCATTTTTCTTCCCAAAACCTTTGTTAAAACTTCATTAAATCAATTGATATTAAAAACATCGATTGGGTTAATATTTTTAATATGGGGGAGAAAATGTGATTTAATATGGGATATTATCACAAATGGTTTGACTTAATCTGCTAGCTCATCCAGACATATGCGAAATGTTTTCGAATATCGTGGCATATGTTAAGGGGAGAAAAACGGATTTGCATATCAAAATTGATTTTCATGGTGACATATACTTACCCAAAACCCATTTATTGCACGACGATGAAGATTGTGGTGACATAAGGATGGTAGGATAGGTTAAGTCCTATGATTCTTCTAGAACCGGAGGAATCTTCCCAAGGACATTCCATAGATAGAAATAGTAGTCCTTAGGAAAAATGGAGAAAGATTGTGAACGTAGCTGAATGCTGACCAAGTACTTAAGTTAGCACTGGAACAATCACAACAAGGTGCTAGTTATGACGTATTGGTAAGCATTGAAGGGGTTGAAGAATGAAAAAGAATTGTAAAGATAAAGGGTGTAAAGAAAGAAGCCCTCCTTATAACTTTAGGCAGAAACCGGGTCAACACAAATGCTATTGAAATCATTTTAATGATGCTCGATATTGAAGATAGACGTCATGGACCTAGTGATGCAATGCACAACCCATCCCAGCTAACTCAGATATCTCTCAAAAGGTATTTGTTTTAATCACACGAAGACAACGCATTATTTATTGATTTATTCACTCCAAATAAATTGGTATTGAAAAGGTGGCACTCCTCTCCAGCCTCCAATCGCTAAAATCCAAAGTGCACGATCGAGTCTAGAGCCATTTGAGATCATCAAATATCTCATTAGGACACACTTTCATATTTCTTTGCTTCTTCACACACTGTGAAAAGTAAGAAAGATTTTAAGAGTCCTATGCAAAATCTTCATGATCTTTCCTGAACATCCGAGTAATACGAAAGTATTTACAATGAAGATGGAAATCCTTCTTGAGCGAATATCAAAAAGCTCATGCTAGGTGACTTGTGCGATTCTTTATGAATCAAACTTGTGATAACTGGAAAGCAACAGCTGTTTAATTCTTAACTGAATTTAAACACGTTCCATGCCTCTACGCAATATCTTAGTGATCTTGCCAGAACACTCAGAGTGATACCTTAGTGTTCACAGTGATGAGTGGAAATCCTTCTAGTGTTAACCTCAAACAACACTTGGTAGGTAACTTGCAAGATTCTATACGAATCAAGCTCGTGACAACTAGAAAGCAACGATGGTGCGGTTCTTAATTGAAATTCACTTGTTCCAGGAACATGAATTGACGGCTTCAAATCATGCGGATATTATTATCCAAATGATTCACTCTTTATGTTCGCAGTCAGCTTTGGACGGTCGAATAAAGAGAACGGGTTTACCCGCGAAATCCTGTCAGGAAGTTACTTAATTGAAACTATCCGTCACGGGTACGATATCTAATATCGTCCAACGGTCTTCACCGACCGGAGGTAAAATGCTACCGAATTAGAATGAAATGTTCTAAGCCATTTCGTTCGTGTCTACTTATGTTGCGGCATTTGAAGACGGTGGCGTTGCGGGATCCAAGAAGAAGTCGTCCCCGCATGCTTATACTTTATGCACTTAATACCTCATCTAATTCAAGAAAGCCTAAAAGTTGAGTCTTCCGCTGTATCGAACTCTGAAGCTTTCAAGAATTACGAAGGTATAAGTATGTGGGACATGGTGTCACGAAGAGGCAAAGATCACAAGTGATGGATGCACGAGATCAAGGCAAGAGATTGATGTTAAAGATTGATATCAAAGATCACATCACCATGTTCACCAGAAAAGAAAAAGAAAATGAAAGACGAAGACTACGAGCTCAAGACAAGCATAGTATGCTAGGTTTATTTCATTATTGTAACTCGGGTAACGCCCTTGTTTGGAGTGACCTCCCTTAGGGGGAGATTGTTAGAAATACGTTTTTACGTATTTAGGAAGATTCGGTCACTCCGACAATATACTAAGTAGTAGCTCGTAGTCTAGATATCATTATTAAACAAACAAAGTCAAGCCTAGCCTACAACATGTGTAGGCCGACCCAACATTGTAAGCACAAGCCCATCACAAGGCTTGGGTATATAAACCCTCTCCTTTGATGGAGAGGGTGCGTGTTCCTCATTTTTACACATAGTGAAAAAGTGTTTTTCTTTCACTTTCTCTCTCTAAGTGTGTGTGTTCTCACCATCTTTCTATCTCTTTCTATAAGAAAGATCTACATATCCTTCAATTTGAGTTCTACAATGTTTTCTGAGTATCTTCTTGTGGATGCTGTGTATCCTATGTCCAAAGAAGTCTTGGAGAAGATGAAGACAACACAGCTGAAAATTGACTACTCAAGTGATGTGGCCAAAGATTTGATCAGATATATTTATTTCCAATATAATAAGATTTGTAAAAATCCTCCTAGTTCTTAGTTTTTATTCATAAACTTGATTACTAGAGTATATATCAAGTTTAGGGGAGGATTGTTGGGAATAAAATGTAGCCAATACACTTGGACGCTGATAAGAGCAATCTGGATGTTGTTAAGAAGAAATCAAGCGTTGACAGGACAAGAGTTGACATGAAGAAGTCAAGCGTTGATAAGAAGAAATCAAGCACTGATAGAAGATTTAGTCTACATGTATTATGTTTCTAGTATGTTTCTAGTATATATATGATCGACAATGTATTACTTATGTTTATCTTTACCTAAAATAGCTGATACATAGACTCTTGTACAAGGCTCCTTATTTTATAAAAGGAGACCTTTAGGTTTTAGTTTAATATACGTTTTACACATTCATTGTACGCAATTTTGATTTATCAATCAAAGTGAAAGTTTGGTTTATACTGTTTGTGTGTTCTTGTTTGACTATTAGTTCCGCATAATACTTAAATTGTTTTATACACAACAAAGTTTCTCTACGTGTTTAAGTTGATTTAATCTCGTTTACCCAAGCTGAATCGATCTATGTTTGTGATCAACATGTAACACCCCATTTGTTAAGATGGAATGCTACAGTAAATTATGGCGTGTCATCAAAGCATGCAAGGTAAATGTCTAAATATTCATCACCATAAATAGAAATACCAGAATCAACCATCGGTAGTCTAGTAACTTACACACAAGCAATATTAAATAATATAAATGAAAGGACTAAACAATGTCCAAATGAAGTATATGACAAAGTAGGAATAAATGCATAAGGTAAAAGATGCCGGATAGCTTCCATCCGAATGCACATACTCTGGAGATCCTACTTACGTCCTTGGGTACCTGCCGTTTGGGAGCATGGAAATGGAAAATGGCTTAGCATAATGCTCAGTGCACGGATATATAGCATAACATAAAGACATAAAGGAATGATAGCATATAAAGCATATAAAGCATGAATTGCAGCAGAAATGAATAAGTCCTGGGAAATCATAGTTGTATGTCATGTTTACTGGTTTAAGTTCTAAACATAGCTTATGTTACTTATGAAAATATGTATTAGTTTAATATACCAAAAGCCAATATAGGTCATGAGGTCAACAACGTGCATGATTACTTGGAGTGGTGACCTCGTTATGAAAATTAGAGGGGATTCCTCTAATTAATTAGTAATGGGTAGGAGGGATCAACTCCTTGTGAAGGATGCAAGGCACACACCACATTCACCATGAAATCCTGGCTGAAACTAAACCTAGGATGCACCCATACGCCCCACATGATAATAATAATATAATAATGGCCAAATAACTGAAAGGGACGCCACGAGCTATCACTCCACAGTGGTGAAGTCATAACACTAGTACCTCTAGTGTTATGGTTATGGTACCTCCAAAACTAGGTGAAACTGGTCATGCATGTATAAGGCTAAGGTAACTAATAAAACATAAGCATTTAATCTATAACTACTGGGAAAATAGTTGGCTGCGTACGGGAAATCCTAATAAAGGAAGAGGTTGTCCTTACTGAAGGACGGAAAATCCGTACCTTATGTCCAGTAGAAGCTAACGAAAACACTGAAGAAACTACTCCGCCTTGATGGATAATACTACATAAGAATGGGAACGTGTATGAGTTGTCTGAATTACATGTGTTTTACTAGTTCTATGTGTTATTAGCTTGTTATACTCATTATGTCATCTTTTAGTGTTTTATTGTGTTATCTCTAGTTATATTGATGCTCTGTTGTGTATTATTCATGTAATAGTGTCTATAATACTTGTATTGTAATACCAAGTAATTTTCTAAAAATAGTAGGTTTTCATAAATATTAAGTTTCTAAAAATAGAAAGTTTCCAAAAATAGTAGGTTTCCATAATTAGAAATAAGCTTGATTATTAATAATTAAGTAAAGTTTAATTAGTATAATACAAGTCATGGTTATAGCTTATTAATTAAATAACTTGTTTATTAATTAAACTATACGTTATAAGAATTTAATTAAAAATACATGTTTTAATTAAATTAAGCTAAGTAAAATACTTTAGGTTATACATGAAATATTAATTTTAATATTTAACCTAAGTCATTAATTTAATTAGATTAAAATTCTAGTAATTAATTTAATTAAACATATTTCTGATTTTAATATTTTCCCGAATCCCGAATCCGTGTTTTAAAAATTGACTCGACCCCGAAACCCGAGTCACATATAAGACGAGCAAAACATCCTTGGCAGTGTCTAACCCGGCCTAGCCGGTTGCCATTGTCCGAGTGGTTTTACCGCTGCCGAGTCACGGCTAGCCGTCGCCCGGTTCACAGCTGGTTCACACCGGTTGTGACCGGTTTCCCCTGCTTGTTGCTCAGTTCCCACTGTTAGCCACAAAGCCCCACCGAGACCCTATAGGTCTCGGTTGGTACTCGGCAAGAGGGGACAAGAGGACAAGAGGAGGAAAGGAAAACATTCTGTAAACCTAAATTATGTTTAATGTTTTCCTGTGGTTTTTGGTTAACATGTTTTAAGTTTGGTTATGGGCCAAGCCCATCTCTTCCTTTCTCTTTGTCTTAGCCGCGGCCTAAAGGAAGCCCACGGGGAAACCTGTAGTTTTCCCGAGTTCAATTATTTACGTGTACGTTCATGTTTAATTATCATGATTTTTATATGTCGTATACTTAACACATTTATAATATATACGTAATTACATGTTATTAAATATCGTGACACGTGAATTATATTATAAATGGAAAGTTTTAATTTTATCGTACTTTTGTATGTTCACTGTTCATGTGTATTGTTCATGGTATTTTAATGCGGGTTTTACAGTGTCTCTCTGTGAATAGCTTGTGCTCACAGAACTTGTTCACCATCCTTAACAGGCTGAAAGATCCATATCTATTGGACCCAACAGTTTTGAATTTTTTTCCAGAAAGTGCAGCGCACATTGCTACATGTGCGGCGTACTTACAAGTTCTCTAGAAAGTGTAGCGCACAAAACTAAATGTGCGACGTACTTTCTGCAATTTTTAGTACAGAAAGGTTTGAGATTGCCAGAACTCTCTATGGTGATGGTTTTAATTTTAACAAGTATATCATAAAGTTTCAACAAGTAACAAAATAATCCCCGACAGCGGCGTCAAAAACTTGATGTTACGTAAGCGAGTTTTAAATTTATACTACAAGAGATTACCAAACAAGGGACTAAAAACACAAAACGGAAATGTATACCCTTTCGTGTATAGTATAGTCTAAGGTAAGTCCAGGTCGATCCACGGGATTGGTGTTAACAAGTTGAAACAATTATCTTTAGAGTGTCACAAGTTTTAAAGATTTAAGATTTTCCAAATGATGATTTAAAGGTACGTTTGGTTAAGGTTACAACCATAGGAAAGATAAATGGCAAAGATGAATATAAGCACATAAAAAATGTAATACAACATGTCGATTACTAGTCGTACACACAACATCTAATTAATATAACAAAAATCTGTCTAAAGATCATGTCATCCCAAAAGCACTAAGAATGATTTATGCTTGATTCAATGACTAAAGTAATAGATAATATTATGTAAGAGTTTTTATGTGTTTTATTCCACTCATCACGACAAGATTCATTTACTAGATGACAAGAAATCTATCCACTCACATGAGTACTAGTCAGGATCATGAATAAACCCAACACATAACAATGGTCTTACACATTAAAATCTAGTACAAAAGCATCTAAATCATACTTATAATCACGAACCAATGGAGAAAGTGTGCCGAACTTCGACCCTCCAAAGCTAATATAATCAATCAAATATTCAATATCACAAGCATCAATAAACTAAGAAACATTTCAATATGATCAGTATAGAAATGTACCAAATCCATTTATGCGACTAGTTTGATTACAAAGTAGGAAATCCAATATTATGATTACAATAACCATAAATCCAAAACAATCAATAGTCCAACAACCCAATGTTCCAATGCTGATTTAGGTTCTGGATATCATGATTGTACAGTAGTAATTCGTGGTGGTGCGTGGTGGTGGTGATATGGTGGAACACCATGGATTAGAGGAGTGTTTGGATCATTGGATCCAAAGATCCTCACCCTAGCTCTCCTTCTCCAATGGAGTTTATTTGATACAATGAGAGATAGATCTTTCTTTGTGTTTTTTAGGTATATATAAAGTGTTTCTAACATTTGGGGACAAAGGAAAAGTATATGATCAGACTAGCAATGAATGGGAGTCATAAATATGACATTTGAGCTATGCAAAAGAAAAGTGTGCCGCACATTTGAATTGTGCGCCGCACATTTGCGCTTCTAGTATATTTTTGTACTACAAAAAAGTGCGCCACACTTTTGGATATTGCGCCGCACTACTGGTCATTTCTAGGTTTCGACCAAAAAGCTAAGTTGTAGATAATTCTTTCCTCTTTCCGTGGTCGCTTGAATCAACTAAAACAGAGTTTGTATGCTCAAGATATGGCCAAAACAGTGACAGGTGTCAAGAGATCAGATGCTTGACTTTATTTCTTCGTTTAAGCTTCATGTCTTCATGTTTTGTTTTATTTTATTTCCTTCCACGACACGTCCTTGGAACCTATACATCAATATAGTCTATTAAGTATCGATAGTTCATATTATTAACCTAAACATATATAGAGATAACGCACACGCAAACATGTATAATTAGAGCGTTATCACTCATCTACAAACGTATCACATTACTTATTACCTGGGGTGGATTAATTCCCCTAACACCACATGATCATTTTGCTAGACCCCCCCATTGAGTAGCTAACTCTTATCGGGACACTCCCCGTATTAGTCATGCCTCAACACGCCGGACTAGCACACTTTGAGGTAGGTGTACCTCTCCCCTCCCACTTAACATGAGTTTCTTTACGTGCAAGCAACCATAATTACTATATAACAACTTAACACTAGTTCTCTTTACGTGTGAATATACAGATACTACATAGCAAGCATACATGTTCAATACTTAAAACAAAAGACATCATGGTTCATCACTTAGTCAAAATAATTTAAAAAGAAACGATAATTCCATCCCAAAAAGTAAAAGGGACCGTAAAACTCACCTCTTAGTAAGCAATCCAAATAACTTCCAAAAAACATCACACAAAATCTAAATCGACAATATTAAAAACAAGTTACCATCAATTAGGTTACTACCTCAATACGATGTAACCATTATTATGATTGATATCTATCTATCTATCATATTCATAACTCATTTTACACCCTTACATGCTCTACTATTCCTTATAACCTCAAACTACTTTAATTTATATTTTCTCGAAAACATGCTCTACTTACCCGCATTAAACAGTAACCATGAAGAGTAAACATCACAGTAAATACACGAAAATACGATAAATTTTGAAACTTTCCATTTATAATATAATTCACTTTGTCACGATATTTAATAACATGTAATTACGTATATATTATAAATGTACTACATTCACGATAATTAAATTCACGATAATTAAACATGTACGTTCACGAGTATAATATTTAACTTAGAAAACTTCGGGTTTTCCCTTTTGGGCCCCATATGCCACGGCTGGAGACAAAGAAAGGAGAAGGATGGGCCTTTGGCCCATGACCCAACTAGAAACCCATGTTACGTAAAAACGCCGGAAACTTTTATCATAACATTAGGTTACAGAAAAAACCAAGAACCCTACCTCCTTCTCGCTTCCTTGCCACCGGCTACCATCAACCCAAAGGGGTGTTCGGGAGAATGCTTTCTAGTTGATTTGTGTGTACGTGTTCGGTAAAATCAAAACCCTTTCTTTTCTTTTTAATTATTTATTGAATTCAAGTTCTTATTTTAACAAATCTTAAAAACAAGTTATATAAACATGGGGATTAATTAAATCATGACAAAGAGGGTGTTTTGGGTATTTGTTGTTCGGCTGAGACCCACAAACCGAGAGCCAAGCTCTCGGCATGGCTGCTACACCACCACCGAGACCCTCAAAGGGCTCGGCTCGGGTTGGTTTGGCTCAGATGAAGGTAAGGGACCCCGACTCAAGGTCGGGTATGGTTTGGGTTTGGATCGAGTGCCAACCGAGACCAATAGGGTCTTGGTGGGGCTTTTGGTGTTGACAGTGGGAACCGAACAAACAAGAACAGCGGGAACCGGTCACGTACCGGTGGGAACTTGTGTGAATCGGGCTTGGCAGTGGCTGTCGTGGCTCGACAGTGGGAACCGAGGGCCACCAGTGGCAACCGGCTAGCCGGTCTAGCCACTGGTAGGGTTGTTTGGCTCGTCTTATATGTGACCCCCGGTTTTGGCTTGGGTTAATATTTAAAACACGGGTTCGGGTTTCGGGAAAACTATTAAAAAATCAGAAATATATTTAATTAGATTATTTCCTAGACTATTTAATTTAACTTAATTAATGACTTAGGTTAAATAATAAAATTTATATTTCATGTATAACCTAAAGTATTTTACTTAGCTTAATTTAATTAAAACATGTATTTTAATTAAATTCTTATAAGATATGGTTTAATTAATTAACCAAGTTATTTAATTAATAAGCTATAACCTTTAAACCATGACTTGTATTATAGTAACTAAACTTTACTTATTATTTATAATCCAGCTTATTTCTAATTATGGAAAGTTACTATTTTTGGAAACTTTCTATTTCTAGAAACATACTATTTATGGAAACCTGCTATTTTTAGAAAGTTACTTAGTATTATAATACAAGTATTATAATACACTATCGGATGCATAATGCACTACATAACATCAGTATAACTACAGATAACACAGTAAAATACTAAAACATTACATAATAAGTATAACAAGCTAATAACACACAAGACCAGTAAAACACATGTAATTCATACAACTCATACACGTTCCCATTCTTATGTAGTATTATCCGTCAAGGCAGAGTAGGTTCTTCAGCGTTTCCGTTAGCTTCTAATGGACACAAGGTATGGATTTCATGTCCTTCAGTAAGGACAACCTCTTCCTTTATTAGGATTTCCCGTATGCAGCCAACTATTTTCCCCAGTAGTTACAGATTAAATGCTTATGTTTTATTAGTTACCTTATCCATATACACGCATGACTAGTGTCACCTAGTTATGGAGGTACCAAAACCATAACACTGGAGACACTAGTGTTATGACTTCATCGCGGCGGAGTGATAGCTCGTAGCGTCCCTTTCAGTTTATTTCGCCTTTATTATCATATTATCATGTAGGACGTATGGGTGCATCTTAGGTTCAGTTTCAGTCAGGAGTTACATGGTGAATATGCGATGTGCCTTGAATCCTTCACAAGGAGTTGATCCCTCCTACCCATTACCATTTAATTAGAGGCATCCCTCTAATTTGCATGACGAGGCCACCCCTCCAAGTATCCATGCATGTTGTTAACCTCATGACCTATATTGGCTTTTGGTATATGATATGAGCTTAAATACACATATCATTTATATCAATAAACCATGAATAAATGCATAAAATGTTCAAATATTGCCTTTTATATGCTTGTTTTGTTGTTTGATGTGTGTATGTACCAAGTTCACGAAAACCGGAAAAAACAACACGAGATTGATGAAAAGATCAACAAAGCCAATAACGAGCTCGGCTTTAACGGATTTAATATTATATGGAGTTTAACGAGCTTGTGGGTCCCACATTTGGGAAAATGGGCTCAAAAGCCCATTTGGAAAGTTGTATTATGTATTTAAATGGATAAAAGCCCAATATGAGCCCATTTACTACAACAAGTTGAAACGGATGGAGTTAAAAACAAAAGCCCAAAAGAAGTAAAGTTGAGACGGATGAAGTTTTTAAATGGACAAAAGAAGACAAACCCAAATTGAAGCCCAATAAACAAAGAAGTATGAACGGTGAAGTTTATTTATAAACTTTAGGTCAAAGTTTTGGTCATACCGTAACTCACTCACACCATTTATTTCATTCGATACATTCTATGTCACACTTATCTCTCTCACTTCACCCCAAAACAAAATAACCAGTCAGAAAAACTATTCATCCCAAACCCTAAAATCACAAATAATTAAATTGGGGCTTTTCACCTATTCTACTCGTGTGAATGCACACGAGTGGGAAATTAATTCCCTGTTAATTCAGAAGCAAGAAGATGGAGCATTGTGGTGACGTGGCCCTATTCCTTGATGCTGATTGGTGGAAACACCTCAACTTTTATCAGTCCACCAATAATCAGTCTCCACATCTGCAATCAACTAGCACAAGAAGCACAACGGATTGCCACGTTGGCAATCCATGTGACTATGGACGAATTTACACCCTTGGATGAAAACAGAAAAGGGAGAGAAGAAGGAAGAAAAGATCCAAAGGCCTACAATCGATCTTCATCAACAGCCATCATGTAACACCCCCAAATTTATACAACTTAGTACAGCGGAAGACTAGTTGGTGTTACGGGATAGCACATTACTCACATCATAGACAACGCATAAGAATCACGTCGTTTTATAATAAAAGCATTTCCATTCATAAACATCAAAGTTACATCGGTCCCAAGTCATTACATTTCATACAAAAGTTTTACAAAGTGTTTGAATGGAAAAATATTGTTTAAGTGCGGGCCATGAATTCTTGTCGTCTTCCCGAGAATTACCTTCAAGTACCTGAGATAAAACATGTTAAAGAAAAGGGTCAGCGATAACGCCGAGTGAATTCATAGAGTTTAATAAATTCCATCAATATAACTTTGGTATAAAATTAGTACCAAAAATCAATTCGTACAAATCATTGTTATAGGCCGTAAAATAGCCAAAGTCATTTTATATAAATCCTTATCGAAAATCATAATATAGGCATTTGCCTTAAAAATCATTATACGAGCCAATGTCGTAAAAACAATCATACAATACGTCTTATGACGTTGTATAAAATCAAATAAAAATCGTTATATGAATATGGTTATGAAAACCAAAATACAAACATAATATCAATAGTATGACCCAGTATTGCTAGTCAGGCAATACATCGTAATTCGGAGCGTCCAGTAATATTTTGGTGATTTGGATTATTATAAGCCGCATGACATTGTTACCTTACTAAACCAAAACGGGTAGCTAACCCGATACCAATTTTGCCCATCTAAAGTAGCGTGTCGTCACAAAGGTCACGCTATTGGAAATCTTCTCATACATAAATTCGCTTACCAATCAATGTGGCACGACGGGGATCAACCGTCAAGGCGCGAACTGGGGTGATCGTCCCCAAATAGTACTATTAAATGCATAAGCGTCTACCAACTCCCGGTAGTTCACAATTCATGCTAATGGGACTTTTAGTGACATAACCTAACTTTAATAATCCATTTGATTTCATCTATCGGGTCCATTAATCATTTATCGAGTCATACAATCGGGTCATTCAATCATTCGGGTCCAAAATCAATAAACAAACAATCGGGACAAATGGTGTCCAAACTTTTATAAAAACTAACATGTTATCTCCATCGCGGGTTTATAAAGCATTTATAAAACATTTAAAAGAGTGCGAGGCTATGAACTCACATTGTTAATGAAAGGCGGATTATCGGCTACGGGCGTGCTTCGGTCACGGAAACCTATATAAATAATAATCGGTCTTAGACTCGGTCCAATGACTTTTATCAAAATAACAATATACATATATATGATTATTGTACATATGATGATGATCAAGTGGGTTTATAAATCCTCATTTACTCATTTTAGCGTTTACGTTTTAGTATCGTCTTACTAGTTCACTAGTTTTACCGATTTTACCGATTTTACCTATTTTAAGTTCATTAAGTCTTTTATAAGTTCTTTTACTTGTTTTTACCCATTATATACTTATATGATCAGTATACATACTTTTCATGTTGGGCCCTATTGGGTTAAGCCCAAATGATTCCTTTTACAAGTATTTTTCTTATTAAGTCCAATTATTAGTCTAATAGGTTTAGTTAGCTCGTAATTGTCCGTAATTCTTATAGTTCGGGTTTTATCGGTTTTTACTAGCCTTAGTTACTTATACATCAGTATATATCTTTTATAAACTTTACATTAGACGGGTTTGGTCGTCTAAGTTTTATTTGATGAAAACGTTAATTTCACGGCGATAGCCGAAAAAGTCGTAAAAATCTAGTTTATAGTTTTTATTACTTATAAGTATTACTTTTACCACCATTTATATATTTTACCCATTTAATTAACCTTTTATACATTTATATAAATAAGTTTTACAAGTTAGTGGGTTTATACTTTACATTTTATAAATTATAAAGTGAGTGCTTATATAATAATAATAAACATTATTTCCAAAATCTGATTTTTAACTTCACATTCACCATTTTTATCATATCTAGAGTTCTACAATGACTTAGAAGCTCATTTTTAAATGACAACTTCTTCATAATATGTGCTAAATATAACTTAGTTATAGCTACTGCCCATTTTGAGTTTAAGTTGCCTTAACAGTCCCTACAAAACTGCTTATTCAGATTGTACCACCTAACTTGTTTTGATCATATCTTACTCATTATTTTGATTCCATTGCATGGCCAACTCTCACATGTGTATAACATCATCTACTTTACTGTAAATAGATCAAACCATGCATTTTTATCAGTTCTTCATTTAGTTATCTACTGTTTTTATACAGCCAACTATTTAGACATGATTTTAGCTTCATTTCTTATGGTTATCATCATTTTTAAGCATATTTATCAACACTTGATCCCCACACAACATTTTTATCATCATATATACATCATATACATATACAAAATGAAAGAAAATACATTTGTTCTTTACAAAATAATAAGAGAAAAATGTAGAGGATGATCTTCTTTACCAATCCAAGTGGATTTCTTGTTTTAGGAAGGCAAGAACTTGATGAACACAACAAGTATCTCCAAGACCATCAAATAGCAAGATCATATGTTGGAAAATCAGCCCTAGGACACAAGCAAATCACCTCCAAAGTTGGTTATATGGCCACCAAATGATCAAGGTTTCAAGGAAACACCTTAATAGGACTAGTAAACATGTGGTTTGTAGTTGGAAGAGATCAAAAATGGTGTTTATGGCTTGAGTTGGGACGGCACATAGATGAAGTTGAGAGAGTTTTGAGAGTGAAATGCATGGATGAAATGGTTAAGTGAAAACCATGTGTTGGTTTTGTGTAGTTTGGTGGAAGGCTTAGCCTAAAGTGTAAGCTAAAGCTTACACTTGTTATAAACAAGTTATGACTTGTGCCACCTATGGTGGTGAGTCATTTTTAGCCGTCCCATATAAGCTAGTGGGATGGGGCAAAGTGTTTTGTCCCATCTCACTAGTTTACGGGTATTTCTCGATTCTAGTTTTCTCGATTTGCGTGCCCTTGGGTCGTTTTACGAAAAACGTTTTTATAAATTATGAATCAACGTCACAAAACGAATCCAATAAAAATTGTTTCATCAAAAACGGAGTTCGAAAACGTAAATACGTAATCCTAAGGTTTCCGGTTTAGTCGTAAAAGACGTTAAAATAAAATCGTAAGTCCTAATCTCTTCTCGTAAATTTGTGAGTTTATGAACCAACACAAATTTAAAACTCCAAAATAATATTCTCAGATAAATTTATTTTCTGAAATGTCGGACTGTCACCAAAGACGGTGTATGTAAACGTAAGCACGTAACGTTGAATCCTCCGGTTTAGACGTAGTCGATGCTACTTCAAGACGTAAATCCAAACTTCTTCCCAAAAATAAGTGAGTTCATATTGTAATATTAAAATAATGTTTTCAAATAAATATTGAGAATAAATTATCAATCATAAATTGACGGATTGTCACAGCATTTACCCCTAAACAGGATCTTTGTCCTCAAAGATCATCTTACCTTACTACTCGCTTCTTATAGAGTTAAAGCCACGTGGGTATTCCCTCCACATTCGGTCTTTTCTCACATGTGTATTCATTATAATACGCGAGTTTCATCAAACATAACTACGGGAATAAGATCAGGCTAAATGTTGACTTACTTTCTCTATCCATGATGTTCACGGGTTTTTGATGAATGCAACTTTTCGCCGATCTAAGCTCTACTAAGAATAATCAGAATTTCACTTGATAGATATTCCATCAAGTTCGATATACGAAACATAATTTACGCAGTCTTTGAAGTCCTAGGGTAGATCCAGCTTATATGCCTTACAATCCCAACTTTTACATCATCTCAATGGTCCCAAACAAAGGGGACTTATATCCCATGATTTGTCAGATCATGAATTCATTTTTCCAAGGTTAAAAATTGTGGCATAACTTCGCTACCCATTTGGCACTTCAAGATCTACATTTCACATTCATATAACTTCCTGCCCACTATCGGCAGTTAATAATCAAATCCTAATTTCAACAATCATTTCAGATCTCGCGGGTCGGGTATTTTGCAAGGATAGGTTCGCCATCATAGGAAACCTTAAACCAAAAGACATGTCCAACTCACAATGGGTGTAGGTCGGATGTCTTTATCTCAACTCTTGCTTACAGATGCTCTAATATTCAGATCCTAACAAGATTAGATCTCGATCCTAATACGATAATTATCAATGATAATCTCTCCAAAGGAAAATGATTATATGGTCTATTACCAAAGGTCAATCATTCAAACATAAAACAGCACTTATATTACCTTGTATCGTTACTTTACCTCGTCCCTTCGATTTGGGATGGTACATAGTACTCTCATCAAGGTTCGTTCTCAATGATTTCTGAGCAAGTCTCTAGAAATTCGATGCGAAGCGAAGATCTTGATAAAGATGTTCGATACAGGCACACTATGTTTACATAATTCTTTTGCATTTATCATTAACGGGAATGATATTAGCAGATTTGGTCAGTCTGTCGACGATGACCCAAATCGAATCAAATTCAGATGATGACCTTTGCAATAGCTAGACGTTTACTAATGTATGAGGCGATGTCTGCCTTCATAATTGTCATCAGTACAACTTCTTCAGACAAAGATACTTTTAGTCAAAAATGACATACATAGAATACTTATACTTACAAATTCCAACATAACTATATCTCACTATCTCCATATTTATACAATCACAAGCGGTCTTTTATACATTCAACGCTATCGGCTTCTCAACTCTAATGGTTCATACTAGCCGTAAAACCTTTCACTATTTATATTATCCTTCTTACAAGCATCGTTTATTTTATATTATTCGGCACTTTATTTTGCATCTTCATTATTAAGGAATATGTCCTAACTGGTTCTTTATCCTTTTTATATAATATGTCAGTATCTATATTCATCTCTCATGATGATATAATTATCATGTCTACAATTCACTCAGATTATTCTTTCTATATTATGCGTTAGTATTTACGTTCAACTTTCTTCATATTTTCTAAGTTTTAGTTTCTTCTCAACTATTATTTTTATCCGTTTTACTCAATCCGATGTCTAAAGCGTTGATAATTATTATAATTAATTAAGTAATTATTAGTTAATTTTTTTTTTATGAAGCGTAAACGTAAAAGTTTTAAATTTCTTAGTTTGACCAATTATATAAAATGTTCAAAAATAAATTTGTATTTAATTAACAAGATTTTTGTTTATTTATCGAAAATATTTAATAAGATTTCGTAAATGTTCGAAAAACCTTTATTTATATTTTGGTCAAAGTTTTCTTATTTGAAAAGCAAAAATTGTCGTTTCAAATTTTCAGGTTATGGTATAAATGGTTTTCCTCAATCCTTTTTAAGTTATCTGGAGGTATACACAAACATTTACCCCTAAACAGAAGTTTAGTTAAATGGTTTGTGTATAAGGGAATAATTCCTTAAAATCCTTTGTTAAAACATTTGTCAAAACATATTTCCATTTCTTTTTGGTAAAATCCAAAGTCTTAAAAGGGCTCTTAATTTTTGAAGAGTCAATTTACATTCCATTATCCTTTTAACCACATAGTCTAATCATGTAAAGGTTCAAGTCTTTAATCATGTGTTAATTATTCAAGGTTCAGGTTTACACTGTTTAGCCAATTAAGGGCATTCTTATTAATAATTATTAACTCATCCTTATTCTTATATACAAACAAATAGTCCTTAATGATCACGAGCATGAATTTATCAAATTACAGCCTACACACGTGATTCACCAAATTTGTGAATACTACATGTGCATTGGTCAATCCAAACGACATCACGTGGAACTCATAATGTTCATTACAAGCACCGGATGTAGTGATTGAAATAGATAATCTCTTTCGCAGATGCGAAGTTGATGATAACCATGCTATGGATCAAATTTGCTAGAACCTTGTAAATGATCGAACAAATCTTCCATTTCGAGTTATGGATATCGTTTTCGATTGTCAATTTACTCAGTCACGGTAATCTATAAATATAAGGAATGATAACACCATAACTCTTCAGGATGACAGGCTTGGTATAATAAAATCATTCTCCGACAACTTTCTCAGTTGTACGGTAATTCCTTAAATTTAGATGGTGCTGACGTACAGTGCACAAGCCACAAGTGCAGCACCGAAAATATAATCAATACCAATTTCAACTTGCCTTAATGGCGAAAGTCTAGGTAATTCATCAACAAATACCTCCTAAAGTTTCAGATAACCAAAACATCTCTTTATAAATTCATATTAACTTCTTCTAGGTTACAATATCTATAACTTAGTTCATAACCATTCACAATATAATCTCAAGTCTAAATACAGGATATGATCATCCGTCAAGAATTATTTAGTTCACTTTTGAAAATCAACATCTTATCTTTTTAGGGGAATTCTACTCGAGTTCCCATCAATTAAGACAATGTCGTCATGTCATAATTAATCAATCCATTCTACCGGCATTATCAACTTTTCAGTTTCATTGCCGTCGATAAGATGTGAACTTCTCAAAAGACTAATAATAACTCATAATCCTTCACAAATTCAAGGATATATGGAGACACAGCTACCATCTAAAGAGTAAGGTCAACGCATAATCTACGCGAGAGAATTTCAAATCAGATACAGACGAAAACACTTAACGAATATGAATATATCCCATGTTTTCATGATTCGAGTACGCATTCGAAAGCTCCTCGGATCGTTACCCAGGTCATTCAAATGAAATCAAATCATAAGAAATGATAAGAACGTCGATACATCCAGTCGGGTATCAACACTCGGTAATCATATACTTTTCCTAAGAATCTCACTACAAGAGAATTGGACAAGAAGGGAATTGTCAATTGTCAAATAAGACAATTTCCATAGATGAATAAATTCGACTCAGAAGAATAGATGGCACGGGCACATATGTAGATGTCTCTAACATTATGTCCCTATTTTTCACTTCTTGCAGATCTCATAAGATTTAATCTTTCACAATCTTCAAATAAAATGTAGTGTTTATTAATCAGTTTTATGGTGACTACTAATCAGCCTTGCATAGTCCATTCCAAATTGTATGTAGGCGCGCAACTATATACAATTTCAAGATTAACGATGCAATACTCAGTTCGTCAAAATTTTATCATCAAAAACATTTTCATGCTTAATTCTTAAATAAGAATCAAAATGAATTTACAAAGATTTTCCTTGTTATGAAAACAATTAAGTTTTCCAAGGTGTTTTATAAACAACTTCATTTCGATAACAATCACTTATAAATCTTACTATGAATAATCCTTATAGTGATGAAAATTTAATTTTTCTCAAAGGATACCGTTTTATCATATAAAAACAATGAGTGATCTTGCAAAAGAGTGATGAAAGCTTGTTCACCAAGAACTAACTATGATATGATGGGAAATGAGCTTAGCCAAATAATCATGAGGGTCATGATCTCGATGGCACTCAAAAAGAATAATCCACAACGTAACTCAAATCAAGATGAGTACTTGTTCAATGGTTGCATCACTAATGTGAACATTAGGATGAAACAATAAAAGATAGATAACATCGATACATGTAGAATTTAGCAATCAAAGGTAGTCTTTTCATTAATCACAAAAAGTCAAAATTGTACCGTAACACATTACGTGTCACTATGTCATACAATTCTCAGAACTCATCCTACCAACTGATATCTCAGTTAAGTTAGGGATTTTTAAAAGATACCACAATGAATACTAATCTACAAGAGTCATTAGGTGTTCCACATGTCCCGGAAGATCCATCGGTCTCAATTCAGAAGAAGATTTCTTCAGTTTATTCCTTGGACACTGGGCATCCTCGTTAGTGGACAATGGCCTAGGAACAACCCTTAACACAAACCTACAATCAATTTAAAACCTTATAATTCAATCAAAGAACTTAACGAATTCCTCTTAATAATCTCATATTCCATACAGGTTAAATTTCACTTTATTCAAGTTTTAACCAATTTTATACTTAATTCAATATCCTACGTCAATCTTCAATACTTTCAATCTTATTCTTCGGCCTTGTAAAGGCAATACAATCTCAATATAAATCAATACTTAATTTCCAATCCTATTAGCTCTCACAACAACAATTATCAAATAAGTCATTAATATGAAATGACTTGATCAGTCAATTAGACTTCTCGGAAAGGTATTAGTGGCATGAGGCTTTTGGGTACTGGTTCCAATGACAGCCTCAAGTGCAACATTCCCCTTTTCGATTTCAATTTAAGAATTGGATGACAACGAATCAGATGACATCTTTCCAGGTGATAACGTTTTGTCAAACTCCACTCTATAAGGAAAGATCGTCATGACATCGATATCAGATTTAATCTCGCCAATTCTTTTTCAATATCATAATCAACTAATATCTATATTTCTACGAATATCAACCATTTGTTGGGATCATAAAGATCCACAACTTGGTTTAGATCTAGGATAGCTAGAATTCCTACGAGAATAGCTTCGATTAATTTACTAGGGGATTTAGGGTACATTGTGACAATCGACGTCGTATAAATACCTCGTATCAAAATCAAAATAATCATCAAACAATCATGTAATAAAATTACATCATATATATATATAATCCAAGTTATATATATATTAAAATAACACTTCTCAGTCTTGGCCTTGTCGGTAACTCGGGAATTCTTCGGCACCGTTATAGTCAAAAGATTTTTAGACATTTTTAGAAAAATGTTTTTAGTTAAAAGATTTTGAAAAGTTTTATTCAAAACCTTAGTTTTTAAAAATCTTTCGTTCTCTATAACGAGAGCTCTGGTACCAAACTGTAACACCCCCAAATTTATACAACTTAGTACAGCGGAAGACTAGTTGGTGTTACGGGATAGCACATTACTCACATCATAGACAACGCATAAGAATCGCGTCGTTTTATAATAAAAGCATTTCCATTCATAAACATCAAAGTTACATCGGTCCCAAGTCATTACATTTCATACAAAAGTTTTACAAAGTGTTTGAATGGAAAAATATTGTTTAAGTGCGGGCCATGAATTCTTGTCGTCTTCCCGAGAATTACCTTCAAGTACCTGAGATAAAACATGTTAAAGAAAAGGGTCAGCGATAACGCCGAGTGAATTCATAGAGTTTAATAAATTCCATCAATATAACTTTGGTATAAAATTAGTACCAAAAATCAATTCGTACAAATCATTGTTATAGGCCGTAAAATAGCCAAAGTCATTTTATATAAATCCTTATCAAAAATCATAATATAGGCATTTGCCTTAAAAATCATTATACGAGCCAATGTCGTAAAAACAATCATACAATACGTCTTATGACGTTGTATAAAATCAAATAAAAATCGTTATATGAATATGGTTATGAAAACCAAAATACAAACATAATATCAATAGTATGACCCAGTATTGCTAGTCAGGCAATACATCGTAATTCGGAGCGTCCAGTAATATTTTGGTGATTTGGATTATTATAAGCCGCATGACATTGTTACCTTACTAAACCAAAACGGGTAGCTAACCCGATACCAATTTTGCCCATCTAAAGTAGCGTGTCGTCACAAAGGTCACGCTATTGGAAATCTTCTCATACATAAATTCGCTTACCAATCAATGTGGCACGACGGGGATCAACCGTCAAGGCGCGAACTGGGGTGATCGTCCCCAAATAGTACTATTAAATGCATAAGCGTCTACCAACTCCCGGTAGTTCACAATTCATGCTAATGGGACTTTTAGTGACATAACCTAACTTTAATAATCCATTTGATTTCATCTATCGGGTCCATTAATCATTTATCGGGTCATACAATCGGGTCATTCAATCATTCGGGTCCAAAATCAATAAACAAACAATCGGGACAAATGGTGTCCAAACTTTTATAAAAACTAACATGTTATCTCCATCGCGGGTTTATAAAGCATTTATAAAACATTTAAAAGAGTGCGAGGCTATGAACTCACATTGTTAATGAAAGGCGGATTATCGGCTACGGGCGTGCTTCGGTCACGGAAACCTATATAAATAATAATCGGTCTTAGACTCGGTCCAATGACTTTTATCAAAATAACAATATACATATATATGATTATTGTACATATGATGATGATCAAGTGGGTTTATAAATCCTCATTTACTCATTTTAGCGTTTACGTTTTAGTATCGTCTTACTAGTTCACTAGTTTTACCGATTTTACCTATTTTAAGTTCATTAAGTCTTTTATAAGTTCTTTTACTTGTTTTTACCCATTATATACTTATATGATCAGTATACATACTTTTCATGTTGGGCCCTATTGGGTTAAGCCCAAATAATTCTTTTTACAAGTATTTTTCTTATTAAGTCCAATTATTAGTCTAATAGGTTTAGTTAGCTCGTAATTGTCCGTAATTCTTATAGTTCGGGTTTTATCGGTTTTTACTAGCCTTAGTTACTTATACATCAGTATATATCTTTTATAAACTTTACATTAGACGGGTTTGGTCGTCTAAGTTTTATTTGATGAAAACGTTAATTTCACGGCGATAGCCGAAAAAGTCGTAAAAATCTAGTTTATAGTTTTTATTACTTATAAGTATTACTTTTACCACCATTTATATATTTTACCCATTTAATTAACCTTTTATACATTTATATAAATAAGTTTTACAAGTTAGTGGGTTTATACTTTACATTTTATAAATTATAAAGTGAGTGCTTATATAATAATAATAAACATTATTTCCAAAATCTGATTTTTAACTTCACATTCACCATTTTTATCATATCTAGAGTTCTACAATGACTTAGAAGCTCATTTTTAAATGACAACTTCTTCATAATATGTGCTAAATATAAATTAGTTATAGCTACTGCCCATTTTGAGTTTAAGTTGCCTTAACAGTCCCTACAAAACTGCTTATTCAGATTGTACCACCTAACTTGTTTTGATCATATCTTACTCATTATTTTGATTCCATTGCATGGCCAACTCTCACATGTGTATAACATCATCTACTTTACTGTAAATAGATCAAACCATGCATTTTTATCAGTTCTTCATTTAGTTATCTACTGTTTTTATACAGCCAACTATTTAGACATGATTTTAGCTTCATTTCTTATGGTTATCATCATTTTTAAGCATATTTATCAACACTTGATCCCCACACAACATTTTTATCATCATATATACATCATATACATATACAAAATGAAAGAAAATACATTTGTTCTTTACAAAATAATAAGAGAAAAATGTAGAGGATGATCTTCTTTACCAATCCAAGTGGATTTCTTGTTTTAGGAAGGCAAGAACTTGATGAACACAACAAGTATCTCCAAGACCATCAAATAGCAAGATCATATGTTGGAAAATCAGCCCTAGGACACAAGCAAATCACCTCCAAAGTTGGTTATATGGCCACCAAATGATCAAGGTTTCAAGGAAACACCTTAATAGGACTAGTAAACATGTGGTTTGTAGTTGGAAGAGATCAAAAATGGTGTTTATGGCTTGAGTTGGGACGGCACATAGATGAAGTTGAGAGAGTTTTGAGAGTGAAATGCATGGATGAAATGGTTAAGTGAAAACCATGTGTTGGTTTTGTGTAGTTTGGTGGAAGGCTTAGCCTAAAGTGTAAGCTAAAGCTTACACTTGTTATAAACAAGTTATGACTTGTGCCACCTATGGTGGTGAGTCATTTTTAGCCGTCCCATATAAGCTAGTGGGATGGGGCAAAGTGTTTTGTCCCATCTCACTAGTTTACGGGTATTTCTCGATTCTAGTTTTCTCGATTTGCGTGCCCTCGGGTCGTTTTACGAAAAACGTTTTTATAAATTATGAATCAACGTCACAAAACGAATCCAATAAAAATTGTTTCATCAAAAACGGAGTTCGAAAACGTAAATACGTAATCCTAAGGTTTCCGGTTTAGTCGTAAAAGACGTTAAAATAAAATCGTAAGTCCTAATCTCTTCTCGTAAATTTGTGAGTTTATGAACCAACACAAATTTAAAACTCCAAAATAATATTCTCAGATAAATTTATTTTCTGAAATGTCGGACTGTCACCAAAGACGGTGTATGTAAACGTAAGCACGTAACGTTGAATCCTCCGGTTTAGACGTAGTCGATGCTACTTCAAGACGTAAATCCAAACTTCTTCCCAAAAATAAGTGAGTTCATATTGTAATATTAAAATAATGTTTTCAAATAAATATTGAGAATAAATTATCAATCATAAATTGACGGATTGTCACACATCACCTCTCAATCAAGTATAAATACCCCATTTTTCTTCATGTAAATCATCGTTTTTCTTAGTACTGTTATAATGTTTAATTGTAGTTAGATATTTGTAATTTTCTTTTTTATGAATGATTTAATGTTAGTTTGAATTAATAAAAAGTGATTTTTAGATTTATAATCTTTTTTTACACGGTTTTTTAATTTACTATATTAGATTTACTTGCATATTTCTAAATCACAAGTGACTTTTATAACTGACGAATTGTTCATTTTAGCTCAAAAATTAGCTTGAATGAACGATTGGTTAAGAACAGGGATAAACAAGTTCATTCCCACTGAATGAATGTTATAAATACAAACTGTTGTTTCGAGATTTGATATGGTGGTGTCGTTTCTGGTATGAATGTTTGATGGTTAAGATGAAGTTGGAGTCATTTTAGTTCCATGCCAGCTCAGCGCTCCGCTTCTACTCAACGGTTCTCTCCAAAAGGTTCAACTCCATTTTATTGTCTATGTTTTTAGGATTAATCTTTCTTAAATGCTTGATGTTTTGATTTAATTGTCTTAAGTGTTGTTGAATCTGCTTTGATGATAATTGTGTTATGGATTTGCTATGTTTATGTTTTATTCAATAGATTGTACGAATCTGCTCGTTTTGTTTTGGATTTAATACGAAATTTGGAAGTTTAGCATTTGTCACTTATTCGTTGCTGATCATTGTTTGATTTAGTTAATTTGCTTGCTGATATAGGATTGCTACATTTGTTGAGTTCTAGTCCTTCATTATTTAGTTGTTCATCTAGGAGATTATATTAGTCTGAATGTGGATAAAACTTAGATGGAATTGTTTAGTTTGGAAATCTGTTGTGCTTACATGTTGATTTAGATTATGTATTCGTAGGTTTTATCTATCTGATATATTGATAGTCTGCTATTTTGATAGTCATATTCGTCCTGCGTTCTTGAGTTTATGCTAGCAGTTGGATATAGCGTTTGAAAATGTATACTGCATTTTATTTTCCGTTTTTAGTTATTGTTCATTGTAAAACTGAATTATATTTAAATTGGGGGATTCGGTGTTGGAATTATACCAGAATCTGCCTTTCATAAAAAAATATATCAAACATTGTTACTCGCAGGTCTCGAACTTGAGACCTGCCCTTCACACATCCTATGTGTTTACCATCTGAGCAATCAACTCTTTTTGGTTAATTAATGGAATGAATAATAAATATACTGTTAAGATTTTGACCTGTCAGTTTAGGTAACTAACATTTACCTTATTTAGTTAAGTTTCTAGTTTTTAATAATAAATCATTTTATTTACTTTTTATAAATAAAAGTTTTTATATAGTTTCAAATAATTAGTTTTTAAAAATAAAAAAAATATTTTATTTTTAATTTTAGAAATAAAATAAGATTTTAAATAAATTAGACTTATTTAATTTTTAGAAGTAAAATAGTTTTTAATAGATTTTTAAAATAGTGTAAAAGTAATTTACTTAAATACATAAGTTTTTTATTTATTTTATTTAAATAGTTTAAATTTTAAATAGCTTTATTTTTAATTAGTTATCTTTTGAATAAAATAAAATGGGGAATGATTCATGCACTTAGGTTTTAAATTGGTAGAATTAAATTTAGTTTTAAAAACCGAAAACCAATTCGAATCAGTTATCCAAATCGAAACAAAACGTCTCCAATTCACTCGATCTTCGTGTAGAACGAACTTGGTTCATAATCGTGTTTAATTAAATCCGTCTTTGGTAATTTTAGTCTCTTACTTTTTCCTAAAGGTAATTTTCTAATTTACCCTATAACGTATCTTTATTATCACATATACTATCCACCACATACATCAACACCAAATTTTGGCGCCACTGCTGGGGATCTTGTGTACGATTCGTCTTTGTGAGATTTGTTGATCGTTGATTTGAAGACCCTTTCCGTCCTCGGAAAGTTTTGTTATTTTTCTATTATTATAGTATGTATCGTTTTTCGTGTTTTTGTGATTACTATATTGTATTACGTAGAACAATAAATTTTACATACTTCCAAATAAGACCTTAGTTGGGATTTCATCACCTAGCTATTGTATTCGAATCCAAAACGAAAAAAGGCAAAATAGATAAATACTAATAAAAAGTTTGAACTCGATTTATACAAACTATAAGGTGGGTATAAGGCGACGTGCTATAAAAGGCCGTCTAAGGAAAAAGGTTTTTAAGTGCTTTGTGCCACCTCGTTTTCCCGCTTGCTTGTGCGTATATTGAGAGGGACGACCGATTATTGGTTTGCCAACTCAAGTAGTATTATATCTTATTTTTGTAGTTTACTTATTGATCCTCGAGACGTTCAGGTTTTTACCTATCGTTTCAAAGTCGAACGAGGGTAATTTACTTCCATAGTAGTTATCCTTATTCCTTGTTTTTTATCTATCATTTTTGATTGAGCAATACCAAATAAAATACCAAAAATAATCTTCTTCTTGTCTAATTTCTTTTCTTCAATCCACTAAAATTCTCGTCACTTTGGTTTATGCAATTACGATCTTCTAGACTTTCGATTGATTATAATAGGCTTGAAAATATTCCTCGTAGAAATAGAAATCATCAACAACGAATAGTGGAACCCGAGCTTCCACCTATTTTTGTAGAAATGGCCGATAACCGAACAATGGAGGAATTGCTCCGTGCACCCACCGAAGGGTATGGGGAAGCAATCGTTGTGCCGGCTATTTTGGCGGATCATTATGAGATTAATTCGGGTCTTTTATCACTCATTCGTGCCGACCAATTTCGTGGCAATGAGACCGATAGCCCGCACTCTCACATTCGGAATTTTCATCGTATTACCTCGAATCTCAAGTTTAGAGATGTGCCAAATGACGCGATTAAGCACATGCATTTTCCGTACTCGCTCGAGGGTAACGCTAAGATTTGGTATGAGAAAGAACCACCGGGTTCGATTTTGACATGGGATGATTTAGTGATTAAGTTTATGGATTATTTCTATCCACCATCCAAAACAACAAAATTTAAGAACGAGATCACTAGATTTGAACAAAAAGTGCATGAATCATTTGGGGTTGCTTGGGAAAGGTTTAAAGATTTGCTAAGACAATGTCCACACCACGGTTTCTCGGAATTGCATCAAATCAATACTTTTTATAATGGGCTTAATATGATTGAACAAGATTCTTTAAATGCCGCCGCGGGTGGTAATCTTTTAAGAAAAACTCCTAGAGACGCGTGGGGTATAATTGAGAATAAGTCTAGAGTGCAATATTCACGAAACACGCCGGTTGTTTCCAATGTGAATTCATCTAATACCGAGATTGCTAGATTGGACTCTAAGATTGACACGCTTTTGAATGAGCTTAGGAAGAATCCTCATGGAACGATTAATATGGTTGAGAATTTTTGTGTATCATGTGGTGGAGCACATCCTAATTATTCTTGTTCAACCACGGGGTTTTATCAAGCTAGTGCTTTTACCGCGACGGGAACTTATGGCTCTAACGGTCAAGTTCCTCGTCAAAATCATGTTGCTCCACCGGGTTTTCCACCGGTTCAAAATAGGTACAACAATAGAAACAATGGGAATAACTTTAACCATGGTAACCAAGGTAATTTCAATCAAGAAAATGGGTTTAATGCTAATCCAAACAATCAAGGTTTTCACAATAACCAAAATAATTTGTCAAGCTACATTAAAACGAATGACGCAAATTTGAAAACATTTCAAAATAGTATTCATGGACAAATTGCAACTTTGAAAAATGAATTTAAAAATAAGATCAAGGGGCAAAATAACAAGATTGATCTTAACCAACAAAGATTTGAACAAAGACAAGAGCAAAACCAAAACCGTTTTGAGCAAATATTAGAGCAAAGTCAAAATCGTATGCAACAAAGTATGGAACAAGGTCAAAACAAATTGCTTTCGATGTTTGAATCTTTTATGAGCAAACCCTCCTCTTCTTCGGATGACATACCTAGCAACACCATTCTAAACCCGAAGGGTGAGATGAAAGCTATAACCACACGTAGTGGGAAGGCTTTAGACGGACCTTTGCTTCCACATGTGAGTAGCTCTCCGGTGAGGGAAGTGGAGCAAGAACCTGAGGTGGTTAAAGAAAAGGAAATTCCTATTCCACCAAAGGTTGACCAATTTCCTATTCTGGAACCCGAGCTTCCGAATACTAAACTCACACTACCCTACCCTTCGAGACTCAACAAAGAGAAGCTCCTCGAAAATACCAATGCTCAAGTGTCTACGTTTCTTGAGGTATTTAAGAAAATGTATATTAATCTTAGTTTCGCGGATGCATTGCTTAGCATGCCTAAGTTTGCTTCAACAATCAAAAGGTTGATGAACGATAATGAGAAATTGGTTGAAGTATCTACGTCCTTAAATGAAAGTTGTTCCGCGGTTCTCTCTAAAAAGTTTCCCAAAAAGCTTGGAGACCCCGGTCAATTTTTGATACCATGTGATTTCCATAATATGGAAGAATGCTTAGCATTAGCCGATCTTGGCGCTAGCATTAATTTGATGCCTCTTTTCGTGTGGAAAAGGTTATCACTTCCCGAGCTTATACCTACTAAGATGACTATCGAGTTAGCAGATCGATCGACCGCCTTCCCAAAAGGTATAGCCGAGGACGTGTTAGTCAAAGTAGGAAAGCTCATCTTCCCAGCAGATTTTGTAATTTGTGATTATCCGGAAAATTCTCGCGTGCCTCTTATTTTGGGAAGACCGTTTTTAAATACGGCTAGTTCTTTAGTTGACATGAAAGAGGGGAAATTGACTTTACGTTTTGATGATGAAAGTATCACTCTTAATGTTTGTAATATCTCGAAGCCTTCTTCCGAGGACGACGAGGAATCAATCAATCAAATCGATGTGATTGATGTTGCTAGTGAAGAAGTTTCGCAGGATATGCTTGGTTTTTTAGATATTTCCAAAAGTGGCAATCCCACTTCATTGAATACGATTATCTCTTTGGCTAAACCTCCACTCACTCCATTTGAGGGAGAGGACTTCATTCTAGAAGAGCTCAAGGATAATGGTCATTCAAAAATCGATAAGGAAATTGATGATTACCTTAGCAAACCATTCGATCCTAGTGAGTTTGATAGTGAGAATTTTGATCGCGAGACATTGCTTTGATTGAAAATTTGTTGAATATGGATCCTTTTGAATCACCACCTATGGAATTAAAAGTTGTGAGTGCTAATGAGACTAAAGTGAAAACATCGATTGAAGAAGCACCCGAATTAGAACTTAAGGAGCTACCCACTCATTTGGAGTATGCTTTTCTTGAAGGAACGGATAAGTTACCGGTGATTATTGCCAAGGGATTAAAGGAAAATGAAAAGGATGAACTTATTAATGTACTTAAGAAACATAAAAGGGCCATTGCATGGAAAATCTCCGACATTAAGGGTATAGATCCAAAATTTTGTACTCTTAAATTCTAATGGAGGATGATTATAAACCCGCTATCCAAAATCAAAGAAGGGTCAATCCAAAGATTCGTGAGGTGATCAAAAAGGAAGTCACCAAACTTCTAGACGCCGAAATGATCTACCCTATCTCGTATAGTCCATGGGTTAGCCACGTGCATTGTGTTCCAAAGAAAAGAGGAATGACGGTTGTTACTAATGAGAATAATGAATTGATTCCTACTAGACTTGTGACCGGTTGGCGTGTTTGTATTGACTATAGGAAGCTTAATGATGCCACTAGGAAGGATCATTTTCCATTACCTTTTATGGATCAAATGTTAGAGAGACTAGCGGGAAATGAATTCTATTGCTTTTTGGATTGATTTTCCGGCTATTTCAAAATCCACATTGACTCATGTGATCAAGAAAAGACCACATTCACTTGTCCTTATGGAACATTTACTTATCGTCGAATGCCTTTTGGACTATGCAATGCTCCAGGGACATTCCAAAGGTGTATGATGGCCATTTTCCATGATATGATCGAGAAAACCATGTAAGTTTTCATGGATGACTTTTCGGTTTTCGGAGATTCTTTCACTTCATGTCTCTCTAACTTAGAAAGAATGTTGCAATGTTGTGAGGAAACGAATCTTGTGCTTAATTATGAAAAATGTCACTTCATGTGCAAAGAGGGAATTATGTTAGGACATAAGATCTCTAAGGCCGGTATTGAGGTTGATAGGGCTAAAATCGACGTGATTGACAAATTACCTCCACCCACCATCGTTAAGGGATTTAGGAGTTTTCTTGGCCATGCCGGCTACTATAGATGTTTTATTCAAGAATTATATAAGATAGCTCGGCCTATGACCCATCTTTTGGAAAAAGAGACTCCTTTCGTCTTTTTGGATGAGTGTATTCAAGCCTTTAAGATGCTTAAAAAGAAATTAACCGAATCTCTGATTTTAGTTTCTCCGGATTGGGACCTACCTTTTGAAATTATGTGTGATTCTAGTGATTACGCAGTAGATGCGGTTTTGGGGCAACGTAAGTCAAAACATTTCTTGCATATACACTATGCAAGTAAGACTATGACGGATGCTCAAACAAGGCATACTACAACGGAAAAGGAGTTTCTTGCCGTTGTGTATTCTTTTGAAAAGTTTAGACCATATCTCGTCTTGTCTCAAACCATATTGTATACGGATCACTCGGCTCTCAAATATCTTCTTAATAAACAAGATGCTAAGCCGAGGTTGCTCCGGTGGATTCTCCTCCTTCAAGAATTTAATGTCAAAATTTAAGAGAAAAAGGAGCCGAGAATCTCGTGGCCGATCATTTATCTCGACTTGAGAATCCTCACCAAAGCGATCGAGAGAACAAGGAAATCAATGAAACATTCCCTCTCGAGACGCTTGGTATGATTGCTTTTCGTGGTGATGATAGTACCCCATGGTTTGCGGACATTACAAATTACCATGCGGGGAAGTTTGTGATCAAGGGTATGTCGTCCCAACAAAAACGAAAGTTTTTCAAGGATATATCCTATTACTTTTGGGAAGACCCCTATTTGTTTCGTATGTGCACGAATCAAGTGATTTGTAGGTGCGTGTTTGGCAAGGAAGCTCAAGATATCCTTAAATCTTGTCATGAGGGACCCACCGGGGGACATCATGGTGCCAACGCCACCGCGAATAAAGTCTTTGTTGCCGGCTTCTTTTGGCCTTCCATATATCGTGATGCCCAACACTTGATCAAGAATTGTGATGCTTGTCAACGTCAAGGAACGAATTCACAAAGGGATGAAATGCCTCAAAACATTATCCAAGTTTGTGAAATCTTTGACATGTGGGGGATCGATTTTAGGGGGCCATTTCCATCATCGAAAGGAAATAAGTACATTCTTGTAGCTGTGGACTATTTGTCTAAATGGGTTGCAGCCAAAGCTTTGCCCACGATTGATGCTCGAGTTGTGGTGAAATTTTTGAAAAAACTTTTCGCTAGGTTTGGAACTCTGCGGGCTATAATAAGTGATCGTGGGACCCATTTTTGTAATGAACAATTTGAAAAAGTTCTAAAGAAATATGGTGTCACTCATTGACTTTCGACGGCCTATCACCCTCAAACGAGTTGTCAAGTGGAGGTTTCAAACCGAGCTATTAAAAGGATTTTAGAGCGTTCTATTGGAGAAAATCGCACTTCATGGTCGGATAAATTGGATGATGCATTATGGGCTTTCCGTACGGCTTACAAGACGCCAATTGGTTGTACACCATTTAGGTTGGTCTACATAAAAGCATGCAACTTGCCAATTGAACTCGAACATAAGGTGTATTGGGCTCTTAAGCATTGTACTTTTGATTTGAGGACCGCGGGTGATCATCGCAAGGTTCAATTGAATGAAATAAGTGAATTAAGGAATCAAGCTTATGAAAATTCTTTGATCTATAAAGAGAAGACTAAGAGGATTCATGACTCTAAGATCAAAAACCGCATTTTCAATGTTGGTGATCAAGTCCTCTTATTCAACTCAATGTTGGTGATCAAAAACCGCATTTTCCCAGACCATTCACCATTTCACAAGTTTTCCTTTATGGCACCGTTGAGCTAGCTCAAAAAGACGGTCCTAACTTTAAGGTGAATGGTCATCGTGTGAAACACTACTTTGGAGGGGACATACCTACGAAGGTTGTTCCGGATCTTCAAACTTTCCCTAAGGACCAATGAATGCGGGGATCGAGTCGAGCTCATGACTCGGTGAACAAAAACGAGGTGCCTTGTGGGGGAGTCCCATACATTCTATCTTCTTTCTATTTTCTAACACTAATAAGGCTTGATCTTTCAAGCTCGTGCTCATGTTTTGTTGTGTTGTGAATCTTAGGTATGACCCTAATCATTAAAGACTCTCGTGTTCGATTTTTGCCGGTCCACTTGATCTTCCATTCTTTGATTGCCAAAAGGGGAACACTCTCTATCCTTTGATTTTTATCGAATAACGTTTTATCTTGAGGCATAATTAATAAACGGCTTATACATTTGCGTGCTCTTTCCATGCTATGATTTTGCATTAGACTCTTCGTGTTTTAGCAAGAGGGTGTTACTCTTGAGCTAAGAAACATTGAGGACAATGTTTGGTTTTAGCATGGGGGAGTCAATCGATATAATCGCTTGCAATTGCTTTTGTCGTGTCTAAACGTAATTGTTTTTCTCGTTTTTCATAAAAAATTTAAAATTTTTAGTGTTATTTTAAGTTTTAATAACTAAAATAAGTGATTTTGACACAAATGTAGGCTTTCTGTTGGTGAAAATAAAAATAGTTTTTGACTCGACTCGGTTTTTACCTTAGCTTATTCCTTAACATTTTTAAATCAAGTTTTGCTAGGCTTTTAGATAGGGAACATTAAAACGCGAAAGTCTTAACTCATACTGGTTTAAGAAAAAGAACTTTTCGCAAGTTCCTATAATTGATCCTAGAAAGTCGTTTATCAAGGGAACTTTAAAATGCAAATTCTAAAACTTGAAAAAGTCTAAGAAGATGCAAGATCCTATAGATGACTTGAAAACCCAAAACTTTGATGTAATAGGCTAAGTATCCATTATTTTCACATTTTTGAAATTTTACAATATGGAGAACAAGAGATGATTTAAAGTTAATTCTTCCTTGTGTAAGTATTTTTGTGTTTGATTTAATCTCCTCGTATTTATTTTTCACGCTTGAATAAATAATTGCTTAACAAATGAAGTTTTTAGCGGTTTAGGCTTGATATCTTAACTCGTAACTCCTTCTTTTTCTTCCCTTGTAATTAAAGTGAGAACACATTAAGGGTGTCAGCGTCATGGACTTTTGATCTTTGGATTGCGGAAATTTGGCTTACCATACATATCATCTTAATAAAGAAGAATAAATAAAAACATGTTCTCTATGAGCCTTCGGGTGGGAGTCATGTAGCACTAACCTTGTCATTAGAGCCTTAGGTTGTATGACAAGGGGACGTGTTTAATAAAAATTGCTTCATCATCATGAGCCATAAGGTGGGATGGTGAATGTCAGTTCACTTATTTTTGTCCAAGGAGCCTTCGGGTGTGGATTTTAAATAAGGAGCACAATTGCATCTTAAAGAGCCACAATGTGATATGATGTAGTTGTTGCTAACTCTATTAATAAGGTCATAATTCACTTTGGAGGTTTTATTGTTGCTTTTAAGTAGTCCTATTAGCCAAATTTCGGATCCGGGGATTTATCCCTCAAATCGTGTTAAGTTATCCTTGATGTGGGCTATCTTTACTGACAATGGTTTTTGAAGTCGAGGTTAGGTTTTGAGTGTTGAGTTTACACCGCTTTTGTCTTCATTTTTGGATTAATAAATATTAAATAAGTCAAATGAGCCTTTGGGTGAATGAGAAATAAAATCTAGAGATACAATTAGGAATAAAAGGAGATTGAGTTTAACACAAATTACTTGTATGAGTTGTTTTAATTTTGGGGCTTATGATTGACAATGATCTTGTTTTTACACTTGGCATGGAAAAGTGAAAGGTCGCGGACGATGAATCTATTTGATTTTTATGATCCTAAAAGTTATTTTTCAAATAATGAAAGCAATACATTATATCTTTTCAAAATAAAGTCAAAAAGTTGTATAAAAGTGTAGTTAGTGTTTTATATTATCATTGCGTGAGGACACGACAATTGCTTAGCAAGGGGGAGTTTGATATGAGCTTAAATACTCAAATCATTTATATCAATAAACCATGAATAAATGCATAAAATGTTCAAATATTGCCTTGTATATGCTTGTTTTGTTGTTTGATGTGTGTAGGTACCAAGTTCACAAAAACCGGCGAAAACAACACGAGATTGATGAAAAGATCAACAAAGCCAATAACGAGCTCGTCCTTAGCGGATTTAATCTTATATGGAGTTTAACGAGCTTGTGGGTACCACATTTGGGAAAATGGGCTCAAAAGCCCATTTGGAAAGTTGTATTATGTGTTTAAATGGATAAAAGCCCAATATGAGCCTATTTACTACAACAAGTTGAAACGGATGGAGTTAAAAACAAAAGCCCAAAAGAAGTAAAGTTGAGACGGATGAAGTTTTTAAATGGATAAAAGAAAACAAACCCAAATTGAATCCCAATAAACAAAGAAGTATGAACGCTGAAGTTTATTTGTAAACTTTAGGTCAAAGTTTTGGTCATACCGTAACTCACTCACACCATTTATATCATTCGATATTTTCTATGTCACACTTATATTTCTCACTTCACCCCAAAACAAAATAACCAGTCAGAAAAACTATTCATCCCAAACCCTAAAATCACAAATAATTAAATTGGGGCTTTTCACCTATTCTACTCGTGTGAATGCACACGAGTGGGAAATTAAATTCCCTGTTAATTCGGAAGCAAGAAGATGGAGTATTGTGGTGACGTGGCCCTATATCTTGATGCTGATTGGTGGAAACACCTCAACTTTTATCAGTCCACCAATAATCAGTCTCCAAATCAGCAATCAACTAGCACAAGAAGCACAACGGATTGCCACGTTGGCAATCCGTGTGACAATGGACGAATTTACACCCTTGGATGAAAACAGAAAAGAGAGAGAAGAAGGAAGAAAAGATCCAAAGGCCTACAATCGATCTTCATCAATATCCATCACCTCTCCTTCAAGTATAAATACCCCCATTTTTCTTCATGTAAATCATCCTTTTTCTTAGTACTGTTATAATGTTTAATTGTAGTTAGAAATTTGTAATTTTCTTTTTTATGAATGATGTAATGTTAGTTTGAATTAATAAAAAGTGATTTTCAGATTTATACTCTTGTTGTCCACAGTTTTTTATTTTACTGTATTAGATTTACTTGCATATTTCTAAATCACAAGTGACTTTTATAACTAACGAATTGTTCATTTTAGCTCAAAAATTAGCTTGAATGAACGATTGATTAAGAATAGGGATAAACAAGTTCATTCCCACTGAATGAATGTTATAAATATAAACTGTTCTTCTGAGATTTGATATGGTGGTGTCGTTTCTGGTATGAATGTTTGATCGTTAAGATGAAGTTGGAGTCGTTTTAGTTCCAAGCCAGCTCACCACTGCGCTTCTACTCAACGGTTCTCTCCAAAAGGTTCAACTCTATTTTATTTTCTATGTTTTTAGGATTAATCTTTCTTAAATGCTTGATGTTTTGATTTAATTGCCTTAAGTGTTGTTGAATCTGCTTTGATGATAATTGTGTTATAGATTTGCTATGTTTATGTTTTACTCTATAGATTGTATGAATCTACTCGTTTTGGTTTGGATTTAATCTGAAATTTGGAAGTTTAGCATTTGTCACTTATTCGTTGCTGATCATGGTTTGATTTAGTTAATTTGCTTGCGGATATAGGATTGCTACATTTGCTGAGTTCTAGCCTTGCATTATTTAGTTGTTCATCTAGGAGATTATATTAGTCTGAATGTGGATAAAACTTAGATGGAATTGTTTAGTTTGGAAATCTGTTGTGCTTACATGTTGATTTAGATTATGTATTCGTGGGTTTTATCTATCTAATATATTGATAGTCTGCTATTTTGATAGTCATATTTGTCCTGCGTTCTTGAGTTTATGCTAGCAGTTGGATATAGAGTTTGAAATTGTATACTGCATTTTGTTTTCCGTTTTTAGTTATTTTTTATTGTAAAACTGAATTACTGTATTTAAATTGGGGGATTCGGTGTTGGAATTATACCAGAATCTGCCTTTCATAAAAAAATATATCAAACATTGTTACTCGCATCTCTCGAACTCGAGACCTGCCCTTCACACACCCTATGTGTTTACCATCTAAGCAATCAACTACTTTTGGTTAATTAATGGAATGAATAATAAATATACTGTTAAGATTTTGACCTGTCAGTTTAAGTAACTAACATTTACCTTATTTTAGTTAAGTTTCTAGTTTTTAATAATAAATCATTTTATTTACTTTTTATAAATAAAAGTTTTTATAAATAAATTTTTTTATATAGTTTCAAATAATTAGTTTTTAAAAATAAAAAAAATGTTTTATTTAATTTTAGAAATAAAATTAGTTTTTAAATAAATTAGCTTTATTTAAATTTTAGAAGTAAAATAGTTTTTAATAGATTTTTAAAATAGTGTAAAAGTAATTTACTTAAATAGATAAGTTTTTTTTTTATTTAAATAGTTTAAATTTTTAATAGCTTTAATTTTTAAATAGTTATCTATAGATGAAAATATAATGGTGAACGATTCATGCACTTTTAGTTATTTTTGGTAGAATTAGTTTTAGTTTTAAAAACCGAAAACCAATTCGAATCAATTGTGCAAATCGAAACAAAATGTCTCAAATTCACTTGATCTTCGTGTACAACGAACTTGGTTCATAATTGTGTTTAATTAAATTCGTCTTTGGTAATTTTAGTCTATTACTTTTTCCTAAAGTTAATTTTCTAATTTACCCTATAACGTATCTTAATTATCACATATACTATCCACCACATACATCAACACCAGTATATTAAAATAATACAGAATTTTCATAAGTAACATAAGCTACGCTTTCAGAACTAAAACCAGTAAACATGTTATACATCTCGGTTTCCCAGGACTTATTCATTTCCTTTGCTTTCCATGCCTTATATGCTCTTATTATGCTTCATTTCTCTATGTTCCCATGATTTATTGTATATCCGTGCACTGAGTGTTATGCTCAGCCGTTTTCCTTTTCCATGTTCCCAAACGGTAGGTACCCAAGGTCGTAAGTAGGATCTCCAGAGTATGTGCATTCGGATGGATGCTATCCAGCCTCTTTTACCTTATGCATTTATTCCTACTTTTCATACTTTACTTCTTTTGGACATTGTTTAGTCCTTTCAGTTACATTACTTAATATTTCTTGTGTGCGAGTTACTTAGACTACCGATGTTTGATTCTTGTATTTCTATTTATGGTCATGAATTTATAGACATTTACCTTGCATGCTTTGATGACACGTCATATTTTACTGTAGCATTCCATCTTAACAAATAGGGTGTTACAATTATGGTATCAGAGCCAAGGTTGCGACCAGTAGCTCTTTAAAACATGACCTGTGACTTTCGGGTAGTCACCAGCGTCTTCCTAAACCTGACACTTGGTTTTTATGCATTCATTCATTTTCATTTTATTTCATGCAATCATATCATTGCCGTAGGTTTATGACTAAGTAATGGGTGGTACAGGACTGGCCCTATTTAGTGGCATGTGCTTTTATCGAAACTTTTAGCTTTGGGACCGACCCATAGGCGTCCCCCGCTATATCTTTTGTTTTGGGTGAACTGACCATAGGCGTTTACCCTCGCGCATATAAAAGTTTTATAAACTGCATCATGCATTCTACACTATTTCATGCATTATAAACTTCTTCATTGATTTATACATTGCTGCAGCATTTTATGTTCATCTCATTTCAGATTATCATTGATGTTGCATTTTGTTATTAAACTGTCAGATGGTGAACACACGTAATGCTCAAGAGTTGACTGCAACTGTCAATGCAACTTTGCAAGCCATCATTCCCCAACTTCGAAATGAAATCCGGGACGAAGTTCATGCTGAAATTCAAGCTCAGGGCATTTAGTTTGACCCTCATCCTGAAAACCACTACAACAATAATCCTCCTCCACCACCACCTGTTACTCTTATGACTTGCTTAGAGCGATTCAACAAACAGCGACCCCGTTCGTTTGAGCAGACTGACAGCCCCAATGAGGCTGAGGCTTAGATTTCTCATATCGATAAGATATTCTATGCGATGGGTTGTGACGGCGTTTTCAAGGCAAGACTGTCTTGCTATAAGTTTGAAGGTGATGTGTTGTCGTGGTGGAAGTCTGTCAAGCATTCCAATGGTGGTGATAATTGGGTTGCACTTTTGACATGGGACCAGTTTAATGAGATCTTCCTTAATCAGTACTTTCCACATGCTGAACAGGAGAAGCTTAAGCGGGATTATCATAATATCCGACAGGTTGCTGGGGGGAATAGCAACAAATTCATGCAGAGGTTTCTCCGTTTGGTTGGTTTCTTGGGAGCAGTAGCTGGTACTGCTGAGGAGCAAGCTGAGAAGTTTCGTTGGGCTCTTCTCACTTCGGTTGCCAACAGTTTGGTTTGTGCTATGTTCACTATAGTAGCGCATTTGGCTCATGCAGCCCGTAAGCTTGAGATGCTCTAAGAGCGAGAGGAGTTTGGTGATGACAGAGCAGTGAAGAGGTATCTTCAATCACCAATTGTAAACCACTCATTTTTATCAATATTTTCATTTTCATATCATCCTCTGTTCAACTTTACATTTCAGACAAAAGACTGACGACCGTAAGCCTACGACCATTCAGCAGCAAGCATATAAGGGAAACGGTCAAACTAACGACCGTTCTGGTTCAAAGAGGCATCGCGGTAATGATAGTTACCGTAACAACGCGAATAACTCTTAAAACTGCAGGTCCCTACATTTACCTTCTTTCATGTAAAATTATCTTATGTTATGGTATTCTAACACTCTAACGATTCAAATTCAGGAACAACAACAACGTTAGGGATCAGGACCGTAGAGGTTCACAGCCTAACCATTCTACCTCATCTGGTAATTATTAAACCTCCTATGTAATCATGTTTATGTTCCACGATCATGTCGCATGCAAGTAATCCTGAAACAGGCTCTCAGCTAGCTAGGACGCCTACTAGAGGATTCACGCATCCTATCTGTCCTACTTGTTTGCGCAGACATTCTCGTGTTTGTCGCCAAGGTACTAGTGGTTGTTTCAAGTGTGGCCAACAAGGCCATTAGCAGAAGGAATGTCGCCAGGGTGAGATAGAAAGCACCTCTAGACATGCCGACACCAAACCACCTCCTACTTCTAGTCGCGTGTTCACTACTACTAGAGATCAGGCGAACAAGACTTCAGTTACCATCACCGTAAAATCTATTTATGAATTGTTTGGCAGCATGTGTTCTGTTTGATACTGGAGGGACTCATTCAGTCATATCCAATACTTTTGTTGTACGTTCTAGGATTTCCCCTATGCCATTAGATAATGCCTTATGCATTTCCACGCCACTTAGGGATACTGTACGAATCACTCAGGTGTACAGATATCTTCCCCTAGAATTTGATGATAAGATCCTGAAAGTTGACGCACTTCCTATGGACATGTGCGATTTTGATTTGATATTGGGCATAGACTGGTTATCCAAACACCATGCTACAATTGACTGCCACACTTATCGAGTTATCTTTGGTGATGTTAAATCTCCAGAGTACATGCATCGTGGTTTTCTGCCAGGGAGGTCAGTACACATTATTTCATCCATGGAGGCGTGTTCTTTATTATCACACGGTTGTCAGGGCTTCATATCCAATATTCATGACATTACAGCCGAGTCTCCATCGATCCGAGATCAACCTATTGTGTCAGAATTTCCTGACGTTTTTTCAGATGAACTTCCGGGCATACCACCTGTTCGTGAAGTTGAGTTTGGAATTGAGCTCATCCCAGGTGTAGAGCCAATTTCCAAAGCTGCTTATCGCATGGCTCCTATAGAGATTAAAGAACTAAAAGATCAGCTGCAGGAACTTCAGGAGCGAGGTTTCATCCGTCCCAGTGCAACGCCAGCATGAGTTTGTGTATAAACTACCGTGAGCTGAACAAGATCACGATCAGGAATCGTTATCCTTTGCCACGTATTGACGACCTTTTTTTATCAACTTCAGGGCGCCAAGTATTTCTCCAAGATCGATCTGAGGTCTGGCTATCATCAGTTACAGATTAAAAAGAAGGATATCTCAGAGACTGCTTTCCGTACACGTTATTGACACTACGAGTTCGTAGTTATGCCATTCGGACTCACAAATGCACCAGCAGTCTTCATGGATTTGATGAACCGTGTCTTCCATGAGTTTCTGGACAAATTCGTTCTCGTGTTCATTGATGACATCTGGATTTTCTCCAAATCCAAGGAGGAACATGAGGAACACCTTCGTACAGTCTTGTAGATTTTTCGTTAGAAGCAGCTGTATGCCAAGTTCTCCAAGTGTGAGTTCTGTTTAAGCAAGGTGGCATTTTTGGACCATATTGTAACTGGAGAAAGGATCACCATCGATCCTACAAAGGTTGAAACTATCACCAAATGGCCGAGAACTACATCTGCTACAAAGGTCAGAAGTTTTCTGGGTTTAGCTGGCTACTACCGCAGGTTTGTATAGAACTTTTCACGGTTGGCCTTACCTTTGACTAAGCTGATAAGGAAAGGAGAGAAATTCGTCTAAACGGAAGAGCGAGAGAAGAACTTTGTAGATCTTAAGCAGAAGTTAGTGAGTGCACCTATTCTTACTCTCCCATCTGGCTAAGGTGGATTTCAGATATATAGTGACTCTTCAAGAAAGGGTTTAGGCTGCGTTCTCATGCAACATGGGAAGGTTATTGCATATGAATTACGGTAGCTGAAACCTTATGAAGAAAACTATCCTACTCACGAATTGGAGCTTGCAGCAGTTGTCTTCAAATTGAAGATCTAGAGACATTATTTTTATGGTGAATAATGTGACATATTCACTGATCACAAGAGTCTCAAGTACATCTTCACCCAGAAGGAACTGAACATGAGACAGAGGAGATGGTTAGAGCTATTGAAGGACTACGAAACCAACATTCAGTACCATCCTGGTAAGGCAAATGTGGTGGTAGATGCTCTAAGCAGAAGGTCGGGTATGATTTATGGCATCTGGATTGAAAAGGAGATCATCCGTGACCTAGAGATGACTGATATTGAGTTTTGTGTACGAGGACAACACGGTTACTGGGAGAATCATAGAGTGGAACCAGACTTACATTCTTGGATCAAGGAAGCTCAGAAGGACGATGGTGAGATTTGGGCTATCATTCAGAACCTTGATCAGAAGACGGAGTTTCGAGTTGATGATGACGATATCTTATGGCAGGGCGCTACACTAGTGGTTCCTGATGACTCTACACTCAGGGAAGTTGTGCTAACTGAAGCTCACAACTCTCCATTTACCATACATCCTGGTTCTACCAAGATGTACCACGACATCAAGAAGCATTTTTGGTGGAGTGGTATGAAGTAGGATGTTGCCAACTTCGTTTCTAAATGTATGATCTGCCAACAGGTTAAGATCGAACACCAGCGAGCTAGTGGTTTACTACAACCACTAGATATTCCAGCATGGAAGTGGGACAAAATCTCCATAGATTTTGTTACTGGTCTTCCTGTGACTCAGAGGAAGAACGACGTTATCTGGGTTATTGTTGATAGATTGACAAAATCTGCCCATTTTCTGCCGTTGCGCAAGGAGCATCCGGTCAGCAAATTAGCAGACACTTTTCAAAAAGAGATCATGAGACTGCATGGTACTCAATCAGAAATCATCTCTGACAGAGATCCCCGTTTCACATCATGTTTCTGGCAGAGTTTGCAAAAAGCTTAGGGCACCAGACTTAAGCTTAGCACTGCCTTTCATCCTCAGACCGACAGAAAGTCGGAACGTACCATTCAGACATTAGAGGACATGATGCGGGCGTGTGCTCTAGAGTGGTCAGGTAGTTAGGATGATTATATATTTTTATAGGAATTTGCATACAACAACAGCTGGCACGCTAGCATCAAGTGTGCTCCTTTTTAGATGTTGTATGGTAGGAAGTGTCGCCCCCCAATCTGCTGGGATCAGGTGGGCGAACGAATGCTTGATGGTCCAAAGATGATTGAGGTGACCAATGAGAAGGTCTTTGTCGCCAAGGCGAAGCTTTAGGAAGCTCGTGCTCGCTAGAAGAGCTATGCTGATAAACGTCGTACAGATGTATCTTTCAACGTAGGTGATCATGTTTTCCTCAAGGTATCACCTGTACAAGGAGTTAAATATTTTGGAATCTGAGGGAAGCTCAGTCCTCGCTTCATTGGACCATTCGACATCATAGAACGCGTTGGTGAAGTGTCATATCGTTTTGCGTTACCGCCTCAGCTATCACACGTTCACAACATGTTCCATGTGTCCTTACTCAGAGGATACAGCTATCATCCAGTTCATGTTGTCCAATATCCGCTTGATCAGATTTAAGAGGATCTTTCATATGTCAAAGAACCCGAGAGAGTTCTCGAGCGGCAAGATCGTGTTATGCGGAGGAAGACGATCCCTTTCGTTAAAATCCTCTGGAGGGATCATCCTGAGCGGGAAGCCACGTGGGAGACAGAGGATCCTATAAGGGCTTCTTACCCTCATTTCCAGTTTTGATTCAGGTATGTTTCTTTCAGTTTATGTTATCTCCAATTCGAGGACGAATTGTTCTTTTAGATGGGAAGAGTTGTAAAACCAGCATTAAAATACCATGAACAGTACACATGAACACTAAATACACGAAAATACGATTAATTTTGAAAACTTTCAATTTATAATATATTTCACGTGTCATGATATTTAATAACATGTAACTACGTTCATGATAATTAAATTCACGATAATTAAACATGTACGTTCACAAGTATAATATTTAACTTAGAAAACTTCGGGGTTTCCTTTGTGGGCGCCATATGTCATGGCTAGAGTCAAAGAATGGAGTGCATGGGCCTTTGGCCCATGACCCAACTAGAAACCCATGTTAAGTAAAAACACAGGAAATTTTTATCATAACATTAGGTTACAGAAAAAAATCAAGAACCCTGCCTCCCTCTCTCTTCCTTGCCACCGGCTACCATCAACCCAAACGGGAGTTCGGGACAATTTTTGCTAGTTGATTTGTGTGTACGTGTTCGGTAAAATCAAAACCCTTTCTTTTCTTTTTAATTCTTTATTGAATTCAAGTTCTTATTTTAATTAATCTTAAAAACAAGTTATATAAACATGGGGATTAATTAAATCATGACAAATAGGGTGCTTGTGGTGTTTGTTGTTAGGCCGAGACCCACAAATCGAGAGCCAATCTCTCTGCGTGGTTGCTACACCACCACTAAGACCCTCAAAGGGATCGGCTGGGTTTGGTTTGGCTCGGACGAAGGCAAGGGACCCCGACTCGAGGTCGGCGTATGGTTAAGGTTTGGATCGAGTGCCAACCGAGACCAATAGGGTCTCGGTGGGGCTTTTGGTGATGGCAGTGGGAACCAAACAAACAAGAACAGCGGTAACCGGTCACGAACCGGTGTGAAACGGTGTGAACCGGTGTGAACCGGGCTCGGCAGTGGCTGTCGTGGCTCGGCATGGGAACCGAGGGCAACTAGTGGCAACCGGCTAGCCGGTCTAGCCAATGGTAGGGCTGTTTGGCTCGGCTTATATGTGACCATGGGTTCGGGCTCGGGTTAATATTTAAAATATGGTTTCCGGTTTCGGGAAAACTATTAAAAAATCATAAATGTATTTAGTTAAATTATTTCCTAGACAATTTAATTTAATTAAATTCATGACTTAGGTAAAATATTAAAATTACTATTTCATGTATAACCTAAAGTATTTTACATAGCTTAATTTAATTAAAACATGTATTTTAATTAAATTCTTATAAGATATGTTTAATTAATTAACCAAGTTATTTAATTAATAAGCTATAACCTTTAAACCATGACTTGTATTACACTAATTAAACTTTACTTATTATTAATAATCCAACTTATTTATAATTATGGAATCTTACCATATTTGGAAACCTTCTATTTTTAGAAACTTTCTATATATGGAAACCTGCTATTATTAGAAAGTTACTTAGTATTACAATACAAGTATTATAATACACTATTACATACATAATATACTACAAATAACACAGTAAAACACTAAAACATGACAGAATATGTATAACAAGCTAATAACACACAAGACCAGTAAAACACATGTAATTCAGACAACTCATACACGTTCCCATTCTTATGTATTATTATCCGTCAAGGCGGAGTAGGTTCTTCAGCGTTTCCGCTAGCTTCTACTGGACACAAGGTACGGATTTCTCGTCCTTCAGTAAGGACCACCTCTTCCATTATTAGGATTTCCCATATGCAGCCAACTATTTTCCCCAGTAGTTACAGATTAAATGCTTATGTTTTATAAGTTACCTTAGCCATATACATGCATGAACAGTTTCACCTAGTTATGGAGGTACCATAACCTTAACACTGGTGGCACCAGTGTTATGACTTCACCACGGCGGATTGATAGATCGTGGTGTCCCTTTTAGTTTATTTGGCCTTTATTAGCATATTATCATGTGGGGCGTATGGGTGCATCCTAGGTTCAGTTTCAGTCAGGATTTACATGGTGAATGTGGTGTGTGCCTTGCATCTTTCACAAGGAGCTGATTCCTCCTACCCATTACCATTTAACTAGAGGCACCCCCTCTAATTTGCATTACGAGGACACCCCTCCAAGTATTCATGCACGTTGTTGACCTCATGACCTATATTGGATTTTGGTATATTAAGCTAATACAGTATTTTCATAAGTAACATAAGCTATGTTTTCAGAACTCAACCAGTAAACATGTTATACATCTAGGTTTCCCAGGACTTATTCATTTCCGCTGCTTTCCATGCCTTATATGCTCTTATTATGCTTCATTTCTCTATGTTCCCATGCTTTGTTGTATATCCATGCACTTAACGTTATGCTCAGCCGTTTTCCTTTTCCATGTTCATAAATGGCAGGTACCCAAGGTCGCAAGTAGGATCTCCAGAGTATGTGCATTCGGATGGAACCTATCCAGCCTCTTTTACCTTATTCATTTATTCCTACTTTTCATACTTACTTCTTTTGGACATTGTTTAGTATTTTCAGTTACAGTACTTAATATTGCTTGTGTGTGAGTTACTTAGACTACTGATGTTTGATTCTGGTATTTCTATTTATGGTCATGAATGTTTAGACATTTACCTTGCATGCTTTGATGCCACGCCATATTTTACTGTAGCATTCCATCTTAACAAATGGGGTGTTACAGTAACACTAAACCTCTTAGTTAGAAACCCAAATAACTTCCAAAAAACATCACACGAAATCTAAATCAACAATATTACAAACACGTCACCATCAATTAGGTTACTAACTCAATAAGATGTAACCATTATTATGATTGATATCTATCTATCTATCTATCATATTCATAACTCATTTTACACCCTTACATGCTCTACTATTCCTCATAACCTCAAACTACATCAATTTATATTTTCTCGAAAACATTCTGGTTTTTGTAGTCCTAAAACAACCCTACATAAAATACATAAGCTTCATATAAGCTTCCCAAAAAAATTACGTCTTACCTACTTTTCGATCCCTTTGATCATTTAAACTTATTTTGTAGATTTAGACTAAACATAATCAATTTTACTTAGTCTTAGTAGAAACTTTGAATTGACATCAAAAAGTATGCAAAATATATTCTTTGATATTATGAAGATTGTATGTGAAGTATATGAAAGAACTAGACAATACATATACCAAACACTTCATTTTTATTGAGATAATACGAATACTCTTTAATAGAGTATTAGGTTTATAAAACCTTGAAGTCTAGAAAATGTGGATTATAATGTGTCCAACGTCTAGCCCTAGGACCTCCTTTTATAATACTAGGAGTCTTTTACAAGATAAAGATACTATAAAATAATTTAAACTTATAAGATATTGTGTAATATACACACAATATCTTCTATAGATAACCCACACGTGTTCAATCTATATCTTCTCAACAGACTAGTACCATTAATCTTTACTATTACCAACTTGGCCAATACTGTGCATTCACAACCAACACTAATATAGAACTACTAGCACTAATAAACTTAATACTGGTATTGCAACATATAAACAACACTAAGATTACTCCCAACAATCCTCCCCTAAAATTGTGATTTCCCTCTCAAATTCACAAGTTCTAAAATAAAACGAGAATAATTAAAACTGTAAAAAAGTACTTTTACTGGCTCCTGTGCCAAATGTAGGGTAGTTTCTTCAAGTCTCAAACTTGGTTTTGTCATACTCAGCATACACCCTTTGCAACAAAATCAAAGCCATCTTAGTAAACTCATTATCCATCTTCTATCGTGATGTTATCATTTTTTCCAAAACACCAACATCAAAAGGATAATCCTTTTCAGTGAGCATATATATCCTAACACCTCGTGTAGTAAAAACATGCTGAACTGCACATGACTTAAAATGCTTCCATATAAGTCTATAATATCCATTCCTATGCTCTTTCCATATTTCATTATTCAAATCTAGCTTAAATAATCTCTTGACCTTAACCAAGAGCTCATTTTCTTCATTATCAGTAAGCTCCTCCCTTTCAAACCTACTCTTTACCAGCTCCCACAATTTCACAAGATCATCTCTATCTACTCTTATCAACAACTCATCAAAGGTAAAGTATACATCTGATTCTTAAATACCAATCATGTATACTTTCCAATCCACCCTTGTATAAGCTTCAGTTTCTTTAGTGTATAAATCTCGGTTGTAGATAGGATGACATGAAGTTCAACATTTTCAATCTTACAAGGAACAATATTAAGAAGATCATCCAAGGTCCTTTAGATAGATCATCTCTGTCCAAGTCATCTTTAGATAGATCATCTCTTTTAACAACCTTCTTCAGTTTATCTAAGAACTTCTACATCTTCTCCTCAGCTATTTTAGTGATCTTCCTTTGTATCTCTGAATTTTCTACCTTCATGTCTACAAAATAAATAATAGACTTTTATAAATTAATAATCTAATCATATAATTCCTCATAAGAACACATTTTTAAAAATTCTTTGATCTGGTGGTCTAATGAGCTATGAAATTTATCATATACTACCTTTTTTGATTTATAGTCATTTTGGCATTTTTCTCATCCCTTTGTATAGCTTATGCTTCCATATATAACCTAGACGTTTCTTCGTCATTCACTTCTCTAAAATGCTGAGCCACCTCTACCATGGCTCTCCACTCAAACCACTAACTCTCAACATCTTCCTTCTCTTGTTCTTTCTTCTTAATAGCATCAACAAACAGTTCTTGTTGATATTCTTTTATAGATGCAAAAATTAAAGCTTGTGTTGCTGGATCAAAATTAGAAGGACCTATTTTCCCCTTCTTCTGTTTTGGCTCTTCAACCAAAACATGCTTTCCTTTATCCCTAGGATCAACAGATGGACCTGTGGTTGAAGAAAACATTTGAACTGATGGATCCCCAATTTCAAAACCTCGCTAAATTACCTTAGGTCAGCAAGAACAGTCACTGTAACATTTTGAGTGACCCTTGTTATGGAAAAGTATTGAGACCTATCATCTTGTGTCTCATCAGAACTTTGCTCTGCAACATCCTCTTTAGGTAACTTACCAACATCCAATGTTTCATCACCAGCACTAGAAGATTCACTACTAACACTAACAAATAAAGCACTAGAACTTATCACATAACTAGTATTGACCTCCCTTGATGCCAAGCCTTCATCAACTCTAGCTGATTTTAACCCCAATACAGTATTGACTACATCCATCTCATCTGAATGAGGCTCATCGACAATTAACTATTCTTTTTCTCCCTTAAATGATGGGGGCTTCACTAGAATCATCAATCTCATCATCTAAAGAAGAAACTCCAAATTTCCTTAATGAAGATAACCTCTCATGCTTAAGATTTTGAACTAAGTCCTTCAAGCTAGAAATCTCCTTAGCTTGTGCAACAATAGCTTGAGCTTGCACATATTTATCATGCTATAAAGTAACAACTTTGCTACCTAAGGTTGAAACCATCAATTCCAATTGTAAAAATATGTCCTCGCCACCTTCAAGGGAAATAACCCTTGTTGGTGAATCATTGGACCTCGTGTGACAATCCTCAAATTTCACATATGTGTTATGTGCTATGATTAAATGAATATGAAAATTTGGCTGGAAAATTTTGCTTTTGTGCCTTACTTGGTAAGATGATAAGTCCTCACAACCTGAACTGTCACTTTAACATATTTCTATATGTTGTAAACACAATGTATATATCAAGTCTAAGTTCTAAAAGTAATCTAGTAAGTACATTATGAATAAGAACATCTCAAATATAATTATGATGCCCTAAATTCCCCTAGAAACCCTAAAATCCCTATAAATGAGTTGTGAAATCAAGAATGGTGAAAGTATGAATAAATAATACATATGAATAAGTAATTATAGATTATAAACAAGGTGTAAACTATCATTTGAAAGTATAATTACATCCAAGAATACTAAGTACAAACCATACAAAGCTAAGTACAAGTAAATATACATAATAGTCTAGATCACAACCTAGAAATCCTTGGTAAACAATGTTTCAAGCAATATAACTACATAATATCTATGTACAAGTATCAAATACAATATACTAATTATAATATATCTTATAATGGAAATGTAATTGATCATAAAATACTAATATTCACTAATCTAAAGATAATTACAAGTTAAGACCTAGTAACCAAGATTAGCATATAAAATCCATTTCACATTGAATTAGAGTCTAATCTTTTGAAACTAATTATAAAACTCAACTAAGTATCATATTAAGATTATACATTTATTTCAATTTAAGTTACATGTTACTTAATCACAATGTACAAGTTATCAAAGCATATGATCCTAAGCTATCCTAATTATACCTAGAGTATCATTACCCTATGTAAACCCTTAAACTAAGAATTTAGAATCCCTAGAAGTCATAACATACTATATAAGACCTAGAATAATCTTACATTATGATATAAACACTAATCACCCAAGATAGAAAATCGTTAGGATTAGTAACCTAGAAACCCTTATATTAAGCATTTTACATAGAATCAATACCTAGTATTTTAGGACAAGTCTACACACACTTATATAATTACATTAAGACTATAAGATTATGTTAAGACAATATACAAGTACCCTTAAGCACAAGGTACAAGATTTCAATATGTGGCTTATAAATTAGGTTAAAATAGGTATTTTCACCTTTTAGACATGTTTACCTAGAATAACTTAGTAATGTATGGATGTTTAAATTGAGTTTACATCAATAGATAAATCAAGGAAAATGGATTTAACAAAGATTTAGCCCTAGATTATTAGAAACCCTAACGCGCCTAGGTTTGCTTCCTAATTTCACTTCAAACCTTTGTTAAATACAATGTATAAACCCTAATTACACCCTAATCCATCAATAATCACATTCCTAAACCCTTAGTTACAAGAATTACAAAGTTATATAGTTACAAGCCCTAGTTTAGAACCCGACTAGGTTTTTCCCTCCAAAACCTCATTTAAACACTCCCTCCCATTTTCAAACTTAGGATAAGATAAAATAGATATTTAGAAGATATTTTAAAATGTAATCAAGCAACAATATAGGTACATAAGCTACTTGATGGAAAAATCTCATCCTAGTACAATTCGTGGCCTAAAAACCTTCTAACACTTCTTCCATGGATTTTAAATATACCTAGGCTCTATAAACTTGCATAGATCTTCCATAGACTTCCATAGTTTCTAACCAAGTAGTTTTACACGTTTCAAGGCTTTTATTGTAGCATAAGGGTCAAAACTAGTATAAATAGTAACCTAAACCTTACATTTCAATTCGCACCCTATTTTCTCTTAACCTCTGATTTACACTTCTATAAACATCCTAGGACTCTTAGAAGAGCAGAAAACAGGTCTAGAAGGAAGCCATTGAAGCTCTTGAAGCTTTGATAGCAAGTAGTGTTCATAGGAAGCCATAAGGAGCACTTTTGGAGCTACCTAGGTAATCTCTATGTTAACTAAAATTTGATCTTGTTATAATTCTTTCTTAGATATGTTATAATGTTTATAAGATTTTATAAAGATTATCTAAAAGAAATAAGGTCATATGATCATTTAGAATGGAAGTTATAAGCTAAAGATGTCTTAAAACCCTAGTTTTGAAATTTACATGAAATAATAAGCAAAAACCCATTTCAAAAGCAATAATTCTGGAGAAATGTTTTTATTATGATTATAAAGGTGTTTTGAAACTTTATTCTAAAATTTTAGATCATTTTGTGCATTTTTGAGGTTGTTATGTGATTTTTAACAAGTATATGGACTAAAGTTGTCATTTTTGAAACTATTAATATTTTGGGACAAAAGAGTCATATTATGAAAGCTAAGACTATAAGAATTAATATTGGAAAGTTTTAGACCTTAAAGATAATATTGAGGGTTTAAAATGTAAATATTAAAACTATATACTTTAGGGGTTAAAAGTGTAATTAAGCTAAAGTAAGACTAAAAGGGCTATTTTTGCCTACTTTGAAACTAAAGAAGATAAAATATAAATATGAGAAAGTAATGAAGGTATCATGTTAGTAGGGAGCTTTGTACAAAGATGTTCCATCTCGATATTACGTTCTGACTGAGTGGTTGGGTTTACGATTTAAAGTGCGCTCCTTCAACGTTTATAGAATGGCTTACGAGTATGATGGCCCGAACAATGATGCTAGAATTACAACAAAATATTGATTAAATAATACATAACTAATAGTTAAAAGTATTGAACTAAAGATCAACGACTTGATACTATACAAAATGTGTTAATCCAGGTTTGTGTTTATGAGACCAAGTTGTTTGTTTGTGAATGAAATATATCTGATGTAGCTCAGACTTTATGGATGGCATGTGAGTTCATATCCTCACTTTTATATTATTTGGATATGATTTGAAAACATGTGAGGGGGATATATGCTAAAATTGGAATACATGTGTTTTTGTGAACTATACGCTTTTACTTAAATATGTTATTGCACGAGTGCCCAAACTGTTACTTAAATTTCATAAGTCATTGAACACTTTATGTGTACGGTAATATGGTGAATAGATCTATTGGAAGTAACGAATCTTGTTTTTGTTACCCGTTTTGTGGGTAATCGAGCACACTTTATTATAACTAATGGGTAATCTGTACCTTCAGATTACTTGTCATGACAATATGTCATGATAGTCACTTCGGTGAATTCTCGTTAGTTTTGATGTAATGAGCTTAGTGCAATAAAATAGTGTTTTGTGTCAGCAAATTGCAACGTAGCTCAAAGTGGTATACCTGTATTCAAAACTGTTATTGCAAACCTATGAATTCACTCAACCTTTATGTTGACTTTTATGCATATATTTTGGTAAACTGTGGCTGATAGCATGGAGCATCATAAGGATGGCATGAAGAGGCACAAGCTTGAAATTATTGATATAGATATTGGGAACCTCATATTGGGAACCTATTATTGTGAAACACTGATTTCTAAATGATATATAAAGAAAGTTGATTTAATCACTCTTTTTAGTTGTTTTCTAACATTATGACTTGTGTTCTATGAAGTAATATCCCAAATTAGCTTTCGCTGCTATCAGGTAAAAATAGAGGTGTTACAGATTCGTACTCAAAGCCATGGTTATAGAGAACAAGAATTAAAATCTTGACTATAACCACTTTTCCCAATAATTTGAAGAAAGTCCTTCGTGCCAATGCCAACGCTGCTACAAGAATGAGGTAATATTATGCTAATAGGACTGCTACCCTGTAGAACAATGTGTAAATGATACCATGTTTATGTGTAAGTAATAAAATTTCAAGAAAACTAGAACGAGATTTTTAGGAAGCATGAATGAGATTTTTTGAGAAGCCAGAAGAAGATTTTTACCCTAGAGTTAATCATTGAGGAGATTCAAATTTGACATCATACAAAGTCTTTTTGATGCCATCAAAGAACTTAAGAGGAAGATATAAAGACATTAGACTATTAAGTTGTAAATATTTTCAACTTTTTGCCTATACTTTTATTTTAACAGTGAAGCTTGCTACCTGAAACTAGCACTTCGTTAGTTATCTTAGTGGATCTTTTATATTCAACCTATTATGATAAAAAAAAAGAATTTCATGAGATCTTTGACTAAATTTCAAATATCTCTTATAAAGATAATATTGTTCTCCATTTAAAATTAAGAAGGTGAGAGAATAACCGCGCCATTTAAAAAAAGTAATTAACCTCGAGATATACACGAGGTAATTTCAAGGGTTAGTTGAGTTGAATCCTATTCCCAAAACCTAGAAAATGATAAAAGTTTGTTTAAGGGTTTTATCGAGGATTTTGAAGAAATATTACAACTTCCAAATACTAAAATATTAGGATAAGTCATTAATGTAACCCAAAGGTTGATGAACAAGGTAGTTACGCACAATCCTGTGCAAAAATTAGAAGAACCTTAAGTGTAAATTTGGCTATGAAAGAACGGCCATAAATTATAATAAAATAGAAACTACCATAGATTAGGATTATGCATCCAACCTACGGTGAATATGATGGAAATTTTCTTCTGTGTAAGAAATGCACCCTACATCACACACAACTTTACACCATTTGGTGTCAGATTTTCAATATAGTAGGTCATTGGACTAGGAATTTTAAAGGCAAGTAGCCTTATAAGCTATATTTTTGGTACAATTATCATGTATCTTTTATACATATTGTAAGGAATAAAATACCTCCTTCTATTTTAAGCGTCATTCGTCTCTAGGAAATCGTGTTCTTAGATTTTTTATACAAGACATCTTACCTAGGCAGAAGTAAGAAGGAAATCTAGGGGTATAATAAATATGTCAAATGCTAGAATATGTGTCTATATTCATGTTATGTCGGAAATTTCTAAGTCAATGATTTATATTCTGTTTATTTGATTGTATTAGGACGCTTCTTCAATTAAATGAACAAGAACAATACTCGTGCGTTGCACGGGTAAACAGTTAATATAAGTTAGAATTGTTATAACATATAAGCTTAAAAAATACCTTAATAAGTTGAAATGAAACAATATAGTAATAAGCATGGTCTCAACTCTTATCAATGTGTGGTATTGTTCATAAAATATGTTGTTTCTTGACATCAGATCTTTTGTCATTCATAAGTATAGTGATATAATGTAAAATTGGTTCAGTCTGTTTTGATTGCTAAATTAAATCATGAAACTCAAGCTATGCCATTTTTATATCCCTAGTAATTACAACATGTGCTTGTTTAAAAGGTTTCAAAAGTACGGATAACATTTAGTAGAGAAACAACATATCTAATGAGATTAGATGTGTGTTCAGGATGCAAGAATTAGCATTTCCTTCGACCTTCAATATCAGCACGAACAATATCATGATCAAAATAGTATAACATTATTTGCATCAAATGTATATTGTGACTACAAACTTTATTATTAAAAAATATGGAGATACAACATCAATTAAACATGTAAAATAAGACAATTATGAGAAGCATATAAGTGAAAATTAACCTCAATCAAACAGTCAAAATGTACGCCGAATTTTAACTAACTTTCAAATTAAAATTTATAGATAAGAGTTTAAAAGTGAAAAAAAATAAGATTCTAGACAACACTTCAAACTAATTTTCAAATAATTAGTTTCACTTTTTACCTGAATATTATATGTCTATGTTTTATTATTTTTACTTTTATACAAATGCAGTTAAAAAAGCAAGCCTAATAATAATCATGTGAAATATCAATGTTCCTAACTGATATCAATCGAATTCATGAAACTAAACTTATTTTAAATATTACCATATTGTATAATGTATTAAACCAGTCACACGCCCAATTAATATATGAATGGCATGAGCTACTTAAATTATATAGACTTATGTCAATAATTAAGCAAACCCTTATACAATAATTTTCCAAATATTAGGTTAATAAAAACCCCTAAATATCGATTTGACTAAGTCGATATCATAGATAAGAACATCACAATCAATAATGTACAAATTCTAAGACGATATTTTGTAGAAAATAATGGAGACTATACTTTAGCAAAAGCCAGAATTCGGTAATCTGTTGACATAACAATAAGTCGAAACTTTTCTGCTCATGTTATTGTGAAGTTGAAGTATTATTCGTTTGCAAACATAAAACACAAAACACAAAGGAATTTTGTAGAGCCAATAATATGTATGAAAAGGGCCTTATTGAAATTAATAATCTTTTATTTATTAAAGCCAGTACAAACATAAAACAACTCAAAAACAACTGTAATTACTCCATGAACAAACAGTAGTAAAAATACCATAATACTTAATACTATTGGGTTTACATGCATTAGAACTCAAACATGTACATAAACTTCTTTATCGTCTTCATCCTCGTCAGGAGTCTACAACCTTTAGGTTACTTTGACGTGTTACGCCTTTTCATAAGCACACCATCATCATCAACAATTTCCTCACGAACAATTTTATGACCAAAAATTTACTCACCAACAATTAGTTCATGCGACATGCATACATTGAGCAATATATTTAGTGTAAAGAAATTAAAAGAATAAAATATGAATGAGAAATATTACATAAACAGGGAGTTCATCATTTTGTCCTTTATATTCTACTTCATCAACAACTTCATGAACAACAATAGCACCAACAGCTTCAATTCCATTGGTGTTGTTGTTATCTTCTTCCCAAAAGAAACACTTTACCACTCAAAAAGGTATACCTCATCATCTAAGTCTTCAATACAATGATTACGTAATAACCTCATGCATGATACTTGTAAATTATAGATGATGTGTATACGGTTGATTATGTAATGAGTCAAAGTAAAATGCATATTTGGTGGAAGTTTGTTAATGTAGATATGAGTATGAGACTTGTACTTTTACTTATCTACTTTTGTACTTATCTTACTTATCTTTTAATAAACGTGGGTCAAAAGAGAAAGAAAATGTCATATGAATACACCGAAACTTTAGGATGAATTTATGTGGCTCAGAGTACTTATAGTAATGATCATACAGTATGTACGATGTGCCACGTCATATTTTTTCTCACAGTATCGCCAACAATAGATAAGTAGAATAAACTTAAATCACCAAATTTATGATTTCTTCCTTGCATAAAGTTGGATGCATTTTTGTGTTAGTATGAATTTATAAATGGACTTAAAGATATTTGATATAAGACAAGTGTAGATTTAATAAATCATTAAAATTCTGAATGAGAAATTACATTATATTATTCGATTCGAAAAGCAAGCAAAAGTATATTAGACCATTCAAATATTTTTAAATTGGACTCTTACATATTAACTTGGGTTTCTCAATGAACTCAATAATATTCATGATACTTTTTATGCCTTACGAATCTGAAAAATTTTTATCTGAAGAAAATCTTATCCTCCCAACGAAAGTGTTTCCGCTCAACGATAAACTAAATTATGTGATGTGATGTTATTTATAAATGTTGAATATGAACAGAACCCTAAGAAAGGCCTGAATATGTTTGGAAACTAGAGGATTTTACTCGTCTCTTTTTTATGACATTAGTCAATATTTAAATCTCGGGACGCGATTTCTTTAAAGAGGAAAGAATGTGACAATACTCAATGTGAGACCCCCATAATCTGACATGGAGCAACTAGGTAACGAGGGGGAAACACGTCATGGTACAAGAAACAATGTATTACTGTTGACACAAAGTTGACGTAAAAAAAACATGTACATTACATCATAAAATATCAGAGTTTTCATACAAAGGTCCCAGAGTTTTATATGCGGAAAGATTTATTATTTCATCATGATTTATAACACTTTGTTACCAAAAATAAAGAAGATCTTCTGACAACCTTTAGATTTGACCAAAGTTAAATATACACAGAAATCTCCAAGCTGTGATAATATCCTGCGGGCTCCCATCCAAGCAAAGCTAAGTAATTATACCTGAGATTAAACATGTAAAATCGTCAACATAAAGTTGAGTGATATTCATATGTTTAGCAGTAAGGGTGTGGAACACAATATCATTTGTAAAACAAGTAATGGGGGGGGGATAACTATGTACATTGTCCATAGTCACGGTGCATATTATTGCTATTTAGCTCATGAACCGAAGCTTAACTCAATGTAAGTTCCTCTAGGGAGTATTCAGCCTAAATACTCAAATATAAACAAATATTAGTGCGTCAAGGTACTTATGATGGGGATAGTCAATCCTGATGGATCCACCCACGACATTCGCACTTAGCGCAAAGCATACGAGACAATTAACGGTTCACGATCAGGAGAGGAAACTCAAGGTTAATGTGTAAAAGAAATAATATCATTGAATTCATCTGGAAAGCATACACGTTCTGGATAACATACAAGTTCTGGATAGCATACTATTTTTAAATGGTTGAGTTCCACCATGTAAAATCTCACCCCGTGTTTAGCAACCATGTACAAGTAAAAAAGGGCTATGAACTCAGGTTAGCCATGAGGTAAGTGAATCACGGTACTCAGCAACCGAGTAGAAACAATAGTGGTAAGACGATCACCGACGATATGGATGCCCGGGAAAGACGAAAACCGCAACCTATCACAATAAGGCGCGCGTTAAGAATCGAACTCAAAAATCGATATAATCCAAATATAATATGACTTTAAATATTTTCAAAGTATTCATATTTTATGACAATTGACACGAACCAAATGAAACCATATTAACCCATTTATCCATGACCACCTGTTTAAACACTTGCACTCTAGAAATTGACCCGTCATAAGACGCCAAGTCAACGCAAGTCAAACTATCTCTTTACATTACTCGGACCAGTAGCTAAGTCATTTATATAATGACTAAAAACTTGAGTAAGTCACCAAGTCCGATATTGAATGCTCAAACTCACGCCACACAAGTATTAAACTATGTGTCCAACATACAAATCAACAAGTACACTCTGAATGTACACACCGATCTACCCTATCTAGACTTGTCCGATTTAGATGTAATTTGGTGTCAAGGTCACTTATAACCTGTATAAGGCCCTGCCAAAATTGAGCCAAAGTTCACACTTTAAGACCCATCAGCTCGACAATTTACTCGACTCTAAATTTGGGACAAAATTGTGTACCTGTTTTATAAAACCGTTTATACAACTTTAAAAGTATTATCTCGACAATCCTCCTTTTAAACCCACTACTAGACCAATCATATTAAGTTTATAAACTCTGAAAACCAGTAGTATCATTTATCTAACCAAGCCTAAAGTCCCCGAGAGTCGAACCAAAATCAGCCACAATTTCGGATTATGCTGATTTGCGTCTCTCGGTACACGAATACTAAAACTAGCATAACTTTTGATCCGTAATGAGTTAGAAGCTCTATCTTATACCAAAACGAGCGTATCGGAAAACTCTACAACAAAATCAAATAATCTCAGCCTATCACAAATCAAAAACCCACGAAAGACAACCTAAACCCACTGATGAAATATACATTTTAGAAAATCATAGAAAAACATCATTTTGACCCAAATCCACCATGATCCATACCTCTAATATCAAAATATGAAGATCATAACATGATAATCACATTCATGATTATCAAAACACATACCCATAAAAAATTATGAGAAAACTTAAAACCTAATGAATAGGGGAGATTTTTGTATCATTAGAATCACCATTTAATTCTAAGGTGTGGTCTATATTTTGTTTAGCTAAAATCATGTTGAATTTTGATGATCAAAGGTGTGTTTATGGTTGAAGGTGGCGGCAAAACAAGAGGGTAAAGGAGAGAGTTGGTGGATTTTTTTGTTAACTTGTGACATGTGTGTGTTTTGGTTAAAAAAAAGTTTATATATGGTTGGTAGGTGAAGGGCTAGTATTGTAAAGTTTTGAAACCTTTGGATTTAAATGAAAATTAAATAGTTTAAAGGGTAGAAAATGACTATTAGTCAATTTTGAAAATATTTACGGGGCTCGGGTTTCATAAAAATACTTTTCAAAAGTTACAATGCATCATAAATATGATTATATGATTTTCTGACACGACTTAAAACGTAATTAATCGTCAAAAATATTAATTATTGAAACAATCGATAATACAATGTAAAATTTTAGGCATTCGTCGGTATCGCGATCACTAGGAATTCTCGTTGTTCATTGATTTGAGTAAACTTGTTCTAAAATGCACGCGAGTGATTTTAAATCAAAAACTTTGAATTAAATTAAATATGGAAATATAAAATAAGAATTTTATAATTCTAGATAAAGTATTTATCAATGATCAGAAAATACTTGAAAAGTGTAATTTATTAGAATTATTATGATCTCAAGATTTACATATAAGAATACAAGAAAACGTAATACGTTGGAAAATTCAAGAAGCACGAATAAGAGAATAAAATAATATTTGGAAAGTACGGGTTCTTACAGTCTTCCTCCTTAAAGGAACTCTGGTCCCTCAGAGTTCTCCTGGAAAAAGTAGAAGATGCAACAAGAGGAGGTACAAAGTGTAGAACAAATTCATTGCTTCCAAGGTAATTTCTACATCACGGCGTACCTTCACAATTAGAATTCGCTACACTTCAGTTTCTTAGCTTCTTTTCGAATAAATTTTCAAACTCGGATTAGAATACTGACCTTTCAGTACAGAGAAATATCAAGAGATAGAAAGAACACAAGAAACGCTTAAACGGACAAAGTGCGCTAAAATAAATGAAGATTGTTAATCAACAAGGAATCACAAATCGTGAAACTATAAAGCATGATAATCATAGAACATAACAATCCAGTACAAGAGAAATAGACGGAAAAATGATTTACATATGTTCATTTTAAATTACAAGTTGTCACAGTCGGTTGTCTAGGATTTTGATATTACATTAAAACTCAGTTTAATTATTTCCTTGATTAAAATAAAATTTTACAATGTGTAGTGATTTAAAATCAAACTATCTATATTTAGTGAGTATGTTGTTGCTATATCTTTTTCTCGATCAGGATTTTCAAAGCAAAAGTAGAACAGTTCAAAATGGTTATCTTGGTCGGCTTAAGAACTTTTGGTTAACTGTATGAAATTATCGTTAGAACTCATGTTTATCGTTATCATTAGAGAAAATTCATATTTCTCCAAGTTATTTAGAATCATTGTTATAAATTATATATTAATTTAATAATTTCATTATATTAAAGGTAAGGTATGATAAAATCAATTACTTTAAAAGATACAACTTGATATCCTTTGAAACGCTAGGTAAATTTCCCAAAGAGGATATATATATCTGGTATTTAACTTGAAACAGTTATTCTAGTAATTTAAACATTTGATAAAATGTATAAAACGTTCTTAAAAATTAATAATAATTTTTAGAAATCCAAGAAGGTGTTTACTGCATCAAATGGTAAACATGTGACAGTTTCTGGTTTTGAGAATGTGACAAATAGAAAACGATTATGAAACGAATATCGATCTACAATTAGTATACAAGCAATAGCACTAGGGAATAAAATGTAGCACTCTCATTTTTCGTATCGGTACAGCGGAAGGGTCTTTCAGAGTGTTACGGGATAGCACAATAACTCCAATCATAGACAACACATAAAAATGGTTGTACAAGGTTTAACAAACATTCATTCGATAAAAAGTTTTAAAAGCGTACAACAGGTCCCAAATTATACAGGTCATTAAGTTTACAAAACACAGATCGAATGAACATTTAATATTAAGTGTGGGCCATCAGAGTCGATCTCCATCCGGATTACCTTCAAGCACCTGAGATAAAAACATGCAAAAATCATATCAGCGAATGCCGAGTGAATTCATAGAGTTTAAAGAAAACCATTATATAAAACAATCATTTACATTCATTTAAAATCAGAACACAAGTATAATATCGGAAGTAAGTCCTCATATTGCTAGTCAGGCAATATATAAATCAAGCATACATCTTAAACCGTCCATGAGACCGTAGTCTCTATATTACCATGATAGGTAATATATTCATCGTTAATAGCGTCGTTATCATATATTGGATACATCGTATTTGAATTTATATATGTTTCATCTGAATTATATAGGTTGTAGGATTATTATTAGCCGCATGACATTGTTACCTTACTATAAAAACACCGGGCCGCGAACCCGAAAAACAATTTGCCCATCTAAGTTAGCGTGTCGTCACAAAAATCACGCTATGGAATCTTCTCATACATAAATTCGCTTCCCAATCAATGTGGTACGACGGGGATCAACCGTCAAGGCGCGAACTGGGGTGATCGTCCCCAAATAGTACTATCAAATGTATAAGCGTCTACCAAATCCCGGTAGTTCACAATTCATGCTAATGGGACTTTAAGTGACATAACCTAACTACTAATAATCCTTTTAGTCTCGAATATAAGGTCATAGCATCATTCGGGTCCATATTATTAAGCATACAATCGGGACTACTTGTGTTCTATTTTTATAAAAATCTAGCATGTTATCTCCCTCGTGGGTTTACAAATCATTTTATAAAACATTTAAAAGAGTGCGAGGCTATGAACTCACGTTGTTAATGAAAGGCGGATTATCGGCTACGGGCGTGCTTCGGTCACAGAAACCTATATAAATAATAATCGGTCTTAGACTCGGTCCAATGACTTTTATCAAAATAACAATATACATATGATGATTTTGTACATATGATGATCAAGTGGGTTTATACATCCTTGTTTACTCATTTTAGTGTTTACGTCTTGGTAACGTCTTACTAGTTCACTAGTTTTACCGATTTACCTATTTTAAGTCCATTAAGTCTTTTATAAGTTCTTTAACTTGTTTTTACCCCTTTTATACCTATATTATCAGTATATATACTATTCATGTTGGGCCCAAATGGGTTAAGCCCAATAAGTTCTTTTTACAAGTTTTTATCTTATTAAGTCCAATTATTAGTCCAATATGTTTAATTAGCTCGTAAATGTCCGTATTTCTTATAGTTCGGGTTTTATCGGTTTTTACTTGTCTTAGTTATCTATACATCAGTATATGACTTTTATAAACTTTACATTAGACGGGTTTGGTACGTCTAAGTTTTATTTGGCGAAAAACGTTAATTTTACGGCGATAGCCGAAAAAGTCGTAAAAATCAAGTTTATAGTTTTATTACTTATAAATATTATTTTACCACCATTTATATAATTTACCCATTTAATTAACCTTTTATACATTTATATAAATAAGTTTTATAAGTTAGTGGGTTTATATTTTTACATTTTATACATTATAATGTGAGTGCTTATATAATAATAATAAACTTTATTTCCAAAAATCTGATTTTTAACTTCATGTTCACCATTTTTAACGTATCTAGAGTTCTATAATGAATTAGAAGCTCATTTTTTGATGGCATGATCTTCATAATATGTGATACATTTAACTTAGTTATAGCTACTGCCCATTTTGAGTTTAACTTGCCTTAACAGTCCCTACAAAACTGCTTATTCAGATTATACCACCTAACTTGTTTTGATCATATCTCACTCATTATTTTGATTCCATTGCATGGCCAACTCTCACATGTGTATAACATCTTCTACTTACTGTAAATGGATCAAACCATGCAATTTTATCAGTTCATCTTTTAGTTATCTACTGTTTTTATACAGCCAACTAAATAATCAAGATTTTAGCTTCATTTCTTATAGTTATCATCATTTTTAAGCATATTTATCAACACTCGATCCCCACACAACATTTTTATCATCATATATACATCATATATATATACAAAATGAAAGAAAATACATTTGTTCTTTACAAAATAACAAGAGAAAAATGGAGAGGATGATCTTCTTTACCAATCCAAGTGGATTTCTTGTTTTAGGAAGACAAGAACTTGATGAACACAACAAGTATCTCCAAGACCATCAAATATCAAGAACATAGGTTGGAAAATCAGCCCTAGGACACAAGCAAATCACCTCCAAAGTTGTTTATATGGCCACCAAATGATCAAGGCTTCAAGAGAACACCTTAATAGAACTAGTAAACATGTGGTTTATGGCTAGAAAAGATCAAATGGGATGTTTGTTGGCTTATTTAGGACGGCAAGGAAGGAGAGTGGAGAGGATTTTGAGAGAAATTTGCATCTAAGTAAATGGTATAATGAAACAAGTAGCTAGTTTTGATGTTAAGTGGAATGTGTTAGCTTGAAATGTAAGCTTAGGCTTACACTTGTGTAAGTTTAGCTAACATGATGCCACCTTGATGGTGTGGTGTCATGTTTGGCCGTCCATACCATGCTAGTGGGGTGGGACAATGTGTTTTGTCCCATCTCACTAGTTTACGGGTATTTCTCGATTCTAGTTTTCTCGATTTGCGTGCCCTCGGGTCGTTTTACGAAAAACGTTTTTATAAATTATGAATCATCGTCACAAAACGAATCTAATAAAAATTGTCTCATCAAAAACGGAGTTCAAAAACGTAAATACGTAATCCTAAGGTTTCCGGTTTAGTCGTAAAAGACGCCAAATTATGCACGTAAGCCCAAATTTAAATCCGTAAATTGTGATTTCGTCAACCAACACAAAAATAAGTTTCAAAATATTATACGAGAAAATATTTCACTACCTGAAAATGTTAGATTGTCACAGCTTTTCCTCCTAAAAGGGATCAACGTCCTCGTGATCCATTTAATTTGGATGTCCGTTTCTTATTGAAATCGAAGAGGTGCGGATATTTCTTCCACATTTCATCCTCTCGTTCCCAAGTATACTCCGGTCCATGCTTTGAATTCCATCGGATCTTGACAATAGGTATCCGACTTTGTTTCAGTTGCTTTACCTCACGGTCCATAACTTCTACGGGCTCTTCGATAAAATGCAACTTCCCATCTGTTCGAACCTTACCTAACGGAATTTTCTCATCACTCACTGCTAGACATTTCTTCAGATTTGATACATGGAATGTGTTGTGAACACCATGAAGTTCTGGGGGTAACTCTAGTTTGTAAGCCACCGGACCTACTCTAGATAAAATCTTAAAGGGTCCAATATAACGGGGATTCAATTTCCCTCGTTTTCCAAATCTTATAATGCCTTTCCATGGCGATACTTTCAACATTACTCGGTCACCCACTTCAAACTCCATTGGCTTCCGCCGCACATCCGCGTAACTTTTCTGTCTACTACGGGCAGTCAACAACCTCTTCTTAATCTGAACTATCATCTCTGTAGTCTCCCGGATCAATTCCGGTCCCGTGAGTTGGGTATCCCCAACTTCACTCCAACATACAGGAGATCTACACTTCCTACCATACAAAGCTTCAAACGGTGCAGCCTTAATACTAGAATGGTAACTATTGTTATACGAAAACTCTGCTAACGACAAATGTTTATCCCAATTCTTACCAAAGTCTAACACACAAGCTCTCAACATATCTTCCAGTGTTTGTATCGTCCTTTCACTCTGCCCATCAGTCTGGGGGTGATAAGCAGTGCTCATATTGAGATTCGTTCCCAAAGATCTTTGGAGAGATTTCCAAAAATTCGATGCGAATCTAGGATCTCGATCTGAAATGATCGATACAGGCATTCCATGCTTGCATACAACATTATCAAGGTATATTCGAGTCAGCTTCTCCAGTGAGAACTGCTGCTTAACCGGAATGAAATGTGCTGATTTGGTCAGTCTATCGACTATAACCCAAATCGAATTATTTCCAGATAATGTTCTAGGAAGCTTGGTGATAAAGTCCATTGTAATTTGCTCCCACTTCCATTCAGGAATCTTTGGCTGTTGAAGTAGTCCTGATGGCTTTTGATGTTCCGCTTTGACTCTAGCACAAGTCAAGCATTGAAGAACATACATAGCTATGTCAGCTTTCATATTTGGCCACCAGTACAACTTCTTCAAATCATGGTACATCTTATCAGATCCCGGATGAATGGAATACTTAGATTTATGGGATTCTAACATAATCAAATCTCTTAAGCCACCAAACTTAGGTATCCACATACGACCTCTTAAGCATTTCACTCCATCAGCTCTAACCCCTAAAGGATCTCCTTCTCCTCGGAACCCTTCATTAACAAAATTCTCCTTCTTACAAGCTTCTATCTGCGCATTTCTAATTTGCTCAGGCAAATTATTGTGCACGGTCAAGACTAGAGAACGCACCCCTGATAGGCTCTCTATCTTTCCTACTCAACGCATCAGCAACAACATTGGCTTTTCCTGGGTGATATTTTATATCACAATGATAATCACTTAACAACTCTATCCATCTTCGTTGCCTCATGTTCAATTCCTTCTGGTCGAGAATATACTGTAGGCTTTTGTGATCAGTGAATACCGTGCACTTGGTGCCATACAGATAATGTCTCCACAACCTAAGAGCAAAGACTAAAGCTCCTAACTCAAGATCATGAGTAGTATAATTCTCCTCATTCTTCCTTAATTGCCTAGAAGCATAAGCTATCACTTTCTCTCTCTGCATCAAAACAGCTCCATAACCTCTAAGAGATGCATCACAATACACTACAAAATCTTCACTCACGTCGGGTAATGATAAGATTGGCGCACTACATAATTTTTGCTTCAATGTCTGAAATGCTTCATCTTCATCACTTCCCCAAACGAAAGGTTTATTCTTCTGAGTAAGCTTAGTCAAGGGTTTAGCTATCAAAGAAAATTTTTTAATGAATCGCCTATAATAGCCAGCCAATCCTAAGAACTGTCGCACTTCCGTTGGCGTTGTCGGTGCAGACCAATTCTTAATAGCTTCAACCTTTACAGGATCAACATGAATTCCATCTCTGTTAATCACATGACCAATAAATTGCACAGAATCTAACCAGAAATCACACTTCGAAAACTTAGCATACAACCTTTCATCCTTCAACAAATTCAAAACAATCCTCAAATGTTCTCTATGTTCATCTTCATTCTTAGAATAGATTAGAATATCGTCAATAAACACAATCACAAATTTATCCAAGTAGGGCTTGCACACTCGATTCATTAAATCCATGAAAACCGCAGGTGCGTTAGTTAACCCAAATGGCATTACTTGAAATTCATAGTGTCCATAACGAGTTCTAAATGCAGTTATAGGAATATCTTCTTCACGGACGCGAATTTGGTGATATCCTGAACGGAAATCTATCTTAGAATACACACTAGATCCTTGCAGTTGATCAAACAAATCATCAATCCTAGGTAAAGGATATCGATTTTTAATTGTCAACTTATTCAGTTCCCTATAATCAATGCACATACGAAAAGATCCATCCTTCTTCTTAACGAACAAGACTGGAGCTCCCCAAGGCGACGAGCTCGGTCGAATAAAACCTTTATCAGACAACTCCTTAAGTTGCTCAGATAACTCCTTTAATTCAGAAGGGGCTAATCGGTAAGGCGCATGTGCCACCGGTGCAGCACCAGGAAGTAAATCGATTCGAAACTCTACTTTCCTTATCGGTGGAAGTCCTGGTAAATCTTTAGGAAATACCTCAGGAAATTCACAAATAATAGGTATATCTTCCAATCGTTTGTCCCTAGACTCATTCCCGGTCACTTGAGCTAAAAATAACTCACAACCGTTCATGATGTACTTTTGGACTTTAATACATGAAACGATTTTCAAACGGGATTCACCTCGACTACCATCAATTACTACGTCCTATTACTAAGAGGAATCTTAACCTTCTTCTCTCCACATAAAATAGTAGCATTATTCAACGACAACCAATCCCTACCAATAATAATATCAAAACTACCTAATTCTATCAACATCAAATTAATCGGAAAGGAATGGTTCAAAAGATTTAGAGAGCATCCTTCTAATAGCTTATTAGTTTTTACTAATTTACCATCAGCCAATTCTACCTCGTAACTGGTACTTATCTCAACAGGTTCAATATCAATAAGGGCACTAAATTTAGTGGATACAAAGCTCCTATCGGCACCCGAATCGAATAAAGCAACAGCATAATGATTGTTGAGTAAAAACGTACCGGTAACGACATTCGGATCCTCTTTCTTCACCTCAATTGTTCCAAGTTGGTAGATACCACCCTGGGGGTTTCTTCCAGGTACAATCGCTTTCAACTTGGGGCATTCCGATTTCCTATGACCTTCCTCATTACAGTTGAAGCAAATGGTTCCCTTCTTACACCTTTCAACCTTGTGTCCAAGCTTTCCGCAATTTCGGCACTTCCAGCAGTCGCCAGCATGCCTCTTGTTGCCACACTTAGGACATCTATCATCGATGCGCGGTGCATTGTTGGTAAGAGCATTTGCATTCCCCTTTCTCTTGTTCTGACGGCGATTGAAATTCTTCCTATTATCACCTCTATCTACACGCTCACCGTCTCCCTTTCTTTTCTCACCAACACGGGCTTCATCTTCCTTATCCTGAATTATCTGTCCAATGAGTTGGTAAGCCATTCGAACAGCATCATCAATGGTCAGTGGTTTCGATGATGTCACGTCCCCCCGGATATTCCTGGTCAACCCTTTCACATATTGCTCAATTCGGATCTCTTCGGGTTCAACCAATCGAGGACATAGCAAGGCCAACTCATGGAATCGATTCGTGTAACTATCAATGTCCACACCTTTCATTCTTAGATGAATCAACTCTTGTTCTAACCTAATAATCACACTACGAGGACAAAACTCCAAAGTCATCCACTTCTTAATTTCAGCCCAAGGAGTAGCATTAGCAGCATCAAGACCCATGAAAGCAATTCTCCCGTTCCACCAAGTCAACGCACGACCTTTAAGAGTAGCCATAACAAAAGTCACCTTATCTTCCTCCTTACACTTACTAATCCTAAACACCGATTCAATCTTTTCAATCCACTGGCTTAGTCCTACAGCACCTTCAATTCCATTAAAAGGTAGAGGTTCACACTTCATGAACGTCACATAAGTACAGCAACCAACTTCAGGTGTATTAGTTCCAAGTCCTCCTACATTTCCTCCAGCATTAGCATTCACATTATTAGCATTCACATTCACATTAGTACCGCCAATTCCACTACCGCCAGCTCCACTACCGCCAGCTCCACTACCGCCAGCTCCACTATCGCCAGCTCCACTACCGCCAGCTCTACTACCGCCAGCTCCACTACCGCCAGCTCCACTACCGCCAGCTTCATTTCTAGCATTTGCCATAAATTCAGTCATAGATGCGGTAACTTGCTCCGTAATAATTCTACGTACATCATCCTCAGTCACAGCCTTCTTGGGCGGCATAGTTCTATAATTTCACAATTTCAAAGTATTAAGCATTCATCCAACAATGGATTCATATAATATGGATCGAATTCATAATCAAGATACAAGTAAGGCACAATATGGAATTCAAGACAAGATACATATTTCATTCGATCTGAAACAAAAGTATTGTCTTAGTACATCCCATATCAAAGTTCTAGCACTATATACACTCAAAATTCGTGCCAAGTCTATTACTAACAAGTCGGTTCAGTCAAAGCTACAAAAGCACAAAAGATATAAAGGTCACTACTAAACACAGAATGGTCTACTGAGAACCGCTAGATGGTCCATCATCCATCGTCTTCTGAATCTTCGTCGGACGATCACTAGACACATCTTCAGCTCGGCGCTTACGGATTACTCCTCTTTCAACCATATCAGCATAAAATCTACTGTTCCAACCCACGGATATATTCAACTTTCGGCTTTCTCACGCATCGCACGAGCTACACTCAACTGAATCTCCATAGTATTCACCTTTCTCTTCATAGCAGCATACTCACCACTTTCCAACACCGATAACCTCCTAAAAGATTCATTCAAACCACGTTCTACATCACTTAAATCCAAACTAAGCAATTCCCGCTCTTTCTCGCCAACCTTAGTCTTCGACTCCAAATAAGCAACCTGAGTCTGAACAACACCTAATCCAACCTCTGTCATACAACTCTTAACACGGGAAGCATCTAGATCACGTCTCAAGGCCCATGGTGCAAGACCATCAATGTGAGTAGCCTCTCGAGCACTAGACGACTCTCCTATCTCACGTCTACGAGTAGCACTACCATCAGTACCATCAGGTGCATTATCATCCTCATCCTCCTCTGATTCAGAATCAGATTCAGACGATTCAGACATTTCATCCCTAGGTAGCTCAACCTCAGAATCAGACAAATAAACTGGTGGGGGTAAAGGCTCGCCCTCTGGAACATCATAAGGATAAATAAGCTCAGCTTCCTCATCATCATCGACCTCAACGTCTATACCTACATCCTCCTCGACATCCTCGTCGTCAATCTCATCATCTAAATTATCTAACCCAATCTCCTCATCATTCTCTATATCAACATTATCAATCTCATTCTCTACCATATCAACCTGAGGGGCAATCTGATCTCCAAGTCCTAATTCGGGCTCGGGATCCTCAAATGGTTCCTCCTCATTATCCATATCATAATCTACTAAGTCTAAATAAGGATCATCTTCTATATTAGGTTCGGGAATAGCATGGTTTTCTACAGGAATATTAGGGTCAGCCATGACAATCTGCATTTATATATATATCTCGTATTAGGATAACATACTAGTTAAACAATTACATAATGAAATCACGATATATACATATATATAAATTATATTAATATATATCAAAATATATATCTTCTCAATAGGGCTTGTTGGTAACGTCGGAGATCTCTGGCACCGTTATGGTCAAAAGATTTTTCAAATATTTTCTCAAATGTTCATTGTCAAAAGATTTTGAAAAGTTTTGTTCAAAACCTTGGTTTTTAAAATCTTTTGTTCTCTACAACGAGAGCTCTGGTACCAAACTGTAACACTCTCATTTTTCGTATCGGTACAGCGGAAGGGTCTTTCAGAGTGTTACGGGATAGCACAATAACTCCAATCATAGACAACACATAAAAATGGTTGTACAAGGTTTAACAAACATTCATTCGATAAAAAGTTTTAAAAGCATACAACAGGTCCCAAATTATACAGGTCATTAAGTTTATAAAACACAGATCGAATGAACATTTTTAATATTAAGTGTGGGCCATCAGAGTCGATCTCCATCCGGATTACCTTCAAGCACCTGAGATAAAAACATGCAAAAATCATATCAGCGAATGCCGAGTGAATTCATAGAGTTTAAAGAAAACCGTTATATAAAACAATCATTTACATTCATTTAAAATCAGAACACAAGTATAATATCGGAAGTAAGTCCTCATATTGCTAGTCAGGCAATATATAAATCAAGCATACATCTTAAACCGTCCATGAGACCGTAGTCTCTATATTACCATGATAGGTAATATATTCATCGTTAATAGCGTCATTATCATATATTGGATACATCGTATTTGAATTTATATATGTTTCATCTGAATTATATAGGTTGTAGGATTATTATCAGCCGCATGACATTGTTACCTTACTATGAAAACACCGGGCCGCGAACCCGACAAAAAATTTGCCCATCTAAGTTAGCGTGTCGTCACAAAAATCACGCTATGGAATCTTCTCATACATAAATTCGATTACCAATCAATGTGGTACGACGGGGATCAACCATCAAGGCGCGAACTAGGGTGATCGTCCCCAAATAGTACTATCAAATGCATAAGCGTCTACCAGATCCCGGTAGTTCACAATTCATGCTAATGGGACTTTAAGTTACATAACCTAACTACTAATAATCCTTTTAGTCTCGAATATAGGGTCATAGCATCATTCGGGTCCATATCATTTAGCATACAATCGGGACTACTTGTGTTCTATTTTTATAAAAATCTAGCATGTTATCTCCCTCGCGGGTTTACAAATCATTTTATAAAACATTTAAAAAAGTGCGAGGCTATGAACTCACGTTGTTAATGAAAGGCGGATTATCGGCTACGGGCGTGCTTCGGTCACAGAAACCTATATAAATAATAATCGGTCTTAGACTCGGTCCAATGACTTTTATCAAAATAACAATATACATATGATGATTTTGTACATATGATGATGATCAAGTGGGTTTATACATCCTTGTTTACTCATTTTAGTGTTTACGTCTTGGTAACGTCTTACTAGTTCACTAGTTTTTACCGATTTACCTATTTTAAGTCCATTAAGTCTTTTATAAGTTCTTTAACTTGTTTTTTACCCCTTTTATACCTTTATTATCAGTATATATACTTTTCATGTTGGGCCCAAATGGTTTAAGCCCAATAAGTTCTTTTTACAAGTTTTTATCTTATTAAGTCCAATTATTAGTCCAATATGTTTAATTAGCTCGTAAATGTTCGTATTTCTTATAGTTCGGGTTTTATCGGTTTTTACTTGTCTTAGTTATCTATACATCAGTATATGACTTTTATAAACTTTACATTAGACGGGTTTGGTCGTCTAAGTTTTATTTGGCGAAAAAACGTTAATTTTACGGCGATAGCCGAAAAAGTCGTAAAAAATCAAGTTTATAGTTTTTATTACTTATAAATATTATTTTACCACCATTTATATAATTTACCCATTTAATTAACCTTTTATACATTTACATAAATAAGTTTTATAAGTTAGTGGGTTTATATTTTTACATTTTATACATTATAATGTGAGTGCTTATATAATAATAATAAACATTATTTCCAAAAATCTGATTTTTAACTTCATGTTCACCATTTTTAACATATCTAGTGTTCTATAATGAATTAGAAGCTCATTTTTGGATGGCATGATCTTCATAATATGTGCTACATTTAACTTAGTTATAGCTACTGCCCATTTTGAGTTTAACTTGCCTTAACAGTCCCTACAAAACTGCTTATTCAGATTATACCACCTAACTTGTTCTGATCATATCTCACTCATTATTTTGATTCCATTACATGGCCAACTCTCACATGTGTATAACATATTCTACTTACTGTAAATGGATCAAACCATGCAATTTTATCAGTTCATCTTTTAGTTATCTACTGTTTTTATACAGCCAACTAAATAATCAAGATTTTAGCTTCATTTCTTATAGTTATCATCATTTTTAAGCATATTTATCAACACTTGATCCCCACACAACATTTTTATCATCATATATACATCATATACATATAAAAAATGAAAGAAAATACATTTGTTCTTTACAAAATAACAAGAGAAAAATGGAGAGGATGATCTTGTTTACCAATCCAAGTGGATTTCTTGTTTTAGGAAGACAAGAACTTGATGAACACAACAAGTATCTCCAAGACCATCAAATATCAAGAACATAGGTTGGAAAATCAGCCCTAGGACACAAGAAAATCACCTCCAAAGTTGTTGATATGGCCACCAAATGATCAAGGCTTCAAGAGAACACCTTAATAGAACTAGTAAACATGTGGTTTATGGCTAGAAAAGATCAAATGGGATGTTTGTTGGCTTATTTGGGACGGCAAGGAAGGAGAGTGGAGAGGATTTTGAGAGAAATTTGCATGTAAGTAAATGGTATAATGAAACATGTAGCTAGTTTTGATGTTAAGTGGAATGTGTTAGCTTGAAATGTAAGCTTAGGCTTACACTTGTGTAAGTTTAGCTAACATGATGCCACCTTGATGGTGTGGTGTCATGTTTGGCCATCCATACCATGCTAGTGGGGTGGGACAATGTGTTTTGTCCCATCTCACTAGTTTACGGGTATTTCTCGATTCTAGTTTTCTCGATTTGCGTGCCCTTGGGTCGTTTTACGAAAAACGTTTTTATTAATTATGAATCAACGTCACAAAACGAATCTAATAAAAATTGTCTCATCAAAAACGGAGTTCAAAAACGTAAATACGTAATCCTAAGGTTTCCGGTTTAGTCGTAAAAGACGCCAAATTATGCACGTAAGCCCAAATTTAAATCCGTAAATTGTGAGTTCGTCAACCAACACAAAAATAAGTTTCAAAATATTATACGAGAAAATATTTCACTACCTGAAAATGTTAGATTGTCACATAAAACATAATTCGTTACGGCTCTTAACGAACATGACCGAACAGATGCATCGATGATAAGGACAATAAGAAACAAAGGATTTAGCAAGTCATCACTTCTTGTGTGCAGTTGGTGTCACCAACAACGGCTTATTAAGTTCTCGATGGCCGATACACGATCGAAAGTGTAAGATATTGTAAATATTGCTTATGTTTAGAGAGAGAAAGAGATAGAATGATGGTGAGAACACACACACTTTTAAAGAGAGAAAGTGAAAGAAAACACCTTAAACTGTGTGTAAATAATAAGTGAACCACACCCTTTCCATCTTAGGAGAGGGTTTATGTACCAAGCCCATAAGATGTGCTTGGGCTTACAATATTGGGCCGTCCATACATAACATGGACCGGGCCTTTCCTTGTTAATTAATATAAAGATATCTAGAGTAAGAGCTACTATTTAATATATTATCGGAGTGACCGAATCTTCCTAAATACGTAAAAACGTATTTCCAACAATCTCCCCCTAAGGGAGGTCACTCCAAACAAGGGCGTTACCCAAGTTACAATAATAAAATAAACCTAGCATACTATGCTTGTCTTGAGCTCGTAGTCTCCGTCTTTCTTTTCTTTTTCTGTTTAGGTGAACATGCTGATGTGATCTTTGATATCAATCTTTAGTATTAATCTCTTGCCTTGATCTTGTGCATCCTTCACTTGTGATCTTCGCCTCTTCGTGACTTCACGTCCCACATACTTATACCTTCGTAATTCTTGAAAGCTTCAGAGTTCGATACAGCGGAAGACTTGACTTTTAGGCTTTCTTGAATTAGATGAAGTATTAAGTGCATAAAGTATAAGCATGCGGGGACGACTTATTCTCGGATTCCGCAACGCCACCGTCTTCAAATGCCGCAACATAAGTAGACAGGAACGAAATGGCTTTGAACATTTCATTCTAATTCGGTAGCATTTTACCTCTAGTCGGTGAAGACCGTTGGACGATATAAAATATCGTACTTGTGGCAGGTAGATTTAATTAAAAATATCCTTGACATGATTTCGCGGGTAAACCCGTTCTCTTTACTCGACCGTCCAAAGCTGGCTACGAACGTAAAGAGTGAATCATTTGGATAAAATTATCCACATGATTGAGGCCGTAAATTCTGATTCCTATAACAAGTTTGATTCATTAAAGAATCGCACCATCGTTGCTTTCCAGTAGTCACGAGCTTGATTCATATTGAATGTTGCAAGTTAGATACCAAGTGCTGTTTAAGGTTAACACTAGAAGGATTTCCACTCATCATCGTGAAAACTTAAGAGTGCTGTTTGAGGTTAACACTAGAAGGATTTCCACTCATCATTGAATGTTGCAAGTTAGATACCGCTGACAAACCTCAAGGCCCAAATCTGGTGACTGGTACGTTTCTACTTGACGCTCGTTATCCTAGTGTATTATTTGATTCTGGATCTGACAAAAGCTTTATATACGTAAAATTTAGTCGCCTTATCAATAGAGAATCGGTGATGCTAATGACTAACTATAATGTGGAATTAGCCGATGGAAAGATTGTAAGTACTAATTCTATACTAACAGGGTGTTCCTTGAAGTTAGGGAATTATAACTTCGATATTGACTTAATGCATATAGAGCTAGGATCTTTTGACGTAATTATTGGGCTGGATTGGTTAATGGCGCATAGTGCGGTGATTGTTTGTGGAGAAAGGTTGGTCCAAATCCCGTTGAGAAATAGGGTATTGACTGTGAAGGGTAATGAATGTACTTCTTGTGTGAGAGTAATATATTGCTTGAAGATGATGAGGTATATGGAAGAAGGATGCGATGTATTTCTGGCGCAGATTTCTAGTGATGGTGATGTAGAGACAAAGTTGGAAGAGGTGCCTGTGATTCGAGAGTATCCGGAAGTTTTTCCTAATGAGTTGTCGGGTTTACCGCCCTCTCGTGAAGTGGAATTTCGGATCGATTTGATGCCAGGAGCTGCATCGGTTGCTCGTGCACCTTATCGATTGGCACCGTCAGAACTAAATGAGTTATCTGATCAATTGAAAGAATTGATGGATAAGGGGTTTATTGCGCCCGTGTTATTTGTAAAGAAGAACGACGGGTCGTTTAGAATGTGTATCGACTATCGGAGAGCTTAACAAATTGACGATTAAGAATCGGTATCCATTGCCGAGGATTGACGATTTATTTGATCAGTTGCAAGGATCCTGTGTATACTCGAAGATTGACTTGAGATCAGGGTATCATCCACTGCGAGTTAGAGAGGAGGATATTCTTATAACTGCTTTTCGTAGGCGATATGGGCATTTTGAATTCCAATTGATGCCTTTTGGATTAACGAATGCGCCTGCAGTGTTCATGGATCTTATGAATTGAGTGTGCAAGTCGTATTTGGATAAGTTTGTCATTGTATTCATTGATGATATTCTTATTTACTCCAAGAGAAAAGAAGAACATGAGAAGCACTTGAGGACGATATTGGAGCTGTTGAAGAAAGATAAACTGTACGCAAAGTTCTCCAAGTGTGAATTTTTGTTGGAATCTATACAATTTCTTGGGCATGTGATTGACAACAAAGGAGTTCGTGTAGATCCTGCCAAGGTAGAAAAAATTAAAGAATGGTAAGCACCAAAAACGCCGACTGAAGTTCGACAATTTCTTGGTTTAGCTGGTTATTATCGGAGATTGATCAAAGGGTTTTCGTTGATCGCAAAGTCGTTGACTGATGAGACTGCCTTTATACATAGTCTCATCGTCCAAAAATGGCTTTAAATGCATAAAATATCATGAAATTGGCCAAATATATGCTTGTGTTTGTTGCTTGTGTATTTTAGGTACAGATATTGAGAAAATGACAAAAGATCACAAGAATCATACAAAAACGAACACGGGAAACGAAGCCGCACAATGAACCAAGCCCTAATGAAGAATTTTCCAAGAAAACCCTTGAAGATTTGAAGATTATGCAATAAGGGTCCTCTAATATTGAATAATTTACACTTTATACCCTTGTATCCTCATAATTACAAGATTGGTCCCTAAAGTTTGTCAATATTGCAAAAAGGGCCCTCCACTTTGAAGAATTGGCAATTTTAGTCCCTCAACAAAACTAAAATGTCAATATTAATCCTCCACAAAGTCAAACATACCATGAAGGACTTCAAGTTACAAGAAATTACAAGTTTGGTCCTTTAAAAATGTCAAAATTACCAAAAGGACCCTTGACTTTAAAGAAATGGCAAAAATGGTCCCTCATTAATCATGATTTGTCAAATTCAGTCCTCCAAGAAGTCAACAATACAAGTCAAGACCATTATCAAGGAAGAAAATGCCAAATCAGTCCTTCAAGAATCAAGAAATGGCAAGAAAAACCCCTGAAATCACTTTATAAAACTTTTTGGGGCAAAAGTGTAAAGTTTGAAACTTCAATAACAAAGAAAATGGAGTTTGGGCTGTTTATTTACAAAGTGAAAGGAATTTGAAAGAATGGGAGCTAATCTTGGCAGACGGCATATCTTACCTAGACCAACCACCATGTGACACGTGCCCCACTACCTGAAATCAACCAATCACACTTCACCAATTCTCCACCTCACCAATCCACTAATCCGGTTTATTTATTAATAAACCTTGGCGCCTAAACACGTTTTTAAACATAATCCTAACCAAAAACAGATTAAAAAGCTGTTCTTTATAATCCCAATTGGGCATTTCATGTTTACCAAAAGTTAGCCCCTAAATCTTTCCAGATTTATGATTAAGCATGTTTTAATCATAACCCCACTTTCAAAAAGCTTGCCACATCACCACCTTGGACACATGATTCCCCTGCTTTTTCATCTTTAAGTAAGAAGCCAAAAGCTGGCCAGTCATCCAACGTCCCATATCATTGCTTTGAAGTTAAGCTTATTTGAAGCCCTTGGATACACTTTTCACCTTGCCAGCTCCACAACAAAACAAGAACAAGTCACATGATCTTCAAAATGCCAAAACCCTCAATGGGATTTCTGGGACTTCACCAAGCATTAGGGTTTCATTTTTATGTTTTCTAGACATCATTGTACGCCTATAAAAGGCATAGGACTCATTACATTTCAGTTTGCTCTTGAATTTTCCTTGTTCACTTTTCTGTAAATCATATATTCAGTTTAATGAAACGTGTTTGAAATTGTGAAGAAAGCTCAAGTGCCAATCATTATATCTGCTTGTTATTGTTCTTTATTTACTAATCTTTAATCTTAAACCCTGTTTTCAAAGGAGTGTGCAAAAGTTTGCATATTTTCCTATAATCTTGATATTGTGCTAAGTCTTGTTCAAACCTTGGAATTCTTGGGCTATAAAGTTGATCATAGCATCTTGATATTGTGATATCAAGGTGTTGTGAAGCTTATAACTTGGGGATAATCAAGTGTGGGGAACTAAGGTTGCATTAATCAAGGATTTTCACTTTTCTGTTTTGATAACTTGTGCTTCTAACTTTGTTCCATCTTAGCAGGCTTTATTGTTGAAGCTTGTGCTTGTTCTTGCTAGCACATAAGCTCAAAATTCGTGGGTGTGGATGTACATCCATGAGGTTTGCACCCTTAATCTCAAAATCTGATAAAAAGTTGGATATTTGTGATATTTGTGTGTTGCTTGTGTTCTTGTGAAATTTGTGGCTTAATCTTGCTAAAATCTGCATATTACATCTGTTATTGTGTTGAATTGGGCTTGGGTAACCTTGGAATACACTTTTGATTTGAAAATTTTGATTTGAAAATATAAAATGGTGTTTGGGATTACCTGTTTGAGATCATAGTTTGTTATTTTGTGGTTGGAAGTTTGTGTTTTTGCTTTGTATCTGCTAAATACTTGTTTGTGAGCCATTTGCTGCAATTTTTCAACTTTGAAACACCAAATCAAACATTGTGTTATAATCTGCTTGTTTTGACTGTTTTTGACCTAAGACTTTGGGAACACCTAGAGTGTATGCATGCTTAGGGGTAAAAAGTGTTTAAACATAGTTAATATAACCTGTTAATAAGATTTGGGGGTTTCAATTTGGCTTGGTGGTCAAATACATCAGCAAGTGTTCATAACTGCGTGTTAGTGTTCATCAGTAACTTTTTGTGCATGAATCTTGATCTAAGCTTTGAATCAGTGCATGAAACCTGTTTAAACATGTTCATTTGAGTTTATTATAGCTTGTGTATGCATTTGGTGAAGTTTGGTTGGCTGAATTGTGCTATAAGTGCTTATTGAACCATAACTGCTTATTTGTTCATGTCTAAGCTAGATCTGGTGATGTTTTGAATTAACTCTACAAATTGGCTGTTTGAGATTGTGATTTATTTGTTGTTATTGACTCCTTATGATTAACTGATCATTTGTGTGCCTTTGTGAAACTTGAATCCACAAAAAAATCACTAAAGACAAATTGGCTTATTTGGACCTGCAACAACTTACTTTTTGTGATCAATCTTCCTCATTTGACCCATTTGTTCGAACTGGAGCTTATTAGACTTTGACTTTGACTTTTTGCTAGAAAACTCATAAAGTTGACTTTTAATTAAGTGCTTATTTGCTTATTTCAGCTTATTGAGTGAACTTATTGAAAAAAATTTTGTTGATTACGCTTAGTTAAGTCATTTAAAAGCTTTCGAAACATAAATTAGCTATTGGGGTGGCCTAGAACTCGAAAACGACTATTTTGTCGTTTTGTGAAGATAGCTTATTGCTTTTTCAAGATTATTAATTGTGCTTATTTAAAATTTCTTTTTACAGAAGTCTTAAGTAACTCAAAAGAAGCTTGTGTGTCTAATTTGAGCTTATGGCATCAGCTTATAGCTTAATGGGCCAAAAAGCCCATTAAGAATAAGTTGCTTTGAAATAAGCTAGCTTATACTCATTTTCAGATTTTGGGCCTTCAGAGTTTTGTGTTTAAAATCAAATTTTGAGTCAAATAGGAGCTTTTGGGCCATTTTTATAAGCATTTTTCTTATTGGGCTTATTTTGGCCCAATAAGGGTCTATTTTGGACTTTGGCCCATTTGAAGGCCCATTAGGGGTATTTAGATAATTTCAACTTCATTTTTGTGTTTATTAGGTTAAATTAAACTAGTTTGCAACTTTTTAGAATTTTTTATAAATTTTGGATTTTTAATATTATTTTATTATTATTTTATTATTAAAAATTAAAATTTAGATTTTTCAAGTTTTTACATTTTTCATAGATTAAATACATTAAATTAGGAATTTTACAACTTTTAGATAATTTTTATTGTCATCAGATTAATTTTTATAATTATTTTAATTTATAATATTTTTAATTGTTTTTAAATATTTTTTATTAATTTTAAAATTTTAAAAAATAGTTTTAAATTAAGTTAAGTCATTTTAGAGGTTTACAATTGAAAAAATCTCATTTTGGGCTTTTTGTTAATTAAATTGATTTTTGGGCTTTAATTAGCATTAAAAAATTATTATTTAATTAAATAAAAGGTTTGAGTGATTTTTAATTTTTTGTAAACTCTAATTACATTATTTAGGATTTATTGCAATTTTCTAGGAATTTTTAGGGTAAATTTTTAATTTTACTACTTTTTACGGTTTTACGTGTATGACTTTATCGTCTTAGTTTAATTCGTCATCGTAACCGTCATTCTCTTCTTACCTCATTTCTATTTTCATTTCTCATAATCATAATCACATCATTAATCATCTCTTAACACACAAACCAAGCCTCCTTGAGAACGATCCCCACTTTGGGTCATAACTTGTGGTTTTCCTAAACTACTTGTTAATACTTACCCTAACTACGCTCTTTTTCCTAAAAGACGTATTCTTGCAACTATCATTTTGGTGTACAAATTGGTTGTTTAAGATTGTGATTTCTTTGTTGTTATTGACTCCTTATGATTAACTGATCATTTGTGTGCCTTTGTGAAACTTGAATCCACAAAAAAGTCACTAAAAACAAATTGGCTTATTTGGACATGCAACAACTTACTTTCTGTGATCAATCTTCCTCATTTGACCCATTTGTTTGAACTGGAGCTTATCACACTTTGACTTTGACTTTTTGCTAGAAAACTCATAAAGTTGACTTTTAATTAAGTGCTTATTTGCTTATTTCAGCTTATTGAAAAAAATTTTGTTGATTACGCTTAGTTAAGTCATTTAAAAGCTTTCGAAACTTAAATCAGCTATTGGGGTGGCCTAGAACTCGAAAACGACTATTTTGTCGTTTTGTGAAGATAGCTTATTGCTTTTACAAGATTATTCCTTGTGCTTATTTAAAATTTCTTTTTACAGAAGTCTTAAGTAACTAAAAAGAAGCTTGTGTGTCTAATTTGAGCTTATGGCATCAGCTTATAGCTTAATGGGCCAAAAAGCCCATTAAGAATAAGCTGCTTTGAAATAAGCTAGCTTATACTCATTTTCAGCTTTTGGGCCTTCAGAGTTTTGTGTTTAAAATCAAATTTTGAGTCAGATAGGAGCTTTTGGGCCATTTTTATAAGCATTTTTCTTATTGGGCTTATTTTGGCCCAATAAGGGTCTATTTTGGACTTTGGTCCATTTGAAGGCCCATTAGGGGTATTTAGGTAATTTCAACTTCATTTTTGTGTTTATTAGGTTAAATTAAACTAGTTTGCAACTTTTTAGAATTTTTTATAAATTTTTGATTTTTAATATTATTTTATTATTATTTTATTATTAAAAACTAAAATTTAGATTTTTCAAGTTATAGTAGATTTTAATTGTTTTTAAATAGTTTTTATTACTTTTAAAATTTTCAAAAATAGTTTTAAATTAAGTTAAGTCATTTTAGAGGTTTACAATTGAAAAAATCTCATTTTGGGCTTTTTGTTATTTAAATTGATTTTTTGGGCTTTAATTAGCATTAAAAAATTAATATTTAATTAAATAAAAGGTTTGAGTGATTTTTGATTTTTTGTAAACTCTAATTACATTATTTAGGATTTATTTCAATTTTCTAGGAATATTTAGGGTAAATTTTTAATTTTGCTACTTTTTACGGTTTTACGTGTATGACTTTATCGTCTTAGTTTAATCCGTCATCGTAACCGTCATTCTCTTCTTACCTCATTTCTATTTTCATTTCTCATAATCATAATCACATCATTAATCATCTCTTAACACACACACCAAGCCTCTTTGAGAACGATCCCCACTTTGGGTCATAACTTGTGGTTTTCCTAAACTACTTGTTAATACTTACCCTAATTACGCTCTTTTTCCTAAAAGACGTATTCTTGCAACTATCATTTTGGTGTACAAATTGGCTGTTTGAGATTGTGATTTCTTTGTTGTTATTGACTCCTTATGATTAACTGATCATTTGGGTGCCTTTGTGAAACTTGAATCCACAAAAAAGTCACTATTTAAGCTAATTGAGTGAACTTATTGAAAAACTTTTTGTTGATTAAGCTTAGTTAAGTCATTTAAAAGCTTTAGAAACTTAAATCAGCTCTTGGGGTGGCCTAGAACTCGAAAACGACTATTTGTCGTTTTGTGAAGATAACTTATTTCTTTTAAGGCTTATTCCTTGTGCTTATTTCAAATTTCTTTTTACAGAAGTCTTAAGTAACTCAAAAGAAGCTTGTGTGTCTAATTTGAGCTTATGGCATCAGCTTATAGCTTAATGGGCCAAAAAGCCCATTAATAATAAACTGCTTTGAAATAAGCTAGCTTATACTCATTTTCAGCTTTTGGGCCTTCAGAGTTTTGTGTTTAAAATCAAATTTTGAGTCAGATAGGAGCTTTTGGGCCATTTTTATAAACATTTTTCTTATTGGGCTTATTTTGGCCCAATAAGGGTTTGTTTTGGACTTTGACTCATTTGAAGGTTAAATTAAACTAGTTTGCAACTTTTTAGAATTTTTTATAAATTTTGGATTTGTAATATTATTTTATTATTAAAAATTAAAATTTAGATTTTTCAAGTTTTCACATTTTTCTTAGATTAAATACATTAAATTAGGAATTTTACAACTTTTAGAATATTTTTATTGTCATTCGATTAATTTTTATAATTATTTTAAGTTATAATAGTTTTTAATTGTTTTTAAATAGTTTTTATTAATTTTAAAATTTTCAAAAATAGTTTTAAATTAAGTTAAGTCATTTTAGAGGTTTACAATTGAAAAAATCTCATTTTGGGCTTTTTGTTAATTAAATTGATTTTTTGGGCTTTAATTAGCATTAAAAATTTATTATTTAGTTAAATAAAAGGTTTGAGTGATTTTTGATTTTTTGTAAACTCTAATTACATTATTTAGGATTTATTGCAATTTTCTTGGAATTTTTAGGGTAAATTTTTAATTTTGCTACTTTTTACGGTTTTACGTGTATGACTTTATCGTCTTAGTTTAATCCGTCATCGTAACTGTCATTCTCTTCTTACCTCATTTCTATTTTCATTTCTCATAATCATAATCACATCATTAATCATCTCTTAACACACACACCAAGCCTCCTTGAGAACGATCCCCACTTTGGGTCATAACTTGTGGTTTTCCTAAACTACTTGTTAATACTTACCCTAATTACGCTCTTTTTACTAAAAGACGTATTCTTACAACTATCATTTTGGCGCCGCTGCCGAGGAGGCGTGTTGTATTTTGATTTGGCAATTGTTGTTTTTATATATAGCCATAATATCTATTTGTATTAGTAGCACTCTACTAATACGTATTATCGGTTTTCGTTTTTTTGTGTGAATATTATTAATATATTGTATACGTAGAACAATAAATGCACAAGTACTCCAAAAGTGTGAAAACACAACCTTGACTTGGGAGGTCATTACCCAATCATTGTATTCTAATCTCAAACAAGAAAGAAAAGGCAAAAATAGATAAATACTTTCGTGAAGCTCGATTTTGAAAAATACAGACTATAAGGTGGGTATAAGGCGGGTATTATAAAATATACCCTAAGGAAAACGGCTCTTAAATGCTTCGCGCCGCCACCTTTCCCCGCTTGCTTGTGAGTATTTTGAGATTGAAATCTAATCGAGGGTTTTGCCTCCCAAAGTATTCTTAAGTATCATATATACTTTCTTGGTTTCATTTGATTAAACCCTCTTGAACGTTTTGGTGTTCCACCAACGTTCTAAAGTCATCGAAGGCATTCACTTCACGTGATCATTTTCATTCCTTGAGGATTCTTTAATCAAGAGATTTGATTAAGGAGGAGATTTGTAGATTTTGGTCTACTTAATACAATCACAAAATCCAAAAAAAGTAAAAACAATCAAAAACCACAAAAGAATTGGAAAATACAAAACACCAAAAAGAATCTTCTTTGCTCATCCCCTCGTTGTACGTGACGTTTATGCAAACCCGCAACCAAGCAAGACGTGCACGTAAACGAAGAAACCGAAAGGAGTCAACAGCTACTCCTAATCTTTCTAGTGAGGAATCTCCTATTGACGAACCCATTGTAAGAGAGGAACCAACCTTGGAGAATCGAACTATGATGGAGTTACTTCAAGCACCCACCGAGGGTTATGGAGAGGCTATTGTAATTCCCGCTATCCTTGCGGAGAATTTTGAAGTGAAAACGGGTTTGTTGTCGATGATCCAAAACAACAAATTCCGTGGTGATGAAAAGGACAACCCGCACAACCATATCCGCCAATTCAATCGTCTTACCGCCACTTGCAAATTTAAGGAAGTTGCTAATGACTCGATTAAGATGATGCTTTTTCCGTATTCCTTAGCGGGGCTCGCCAAAATTTGGTTAGAGAAAGAGCCACCCAATTCTATTTTGACGTGGAAGGATCTCGTTTCTAAGTTTGTGAACCAATTTTATTCACCCTCTAAGACTACGCGTTTGAAAAACGAGATTTCAAAATTTTCACAAGAATTTAATGAGAGTTTTTCAACGGCTTGGACTAGGTTTAAGGAAATGTTACATGAGTGTCCTCATCACGGTTTTTCCGACTTGCATCAAATTGACACGTTTTATAATGGACTTAATGATCATGAAAGGGATTATCTAAATGTCGTCGCGGGTGGTAACTTTTTGTGTAAAACGGTTGAGGAAGCTTTGGTGATAATTGAGAATAGATCTAAGGTGTATAGTCCTCGTAGCACGTTGAGTGTTCGTAAGGCTTCGTTTTCATCTTCACCTTCTTTTTCTAATACCATCGATGCTTGTCAAATTGAGGCGAACTTGGAAAACAAAATCTTTGATAAGCTTAAAGGACTTTTAATTGAATTCAAAGTTGGAGAACAAAGTGCTCCCGCTACGGCTAAAGCGGTTGAGGCTTCATGTATGTATTGTGGTGGAGGTCATGATTTCTCCGAGTGCATTACCAACGGTGGTAACACTTCGAGTGCCTACGCGGCCACGGGAACTTACAACCAAAACGATCAAGTTACCCGCTCTAATCAATTGACTCCACCAGGTTTTGCTTCAAATCAAAATGCTAACAACAACTATCGAAACAATCAAGTTGGTTTATAAAACAATTACAAAGGAAACTATGGTAATCAAGGGGCTAATAATCAAGTTTGAAACAAAAATCAAAGTGATTTTCAAAACAACAACAAGGGTTTGCAAACTTTGAAAGATCTTGCAAATGAAATTGTTGAATACGCTAATGGAAAAGATGCTAGGTTTGATAACATTCAAAGAGAAATAATTAGCCTAAGATCCGAGTTTAAGAACGACTTGAAGAAATAATTGAAAAATGAGTTAGACAATGAGCTTAAAATCCATACAAACAAAATGGAAGGGAATGTAACTAGGTTACAACAAAACCAACAAAAAATGGAACAAGGGCAACATGAAATTAAGCAAGAAATGATTAAGGCCGAGAAGAGGCAATCCATGTTTGAGGACAAAATTTCATCTATGTTTGAGGCAATTATGTGCAAACCGTATTCGAGTAGTCTTCCTAGCAACACCATATCGAATCCTAAGGGAGAGATGAAAGTGATTACCACACGTAGTGGTAAGACACTTAAGGAACCGACTCCTCAACCAATTGCTCCTACGGAGGATGCAATTGAGGAAGAACCCGAGGTGGTGGTCGAAAAGGAGCATGTCCATATCCCACGAAGTACCGCTCATGCTACACCTACGGTTGACCCATTACCACATTTGGAACCCGAGATTCCAAAGGCTATGCCTATGCCTCAACCCGCACCACCTTTGCCCTATCCATCGAGACTTAGAAAGGAGAAACGTCAAGAGCGTGACAATTACCAATTTGAGCTTTTTATGAAAATGTTTCGTGATTTGAACTTTAATGTGAGTTTCGCCAATGCTTTGGTCATGATGCCTCGATTTGACGCTAACTTTAAGAGTATGTCGAACAACAAGGAGAAATTGCAACAATTGTCTAGTTGTTCATCGGTTTATCTTAACCGCATACCTCAAAAAGTCGATGATCCCGGTAAATTCTTGATCCCTTGTTCAATCCAAGATATGGAAGAATGCTATGCCTTGGCCGATCTTGGTTCTAGCATTAACTTGATGCCACTTGCAATCTTCAAGTCGCTCAATCTTCCTAATCTTACTCCTTCAATAATGTCTATCGAGTTGGCCAACCATTCCACGATTCCCGCATGTGGATTGGCGGAAGACGTTTTTGTGAAAGTGGGAAAGTTCTATTATCCGGTAGACTTTATCGTTGTCGATATTCCCACGGATCCTCAAGTTCCTCTCATTTTAGGTCGTTTGTTTTTAGATACGTCTATGGCTTTGATCGATGTTCATGATAGAAAGATCACCATACGTTTCAACGACGGGGAAATTGTTATAAACGCAACTCAAAATTCTCAAATTTCTCATGTTTATTCCGTTGCAACCATAAACCTCGTTGACATGATCGACGTTGTTTGCGAGGAATTTTCACAAGAAGTTCTATGTTTTGGTGATGATGAAAATAGTGGCAATCCCACTATGTTAGATCCCATTCTTGATAACTCGACACCAACCTTCACTCCATTTGAAGGTGGTGGTTTTACGTTGGAAGAACTCGATGTTCCACGTACTTGTAACGAAGACCTCGACAACGATGAGGACTTCTCGATTATCAAGGATTTTCTTAACGATTTCCCATTTCCTCCACCCGAGGAGGTTATGAGTATCGACCCAAATCTTCAATTGAGGAAACACCTATCCTCGAGTTGAAAGATTTACCTCCTCATCTCGAATATGTCTTTTTGGAGGAGGACGACAAGTTGCCGATTATTATTACAAAAGAACTTTCGGATGATGAAAAAACCGCACTTGTCGATGTTCTAAAGGATCACAAAGGGGCAATTGCGTAGAAGTTATCCGACATTAAGGGGATCGATCCCAAATTTTTTACCCACAAAATCTTAATGGAGGAGGATTACAAGCCCGCAATCCAATGTCAAAGGAGGGTGAACCCCAAAATTCACGACGTCATCAAAAAGGAAGTCCTAAAACTCCTTGACGCGGGAATGATTTACCCTATTTCCGATAGCCCTTGGGTGAGTCCTATTCATTGTGTCCATAAAAAGGGAGGAATGACCGTTGTGCCAAACGATGCCAACGAGTTAATTCCCACTAGACTCGTGACTGGATGGAGAGTGTGCATTGACTATCGTAAGTTGAATGAAGCCACTCGAAAAGACCATTTTCCCTTGCCCTTCATGGACCAAATATTGGAGCGTCTTGCCGGAAACGATTTCTATTGCTTTCTAGATGGTTTTTCCGGTTACTTCCAAATCCCCATCGATCCTCGTGATCAAGAAAGAACTACGTTTACATGTCCATATGGAACGTTTGCCTATCGTAGAATGCCATTCGGACTTTGCAATGCACCGGGAACCTTTCAAAGGTGCATGATGGATATTTTTCATGATATGATCGAGAAGACGATGGAAGTCTTCATGGATGACTAAACGTGTTTGGTTGTTCGTTCACTTCGTGTTTGTCGAATCTTGAGAGAATGTTGAAGCATTGTGAGGAAACCAACCTTGTGCGTAACTGGGAAAAATGTCATTTTATGGTTAAAAGTGGAATCGTCTTAGGACACAAGGTTTCGAAAACAGGGATTGAGGTAGATCAAGCTAAGGTAGACGTCATCGCCAAATTACCTCATCCCAAAAGCGTTAAGGGAGTTAGCAGTTTCCTAGGCCACGCGGGCTTTTATCGTCGATTCATCAAGGATTTTTCAAAGATCACTCGACCTATTACACATCTCCTTGAAAAAGATGCACGTTTTGTCTTTGACGAAGATTGTGTACGAGCCTTTGAAATCCTTAAGAGGAAACTTACCGAAGCTCCCATTCTTGTTGCTCCCAAATGGAACCTCCCCTTTAAGCGCATGTGTGATGCTAGTGACTACGCTATTGGGGCCGTATTGGGGCAACGTCATGAAAAGCACTTCTTGCCTATTCACTATGCTAGCAAGACGATGACCGAGGCTCAACTAAAATACACTACAACGGAGAATGAATTCCTTGCCGTGGTGTATGCATTTGAGAAATTCCGACCTTATCTCGTCTTGACGAAATTCATAGTGTATATGGATCATTCGGTTATCAAGTATCTTATGGCTAAACAAGATGCAAAGCCAAGATTACTTCGTTGGATTCTCCTCCTTCAAGAATTTGATCACAAAATCGGTGACAAAAAAGGAGTTGAGAACCTAGAGGCCGATCATCTTTCTCGTTTGGAAGATCCTCACCAAAGTGTTTACGAGCCCAAGGAAATCACCGAAACATTTCCACTCGAGACACTTGGTGTAGTGAATTCTAAGCTTGATTCTTCCACCCCATGGTTTGCGGACATCGCAAATTACCATGCGGGCAACATCATCATCAAGGGTATGACGACTCAAGAAAAATGAAAATTCTTTCGTGACGTCAAGTTCTACTTTGGAACGAACCTTACTTGTTTCGAACTTATGCGGATCAAATTATTCGATGTTGTGTCTTTGGCACCGAAGCTTCTAACATCCTTAGAGCTTGTCACGAGGGACCCATGGGTGGTCACCACGGTGCTAATCTCACGGCTAAGAAGGTCTTTGATGCCGGTTTCTTTTGGCCTACTATTTACTGAGATGCACATGAGCTTGTGAAGTCATGTGACTCATGCCAACGACAAAGAAAAGCCTCACAAAAAGATGAAATGCCACAAAATATCATCCAAGTGTGTGAGATCTTTGACGTTTGGGGCATCGACTTTATGGGGTCGTTCCCATCATCTCGTGGTAATAAGTACATCCTTGTTGTGGTTGACTACCTATCTAAGTAGGTGGAAGCTAAGGCTTTGCCCACCAATGATGCTCGTGTGGTAGTCAAGTTTTTGAAAAGCTTGTTTTCTTGGTTTTGAACCCCTCGTGCGATCATAAGCGATCGTGGTTCCCATTTTTGTAATGACCAATTCGAAAGGGTCCTAAGGAAATATGGGGTTACACATCGGCTTTCTACGGCTTATCACCCACAAACAGGTGGGCAAGTCGAGGTTTCAAACCAAGCGTTGAAGAGGATCTTGGAGAGATCTATTGGGGAAAATCGACAATCTTGGTCGGATAAGTTGGACGATGCTTTATGGGCTTTTAGGACGCTCATAAGACGCCTATCGGGTGCACTCCTTATAAGCTATTGTATGGGAAGAATTGTCACTTGCCAATTGAACTCGAACACAAGGCTTATTGGGCCCTAAAGCATTGTAATGATGACATGGAGACCGCGGGAAAACACCGAAAAATGCAATTAAATGAATTGGATGAATTATGGGATATTGCTTATGAAAATTCATTGATTTATAAAGAAAACACAAAAAGGTTGCATGATTCAAAAATTAAAAACTGGGTTTTTAACATTGGGGATCAAGTTTTACTTTTTAACTCACGTTTGAAAATCTTTTCCGGTAAGTTGAAATACCGTTGGTCCGGTCCATTCACCGTGACTCAAGTTTTTCCATATGGGACCATCGAGCTAGCTCCAAATGATGGCCCCAATTTCAAGGTGAATGGACATAGGTTGAAGCACTACTTTGGCAGGGAAGTTCCATCCTTGAACTACCTCAACCAAATCACTTTCCCCAATGATAATTAGTATTGAGGGGATCGAGTCGAGCTCATGACTCGGTAATCAAAAACGAGGTGCCTCGTGGGGGAGTCCCATGCTTATCCTATGTACATATTATCGCTTTCTAATGTAGTAACGTGTGGGGATTTGTGCCCTTCCAACCTTTGTTCTGTGGTTGCACCCCTAGACTCGAAACATTGAGGACAATGTTTAACTTTAGTATGGGGGGTGAATAGATACTTGCCTTACCAAATCTTCACGCTTTCCAAAGTTTATCTTTTTGTTTATTGTTTTGTTGCAAAATAAGGCTAAAAATGGCCAAATTTTAAATTTTTCTCATTTTTTATAAGTGTTTGAAGACAGTAATGTAGGTTTTCTGATGGCGAGAATAAGAGTAATTTTTTACTCGACCGTGCGTGTTGAGCACTTAGCTTCGATTCCTTAACTTTACATTAGGCTAAGTCTCTTAAATGAGGACGAGAAATGATAAAATTAATTATAAGTTACTATGCTAAATGTAGAGTACTCGTATTCTTTCAAAAACTCATGGGTTCTCGTTGTTTGCTTATTCTCCCTTCGCTTGTAAATTTTTTTTTTTACTTAATAAATATTGACTTAGCTGTTTAGTCTTGATTGTTGGGTTTCTAGTCTTTTCTAGTATCTTCTGTGTAATTAAATTGTGAAGACATTAAGGTATCGCCAGCGTCACGGTTTTGAAGTATTGGCAACCCGAATAATCGAAAGCTTCACCCAATAATAAGATTTCAAGTGCTCACCTAAATCAAGCAAACAATTTGAAGCTCACAATGATGAAAAATCTATGCAAAATTGAAAGTGAATCAAGCCTTAATCTTTGAAGCTTTAAAGATCCAAAATTCGCCTTAGCGTGAGGATTTACGTCTTTGGCTAATAAAACCACCGATGAGGTGGATAATAAAAGGCAAGGCAAGACCGAAGTCATACTAAAAGCTTCATGGCGAAGTTGAATAAAAGATGGAGATAAACCTATGATAATAAGGCCCTTCCGTTAGGGGGCGTATAAAAGTCTTGGTAATAAGTCTCATGTTCAAAACCGTTATAAAACCGTGTTTATCGATCCTTCTGGTTGACTTAATTTTTTGACATCGTTGTCTATTAGGAGGGGTTATTGATTTGATGGTCTTGGTTACACCGTTAGGACTCTATTTTTTGACCTAAATCTCTATTATCTCATAAGCCAAACAATGTATCCTCGTGAAACATTCAAGAAATAATACAATATAAGAGATATAACTTAGGAAAATGGGAGGATAAGTACGTGATTAGGTCATATGAGTAGTGTTAGCATTACTAACTTATAATGACAATGATCTCGTTGCACGCTTGGCATGTAATTGGGGTGAAAATCGAGGACGACAAAATTATTTCTAACGAAGCATTCACGTGTTCTTATTCTATGAACCTAAACGACCCATTTTGCGATGAAAATCATACATTATGTCTAAAAACGCAAGTAGTAGTAATAGAAATAGTGTAGCTAGTTTATCATTCAATAAAAGTGAATAAAAATGAATTTTGGAGGTGCTACGATACTTTATTCTAGCATTGCGTGAGGGCACGGCAATGGTTTAGTATGGGGGAGTGATAAGACTGCTTTTATTCATAGTCTCATCGTCCAAAAAGGGCTTTATATGCATAAAATATCATGAAATTGGCCAAATATATGCTTGTGTTTGTTGCTTGTGTATTTTAGGTACGGATATTGAGAAAATGACAAAATATCACAAGAATCATACAAAAACGAACACGGGAAACGAAGTCGCACAATGAACCAAGCCCTAATGAAGAATTTTCCAAGAAAACCCTTGAAGATTTGAAGATTATGCAAGAAGGGTCCTCCAATATTGAATAATTGACACTTTATACCCTTGTATCCTCATAATTACAAGATTGTTCCCTAAATTTTGTCAATATTGTAAAAAGGGCCCTCCACTTTGAAGAATTGGCAATTTTAGTCCCTCAACAAAACTAAAATGTCAATATTAATCCTCCTCAAAGTCAAACATACCATGAAGGACTTCAAGTTACAATAAATTACAAGTTTGGTCCTTTAAAAATATCAAAATTACCAAAAGGACCCTTGACTTTGAAGAAATGGCAAAAATGGTCCCTCATTAATCATGATTTGTCAAATTCAGTCCTCCAAGAAGTCAACAAGACAAGTCAAGACCATTATCAATGGAGAAAATTCCAAATCAGTCCTTCAAGAATCAAGAAATGGCAAGAAATACCCCTGAAATCACTTTACAAAACTTTTTGGGGCAAAAGTGTGAAGTTTGAAACTTCAATAACAAAGAAAACAGAGTTTGGGCTGTTTATTTACAAAGTGAAAGTAATTTGAAAGAATGGGGGCTAATCTTGGCAGACTGCATATCTTACCTAGACCAACCACCATGTGACACGTGCCCTACTACCTGAAATCAACCAATCACACTTCACCAATCCACTAATCCGGTTTATTTATTAATAAACCTTGGCGCCTAAACACGTTTTTAAACATATTCCTAACCAAAAACAGATTAAAAACCTGTTCTTCATGTTCATAATCCCAATTGGGCATTTCACGTTTACCAAAAATTAGCCCCTAAATCTTTCCAGATTTATGATTAAGCATGTTTTAATCATAACCCCACTTTCAAAAAGCTTGCCACATCACCACCTTGGACACATGATTCCCCTGCTTTTTCACCTTTGACCAAGAAGCCAAAACCTGTCCAGTCATCCAACGTTCCATATCATTTCTTTGAAGTTAAGCTTATTTTAAGCCCTTGGATACACTTTTCACCTTGCCAGCTCCACAACAAAACAAGAACAAGTCACATGATCTTCAAAATGCCAAAACCCTCAATCACATTTATGGGACATCACCAAGCATTAGGGTTTCATTTTTATGTTTTCTAGACATCATTGTACGCCTATAAAAGGCATAGGACTCATTACATTTCAGTTTGCTCTTGAATTTTCCTTGTTCACTTTTCAGTAAATCATATATTCAGTTTAATGAAATGTGTTTGAAATTGTGAAGAAAGCTCAAGTGCCAATCATTATATCTGCTTGTTATTGTTCTTTGTTTACTAATCTTTAATCTTAAAACCTGTTTTCAAAGGAGTGTGCAAAAGTTTGCATATTTTCCTATAATCTTGATATTTTGCTAAGTCTTGTTCAAACCTTGGAATTCTTGGGCTATAAAGTTGATCATAGCATCCTGATATTGTGATATCAAGGTGTTGTGAAGCTTATAACTTGGGGATAATATAGTGTGGGGAACTAAGGTTGCATTAATCAAAGATTTTCACTTTTCTGTTTTGATAACTTGTGCTTCTAACTTTGTTCCATCTTAGCAGGCTTTATTTTGGAAGCTTGTGCTTGTTCTTGCTAGCATATAAGCTCAAAATTCGTGGGTGTGGATGTACATCCATGAGGTTTGCACCCTTAATCTCAAAATCTGATAAAAAGTTAGATATTTGTGATATTTGTGTGTTGCTTGTGTTCTTGTGAAATTTGTGGCTTAATCTTGCTAAAATCTGCATATTACATTTGTTATTCTGTTGAATTGGGCTTGGGTAACCTTGGAATACACTTTTGATTTGAAAATTTTGATTTGAAAATATAAAAGGGTGTTTGGGATTACCTGTTTGAGATCATAGTTTGTTATTTTGTGGTTGGAACTTTGTTTTTTTGCTTTGTATCTACTAAATACTTGTTTGTGAGCCATTTGCTGCAAGTTTTCAACTTTGAAACACCAAATCAAACATTGTGCTATAATCTGCTTGTTTTGACTGTTTTTGACCTAAGACTTTGGGAACACCTAGAGTGTATGAATGCTTAGGGCAAAAAAGTGTTTAAACATAGTTAATATAACCTGTTAACAAGATTTGGGGGTTTGAATTTGGCTTGGTGGTCAAATACATCAGCAAGTGTTCATAACTACATGTTAGTGTTCATTGGTAACTTTTTGTGCGTGAATCTTGATTCCGTCTTTGAATCAGTGCATGAAACCTGTTTAAACTTGTTCATTTGAGTTTATTATAGCTTGTGTATGCATTTGGTGATGTTTGCTTGGCTGAATTGTGCTATAAGTGCTTATTGAACCATAAGTGCTTATTTGTTCATGTCTGAGCTAGATCTGGTGATGTTTTGAATTAACTGTACAAATTGGCTTTTTGAGATTGTGATTTCTTTGTTGTTATTGACTCCTTATGATTAACTGATCATTTGGGTGCCTTTGTGAAACTTGAATCCACAAAAAAGTCACTAAAGACAAATTGGCTTATTTGGACCTGCAACAACTTACTTTTTGTGATCAATCTTCCTCATTTGACCCATTTGTTAGAACTGGAGCTTATCAGACTTTGACTTTGACTTTTTGCTAGAAAACTCATAAAGTTGACTTTTAATTAAGTGCTTATTTGCTTATTTCAGCTTATTGAGTGAACTTATTGAAAAACTTTTTGTTGATTAAGCTTAGTTAAGTCATTTAAAGTTTTAGAAACTTGAATCAGCTCTTGGGGTGGCCTAGAACTCGAAAACGACTATTTTGTCGTTTTGTGAAGGTAGTTTATTGCATTTTCAGGCTTATTCCTTGTGCTTATTTCAAATTTCTTTTTATAGAAGTCTTAAATAACTCAAAAGAAACTTGTGTGTCTAATTTGAGCTTATGGCATCAGCTTATAGCTTAATGGGCCAAAAAGCCCATTAAGAATAAGCTGCTTTGAAATAAGCTAGCTTATACTCATTTTCAGCTTTTGGGCCTTTAGAGTTTTGTTTTTAAAATCAAATTTTGAGTCAGATAGGAGCTTTTGGAGCATTTTTATAAACATTTTTCTTATTGGGCTTATTTTGGCCCAATAAGGGTCTGTTTTGGACTTTGGCCCATTTGAAGTCCCATTAGGGGTATTTAGGTAATTTTAACTTCTTTCCTGTGTTTGTAAGGTTAAATTAAACTTGTTTGCAACTTTTTAGAATTTTTTTATAAATTTTAGATTTTTAATATTATTTTATTATTATTTTATTATTAAAAATTAAAATTTAGATTTTTCAATTTTTTACATTTTTCTTAGATTAAATACATTAAATTAGGAATATTACAACTTTTAGAATATTTTTATTGTCACTAGATTAATTTTTATAATTATTTTAAGTTATAATAGTTTTTAATTGTTTTTAAATAATTTTTATTAATTTAGTTTTAAATTAAGTTAAGTCATTTTAGAGGTTTACAATTGAAAAAATCTCATTTTGGTCTTTTTGTTAATTAAATTGATTTTTTTGGCTTTAATTAGCATTAAAAAATTATTATTTAATTAAGTAAAAGGTTTGAGTGATTTTTGATTTTTTGTAAACTCTAATTACATTATATAGGATTTATTACAATTTTCTAGGAATTTTTAGGGTAAATTTTTAATTTTGCTACTTTTTACGGTTTTACGTGTACGACTTTATCGTCTTAGTTTAATCCGTCATCGTAACCGTCATTCTCTTCTTACCTCATTTCTATTTTTATTTCTCATAATCATAATCACATCATTAATCATCTCTTAACACACACACCAAGCCTCCTTGAGAACGATCCCCACTTTGGGTCATAACTTGTGGTTTTCCTAAACTACTTGTTAATACTTACCCTAATTACGCTCTTTTTCCTAAAAGACGTATTCTTACAACTATCATTGACCAAGCTTACTGAGAAGAATCGGGTGTTTGAATAGGGAAGTTATGAAGAAATCGCTTTTAAAACACTTAAGGACAAACTTTGTTCTGCTCCGATTTTGTCATTGCCGGAAGGAATCGAAGACTTCATGGTTTATTGTGACGCATCTCATAAGGGTTATGGAGCTGTTTTGATGCAACGTGAGAAGGTAATCGCTTATGCATCGAGGCAATTGAGGAAGCACGAGGAAAACTACACTACGTACGATTTGGAACTGGGAGCTGTAGTCTTTGCGCTGAAATTGTGGAGACACTACTTGTATGGGACTAAGTGTGTTCTATTCAGTGACCACAAGAGTTTGCAACACATATTGGACCAGAAGGAATTGAATATGAGACAAAGACAACGGGTGGAGCTACAGAGTGACTATGACTGAGAGATTCGCTACCATCCTGGTAAGGCGAACGTTGTAGCGAATGCACTTAGTAGGAAGGATAGAGAGAAACCTTTGAGAGTCAGAGCATTAGTGATGACTGAGGGTGTTGATTTGACCAGAACGATATTAAAAGCACAAGAGAAGGGATTGATGAAAGAAAATATTGGCGCCGAGAATCTGGGAAGACTGAAGAAACCTCTTTTTGTGGTAAAGTCAGACGAGCTGAGATATTTTTAAAATGGGATTTTGTTACCGCTATGTCCATATGAGGAAGGAACACCTGGAGTGCGAGATTTGGTTATGAATGAGTCTCATAAGTCGAAGTACTCGATACATCCTGGAGCGGATAAGATGTATCACGATATGAAGAAAGTTTACTCGTGGCCGAATATGAAGGCAGAAACTGCTCGTTACGTCAGTAAGTGTTTAACTTGCGCGAAAGTTAAAGCTGAACATAAGAGACCGTCTGGGTTGTTGGTACAACCTGAGATTCCAAAATGGAAACGGGAAAAGATCGCTATGGACTTCGTGACGGGTTTACCTAGGACTCCTAGTGGTTGTCATATGATTTGGGTGATTGTGGATAGATTGACGAAATCTGCTCACTTTTTACCTATGAAGAAGACGGATAGCATGGACAAACTTGCCAGTGTGTACGTGAAAGAAACTGTTTGTCGACATGGAGTACCTTTATCGATCATCTCGGATCGCGACAGCAGATTTACTTCAGAATTTTGGATATCTCTTCAACGTGCGATGGGCACCGAATTGAGTTTGAGCACGACCTATCATCCTGAAACTGATGGCCAAAGCGAACGAACAATTCAGACGTTGGAGGACATGCTTCGATCATGCGTGAATGATTTTGGAGGGAGCTGGGAACGCCATTTGCCTTTAGTGGAGTTTTCGTATAATAATAGTTATCATGCGAGTATTAAGGCTGCTCCATTTGAAGCATTGTATGGAAGGAAATGTAGGTCTCCTGTGTGTTGGAGCGAAGTCGCAGAAAGTCAGTTGACTAGGCCCGAAATGGTTTTAGAGACTACAGAGAATATTATGCAAATTAAGAACCGTTTACTTGCTGCGAGAAGCGGATAGAACAGTTACTCCGATAATAGGAGGAAACCGTTAGAATTTGAGGTCGGATACATGGTCATGCTTAAGGTGTCACTATGGAAGGGTGTGATACGTTTTAGAAAGAGGGGAAAGTTGAGTCCAAGGTATATTGGACCATTCAAGATTGTTAGCCGAATTGGACCTGTATCTTATAAGTTAGAATTTTCGAAGGAGCTTAGTGTTATTCACAACACGTTTCACGTATCGAATTTGAAGAAAAGTTTGGCGGATAAGGAATTGGTGATTCCTTTGGACGAGATTCAGCTTGACGATAAAATGAATTTTGTGGAGGAACCAGTGGAGATTATGGACCAAGAGGTTAAGAGACTGAAGCACAGTAGAATTCCCATTGTAAAGGTACGATGGCATTCTAGACGTGGATCGGAATACACTTGTGAACGTGAGGACTTCTTCAAGGAGATATATCCTCATCTGTTCTAGCGGCACAAAATGTGAGTATAAGAAGAGGCGAGCGCCGATACGTCGTTCTCTTTAAGGAGTGATGGACGTGATACCCAGAACCCGAGGTCGTTTATTTTACCCTAAATTACGAATATTTTTAAATTTTTTAATAAATTTCGTTTATTATATATTTGACGATTTAAGTTGAAACCAACGTTTAAGGTCGTAATCTTGACGATTGACGATTTAAGAAAGCCGACGACGACTACGATCCCGAGGATGCCCAATTTTTACTTTTTATTGTCGCTTTGTTGATATTAGAAATTTTCGAGAATTTTTTTTTGTGTTAAGTCGAGCCGGGTGCGGTTTATTATATCCCGGGTGCGTTTAAATTGCCTTAAAAGTATTTTCAAGTGTTCGGGTGACCCCGACTCCCACAAATTTTCAAAACCAACTAGTAAGTCGATTCCCGCTACTAAAATTTGTCGTTTAAAAATGAAGCCAAAAGAAAACCAAGATGGCAAAAGAGACACCTCAAAATTTTACAAAAGGAAGGAAAGTAAAAACACACAACAAAAATTCATTTCAAAATTTTCTTTCATTCCTTCTCCTCTCTCTTTGGCCGTCGGCCTCCAAACCACCACAACCATAATTTTTTTTCCTTTTTGATTTTAAACAATCCAAGTTTAGACCAATTCTTAAATATCCCTTGTAAGTGTTTTTTTGCAATCCTTAAGAACATGCACTAACTTAAATTTTTCAAGAATCAATGATTTTTAAAAACATGTTTTGATGTAATTAGACCATTTGCATGTTTAATTGATGTGTTGGTGATGATTAATCATCCATAAAACCAACCAAAATCCATTTGGTTTGGGTGTTTCTGTAACCAACACCCCACGGCCAAATGGGGGTGATTGGTTGTTCTTGGTGTTTGATGTTTATTGATGTGGGGTTATGTTGAGAGTTATGTTTTTGATGTTTTTAGATAGGTTAAACTTATTGCATGTGTGATTTACGAATTGGATTTTTATGAAGATTTGATTTTCTTGGTAGTATAGGATTATTAGGATGTTTTTGATTGTTTATAAGTGGTTAGTATAGGTCTAGGTGATGTTAGAAGGGAATGGAAACATGTGTTGAGTTGATTTTGAGGTAGGAAAAATTAGGCAGATTGTTTAAGCATGTTTTCGTGGGTTTAACATTGAAAACAGGTCATGAGGCTAGGATTTAGTTGTAGAGCATTGTCTTAGCTTCGATTTGGTATTAAAATGAGCTTACGACTCCAAACGAGTCAAAAGTTATGCTACTTTGAAATTTCGTGTACCGGGAGATGAATATCAACATAACCCGAAGTTATGTTTGGTTTTAGGTCAAATTCCGGAGACCATAGATAGAGTTTTATAAAGAGCTGAAAGTTGTTCTTTTGTGCTAAACCTGTGTTTTTGAGTCTATTTTTAGACTTAGGAGTCAAATTAGCTAATGGTATCTTTTAAATAAGACAGAGAAGTGTTACGTTGTAAAGGTGCAAATCTGTCCGAAAAGTTTACGTCTAGTGATGTAATGGGTAATGGGTCTTAAAAGTGAAAAATTTCCATGGAATTTAAAATGCGATTTCTACAGGTTATAAGGGTTTTTTACAAATTTTCTCATAATTTATAGTGATGCTTAAGTGTTAGAAAATAGCCCGTACTTTTGGTAAGTACCGACAAAATTATAAAATAGGAAACATTTTTAATTACATAGATAGATAGTACGAGTCTAGTAATAATCACATGTATGAGTTTTTTGCGTGAGTTTTCATAAGAATTAAGTGTTTTTATATACGCGAGTTTAGTACAATAATGTACACGGAGTATTGATTCGGTTTTCGTACTTTGATTTTTAGGTCACATGTTCGATTTTTCGGGGCAACCACATCGTCGGTGATATTTTCGTTACGTCTTCGCTAGAACCACCACTACTATGCAAGGTGAGTTTATAGCCTCGCTTATTACACTTTTAAATGGTTTTACCCGCGAGGGGGATGCATGCTATTTTAAATAAAAAGGAACATAAGTCATGAATGATTGTTGGACCCGAAAGTTGCCTGAATTGTGTTGAGTACCTAGTTGCAAAAGACCCTATATTCATGAACAATTAACTATTGTTTAATCCTCGTGTGTTTTGGAAATAGCCGCTTATACAATTGATAGTACTATGGGGTTGACGACCATATCCGAGACGAGAGCTAGTACGTTGAGTACCCTCTGCGGACGAATAACTTGTGATAAGAAATAAGGTATAATTGCAACTAATGCCTTTAGAAGGGGCACTAGTTTCATCTTAATCATGCTGGTAAATGTACGCAGGTGATTGAGTTAACGGATTAGTGTCATGAGCTTAAACACAATTATAGCTATTGCTAACGATAATAACCTTGAATGATAGATTGTTTGATCGACAATTCTATAAATGATCGTGATTGATTTTATATACTTATGTTCAAAAATGAGATTGTAAAACCTATAAATATCGCTCAACATTATTTGTTGACCCCTTTAAGCATGTGTTTCAGGTAATCGATGATATGGTAGAGAGGAGCATGCGAGGATGGAAGTTGTTGTGGCTTGTCGGTCTACTTTGTCTTTCCTCCCTTTATCACTTAAAAATTTTATATTATGTCATGTGAAACAAGTAATGTACATTTGGGTTGAGATTCTGTGGGGACCTTAACGCAACTCTGTCTTGTATTTTCTATGGGGTTTGGGAAGCAGTAGACTTTGATATTTTAACAATGTTTAATTTATGTTTAAATTTCTACGTCTCTTTGAGTCGTTCGAAATAGCTTGTGTGTGATGATAACTGCCTAGCACCCAAATGTTGTAGTTCCGCTGCGCATACGATTTGAGGGTGTTGGACAAAGAGAACCAAATACATGAAGATATGATAAATCTGTTACATTTCCATGGAGAAGCTCATAGGGTGTTTTACCATGGCGTTTACGAATTAGTGACCGGTTATGGGTGTACACTGCTGTAGTTACTGCTTTTATCCATAGAAAAATGGAGCCTTTGCGTAAATTAACATCGTTCAAGCTGCTTCCATAATTGTGCGATTTCGCCTTTCAATGACACCGGTTTGTTGTGGAGTGCGTGAAATGGATGTTTCATGAGATATGCCAACTTCTTCATAATACATACACAAAGTTTGATTCACAAATTCGGTTCCATTATCTGTACGAATGCGTCGAACAGTAGTGTTGAGACGCACTTGAATCATCTTGAGAAAATCGATAATGAATTTAGGTGCCACGTATTTTGTTGCAAGAAATTTCACCCATGTAAACCGAGAGTAATCATCCACTATGACGAGGATGTACTTTTTATCACCAAGACTTTCAACACGCATTGGCCCACAAAGATCCATATGCAACAAATAAAGTTTCTCTTGGTTGGTGTCTTTAGTCTTGGGTTTGCATGATTTCTTAGTGCTTTTCCCCACTGTACACGCGAAACACAAATAATCCTTGTGAAATGTAAGTTTAGGAAGACCACGAAAAAGTTTGTTTTTCGCCAAATGATTAATAGCGTCAAAGTTAAGATGAGATAACCGTCGATGCCATAACCATGACTTAGTCTACGATGCTTTGGAGAGAAGACATACAGGAGAAGCGGCCATCAAATCTTGTAGAGACAAATTGTACAAATGATTCCCTAGAGTACCTTTCAATAAATCAACCCCTTCCAAATTACGAATGAAGCAGAATAGCTCTCGAAAAGCAACTTCTAGGTTTGCATCACATAATTGTCCCACAGAAAATAAGTTTTGACTGAGACCTTCCACATAATACACTCTTAAAATTATAACATTCCCAATATGATATTCACCGTAACCCATTATCTTTGCAATATGATCATTTCAAAATCGAACCGTACCAAGAAACTTGCTGACGAAGTTTCTGAGCTGAGAGCGATCTCCGGTCATATGTTTAGAGCAACCATAGTCCAAATACCAGAGAACAATTTGGACCACCTGTTTTCAACAACAACAGTAGACAATGCATTGGAAACTATTGGTTTCGTAGTGTTAGCAGATACAGATATAATATTATCAGAATTGCTAACGTTGTGTGACCCTTAGATTTCCGGCGTTTTCTAATGTGAGTTTTATCACTAACAGGTTTTATTGTTCCAACTTTCTGAGGTTTTGGAGTAATAGCGGGCACTACAGTGGGAGTAGACCTATTTAAAGGGAACTTTGTTCCTATAGTAGTGTCGTGTTCCTAGTTAAAGGACACGCTTGTGTTTTGGTAGCCTTGGTACTCCTAATTAAAGGGCACGCTTTCTTCGCTATAGTGGCCGTGATCCTAGTTAAAGGGCACGCATTTCTTACTATAGTGAAAGTTCTACCAGTGGGACGCCACATCCAGCCAACTTGGGTTAACTCTTTCCCAGTCGGTTTCCATTCTAAACCTTTTTATGGGCATTCATCTCATTCACATGATCAATAAGGCAAGAATCATGACGACTAGAAAACATACATTCATTGCAATTCCAACATTTTAAATTAGAATTCACAGTAGGCTTAGAACGCTGCACAACCGTGGATCCTTTAGGTTTAGCTACATGATTCTTTTTATTTAACACATAAATAACATTCCTAGGATGGGCTTCTACTTTCTTCTTCACTTGACTACTAGATGGGGGCAAGATTCTATCATTCTTCTTGTTTCTTTTAAGCTTAGATCTTTGAGCCTTAGTAGTGGTGCTTACTCCTGTAGAAGGCAACACAGGAATATTAGAAGCGGGTTTTAATTTTTCCTTATCTTTAGTGACCAATATTTGAGATGGTTTAGTCCTAGGACCCTTGTTAAATGGCGTGACGGCAATGAGGTTACCTTTTAGGGTACAAAGTGTTTCCTTTAACTCAGTCAAAGCCAGATTTTTATCACAAATTTGTTCCCTCAAATCAGATATTTCCACCAACTTTCGATTCAATTGTTCAATCAATGATTGATTCTGTGCAATGGTATTAACACGTGCGGGCTTTACTGACTCGAAGAGTCATGTATTTTTCTGTTTTAAGTTATCAACTTTGGACAAAATATTGGAAACTCGATTATCTAGATCAAGTTTAAAATTCTCTGCTGTCTCAAGTACGTTCACACAGTTAATCTCCTTAGATTTCTCTATGTCTATCGGTAATGATTTATCAACCTTGTCACTTGGCTGACGCTGTTTTGATTGTAATTTTAATTGAAAATTCTTTTGAAAATTTGCATCATCGATATTAACACCTTTGAATGACGTTTCAAAGATTTCTTGAATAAATTGTTGCTTGCAATCAAGCGAAATACAATGTGTTTGAATCTCATCAAAACGTTTTGAAAGCAAAGAATATGAATCTTGAAGCTTTAAAAATTCAGCATTATATTCGTGACAAGTACTATCTACAACATTATCCACAGATTCAACATTATGAACAATAGAATCATTATCAACACTTTTATTCACACAGACGGACACTATATCATGAGACATCACTTGCTTCAGAAGCTGATCATTTTGGCGTGAAACTCGTTCTATTTCAAGTAAACTGTTTTCATAAGCATCATCCATTTCATTGAATACACGTCTAACTTCTTCTATTTACAAAACCAAATCTTGATCAATATTACTAAGACAATCTTTAACATTGTTTACAAATGGAACAATTTCGTCTCGGAACGCAGCTCTAGTGTGCTCAAAATTCCATTCAACTTCCGTTATGGCCGAAGCCGTCGTACGTTCCACAATGACCTTGTCAAAATCGGCTAAGTGTTGGTGTACCGTATTTAAGCAAACGGACACCTTACTTACTGGTGGAATTAACTTAGTTAAATCTGTTTTGACAAATGTAGGAGACGTACTAGGAAGGTTTTCCGTTGACAAATTTTGGGGCACAAAGGCTAAAAATTGAGCTAATTCCTTTTGTAAGCGAATGCGTGTCATTTTAGAACATTGATCTTTATTATGCTTATCGTAATCAAGCTTATGGAATTTTGAAAGCATTTTAGATTGAGTTTCTTCCGCAAGTGACTGTGTCTCCTCAGTACTACGAAAATAAGGTGCTTCTTTCGATTTGCCAATTAGGGTCACATCATAAAGACAAGGAATATATTCATGAGCTTGTTTTGCATAACCGGGATTAGGTGGTAAATCTTGAAGACGCTTAAGTTCGAGTTCTTTAAACGATTTAGTTAAAAGATGAACCTTTTCTGTGGAAGTGTATTGTTTTAAAAACTGTTGTTCTTTGAATTTTAGAAGTTTGGTAGCATTAATTTCCGATTGAAACTTTTTAGACTCGAGAGTTTCGAAATCCATTTTAAGTTTTTGAAAATCATTGAAAACCGACTCTTTTGCTTTTAATTCATTGGAAAAATTAGCTTTTAATGATTCTATTTCTTTTAAGTGTTCAATCTTTTCAAAATGAAATTGGTCATATTCAGGACACGTTATTTTCTCTGCTTGAGGGACCATTTTAAAAGTTTTGACCTTTTCCTTATACAGCGCAAGCTCAGCGGTTAGGTTGGCATTCATATCTATGGTTTGTCGAACAGCCACATTCATGTTATCAATAATATGTTAGGCACCATTAGCAAATCACGTTGATCATAAGATTCGATACCCGTCGTAGCATTTGGTTGAGGTTCACTCAAATGTGTTGGATTGGATACCGCATCATTTGATTTACTAGCTCTCGAATGTTGTTCGAGGTTGTCATTTTCATGCTCAACATGATGTGGATTATCATGAACATTATTAGATGTGGTTGGCACCTCACTGACGACATCAGAACCATAGTGAGAGAGATTAGCAACGAGTGCAGCTTAGGCTGAGTGAATGTCATCACAATCCGAATCATGTGCATCAAGATCATCTACTTGATAGGCTGCATTAGAAGTGGAAATGACTGTAATGCCTTCATTTTCTGATGCCCCTGGGTCTGCAAGAAATGCTAACTCTTCTGAATCCAAAATCTTTCCCTTAGACTAAGAATCGACCAAATACATCTTCTCACGAAACCACGTTGCATCCCTTCTCCATTTTGGCTGAGTGCATTCCCTAACCATTTGACCTTGTCCTATATAATTGTAGCAAGTCACAACCTTTTGTGGACCAACAGTGCTTTCATTTCCATTAGCTTGATAATTCACAGTTTGAGCATTCACGGTCCTTCTAGTATTTCCATATGAATTTTGCCTTCCTTGAATAGGTTACACCGTTACTTGACCATCTTGAACAGTGGCTTGTTGTCGAGGATTTGAAGAGGTGTGGAGCTGATTGTTTGTTGGATAAAAACCTCTAGTAGCAACAAGTTTTGACAAGTAGGCAGTGAGATGGTTTAAGACATCAGTAGGCGTATCATTTGGAGTAAAGACCAGTGGCTGAATTGGTGGAAGTTCATTGGAATAGAAGGCTTGTGCTTGTGGTGCTTCATTTGGAAAATATCCTTGTTGAGGAGTATAGACCATAGGGGAAGTGTTAGCTTGTGAGGGTGATGTCTGGTGTGCTGGTAGCTGTGGATAACGCTGTTGAAGAACACTTTGTTGATATGCTTGTTGTGGCATTATCAGTGGTTAATAACATGTTTGATGTGGTTGCTGATAGGTGTGTTGTTGTGGCTGCTGCAAGTATGATGGTTGTTGATAAGTGTAAGCCATGTTTTGTTGGGGGGAAATTTGTTGAGAAGCATACATGGGAAGTGGATCACGAACTTGTGGTGTAGACAATCGAGCCTCGATCACATGGCATTCGTGTTGTTGAAGAAAAGCTTGAAGTTGATCCATATTGGTGTTATGCAAGTCCTTAGCCAATTTAACAGTCGTCACGTACTTACGCCATTCTAAGGGAAGGGTGTTCAAATACTTGGTGTTTAATTTAAACGTAGGAATTGCCATGCCATAGATATTGAGCTCATTCAACAAGGAGTAAATCTCAAATAGTAGTCATCGAGAGTCTCCCCAGGAACATAGGCAAACTTATCAAATGTATCATAAATCTTACACTCTCGTTCATGTTTAGTTAACGAGGTGCCTTGCATTAGAACACGAATTCTATCCCGTAACTCTTTGGCAACTTTATCTTTGCTGACGAGTTTGTAGACATCTGGAGGAAGGGCTTGGAGAATGATGTTTGTAGCATACTTATCACATTTGTCTTGAATCTTCATATCTCCGGTCAATTCACCCGTTGTGGAGTAATTGTACCTTCCGTCACAGTACCATAATCTAATGGTCCATTGAGCACCGATGCCCAAATGAGATGTCTATTCTCTTTGTTCAACATGTAAAGTTCCATTCGGGAAGTCCAATCCTCATACATAGTCTTCTCCAACATTGGTAGACGATTATCCATACCCGAGGGGATGGACTTATCCGTAAGAGATGTGTACTCCATTTCGATAAGTTATGATTTACAAACGTTGATCGAACAATGAGAGAAAGTAAATGTGTTTGTTGTCGTGTGTTGAAGTCGAGAAACTATGTTAAAATCCCCTAAAATTATCTTCTTGAGAAACCAAAAATTCCAATGCAAAATTTCTCACGATTTCGCAATGTGTGCAATGATTTCGCAATCCTAGAGTTGATTCAATTTCTCAATCCTTAAATGGATACAAATCCGTAATTAAATAATTCCGCAATGAAGGATTTAGTTCCGCAATTAATAATTAAATCCGCAATAATTGATTAATTCCGCAATTCTCAAAACTTCAATTCCGCAATGCTCAAAAAGTTCAATTCCGCAATGCTTCAAAAATTTCAATTCCACAATGCTTCAAAAGTTCAATTGCGCAATGCTCAAAAAGTTCAATTCCGCAAAAACCAAACTGTTAAGATTCCGCAATGCTTAGAAGGTTCAATTCCGCAATACTAATCAATTTCGCAATTCAACAATTGCGAAATTATGCTATAAATTGCGTAATTTAGCAAAAAACAATGATCTCGGATGAACTTTAATATTTTCGAATCTAGAAGCCAAATATGAATCCAAACACCCAAACATTTTGCGTTTTTTAGCGATCCAAGTAACCCAAATCACTAACACGAATATGTAGAAGATATTGGTGAAGATCAAACCACAAAAAACACAAAACAAAAATTGAACGTGGAATTTATGATCAAAAACACACGAATCTCTATAAAAACAAACACATAAACAATACAATCACCCAGGGCACTTGATACCATTTGTAAGATATTGTAAATCTTGCATATGTTTAGAGAGAGAAAGACATAGAATGATGGTGAGAACACACACGCTTTTAGAGAGAGAAAGTGAAAGAAAACACCTTCAACTATGTGTAAATAATAAGTGAACCACACCCTCTCCATCTTAGGAGAGGGTTTATATACCAAGCCCATAAGATGGGCTTGGGCTTAACAATATTGGGTCGTCCATACATAACATGGACCGAGCCTTTCCTTGTTAATTAATATAAAGATATCTAGACTACGAGCTACTACTTAATATATTGTCGGAGTGAGCGAATCTTCCTAAATACGTAAAAACGTATTACCAACAGAAAGAGAAAAGCCACACAGCGAATTTTCGAATCAAAGAAAATTCTTAAGAAGTCACTTGAGAGTAATTCCAGCAAAATTAACATCAATAAAAATGAGAGGCGAAATCAATACGTGGTTCACACGAATGAATTTCAAGACGATGAAGTTTAACAAACATAATGACGGATACACGAAATCATTGGTCACATCCAGTCATAACTCACTATTCGCGTCCAGAGATGTTTCGAAGGTCTACCAAAAGAGATAGAGAAGGTCGATCGATGTAGGATCATAACAACATTGAAACTTTCAAGTCTGGTATCAATGATCAGAAATTAGAGAAGTGGTAGCGAGAATCGTATCATGAAGAAAGATGAGGTAACAAGTATAACAAAGGTTGTTGAGGAAAGAAATATGTGCTTGAGGCATGTAATTTGTTCAAGAAAAGATAAGGGTTCATAGGTGTATGTCGCGAATTGTTGTTACTCGCATAAGATGTAAAAGTTTTCAAAACTTTCATTTATCTAACTTTTTAGGAAACACAAGTAAAAAGTTGGTTCCTGGCCAATATATATGGTGACTACTATTTGATCTCGCATGGCTCCTTCTAAATTAAGCGTAGGTGATCAGGCCATGCACAATTTAGGACTAGCAATGCGATGCTCAGTTTCGTCAAATCAGTATTACATATCATACGATTTTAAATATGTATAATATGTCATTTGTAAAATACAGGAATAAAAATAATTTATGAAATCTTTCGCCAATAAGTAATTGGCTAGATGTTTAAATAAAAAATCATTACTGTTACAATGGTTCTTTATAAGACCAATTGTTGAACAATTTGTAAAAATACATTGTAAAATTAATATAAATTAATTTTATAAGATAGGATTCAAGTAGTTACGAAAACTCAAGTGAAACTTTTTGTATAATGATTCACAAACAATACCAGTTTGAGTTTATATTGTGACATGATAATATCATAATAAAGTAGCAGTGGGTTACATGAGGGTAAAAAAGAGTAGGTTCAAGACAGACGATGAAATGGTTACAAGGTGATAAGTTTTCAAGAGATGTAGCAGGAATCGTTAGGAGACATGTGTCAAGATGATAACGAACGATATGAAAGCAAAATCTTCAAACCTCGGCCCAATTCAGTGGTACGATAGAAACAAAGAAAGACAATGTAGAAGGACAATAAGTTATATAAAGGAATGATAGAGGAGTCCATATATGTGCACATCGTAATTTATATGACATAAATATACTTCTAAGAAAATAGAATGTCAGTTCCCAAACAGTAAAACTACTCCGAAAAGTTTCTATTCTTAAACGTTTTGAACGCAATCAATGTTGTTAGTTGTAAAATATCATTATTTTAAGTTTTACGAACTCAAATGATCTAAAAAACGCTTCAATCCACATTTTTAAATTCTATCAGTTTTGACCTTTTTAGTCAACTTTGACTTTTTGGGTTTGACTTTTGGGTTAGATTAGACCAATTAATTAACTAAATTACATTTTAAGACTCGAAGTCTAGAGTGATTTGGTGTAAAACGTTGTTTTGAACAACTTTCTAGTTTTACTCGAGACTTGAAACGGATAAAAAATGGACGAAAATGCCCTTGCATTAAATCTGTCAACAAAATGATATTTTAGAATTATTCAGTAAATAACTTCTTAGATATTACAATCTTAAATGAGCGTAACTTGCTCAATTTTAATGTTTATTGGTAAAATATTATGTCCTAAACGAACATCTCAACATGTAGAAATATATATTTTTATGTCTAAGTTATAAATATATTTTCTCGACACTGTTAAATTTCCTGTAAAATTCTCTACAAAGTATATTTTTCAACACAACTTGAAATTAAATCTAAACTTCATAATAACTCATAATTAATATACACACAAGACTTAAAGATTCCATAAAGACGAAAGAGAATAAACTCTATAATTAATCATGTAAAGAAAAACATAGTATAGAAATGGTTCAAGAAGGCCAATAATAAACTAAGAAATCAAAAATGGGGCATGACATCCGTGTCTTAGATTTCAAAATGCAATACAGGAAGGTCTTTTGGCGGTGTGATTCTCTAAAATCACAAGACATGTCGAGAAAGTAACAGAACATTTACAAGTCGTACTCCTAAGCGAGATGGTTTAATGAAAAAGGGAGGGTACAAGTTTTATAGACGTAGAATCGTATTCCAAACAATCGCCACATAAGAAAGGATGGATTACAAGATGATGATAATGTCTTCAAGGTATAAACGGACGTTGTAATTTCGAAATCGAAACGTAGAATGGTCATTGAAATAATATTTAATCGATAAACAAGTGTCGCGTAAAACGATGACGTAGAGGTCAATCAACGTTATGAAAATCCATGATATTATTCAGCATTGATTTAAGGAATGCTTTGGGATGTGTGACCCACATGATGTCCTTTAGTCTTTTTCAGAGACACATTGAGCTACACAATGGTCTATAGACTATTTTTTAAGACATCCAATCACAAATGATCGGAAAGCAATTGGATATCTAAATGGATATATTAAAGAGATTTAACAATGAAAGCAGCACGCACGATAGTAAAATGAAAATCAGGAGATTCATCGGAAACAACAATTCTTAATCCCGAACAATGGTATCACGAGATTATGCACAACATGTAATAGTGAGTCGAGTAAAACAGACGGTTCAAAACGAACGAGTATATGAGTTCAGTCGTATCACGCATAAACAAGATAGCAATAGTACTCAGAAAAGTGAGTATGAAAATTCGACAGCATACGCGCTCTGAATACAAGTATGTAACGTCATAACAATATAAAATTATTGTAACAAGATCAATTCACAAGAATTCAAGATATACAGTAAGAGCATATGTAATCGAGTATTATCAAATGATAATTCCTGAAGCACAAAGGCTTTGAAAAGACATAGTAATTATCGTCATTAGGGTATGTATTATTTCAACATGTAACCAGGAGAAGAAATACTACAATGATAATTAAAAGTAAATAATTAGGATTAGAGAGTTACCCGCGCAGATATCGAACAACCATGGTTGATTCTGTGTTTGACACTTAAAACCTGAAATTTTTGAACTTTTGGTTATAGACTAAGTTTTGAAAACGACTTAGTTCCCTATAACCATCGCTCTGATACCAATCGGTGAGACCCCCAAAATCTGACATGGAACAACTAGGCAACGAGGGGGCAACACGTCATGGTACAAGAAACAATGTATTACTGTTGACACAAAGTTGACGTAATAAAAACATGTACATTACATCATAAAATATCAAAGTTTCATACAAATGTCCCTGAGTATTATATGCGGAAAGATTTATTATTTCATCATGATTTATAACACTTTTAACCAAAAATACAGAAAATCTTCTAACAGCCTTTAGATTTGACCAACGTTTAATATACAGAGAAATCTCCAAGCTGCGATAATATCATGCGGGCTCCCATCCAAGAAACGCTAAGTAATTATGCCTGAGATTAAACATGTAAAATAGTCAACATAAAGTTGAGTGATATTCATAGGTTTAGCAGTAAAGGTGTGGAATACAATAGCATTTGTAAAACAAGTAATGGGGGGATAACTATGTACATTGTCCATAGTCACGGTGCATATTATTTCTATTTAGCTCATGAACCGAAGCTTAACTCAATGTAAGTTCCTCTAGGGAGTACTCAGCCTAAACACTCAAGTATAAACAAATATTAGTGCGTCAAGGTACTTGAGATGGGGATAGTCAATCCCGATGGATCCACTCACAACATTCGAGCTTAGCGCAAAGCATACGGGACAATTAACGGTTCATGATCAGGAGAGGAAACTCAAGGCAAACGTCTAAAATCAATCATATCATTGAATTCATCTGGAAATCATACACGTTCTGGATAGCATACAAGTTCTGGATAGCATACAATTTTTAAATGGTTGTGTTCCACCATGTAAAATCTCACCCCGTGTTTAGAAACCATGTACAAGTAAAAAGGGGCTATGAACTCACCTTAGCCATGAGGTAAGTGAATCACGGTACTCAGCAACTGAGTAGAAACAGTAGTCGTAAGACGATCACCGATGATATGGATGCCCGAAAAACACGAAAACCGCAACCTATCACAATAAGGCGCACATTATGACTCGAACTCAAATATCGATATATTCCAAGTATAATATGACTTCAAAAATTTTCAAAGTATTCATATTTTATGACAAATGACACGAACCAAATGAAACCATATTAACCAATTTATCCAACACTACCCGTTTAAACACTTGCACTCTAGAAATTGACCCGTCATAAGACGCCAAGTCAACGCAAGTCAAACTATCCCTTTACCTTACTCGGACCAGTAGCTAAGTCATTTATATAATGACTAAACACTTGAGTAAGTCACCATGTCCGATAGTGAATGCTCAAACTCACGCTACACGAGTATTGAACTATGTGTTCAACATACAAATCAGCAAGTACACTCCGAATGTACACACCGATCTACCCTATCTAGACTTGTCCGATTTAGATGAAATTTGGTGTCAATGTCACCTATAACCTGTATACGGCCCTGCCAAAATTTGAGCCAAATTTAATGTTGGGTCAAAAAGTTGATGTGGCAGAAACTCAAAAATGAAGAAAACGTGAAGTATTTGTCTAGGCGTTGACAAGAGCATTCCAGGCGTTGACATGTACAATCTAGGCGTTGATGGAATCAAGCATTGTCAAGAGCAATTCAAGCATTGTCACATGCAATTCAAGCATTGACAAAACGTAGACAAAGAAGCTTATGGAAGCTTCTATTTAGATAAACCCTAATCCTTACACTATAAAAGGAACCAAGGGTCATAGGTTTTATTCATTCAATTCATTCACAATGTAAACCTAAAGTGTGTGTCGACTAGACGTGGGATTCAATGTATACACGTCTAGTGGTTGTTCGTTATTAATATAATGAGCAATCCATATGTTTTAATTCATGTTATTGTGCCTAAACACCTTGTTAATGGTTGTTGTTCTAATTCCGATTTGATTGTTTAATCATATGAACAATGATCATTCCTAGTAGCTTAAAAGATCCGGAAACCAAGGTTTCCACAATTGGTATCAGAGCCTCGTGGCTCGTGATGCTAGGACCAACAAGGTGTTCGTGTTTGGAGAAGAAAAGAAAAATCCGTATAGGTTTTTCTGGACGTTTTTGTGTGCGCAGCAGTATTCAGAAGGTCATAACTTTTGATTGAACCGTTGGATCGTCACGAAATTTTATATGTGTGTTCTACATACATAGATCTAAACATCCACCGGAGGGATTGTCGAGTTTTATCCCCAGGCAAAAGTTATTAAGCGTCAAAGTCAGCAGCAGGGTATATGCAGTTTTCTGTGGACAGCCATGTTCAAAACACGTTTTCTCCTTCGTTAACCGTTGGATCTTCGTGATTTTTGAACTGTAGATTCTTGGCACTTGTGTCTAGAATCTCACCGAAGGGATCTTCGATCTGAGTCCTAATGAAAAAGTTATTCAAGGTCGAAGGTTGCTGTTTAAAGGTATTAATGTTTTGCTTTCACATAAAATCATGACCTAGGGTTTCTCAAACCCTAGATCGACATAGAAAAGCAGAATTTTTATGAGATTGGTGGCTGCTGTGATTCAAGTAAATACAGGATCTATGGTTAATCTACAAACCCTAGGTACTGTTCATCCGTTAGGGTTTCACTTGAACCCTAGATACGGTTTAATGGATACGGAAAGATGAACAATAGCAGTACTTGAACGATTGTGATTTACCATGAAGGTGAAAAAGGTTAGAACGTGTGCGAGTATTTTTGGAAGATATATATCCTGGTCAGAATTATGGACGTGATTTACTGTATGGAAAAAGGACGTTATTGGATGAAGCATGTGTGTTCACGTGATCTATTCAATCTGTATTCACACGGCCCTAATACTCTACATGCTAGTCCATGGTAAAGTCACGTGAGGTTAAAACTAGGAATTGATCCTATTGGTGCACAATCTTGCGTTCACACGGTTAAAACTGGGTTTGAGTCGCTTGCTTCTAATTGGAGGAAAGGACTTGTGTTCACACGGTGAGAAGTTTATGATTGGCTATTAAATTAGTGTTTACACGATCTAGTAAGGACAACATAATACTCGTTTCATATAATACTCGTTTCTTATTGGAGAAGTTCACATGGTTATTGGTGGTCTTTGTTTATTCTAAGACCTAAAAGAAACGTGGTATAGTACATGTTTTTTTAAAAGACGCTGATGTTTATAAGTCGAGACGCTGATAAGAATGGACGCTGACAAGGTTGATGGTTGGCGCTGACGTTTGTAATTCAGACGCTGACAGGAAGAATTTTGACGCTGACAGAATAAGTCAACGCTGACGGAGTTGACAGTGTCGTCCGATATATGTGCTTCAACGCTGATAGGTATTGTCTGATATTGGACACTACATCTGCCAAAGTTATTGGACAGAAGAGGATATTGGACAACACAAGGTTTGCTGCTGTTTGAGAAAATTGGTACGTTTTAAGCACACAAAAAGGAGGAATTTACACACAAAGGTACATGGAATCTCCGTTTTAATTTAGAATATCATGATGATATTTATGGCTCGGATACTTTTGAAAGGAATTAATGATTTTAAGGTGAGTTAGCAACGATTCATAAAGTAATTTATTGGAGTATGTAATTGGGATAGCCTTGTGAAAGAGTTATTCGTTAACAGCTTTTACATATGAAGATATTGACTTGTCATGAAGAGGTGTTATCTTAAGGGGAAGAATTCTTATGGTAAGTTTGATGATTGAAGAAGATTTTCGCGAGTTTGTGTTCTATCATATCTTAAAGTCATGCTCTGGTGACTTTAAAGGTAACTTGTTCGTGCTTTACATGGTTGGTGATGAAGACTTGTCATAACACTTGAAGGAGTTACATTATCGTGCTCAGTGTCTCACAAAGGATGAGAATATTGACAAGGGATTGAGGTCTACTTATACATTGCCTAGTATAAGTTCTTAGTCACATGGATAGTACAAGACATGGAATACAAGGTTGGGTTATTCTACTTCTACATCAAGAATACTTTATTTATTTTTCTTCAAGGTCATTACAAAGAGCTACTTCTGGAGAATCTTCAACATTGCATACATTACTTACAAGAGATACACATAGAGTTTTGCCAGTATCAACTAGGGGAAGATTGTTGGGTCAAAAAGTTGATGTGGCAGAAACTCAAAAATGAAGAAAACGTGAAGTATTTGTCTAGGCGTTGACAAGAGCATTCCAGGCGTTGACATGTACAATCTAGGCGTTGATGGAATCAAGCATTGTCAAGAGCAATTCAAGCATTGTCACATGCAATTCAAGCATTGACAAAACGTAGACAAAGAAGCTTATGGAAGCTTCTATTTAGATAAACATGAAAAAGATATTCTGCATAAGTTTATTTAAATAGAAGATTTACTTGTTTATTCATCCTTATCTCTTGTAAACCCTAATCCTTACACTATAAAAGGAACCAAGGGTCATAGGTTTTATTCATTCAATTCATTCACAATGTAAACCTAAAGTGTGTGTCGACTAGACGTGGGATTCAATGTATACACGTCTAGTGGTTGTTCGTTATTAATATAATGAGCAATCCATATGTTTTAATTCATGTTATTGTGCCTAAACACCTTGTTAATGGTTGTTGTTCTAATTCCGCTTTGATTGTTTAATCATATGAACAATGATCATTCCTAGTAGCTTAAAAGATCCGGAAACCAAGGTTTCCACATTTAACACTTTAAAACCCATCAGCTCGACACTTTACTCGACTCTAAATTTGGGACTTAATTGTGTACATGTTTTATAAAACCGTTTAGACCACTTAAAAGTATTATCTCGACAATCCGCCTTTTTAAACCCACTACTAGACCCATCATATTAAGTTTATAAACTTCTAAAACCAGTAGTATCATTTATCTAACCAAGCCTAAAGTCCCCGAGAGTCGACCCAAAATCAGCCACAATTTCGGATTGTGCCGATTTGCGTCTTCCGGTACAAGAATATTAAAACTAGCATAACTTTTGATCCGTAATAGTTAGAAGCTCTATCTTATACCAAAACGAGCGTCTGGGAAAACTCTACAACAAAATCAATAATCTCAGACTATCTCAAATCATAAACTCACGAAAAACAGCCTAAACCCACTGATGTAATATACACTTTAGAAAATCATAGAAAAACATAACTTTGACCCAAATCCACCAAGATCCATACCTCTAATATTACTCTAGTATGAAACCCATCAGCCAAACACTCCTATAACAATTGTATGAAAAATTTATCAAAATCTCAAGATCAAAAATACAACTTTTAATATCAAAATATGAAGATCATAGCATGATCATCACATTCATGATGATCAAAACACATACCCATCAAATATCATTAAAAATTTAAAACCTTATGCATGTGGGAGATTTTTGTATCATTAGAATCACCATTGAATTCTAAGGTGTGGTCTAATTTTTGTTTAGCTAAAATCATGTTGAATTTTGATGATCAAAGGTGTGTTTGTGGTTGAAGGTGGTGGCAAAACAAGAGGGGAAAGGAGAGAGTTGGTGGATTTTTTTGTTAACTTGTGATATTTGTGTGTTTTGGTTAAAAAAATTTATATATGGTTGGTAGGTGAAGGGCTAATATTGTAAAGTTTTGAAACCTTTGGACTTAAAAGAAAATTAAATAGTTTAAAGGGTAGAAAATGACTATTAGTCAATTTTGAAAATATTTACGGGGCTCGAGTTTCGTAAAAATACTTTTCACAAGTTACAATGCATCATAATATGATTATATGGTTTTCCGACACGACTTAACACGTAATTAAAACGAAATCGTCGAAAATATTAATTATCGAAACAATTGATAATAAAATGTAAAACTTTAGGCATCTGTCGGTATCGCGATCACTAGGAACTCTCTTTGTTCATTGATTTGAGTAAACTCGTTGTAAAACACACGCGGGTGATTTTAAATCAAAAATTTTGATTTAAATTAAATATGGAAAAATAAAACAATAATTTTATAATTCCAGATAAAGTATTTATCAATGATTAGAAAATACTTGAAAAGTATAATTTATTAAAGTTATCATGATCTCGGGATTTACATATAAGAATACAAGAAAACGTAATACATTGGAATATTCAAGAAGAACGAATAAGAGAATAAAATAATGCTGGGAAAGTACGGGTTCTTACACTCAATTCACATATTTGTTATGTGCTATGATTGAATAAATATGAAAATTTGGTTGGAAATTTTTTCTTTTGTGCCTTACTTGGTAAGATGAATAAGTCCTCACAATCTGAACTGCCACTTTAACATATTCCTATATGTTGTAAACACAATGTATATATCAAGTCTAAGTTCTAAAAGTAATCTAATAAGTACATTATGACAAAGAACATCTCAAATATAAATATGATGCCCTAAATTCCCGTAGAAACCCTAGAATCCCTATAAATGAGTTGTGAACTCAAGAACGGTGAGTATGAATAAAGAATATATATGAATAAGTAATTATGGATAATAAAAAAGTTGCAAACTATCATTTGAAAGTATAATTACATCGAATAATACTAAGTACAAACCATATAAAGCTAACTACAAGTAAATATACATAATAGTCTAGATCACAACCTAGAAATTCTTGGTAAACAATGTTTCAAGTAATATAACTATATAATATCTATGTACAAGTATCAAATACAATGCACTAATTATAATATATCCTATAAAGGAAAGGCAATTGATCACAAAATACTAATAATTAATAAACTAAAGCTAATTACAAGTTAAGACCTAGTAACTAAGAATATCATATAAAATCCATTTCACATTGAATTAGAGTCTAATGTTTTGCAATTAAAAAGAAAAATCAAATATGTATCATATTAAGATTTTACATTTATTTCAAGTTAAGTTACAAGTTACTTAAGCACAATGTACAAGTTATCAAAGCATATGATCTTAAGCTAACATAATTATACCTAGATTCTGATTACCCTATGTAAAGCCTTAAACTAAGAATGTAGAATCCCTAGAAGTAATAAACATACTATATAAGACCTAGAATAAGCATAAATTATGATATAAACACTAATTACCCAAGATAAAAAGTCATTAGGATTAGTAACCTAGAAACCCTTATATTAAACATTTTACATAGAATCAATACCTAGTCTTTTAGGACAAGTCTACTAATACGTATCTTTTTGATACGTATAAAATCTTATAGTCCGAATCTTTTCGAATTGATTATTGGTAGAAAGTGTGACTCAATTGTTCTTGGTGGAAGATAAAAAGGTTTGATTATCTAGTTTTAAACTAAAAGCAAATAAGAAAGTGTCGTTGAGTAAAATAAGATCTTTAAAGGTTAAACTAAAATGAAGAGTTAAAAATAAATGCTTGAAAACTTAAAGACAAGATTAGAAAAACACATGAACACTTAATGAATCTAAAACTTGAAAACTGTGTAAAAACAAGAATGAGTGAAAATGAGTCGTGTAAGAATATAGGTAGGAATCCCAATCGGAATAGCATAAAAAGGAACACAATCGGAATAATGGGAATTTGAATCTATCGGAATAATTAAAAACAAGTCCAATCGGAATGTCTCACAAACCACCCACAATCGGAATGTTAAACCCCCACAATCGGAATGTTAAACCCTAATCCGATAAGGGTGATCGGAATGATGGGGTAGTAGTCGGAATGCTTAATCGGAAAAAGGTTTAACCTTTTCCGATTATCTAGTGATTCGAAAATAAGCCAAGTGATAAGCTATGTTTGATAAGCTAACACTAAAACTTTACCAAATCTGAAATGAAATAAACTAAATAAGCTCGAATAACAACTTTCCCAACTTAAAATAAGCAATCTTTTAAATCAAACCATAAAAAATGAAACTTTTTAAGAAAGCTTTTAAAAAGTAAATAAGCTAAACATACAAATAAGCCAATAAGCACAAAGATCATAGAGCTTAACCGTATGAAAACTTAAGTATGATAAAAATATGAACTTTTTAATCCTTAAAACATTAAGATCAAACACGGATCATCAACATTTCGGATCAAAATTAACTAAAATAAAGAAAGGTAGAAAGAGATTAAAGATTAAAAGCTTAAACTTGAACTTGATTAATGAAATCCAAATACAAAAAGCTTAAACTTGAAAAATTAAAAGAAAGAAAAGATGAAAAATTAGTGAGAGAAAGTTGGAACTTTCATTCTCTAAAAACTAGAAAGGAAGTTTGAAAATGAAACTAGCTCCCCCTCCTCCTAATGTGATTAGGAGGGTATTTACAGGCTAAGTGGGAGGTGCATGTGTGGTGTGCTTCCTTCTTTCTTTTCGTCTCGACTTGATTTAATTCTTTGTCTTTTCTCGACGTCGTCTCGGGATTTGAACTTGTCATAATAATTTTTCTTCTTTAATTTAGACTTGAGTTCTTCGACTTCATTAATCTTCCGTCTTTAGACTTTTTCTTTGATAAATCTTCAGAATAGGTCTTGGACATCCGTTCTTTAAGCACTCTTGATCTCTTGACTCCGTCTTTTCTCGTTTTCTTCGATAAAAGCCCGTGAAAGCCCATGTTTTCTTCCTTTTTCATCTTTTGGTCCTAAAACACAATAAAAACACAAACCACGCATAATTCCGACTTTTACGACATAAAATACACGTTTTGGTCTTGTTATTATTGGAAATAAGTGATAAAGGATAAGTGTTTTCACACTTATTAAATCCCCTACACTTGACCATTGCAATGCCCTCATGCAATGCATTAATTTTAAAGCACGGTTTACATTTTCCATTATAAATAACCCACCTTGGCCTTTATTAAATACTAAACAATTAGGGAAGATAAAAAGATAAAAATAAGTAAAGAAATCAAAGACTTACATTGGGTTTTGGCTGCCATGAACGTTTATCATCCTCAAGTTTCACGTTCACCATACCAAGCTTAAAAACGAGATCATTGTTATTATAAGTTAGCAGACTAACACGAATTCATGTGGGCCAATTATTCACTTAGACTCCCTTATTCCTAGGTGTATCTCTTATATTTTATTGTTGTCTTGAATGATCACGAGGATGCATTGATGACTTATTCGGATAGTTATTTAGGCTGAAAATAAAGTAGGACGATTTAATCAATAGTTAGATAAAGGACAAAATCTTTTAAAACTGCTTCTCGGGACCTCAAAAAGTTCATATCTTGGCATAACTCGCTTCACGATTTGAGACCTTTCTCGGACCGATATTTGGCAGCGGCTTCATACTTCAAATCTTTGAGAGACGTTCATGAAATTATGGTCTTCTCTTCATAATAGGAATTTCTTCACTTGAAGTTTTTGAGAGATTCTTCATACTTGGACCACGACTTCTTCATTTTTCTCAAATCTTTATTTTGGACTTTGATATACAACGATCCGCCTCCTTTTATGACTTGGATCTATTTATCCTCATACCTTGCTAGGGTCTTTTCGGATAGACTTCTCTATGATCTTTAGGGGAGTATTTGCTTTTCGTCGTGTGTCTTGATCTTTCATATTGATTTTCGACAAATGATTCTTCACGTCACTTTTGGATCTTTAGCAACAAACTGTAGCCCTCATGCCTTGTTAGGGCCTTTTCGGACTCGCCAATCTTCGCATCATGCTTCAATAAGTTATGCCATGGCTATGAACTCTAATTAATACCGAGGAACTTTTAAAGGATCTTGGGCTAGAAGCTAAGTAACTTTTCAAATCGTACAACCTTATTTATTGCAAATAAATTTATTAGCAAGCGATGGGAGAATAGGCTTATAATCAACTCACATAAATTCACAAAAGAATACCAAAGTTATAATTGACTCTATCATCTCTCATTCTCCACAATTTAAAATCTCAAAGAATGAGACTCGTGGATGCTTAGCCAATTAAATCAAATTTTTCGGTTTTCGAGTGATCTATAGGATCTTGCAAATTCTTAGGCTTTTTCAAGTTTAGAAATCGCATTTTAAAGCTCCCTTGATAAACGACTCTCTAGGATCAATTATAGGAGCTTGCGAAAAGTTCTTGTTCTTAACCCGTGAGAGTTAAGACTTTCGCGTTTTAAAGTTCCCTATATAAAAGCCTAGCAAAACTTGACTTAAACACGTTAAGGATACTAGCTAGAGTAAACTTAGATAGGTAACTCGGGTTGAGTCAAATTATTCACGACTTTGAAAAATTTTAAAACCACTTTATTGAAAATTTATTCCAGCAATGGAAAGAAATTAACCATAACAAAGAAAAATACAACTATACAACTAGGCCAAAATATATTAAAAATTTTGAAAAATGTCGAAAAATCAATTTTTCCGGTTAAAATGAGGACAAATTCATGGAAAAGACCACTTACTTCGATAGAAGTCCCCCCTACACTTGATATAAACATTGTCCTCAATGTTTAAGCATGTGGGAGTAAACTCCCCTGCACTTATGACATTGTGCACTTTGTTTAAATCTTGCTAAGGAAAGGACAACTATAGTGAATTCAATGTGAACATATAAGATATGAAATATTGAATCACAAGAGTTTAGGATAGAACCGGGAAGATGGGAACACGGGATCACGGTTCGTCAAAAGTCATCAAGGTGCTCTTTGAAGCTTGAATCCCTGCACAAAATAAGAAACAAGACAACAAACACATACGGGGCTCCCCCTACACTTATTATGAAAGCGGTAAATGATAGATCACGGGTTACCTCCCGAGAAGCGCTTGTTTTTGTTCACCGAGTCACGAGCCTAACTTGACCCAAAACTAGTTCATGGGAAACGTGGTGAGGGATGGAATCATCTCATAAGAGATTTCCTCACCAAAGTATAGCTTCAAACGCTGGCATTCGCCTTGAAATTGGGCCCATTGGGCTGAGAAAGCTTAATGGTGCTATATGGAAAGACTTTGGCGATGGTGAATGGACTAGATAAGCGGCTCTTCAACTTGCCCGAGAAGATCTTTAACCGAGAGTTAAAAAGTAAGACTTGATCACCAATGTGGAACTCTCGATTCTTAATCCTTGCATCATGGATGATCTTGGTCTTCTCCTTGTAGATCAGTGAGTTCTCGTAAGCTTCATTCCTCAGTTCATTAAGCTCGTTGAGTTGAATCTTCCGAAGATCACCGGCTTTGTTGATGTCGAAGTTAGCCCACTTCAAGGCCCAGTATGCCTTATGTTTCAGCTCAATAGGGAGGTGGCATGCATTCCCGTACACAAGACTATAAGGTGTGCAACCAATCGGGGTCTTATATGCGGTACGGAAAGCCCACAAAGCATCATCTAATTTATCGGCCCACGCGGAACGATGCTCTCCCACAATACGTTCCAGAATTTGCTTCAATCCACGGTTGGAAATCTCGGCTTGACCATTGGTTTGGGGATGATAAGCGGTGGAAAGACGGTGATTGACACCATACTTAGTCATGACTCTTGCAAATTCATCATTGCAAAAATGAGTCCCGCGGTCACTGATGATAGCACGAGGAACACCGAATCGAGCATAGAGTTGCTTCAAAAAGTTCACAACCACCCTCGCATCGTTCGTAGGGAGAGCCTTAGCTTCAACCCATTTAGAAACGTAGTCAACGGCTACGAGGATGTACTTGTTCCCTTTAGATGATGGAAATGGCCCCATAAAGTCGATGCCCTATACATCAAAGATTTCACATTCTTGTATGAAATTTTGAGGCATCTCATCTTTATGTGTGATCTTGCCTTTTCTTTGGCAAGCATCACAATGTTTAACCATTTCGTGAGCGTCACGGTAAATGGTGGGCCAATAAAATCGAGAGTCGAATACTTTCTTCGCGGTGTAATTAGGACCAAAGTAACCACCGATGGGTCCTTTATGGCAAGCATCAAGGATTTATACCGCTGCCGGCCCATCAACACATCGACGAATGACAAGATCCGCACATTGTTTGAAGAGGTAAGGGTCGTCCCAGAAATAATGTTCAATATCTTTAAAGAACTTTTTCTTTTGTTGGGACGTGAACCCTTCCTTGAGAATTCCACCCGCTAAGTAGTTTACAATGTCCGCAAACCACGGGGTGTCATCGAGATTTGGATTGATAGACATTAAGGCCTCAAGGGGAAAATAGTCATTGATCTCTTTGTTCGGATGATCCCCTTGATAAGGATTCTCAAGTCTACTGAGATGATCCGCGGCTAGGTTTTCAGCTCCCGTTTTGTCACGAATTTCAATGTTGAATTCTTGAAGGAACAAAACCCAACGAAGAAGTCTTAGCTTAGAATCTTGCTTAGTCATCAAGTACTTCAACGCGGAATGATCGGTATACACGATGGTGGTAGAAAGGACAAGATAGGGGCGAAAACTTTTCAAAAGCATACACTACAGCTAAAAGCTCTTTTTCGATAGTGGTATAATGCAATTGAGCCCCCGTCATTGTGTTGCTAGCGTAATGGATTGGTTGGAAGTGTTTGTTCACTCTTTGGCCCAAAACCGCTCCAATAGCAAATTTGCTAGCATCACACATCAACACAAAAGGTAGCTCCCAATTTGGGGTAACCAAGACCGGTGCCTTAGTTAGCTTATCCTTAAGAAGATTGAAGGATTCAAGACACTCTTTGGAAAAGATGAAAGGAGTATCTTTTTCCAAGAGGTGGGTCATCGGGCGAGCGATTTTAGAAAAATCTTGAATGAATCAGTGATAGAAGACCGCATGACCGAGGAAACTTCTCACACCCTTCACGGTTGAAGGTGGAGGAAATTTGGCAATAACATCGACTTTAGCACGGTCCACTTCAAGACCGGATTTGGAGATTTTGTGTCCTAGCACGATGCCTTCTTTTACCATGAAATGGAATTTTTCCCAATTTAGAACAAGGCGAGTGTCTTCACACCGCTTAAGCATACGTTCTAAATTGGCAAGGCAAGGAGAGAAAGAATCACCATAACCGAGAAATCATCCATGAAGACTTCCATAGTTTCTTCAACCATGTCATGGAAGATAGCCATCATAAACCTTTGGAAAGTCCCAGGAGCATTACATAAGTCGAAAGGCATTCTTTTGTAGGCAAATGTTCCATAAGGACAAGTGAATGTGGTTTTCTCTTGGTCTTTGGGATAGATGGGAATTTGAAAATACCCGGAGAAACCGTCTAAAAAGCAGTAATAGTCATTACCCGCTAGACGTTCAAGTATTTGGTCCATGAAAGGAAGGGTAAAATGATCCTTTCTCGTAGCATCATTGAATTTGTGATAGTCTATACAAATTCTCTACCCTGTAACGAGACGAGTAGGAATCAACTCATTGTTTTCATTGGGAACAACGGTGATTCCGCCTTTCTTAGGCACACAATGGACGGGACTAACCTACGGTGAATCCGAGATAGGATAGATTATGCCCGCATCAAGAAGTTTGATAACCTCTGTTTTGATAACGTCATAGATCTTAGGATTCACCCTTCGTTGGCTTTGAATAGTTGGTTTAAAGTCGTCCTCCATGAGAATTTTATGTGTGCAAAAGTGAGGATCAATTCCACGAATATCAGAGATCTTCCACACAATCGCTTTCTTATGATTCTTCAACGCGGTGATAAGTCGGGATTTTTCTTCTTCTTGTAGGTCCTTTGCGATGATCACGGGTGACTTCTTGTTGTCTTCAAGGAAAACATTACTCGAGATGAGACGGTAGGTCCTTAAGCTCTAAATCCGAAGGATTTTCGATGGAAGGCGTAGTCAAATTCGGTTCATCGATAGAGATATCCTTAGGAGATGGTGGGGAAGTATGGTCCTCATTGAGAAGTTTCTCAATGGTACGAATGTCTTCATCCCAATTTGAGAGAGAATCGTCATATTTTAAGTCCACATCTCCCAAAGTTGCTTCAAATTCTTTCAAGATGAAATCACTTTCTCCAAATGGAGTCAGTGATGGAGCAATAGAGGCAACGGGGATCCATCTCGTAGTCAACGACAACAAAATCCGCCGGGAAGGTGAATTTGTCGACACCAACGAAGACGTCTTCGGCTATCCCCACTGGATAAGCAACCGTACGGTTGGCTAATTCCAAAGTCATTCGTGTGGGGACTAGCTCGGGGAGAGATAATTGCTTCCAAAAACTTAATGGCATTAAGTTAATACTAGCACCTAGATCGGCTAGGGCCATGCAATTCTCTACTCCCGGGAAGTTACAAGGAATCAAGAAACGACCCGGATCACCAAGTTTGGTTGGTAATTTCCTTAAGAGCACTGCGGACCAATTCTCATTAAGTTGGGTCTGAGCAATATCGAGAAGTTTCTCCTTATCATTGAGAAGATCTTTAAACATTTTAGCATATTTGGGCATGTGAGCGAGAGACTCAGCAAAGGAGATATTGAAATTCAGTTGTTTGAACATTTTAAGAAAGTTAGAAACCTGAATATCATCCTTGTTCTTCAATTTCTTTTTCCTCAACCTCGAAGGATAAGGTATATTGGGTTGAGATGAAGGCTTTGGGATAGAAGTCCACTCACATCCTTGGGTGGTGGAGGGGTAGAAGTAGAAGTTGGAGGAATAGAAGAGGATTTGGCGAAGGAGACTCGTTTTCCTTTGTCACAATCACCGGTGTAGGTGTAGGAAGCTAGGGTTCCTTTAAACCTTTTCCACTGCGAGTGGTGATTGCTTTCATCTCCCCTCTTGGATTAGCAACGGTGTTACTCGGAAGAGAACCCGATCTAGAGGATTGATTACTAGGGAAGAAACTAGCCATCATATTCCTCAAGTCATTCGTTTGACTTGCCAAAGTGTTTCGCATATCAGCTCGAAGATCATTCCCTTGCTTCACCATATCTGCTTTCAAGTTGAGCATTTCCCGCTGAAGGTTTTGCACTATCGTACCATTAGTCCTCATGTAGGTTTCAACCTCTTGGTGTAATGAAATGGGTTGGTTGGGAGGAGCATTGTAGGCGGGTGGTTGATAAGAAGGTTGTTGGTAAACTTGGTTGTTTCTTTGAGGTGGATATGGGTTTCTTTGGTTTGGATATTGATTTGGAGCACAAGGTTGGTTTTGATTGTTGTGATTGAGGCTGTTTGGGTTTTGTGGGGGAAAACCGGGAGGTGAAAGAAAGTTGTTTAAGCGATAGCTGAGCAAATTGCGATCACCTTGAGGACGTGCTTGATAGCTTCCTGTAGCATAGGTACCGTTGGCAGCATACACATTTTCCGGATTGTCGTGAGTTGAAGGACAATCGGTGTATGAGTGAGATCCCTCGCATATATCACATGATTGAGTCATCGCATTGGCTTGGGCAGTGATAGCTTTGGTATTATTGGCGGCTTGGAGAGCAAGTGATTCAACAAGCGAAGTAAGCTTATCAAGTCTCTTTTCGCTCTCATTAGTGCTAGCACTAGCCACATTGGTCTGAACACTCTTGGTTTTCACTCTAGACTTGTTCTCAATAATATCCCAAGCGGCATTAGAAGACTTAACCAAAAGATTACCCCCCGAGGCACTATTTAGTGAATCTTGGTCATTCATGCTTAAACCATTATAAAAAGTATTAATTTGGTACACTTTGGTAAAACCATGTTGTGGGCACTTTCTTAAAAGTTCTTTAAAACAGTCCCAAGATTCACTAAAAGTCTCATCGTACTTTTGTTCAAAAGTAATGATTTCATTCCGCAAAGCGGTAGTACGAGAGGGTGGGAAAAGTTACTTTATGAATTTGGTCTCTAAGTCCGTCCACGTAAGAATACTTTGTGGCGGTTCCTTATCAAGCCAATGCCGGGCTTGTACCTCTAAGGAGAATGGAAAAAGTTGCAAGCGAATTACCTCTTGTGAAACCCCATTGAATTTGACCGTATTCGTGAGTTGAAGGAACCTTTTGATGTGGTCATGAGGATCATCAATGGTACGTCCCAAGAATGGTTGAGCTGAGACCATTTGAATAAAGCCGAATTTGAGCTCAAAGTTGTTGGCTCCAATCGCGGGTATGACAATCGCATCGTGGTTGCCCTCTACATGTGCTTGCAAAAGCTCGATCATTGGACGATTGTCCGGTAGAGGTTCATTGTTGTCATTATTCATGTTGTTTTGAGGTGGATTATTATTATTGTTGTGTACACCGGCCATGTCTAAGTTACCGAGAGTCTCGGGCTCGGGATAAGACGTTGATCGAGTGCGCATACACCTGCAAAAGAACTAACAAAGCAGAAATATTTTTGGTTTTTTATGTTTTTTTTTATTTTTTTTATTTTTTTTGAAAAATTTATATATTTTAGGATTTTTGAAAATTTTAAAGCAAGGAAAATAACGTTCAAAGATGAACGGATCCAAAAATCCAACGCGTCTCTCACTAAAAACCGTTAATCTTAACGAAAAGAGCCGGCAACGGCACCATTTAATACGTATCTTTTTAACACGTATAAAATCTTATCGTCCGAATCTTTTCGAATTGATTATTGGTAGAAAGTGTCACTCAATTGTTCTTGGTGGAAGATAAAAAGGTTTGATTATCTAGTTTTAAACTAAAAGCAAATAAGAAAGTGTCGTTGAGTAAAATAAGATCTTTAAAGGTTAAACTAAAATGAAGAGTTAAAAATAAATGCTTGAAAACTTAAAGACAAGATTAGAAAAACACTTGAACACTTAATGAATCTAAAACTTGAAAACTGTGTAAAAACAAGAAATTAAACCCTTCGGAATGTTGCTAATCGGAATCTGATCGGAATGCATAATAGGAATATTGGTCGGAATACACCCTAGTCGGAATGTCTCGTCGGAATATAGTACTAAGTCCAATCGGAATGAGTGAAAATGAGTCGTGTCAGAATATAGGTAGGAATCCGAATCGGAATAGCATAAAAAGGAACACAATCGGAATAATGGGAATTTGAAGCTACCAGAATAATTAAAAACAAGTCCAATCGAAATGTCTCACAAACCACCCACAATCGGAATGTTAAACCCTAATCCGATCAGGGTTATTGGAATGACGGGGTAGTAGTCAGAATGCTAAATCGGAAAAGGGTTTAACCTTTTCCGATTATCTAGTGATTCGAAAATAAGTTAAGTGATAAGCTATGTTTGATAAGCTAACACTAAAACTTCACCAAATCAGCAATGAAATAAACTAAATAAGCTCGAATAACAACTTTCCCAACTTAAAATAAGCAATCCTTTAAATCAAACCATAAAAAAATGAAACTTTTTAAGAAAGCTTTTAAAAAGTAAATAAGCTAAACATACAAATAAGCCAATAAGCACAAAGATCTTAGAGCTTAACCGTATGAAAACTTAAGTATGATAAAAATATGAACTTTTTAATCCTTAAAACATCAAGATCAAACACGGATCATCAACATTTCGGATCAAAATTAACTAAAATAAAGAAAGGTAGAAAGAGATTAAAGATTAAAAGCTTAAACTTGAACTTGATTAATGAAATCCAAATACAAAAAGCTTAAACTTGAAAAATTAAAAGAAAGAAAAGATGAAAACTTAGTGAGAGAAAGTTGGAAATTTCTCTCTCTAAAAACTAGAAAGGAAATATGAAAATGAAACTAGCTCCCCCTCCTCCTAATGTGATTAGGAGGGTATTTATAGGCTATGTGGGAGGTGCATGTGTGGTGTGCTTCCTTCTTTCTTTTTGTCTCGTCTTGATTTAATTCTTTGTCTTTTCTCGACGTCGTCTCGGGATTTGAACTTGTCTTAATAATTTTTCTTATTTAATTTAGACTTGAGTTCTTCGACTTCATTAAACTTCCGTCTTTAGAATTTTTCTTCGATAAATCTTCAGAATAGGTCTTGGACATCCGTTCTTTAAGCACTCTTGATCTCTTGACTTCGTCTTTTCTCATTTTCTTCGATAAAAGCCCGTGAAAGCCCATGTTTTCTTCCTTTTTCATCTTTTGGTCCTAAAACACAATAAAAACACAAACCACGCATAATTTCGACTTTTATGACATAAAATGCACGTTTTGGTCTTGTTATTATTGGAAATAAGTGATAAAAGGATAAGTGTTTTCACACTTATTATCTACAAACACTTATATCATTACATTAATGTTATAAGATTATATTAAGACAATTTACAAGTACCCTTATGCACAAGGTACATGATTCAATGCATGGCTTATAAATTAGGTCAAAATAGGTATTTTCACCCATTAGACATGTTTACCTAGAATAACTTAGTAAACTAATGTAGGGACTTAATGAACACAGTTAGGAAAATGTAGGATGTATAATTGAGTTTACATCAATAGCTAAATCAAGGATAAAGGATTTAACAAGGACTTATCCCTAGATCATTAGAAACGCTAACCCGCCTAGGTTTTCTTCCCAATTTCACTTCAAACCTTAGTTAAACTTCAAACCAAGAACCCAAACTTATTAATTGCAATTTATAAACCCTAGTTACACCCTAATCCATCACTAATCACATTACTAAACCCTTAATTACAAGAATTACTAAGTTACATAGTTACAAGCCCTAAATTAGAACACGGCTTAGGGTTTTCCCTCCAAAACCTCATTTAAACACTTTCCCTCCCATTTTCAAACTTAGGATCAGATCAAATAGATATTTAGAAGATATTTTCAAGCCTAAGAAAGCAACAACATAGGTTCATAAGTTACTTGATGGAAAAATCTCATCCTAGTACAATTCATGGCCTAAAAACCTTCCAAAACTTCTTCCATGGATTTTAAATATACCTAGGCTCTATAAAATTGCATAGATCTTCCCTAGCCTTCCATAGTCACTTACCTATCTTTGTTAAATGTTTCAAGGATTTTCTTGGAGCCTAAGGGTCAAAACTAATATAAATAGCAACCTAAACCTTACATTTCAATTCACACCCCGTTTTCTCTTAACCTCCATACCCATTATGATTTCCACTTCTATCAACATCCTAGGAATCCTATAAGACCAGAAAAAAGGTCTTTAAGGAAGCCATTGAAGCTCTTGAAGCTTTGATAGCAAGTAGTGTTCATAGGAAGCCATATGGAGCCCTTTTGGAGCTACCTAGGTAATCTCTATGTTTACTAAGCTTTGAACTTGTTATAATGATTTATTAGTATTTTATAATGATTATAATATGTTAGAAAGATTATCTAACAGAAATAAGGTCATATGATCATTTAGAATGGAAGTTATAAGCTAAAGATGTTTAAAAACCTAGTTTTGAATTTTACATGAAATAATAAGCAAAAACCCACTTAAAAGCTATAATTCTGTAGAAATGTTTTTATTATTATTATAAAGGTGTTTTGAAACTTTGTTCTTAAATCTTAGATCATTTGGTGCATTTTTGAGGTTGTTATGTGATTTTTAACAAGTATAGGGACTAAAACTGTCATTTTTGAAACTATTAACATTTTGGGCCAAAAGTTTCATTTTATGAAATATAAAACTATAAGAATAAATATTGGAAAGTTTGTGACCCTAAGGTTAATATTTGAGGGTTTAAAATGTAAATATTAAAACAATATACTTTAGGGGTTAAAAGTGTAATTTAGCTAAAGTATAACTAAAAGGGCTATTTTTGCCAATTTTGCAGGTAAAGAAGATAAATTATAATACTATAAAGTTAGGATTTTATAATGAAGCATAAATTTACCCAAATATGTAAGAAGAAACCTTGTTCCATTGCATAGACCACGTCGTAAATTAAGATTCCGCATTAGCATTATGGGTAATTCCTTTTTTAAATAGAGTTCATGTGGTGGAAACCGGAAAAAGTTAGGGTGTTTAGAAACTCCGCAGGATATAGATTATGTTGAGCTAGTGTTTCCGTTGAACCCATACATATTTCATATGCACTTTTGTAATTTATCTTCATAAACTAAAAGGACTTTTGTGCCTAACTTCGTAAGATGAATAATTCCTCACAACCTGAACTGCCACTTTAGCATATTCCTATATGTTGTAAACACAATGTATATTTCAAGTCTAAGTTATAAAAGTAATCTAATAAGTACATTATGAATAAGAACATCTCAAATATAACTATGATGCCCTAAATTCCCTTAGAAACCCTAGAATCCCTATAAATGAGTTGTGAACTCAAGAATGGTGAAAGTATGAATAAACAATACATATGAATAAGTAATTATGGATTATATAGAAGTTGTAAACTATCATTTGAAAGTATAATTACATCGACTAATACTAAGTACAAACCATACAAAGCTAACTATAAGTAAATATACATAATAGTCTAGATCATAACCTAGAAATCCTTTGTAAACAATGTTTCAAGCAATATAACTACATAATATCTATCTACAAGTATCAAATACAATATACTAATTTTAATATATCATATAAAGGAAAGGAAATTGATCACAAAATACTAATAATTACTAATCTAAAGCTAATTACAAGTTAAGAGGTAGTAACCAAGAATAGCATATAAAATCCATTTCACATTGAATTAGAGTCTAATATTTTGAAACTAAAAATAAAACTCAAATAAGTATAATATTAAGATTATACATTTATTTCAAGTTAAGTTAAAGTTACTTAAGCACAATATACAAGTTATCAAAGCATAGGATCTTAAGCTAACATAATTATACCTAGATTATGATTACCCTGTGTATACCCTTAAACTAAGAATATAGAATCCCTAAAAGTCATAAACATAAAATATAAGACCTAGAATAAGCTTAAATTATGATATAAACACTAATCACCCAAGATATAAAGTCATTAGGATTAGTAACCTAGAAATCATTATATTAAGCATTTTACATAGAATCAATACTTAGTCTTTTAGGAAAAGTCTATAAACACTTATAGCGTTAAATTAAGGCTATAAGATTATGTTAAGACAATTTACAAGTACCCTTATGCACAAGGTACAGATGCATGGCTTATAAATTAGGTCAAAATAGGTATTTTCACCCTTTAGACATGTTTACCTAGAATAACTTAGTAAGACCAATGTAGGGACTTCATGAACACATTTAGGACAATTTAGGATGTATAAATTGATTTTAAATCAATAGCTAAATCAAGGATAAAGGATTTAACAAGGATTTATCCCTAGATCATTAGAAACCCTAACCCTCCTAGGTTTTCTTCCTAATTTCACTTCAAACCGTAGTTAAACTTCAAACCAAGAACCCAAACTTATTAATTGCAATTTATAAACCCTAATTACACCCTAATCCATCACTAATCACATTACTAAACCCTTAATTACCAGAATTACAAAGTTACATAGTTACAAACCCTAATTTAGAACACGACTAGGGTTTTCCCTCTAAAACCTCATTTAAACATTTTCCCTCCCATTTTTAAACTTAGGATCAGATCTAGATATTTAGAAGATATTTTCAAGCCTAAGCAAGCAACAACATAGGTTCATAAGCTACTTGATGGAAAAATCTCATCCTAGTATAATTCATAGCCTAAAAACCTTCCAAAACTTCTTCCATGGATTTTAAATATACCTAGGCTCTATAAAATTGCATAGATCTTCCCTAGCCTTCCATAGTCACTTACCTATCTTTGTTAAATGTTTCAAGGATTTTCTTGGAGCCTAAGGCTCAAAACTAATATAAATAGCAACCTAAACCTTACATTTCAATTCACACCCCGTTTTCTCTTAACCTCCATACCCATTATGATTTCCACTTCTATCAACATCCTAGGAATCCTATAAGACCAGAAAAAAGGTCTTTAAGGAAGCCATTGAAGCTCTTGAAGCTTCGATAGCAAGTAGTGTTCATAGGAAGCCACATGGAGCCCTTTTGGAGCTACCTAGGTAATCTCTATGTTTACTAAGCTTTGAACTTGTTATAATGATTTATTAGTCTTTTATAATGATTATAAGATGTTAGAAAGATTATCTAACAGAAATAAGGTCATATGATCATTTAGAATGGAAGTTATAAGCTAAAGATGTTTAAAAACCTAGTTTTGAATTTTACATGAAATAATAAGCAAAAACCCACTTAAAAGCTATAATTCTGTAGAAATGTTTTTATTATTATTATAAAGGTGTTTTGAAACTTTGTTCTTAAATCTTAGATCATTTGGTGCATTTTTGAGGTTGTTATGTGATTTTTAACAAGTATAGGGACTAAAACTGTCATTTTTGAAACTATTAACATTTTGGGCCAAAAGTTTCATTTTATGAAATATAAAACTATAAGAATAAATATTGGAAAGTTTGTGACCCTAAGGTTAATATTTGAGGGTTTAAAATGTAAATATTAAAACAATATACTTTAGGGGTTAAAAGTGTAATTTAGCTAAAGTATAACTAAAAGGGCTATTTTTGCCAATTTTGCAGGTAAAGAAGATAAATTATAATACTATAAAGTTAGGATTTTATAATGAAGCATAAATTTACCCAAATATGTAAGAAGAAACCTTGTTCCATTGCATAGACCACGTCGTAAATTAAGATTCCGCATTAGCATTATCGGTAATTCCTTTTTTAGATAGAGTTCATGTGGTGGAAACCGGAAAAAATTAGGGTGTTTAGAAACTCCGCAGGATATAGATTATGTTGAGCTAGTGTTTTCGTTGAACCCATACATATTTCATATGCACTTTTGTAATTTATCTTCATAAACTAAAAGGACTTTTGTGCCTAACTTCGTAAGATGAATAATTCCTCACAACCTGAACTGCCACTTTAGCATATTCCTATATGTTGTAAACACAATGTATATATCAATTCTAAGTTATAAAAGTAATCTAATAAGTACATTATGAATAAGAACATCTCAAATATAACTATGATGCCCTAAATTCCCTTAGAAACCCTAGAATCCCTATAAATGAGTTGTGAACTCAAGAATGGTGAAAGTATGAATAAACAATACATATGAATAAGTAATTATGGATTATATAGAAGTTGTAAACTATCATTTGAAAGTATAATTACATCGACTAATACTAAGTACAAACCATACAAAGCTAACTATAAGTAAATATACATAATAGTCTAGATCATAACCTAGAAATCCTTTGTAAACAATGTTTCAAGCAATATAACTACATAATATCTATGTACAAGTATCAAATACAATATACTAATTTTAATATATCATATAAAGGAAAGGAAATTGATCACAAAATACTAATAATTACTAATCTAAAGCTAATTACAAGTTAAGAGGTAGTAACCAAGAATAGCATATAAAATCCATTTCACATTGAATTAGAGTCTAATATTTTGAAACTAAAAATAAAACTCAAATATGTATAATATTAAGATTATACATTTATTTCAAGTTAAGTTAAAGTTACTTAAGCACAATATACAAGTTATCAAAGCATAGGATCTTAAGCTAACATAATTATACCTAGATTATGATTACCCTGTGTATACCCTTAAACTAAGAATATAGAATCCCTAAAAGTCATAAACATAAAATATAAGACCTAGAATAAGCTTAAATTATGATATAAACACTAATCACCCAAGATATAAAGTCATTAGGATTAGTAACCTAGAAATCATTATATTAAGCATTTTACATAGAATCAATACTTAGTCTTTTAGGAAAAGTCTATAAACACTTATAGCGTTAAATTAAGGCTATAAGATTATGTTAAGACAATTTACAAGTACCCTTATGCACAAGGTACAGGATTCAATGCAGGGCTTATAAATTAGGTCAAAATAGGTATTTTCACCCTTTAGACATGTTTACCTAGAATAACTTAGTAAGACCAATGTAGGGACTTCATGAACACATTTAGGACAATTTAGGATGTATAAATTGATTTTACATCAATAGCTAAATCAAGGATAAAGGATTTAACAAGGATTTATCCGTAGATCATTAGAAACCCTAACCCTCCTAGGTTTTCTTCCTAATTTCACTTCAAACCGTAGTTAAACTTAAAACCAAGAACCCAAACTTATTAATTGCAATTTATAAACCCTAATTACACCCTAATCCATCACTAATCACATTACTAAACCCTTAATTACCAGAATTACAAAGTTACATAGTTACAAACCCTAATTTAGAACACGACTAGGGTTTTCCCTCTAAAACCTCATTTAAACATTTTCCCTCCCATTTTTAAACTTAGGATCAGATCTAGATATTTAGAAGATATTTTCAAGCCTAAGCAAGCAACAACATAGGTTCATAAGCTACTTGATGGAAAAATCTCATCCTAGTATAATTCATAGCCTAAAAACCTTCCAACACTTCTTCCATGGATTTTAAATATACCTAAGCTCTATAAAGTTGCATAGATCTTCCTAGCCTTCCTTAGTCACTTGCCTATCTGTGTTACATGTTTCAAGGCTTTACTTGGAGCTTAAGGGTCGAAACTAGTATAAATAACAACCTAAACCTTACATTTCAATTCACAACCTGTTTTCTCTTAACCTCCATAACCATTGTGTGATTTTAACAAATATAGGGACTAAAACTGTCATTTTTGAAACTATTAACATTTTGGGCCAAAAGTTTCATTTTATGAAGTATAAAACAATAAGAATAAATATTGGAAAGTTTGAGACCCTTAGATTTATATTTGAGGGTTTAAAATGTAAATATTAAAACTCTATACTTTAGGGGTTAGAAGTGTAATTTAGCTAAAGTATAACTAAAGGGCTATTTTTGCCAATTTTGAAGCTAAAGAAGATAAATTATAAATATGAGAAAGTAATGAAGGTATCATGTTAGTTGGGAGCTTTGTACAAAGATGTTCCACCTTGATATTACGTTCCGAGTGAGTGGTTGGGTTTACGATTTAAAGTACCCTCGCTACTCAAATGTTTATAGAATGTATTTCGAGTATGATGGCCTGAACAATGATGCTAGAATTACAACAAAATTTTAATTAAAGAATACATAACTACTACTTATAATTATTGTACTAAAGATAAAAGACTTGATACTATACAAAATGTGTTAATCCAGGTTTGTGTTTGTGAGACCAAGTTGTTTGTTTGTGAATGAAATATAACAAAAACAAGTTCATAGCCTCACTTTTAAATGCTTTGTAAATTATTTGAAAACCCGTGAGGTGGATATATGCAAAAACTAGAATACATGTGTTTTTATAAACACTACGCTTTTACTGAAATATGTTATTGCACGAGTGCTGAACCTGTTACTTAAATTTCATAAGTCATTGAACACTTTATGTGTGCGGTAATATGGTGAATAGATCTATTGGAAGTAACGAATCTTGTTTTTGTTACCCGTTATGTGGGTAATGGAGCACACTTTATTATAACTAATGGGTAATCTGTACCTGAAGATTACTTCTCATGACAATCTGTCATGATAGTCACTTCAATGAATTCTCATTAGTTTTGATGTTATTAGCTTAGTGCAATAAATTATTTTTTTCTGTGACTAATATGGTAAAATAGATCTATTAGGTTTTACAAATCCATGTGTGCTAATATGGTAAAATAGATCTGTTGGGTTTTACAAATCCGGTTTGTGTTACCTGTACGAGTGGGTAATAAAGCCTACGTAGATCTATTAGGTTTAACGAATCATGTTTGTGTTACATGTTCGAGTCGATAATCAAGCATACTTTATTAGAATTAATGGGTAACCTGGACCAATGGGTTACTTGTCATGATCTCTTTTCATGATGGTCGCTTCGGTGAATTCCATTAGTTTTGATGTCAATCTTAGTATAACAAAACATAGCTTTATGTGAACGAATAGTAACGTAGCTCAAAGTGGTAGACATGTATTCAAAACTGTTATTGTAATCCTATGAATTCACTCAACCTTTGTGTTGACTTTTACACATATATTTCAGGAAACTGTGATTGATAGCATGGAGCAGCATAACGATGGCATGAAGAGGAACAAGCTTGAAATTATTGATATAAATTTTGGGAACCTCATATTGTAAAACTCTGATTTCTAAATGATATATAAAGAAAGTTAATTTAATCACTCTTTTTAGTTGTTTTCTATCATTATGACTTCTGTTCTATGAAGTAATACCCTAAATTAACTTCCGCTACTATAAGGTCCTAATGTGGGTGTTGCACCTAGTTGAGGTCTTAATAAGTTTATTCATCCCCTATGCTACTTCAGCCACAGTAGGATTATCCCCACAAGTACTATCATGCTCATTAGCATTAGTAGTCTCATATGCTTCAAAGTCTAAACCAGATATCCCAAGTTGAGGTACTTTGGACACCTATCTGCTTCTTCTCCTATAGGTTTGGGAAAGATTTTATGAAGTATATGGACACAGCTTGGCTTTCTAGTCCCTCATCATTACCATATCCAACTATTAGTAACATGGTGGCTATCAGGGGAACCGCTACACTATTCCACCTGCTATTACTTCTCTTCAACTGCCCAAACATCCTATGTGTAATGACATGAATCACATAAATCCTTTTATGATTCCCTAGTGGATGACCCATCCCAACAATAATAGTCATAAAAAATCTTGGCAACATAATAAACTTTTTTTGACTACTTACATTCCTTACCATATTTATAAAAATCATACCTCTAAAGTAGTAAATTCTATTTGAAGAAATACAAATCAAATATGTTGCAAGATTACTACCAAACTAGTCCCATTAGAACTCTTGTGACTCATGTAACAAAAAAGCTTATAAACCAAGAATCTCCATTATGGTGAGAAGGCTCCCTTATAGAATGTAAATGAACCATCACAAACATATCCAACTGTAGCCATACCATCTAAAACTCTTTATTCCTTAGAGTATAAATACCATGAGCATCATTTAAATTGAGATTCTCTCTAACATGTGCTTTATAAATCACTATCTTCTCTTTATTAACAATAGCATTCAACATAGAACTACCATCACCAGTTTCTCCCATAGTTGTAGTCCCTCATAATTGATAATTGATGGTTTTTAGGACTTTGAGGTTGATTGTGGGAGCATAGTGAATGTGATTTTTTGTTAGGAAGTCAATGACATCTTAAAAAGATTGGTCATTAGTGTCCTTCTTCAAGTAGGAAACCTGGTTATGTTTCTTACAAAATGCTATGTTCGCTAATGTTAGAATTACAAATAAAAGTGATTAAAGAAGGTACAAGTGTTTGTGTGAAAGTCGTGAAGGTAAAAGTGAGCTGGTGGTAATAGCAATTGGGATTATATAGTCTAAGTGAATTGATTTTGTTAATGAAAAGTAATGCCTAAAAACAATATTAGTGTTAACTAATATTTCTTAGTTTTGATCACGACAAATTAAAAAGACATTTATCGTCAAATACAATCATAAGACGAATTATCTAACAAACACTATCATCAAGGTAATAATAATTTAAGTATTGCACTAACATTTCTTAATCATGACTAGTCATAAGAAGAGTGATTAGACATAAACATACATTTTGTCAAATGTGACAAAATATTTTTTAATAAACTTTCTTTTTAAGAAAATGTTTTATTAAAATGGAAAATGTAAATTTGAATATGGCATATTCCAAATGCCATAGGAATATCCTTTGAAGGTAAAAACTTACCTAAGATATTACTTCCCCACTAAAAGACAAAAGGGAGCGGGGTCTATGAACACAGTTCTTTAAATACCTATGTGGTTCCTTAGTGATAAGGCACCGCTGGTACAATTAAGGAACCGCGCTCAGGGAGCCGTTGGCTTTTATCTCCTATAAATAGTGGATCAAATCTGCATTTTCCACAACCCTTTTTGGAGACTCTTTTTGCCATCTTTCTCCTTTCTAATTCCTAATCATTTGAAAATGATCACTTAATGTGTTAATTATGTTTACTTATGATTATACGCTTGATCTCCTTATTTATCTTGTCCAAAGAGAAGATCACTCACACACTTGTGATGTGATGAAAGATGAATACTTGATGAAGATCAACCTCTCCTAAAGATCTAGTCATGTTCATAATTTATTTTATTTGATTCTTGTGTAGATCCAATGTATTTGTGAATACTTGGATTAATTGTGTTGATCCATTGTATTTGCCAATACTTGGATTAAATCTTGTGTAAATCCTTTGTATATGTATATGCTTGGATTTGTGTTGTGTATATCCAAGTTACATGTGTATACTTGGATATGTGTTTTATTGAGTTGTAATAGATGTGTCTTGTAAGTTATCACTAAACTATAAAGTGATGCGGTTGTGTCTTGTGAGTTCTCACTAAACTATAAAGTGATGTGGTTGTGTCTTATGAGTTCTCACTTAGCTTCAAAGTGAAGAGTTGTGAAGATTGGTTCTACCTTTCGATTAAAACTCGACATCTATCCTTGTGTCAGAAAATGGTGAAGTAGGCAACTTTGTGAATATTGGTTCTACCTTTCAATTAGAACTCGACAAATAGCCTTGAGTAGTTAAATGGTGAAGTAGGAAACATTGTGAAGATTGGTTCTATCTCTCGATTAGAGCTCGACATCTAGCCTTGTGTCGTAAAATAGTAAAGTGGGCGACGTTGTGTAGATTGTTCCTAGCTAAGATTAGGACTCCACATTTAGCTTAGTGTCGGAAAATAATGTAAGCGACGTTGCAAGGTTTTCTCCGCCAAGAAAGGAGCTTGTGGATATAGTCAAAATCTCGAGTAAGGTGTACTCGAGGAGTGGAGTAGGAACGAAGATAGAGCTTTGTTGCCGAACCACTATAAATCTTGGCAACTTCGTATTAGGTTGTTCCTTTCCATACTCTTTAATTAATTCCATTATTACTTCACACACCATTATCATTTGTCATTGTTAATGCATTAGAAATGAACCTAATAATTATGCAACTAGCTTTCAAGTTAATATACTTTTAAGACAAACATAATTAAAAAAATTTAATTAGGACATAAACCGAAGAGAAACTATTCAACCCCCCTTCTAGTTTCTACAATTGGTATCAAAGAGATGGTCACTTAAGATCTTTGAAGTATATTCTACTTTAAAACTTGGATCGATCCATTGTCTCCTCAAATTAGAAGGTTTCATTGTAAAAAGTTTCTCTTTGGTTAAAACTATTTTTTCTTGAAAAAGGGCCTTTTAATTGGAATATTGCATCTCATCTGGATTAGTAGCATTTATACATTTTAGATTTATTCTTGGAATGTATCTACTAGTTTGTATCTTGCTATGTGTAGGTACTCATGAAGATTAATCACCTATGTGATTGAGAATTGAGTTACTTACACTTGTAGAAGACTCATCTTCTTTGATTTCCAACATCATTGAATGACGATACCAAGATGGATGAGATTGATACTAGTCATTGTAGACTTAGTATTCATTTTAGTCATGATAGGGCTTCGCAATGGCTCCTTTAAGTCTTTGAATTCTCTTTGCGACTAAGGTACATTTTCATCCTTTCACACGCTCTATTGATCATGCTTTTGATCATTACTTGATTATATTCTCGCTCTTGGCATCCTTTCACACGCCCATACGGTTAGTAGGCCCTTTATAATTTGTAATATGTGCAATCGAGCTCATCTCTGGGATGATTGATTAATCCCTTGAGGTACCAAACTACTTCATAAGTTATAGCTAGGATATTACACATTTGGAATTGAAATATTCCAAGGATGTTGTTATTGTAAATCGTAGCAATAATAATTGTCCGATCATGTGGGAGAGAAATTGAATCTATTCTTTGCTCATTTCTTGAAATAGTATTAATACTACTTTTGAAAATGATCTTAATTTATTTCTACAAAATTACTTAGTATGATTCATTACCAAAGCCGTTTAGACTTTCGCCGGAAAGGCATGTCTCAAACCACTATAAATGACATAAGCTCTTCATTCCTACCACTTGAGCATTGACCTTGGTCTTGATTCACTCCCCTTGGTTTCTTTCTTCTTTGCTTCTTTACTATGAGTATTCGTTCTTTCGTTTCGGTCACATTCGGTCTTTTTTGGTTTCGATTTAACTCATAATACTTCATTAAGGCATTATTAATTAGTATGGAAGTGGTCCAATGACTTCCAAAAGGCTTAAGATATATTTTAAGTATTTTAGAAAAACTTGGTTTTGAAAAATTCTTTGTGTTTCTTTGATAAAAACTTGCCACTGTGCGCGGATCCTTAATTGTCATGGTGCTAACCCACGGTGCCATATCGATAAAGCACCGCGACCCCACCAGGTGACTAAAGTAATCAGTTTTTAGTTAAAAAAACTATTTCAAACAAACCCTCCCTTTTTTCTCCATAGAAGGCGACGGGTTCTTCTTTTCCACCATTGACAAACCTTCAAAAACACCAAATCACTCCAAATTAACTAATTCCAAGTTATGGGTTTCACTCATCCCTCTACCAACATCAATTATCTGTAAGTAATTTCTTCCAATTTCAATTAATTTATTCTAAGGTTCTTATTTTCATAATTAGGGATTTTTAAAATTAATATTGAATTAGAACCTTGCTAAGAATGTAGGTTGACATAGTTATGTTACTATGATTCCTTAGGTTCGAATTCATTGAGATTTCACTAAAACCCACTTGTAGAACATTCCAAATTTTAACTAAATATTTTTGGTTGAATGATGGAATTGATAGGAACCCATGAACAAACTGATAATTGCATTGTTAATTCTTACCCAAAAATGCATTTGAAAAACCTTTATATTAATGGTTGATTTTACATTGTTCATATGTTATAGTCAATGATGAATTTAGTTCATTATGAAAATGGAAATGTTAAGGATTAATCCCTAGTTTGAAAAATCACTTGATCAAACACATTTTCATGATTTTGGTTTTTGTAACATATGAGTGATTGGAAAATATTTTTCTTTTATGTTTATAGGTAACTAACCATGCCTTCAGAATACCATAAAGACCACAACATACTAAATCTTATATGCCAAACCTTGCCAAATTTTTTCTTCACCAACCCTTGCCAATACCTTTCGTTCACACCAAAACCGTTGCTTTCATGAGGGTAGAGTTGTCGAGGAGTATATTGGTGGTTATACTTACATCAAATTAATGTTTGCTCAAATTGGGTTTGATTGTTTGTTATATATCAAAGAAGATATTTACCCCGAATTTCTCTTAGAGTTCTTTAGCGGATATTCCCTTATCTCTAATGATGATGGAATATTTTTTAGGTTCACCTTAATTGGTAAACTCATCCAATAATCTCTTGAGGCTTTTGGCGCGGCTCTTCGTGTGCCATTTGTTGGCACTTGTCGGTTCATGTATGCTTGGAAACATAATCCTTTAATTGAGTATTCTGATAGTGCTCCAAATGACGACGAAGAGCTAGACCTTGAGCTCATCCTTGATGTCATTACCAAAGAGCGTGGTTCAACCGTTGTTCGAAGTATTCACTCTACTAAGCGATCTATAAATCATTATGAGATACTCGAAAGCGACCTTAATGATTGCATGGTCCGATAGGCTAACATCCTTTGGGAAAATGTATTTTGTCTTGGTGGAAACCGGGATCATATCCCGGTGTGTATGGCTCACATGATGTGTTGCATCTTTACCAACACCAAGTACAATCTTGCATTTTACATCGCTCAACGGATTACCTATGCTCTCTCTCGACGAACCATGAATCTCCCACATGCCATGATCCTCACTCGTCTTTTCAAATAGTTTGGTGAAGACTTTCCCGCGATCGATCTCTCTTGCTTTCGTCCGGTCAATCGTGTCATGATGCCTATTCGAGAGGTACAACCACGAAAGGCGAGAAGTGATCATGGTACGAGAAGGAATGAACTACAAGAGTTCGATAATGAGGACACTCCTATGTCACCAAGTGATGGTGGTGACGAAGGTACAAGTGCTCATGTCGGCTCTTCGAGTGACTCCACCCCATCTATGAACACTTTCATGGACGGGTTATACCATCTTGTTCCTCCACCTCACTATGCCATTAGTGAACTTCCGGAAAACATCTCACTTGACCATTTTTATCGTCCAAACCTTCAAACCCGTGGTGAGTTACATGATTTTGGATCAGAGCAAAAGGGAGCACTCAAGAGAATTGGGAAAATGATCAAGAGCCTTGGTAAGAAGAAGAAATGAAGCTATGGTAATGGTCAAGGATTAACATGTTTCGTAACATGTTGTGATATGTTGAACAATTTCATCTCTTTAGACTTTTTATGTTTCTTGTTTTTAGAATTTGGTTTTAACTAACTAATACTTTGTGTAGGATTATTTAGACTTTTAATCCTAAGATGTTTATGTGATCGTTGTGGCTATTCACATATCTTTTTTCATTTTATGTGTTAGTTAGCTCTGTAGATTTTGGCTTATAATCCACTTTGGCTTGATATAGACTTGTGAAAAATCTAGGCCTTTGAAAATTGTTGGAACATCATTTTTCTGAGACCACTGTCCGCGGTACCTTAAATACCCTGTGGTTCCTTAGTGATAAGGACCGCGGTGCTATTTAAGGAACCGCAAGCTCTTTTCACAAGAGAATATTTACTTTACACTGTTTTCTCTAACATTCTGTAAACATTGATGAAACTTTTGCTAAAAACCAGTTTTTTCCTAAACTAGCCTATCTTATTTCATTATTCACCAAAATGTATTTTAACCCATTACTAGTTTGGATCACCTTCTTCCCTTCTTAAACCTTCATTGTTTGATCTTGCTCTTCATCCTTCAAACCTTCTTCAAAACCTAGACACTCAACCATGGTATCCACTAGATCATCTAGTTCCTCCAAACAATCCACATCCAAAAGAAACCTCAAGATCAAATTCAAGTTTCCTAAACTTGGCTCTCCTTCTAGTCACAAACCCAAGATTGAGATTTCTCCTATACTCATCTCTTCATAACCTTCAACACCTCTTGCACCATGGAAGAAAAATTCAACTCATGGTACTAACCATTCTTATGGTTCTACCTCATCTTCAGTCCAATCTAAAATGAATGAGTTATCCTCACCCTTCACTCCTAGTTCTCCTTTGGATGTGAATCCTCAACCACCTCAAAGCATTCCCATTGTGAATGACTTTGTTGAACCTTTGGTCACCTCATCCTTCACTCCATCAAATTCACCCACCTCACCATTGGACACCATGCCACCTCCTCCTCCCTCAAACACTCCAATTTTAGGTGTTCCTATTTCCCATTTCATGGGTGATCCATACTTTTTGGTTTTCTAGAAGCCCATGGTGCTAATTGTCCATGTTTCCTCTATTACAACCACATCTTTCAAAACCTAAGAATGGAGATATTTGGAATTCATAAGAGGGTTCAAGACTTCTTTCTTACCTTGTTCTCCGTGGCTCCAACTCCTAGGAGATGAATGATAATTTTCTTAACAAATGCTTTTAAAGAAAAATCAAGCCAAGGATGATTATCTATCAAGATCTAGTTTAGCTAACTTTTTAATAGATAAATGTTGCTTTTATTTCTTGTATTTCCCTTCCTTCATGAGTTTTCATGAAGATGTGTTGTGGATTTAGCTTTTGTGTGCTTCAAATCTATGTGCTCACAGTAATCAATCTTAATTTATTTAAAATTGAACCTAAATCTATCACAACCTCTAAAACATGACTAAATTTGAATCAAAATGTTATTTAAATATTTTTTCACCTTTTATCAAGACATTCTTTGTGAGTGTGTTGCCTTTCATGCAACCAAAGCATAATCTAGTGCTAAAAGTTAAAAATCCAAGATTCGCAATTTTATTGAGAAAGTGTTAGTTTTTCTCAAAACCTTGTAAAATAGCTTTTTTCACGTCCACTGTATGTGGAACCTCAAAGATCACACGGTCCCTTATATTTAAGGAACCGCAGGCTCCTTTATGGAACCGCGGACAGCAGGCCACTTTCTGGCTCGTTTTTGGTCTTTGTATCTTGACAACAGTCTTTTCAAAGATTCCTTGGTTGCCATTTTTGGCTAAACATTACTTGAAACATTTTGTTTTCATTTCAAATCTTTGCCAAATTCTCTTCTTTTGGGAGCTCTTCTTCTCATCCCTCAAAATGTCTAACTCTTCTAACCTTAACCTTGACAAATCAATGTCACAAACTTCTAAACATAAAGCTTCTTCCTCTAAGCTTTCCAAGAAACAGAAAATCTAGGTTCGACCCGTTTGGATCAAGAAAAACAAGGATCATCATGACTCTTTGATGAGATGGTCTTTATACATGATTTCATCGTTATTTTCAGGTTTTAAATGCATAAAATGTCATCAAAATACCATATACATGATTTTTTTTGTTTACTTGTGTATTTTAGGTATGGATATCATGAAAAAGAAAAAAGATCACAAGAAACAAGGAAAAACGAATACGAAAAATGAAGCCGCACAATGAACCAGGCCCTAGTTATGGATTTCTCAAAGAAAAACCCTTAAAGACTTAAAGATGTACAATAATGATCCCTCATTTATAAAGAAATGACACTTAATACACTTATATATTCATAATTACAAGTTTGATGCCTTAAGTTTGTCAAAATGACAAAAAGGTCCCTCAACTTTGAAGATTTGGCAAGTTTAGTCCCTTAACAATTTTAAATTGTCAACAATGATCCCTCATGAAGTCAAATATCCGATGAAGACCTTCAAAGATGAGAAATGTCCAAGATCAGCCCTTGAAATATCCAAAATGGCAAAATTAATCCTTAAAAATACTTTGGAAAAGTATTTCGGGCAAAAGTATGAAAATTGCAAGTTTCATAACAAAGGAATACGTTTATTTCGGCTGGATTTCTTGTTATACACATTTTGTCAAAGACCAAGGAGTGATATTGCCACAATCAAACATTTAAACCAACAAACACGCGCCAAACACCCTGCTTCCCCTAATTTTGGATCAAAATTACAACAATTCACCCTTCTTCACCCCCAGAATTTACATCACTTAAACCAAAGGGTAAAACCCAATTGGCACTTCCCACGTGTGATTTACCCTTAAACGAATCCTTCCACATCTTCACATCAACAATCTCATTACCATGTAGACCACACCATTAAACCTGTTCACCAATAAAAACACAACTTCCTCTCCAAGGAAAACCACGTGGCAAGATAAACGATTTAGACTCATTACTTGGTCCCAAAGGATAAATGAACGTTTTGGATGAAATTGGACAGCTCAATACACCTCAAGCATCTAGAAGCATTCAAGGGCATTTTAGAGATTTTCTAGCTAGGGTTTTCATGTATTTTCATTCTAGAATCGTCTATTGTTGCCTATATAAAGACTCCTCAACATGTTAGATAGCTTTGTTCCAGATTTTGGCTAAGAATTTTGTAATTCCTTTTATGAAATAAAAAGTTGGTATTTTCTTTAAAAAGTCTTGTAATTCCTTTTTTGTTTATAAAGTTGGTGTCCTTCTTAGCTGAATCCGAGTTCCATTTATCTGTTTGTTGAGTTTTGAGGAAAGGTTTTATGTTATAAAATCCTTGTTTTCAAAAATCAGTAGTGATTGTATTTGGTTCACCTTTGTGTTTGTTGATCTTAGCAGGTAAAAAAGGCGGAAGCTAGTGGTTGTTCTGCTACCACTAAGCTCGCACAATCCAAAGCATGGATGTATGTTTTGGAGGTGCACATCTCTAAACCTTTTTACTTTTCTAAATATGTTCATGCGATGTGATTGAATCTGAGTTGTGGTTTATGAATCAGTATTTTAGTGGTTTAATCTTGTTAGTTGGTTGTTACCTGTTGGTTATTAGTTGATTTGACCGTGATTTGTGGGGTTTAGTAAACAAGTTCTTCGAAAAAAGTTGGTAATCAGGCATAAAGGGGTGTTTAGGATTAGGTGTGTCAAGGGTTGGTTGACACAACCTTGGGCATAAATCGGACTAGACTTACCTTAAATGTTGGTTTAAAGTATTTTCAGCTTTTTTTAAGTATTAAGGTTTTAACCAAGTTTTTAAGTGATAAAAATGGTCAAAACATTCAACAAGGTATAACTAGACAGTTTTGGTGTTTGATGTTCTTAGATCTTGGAATCTGTTAGATCTTGTGTTCATTTAGGATTATTGATAGTTGTTTTGTGATTTGGTAGTCATTTGAGCTAGATCTTGTGGTTTGAATTTCACTTATTGGCTAACTAGTTCAGCAATAGGAGTTGTGTTCATCAGTAAGCAACTTAGGGTTTAAAACAAGATCTAATCATTGAACCAGTGCATGGAATGAGTTGCTTTGTGTTTAGTTAACCTTGATTGAGATTGTGTATGCTTTTGGTGCAATCTGGTGGGCTTATTGTAGCTTAAACTGCTTATTTCATTGTTCACTGTTCATTTATCATACCTGTATCATATCTGGGGACAGTTTGAATTAACTGTATCATTTGGCTGGATCATATTGTGTTTATTTGCTTGATTGTGACTCCTTACAACCCACTGGTTGTAATGGTGCCCTTTTTTCCATTAAATCTAAAGGAAACTCTCTAAATCATCAATTCAAATAGTCAAAGCAGTGGGAACCCTTTCCCGCTGCTGCTAGCCACTACTAGTGTTATTGTTGGTTCAGCTTATCAATAAGCTATTCTAGCTTATTAATTCATGCAAGAACTTTAATTTGTTAATAGGTCTTCATCATTTGACCCATTTGTTCATTATGGAGCTTTTGAGCTGTTCTTTAAGGTTTGACTATAAAAAAACTTGTTTGACTTTTACATAAGTGCTTATTGACTTATTCAGCTTATTTGGCTTTGCTTATTGGATTTTTCTTGATTGATTTGTCTAAATTAATTTATTTAGAGTCTTTTGCAAGTTAAATCATGTTCTCAGGTGGTCTAAAACCCTAAGTCGACTATTTTGTCGCTTAATGAATTTGTACTTTGGCTTATTTTTGGCTTATTGGTTGTGCTTTTTCAAAATTTCTTTTCACAGATCTCTTAAGCATCCCAAAAGAAGATTGTGTGTCAAATTAGAGCTTAGGGCATTGGCTTATAGCTTAATGGGCCAAAAAGCCCATTAAGAATAAGCTGTTGTACATTTAAGTTGTGATAAGCTCATATTCACCTTTTGGGCATTCATAGTGATGTGTTTAGAATTGAATTTTAAGCTAGACTGGTGATTTCAACTTATTTGGTTGAGTTTGATATTATTGGGCCAAAAAGCCCAATAACTTGGACTGTTTTTGTTTTTAGCCCATTTGGGGGCCCAATAGGGATATTTTGGTAATTTCACTTTCATTTTCTGTTTTATTAGGTTAAAATAAACTAGTTTGCGAGTTTTTAGAAATTTTTATAAGTTTTGGATTTCTAATATTATTTTAATACTATTTTATTATCAAAAATTGTTTTTAGGATTTTTTGCAAGTTTATATTTTTCCTAGGTCAAATACATTAAGTTAGGCATTTTAAAACTCTTAGATTAATTATCTCATCATTTCATTAATTTTTAGAATTATTTTAATATTTTAATATTTTTTAATCATTTAAAAATAGTTTTCATTAGATTTAAATTTTATAAAAATAGTTTTTAGTTTAATTAAGTTATTTTAGAGTTTTACAAAGTGAAAAATCTTTATTTGGGCTTTTTATTAATTATTTGGGTTTTTAGGGCTTTAATTAACATTTAAAAATTTAATATTTAATTAATTAAAAGGTTTGAAAAAGTTTTGATCATTTGTAAACTCTTAGTTTATTTTTATCTATTTTTGGTAAATTTTTGGAATTTTCTAGAATTTGTTTTTTTTGTCACTTTTTACGGTTTTTGTTTTATCGTCGTAGTGTAATTTTAACGTATCCGTCATTCTAATTTCTCATATTTTCTTTCTCTCATATTAATCCAAAATCATTACGAGTTATTCACACACATATACCTCCTTGGGAAACGAACTTATTTGGGTCATTAACACTTGATTTTCCTAAATCATTTGTTTAATACTTACCGCATTTACGCCTTTTTCCTAATCGGTGTAATTTACAACTACCATAAATAGTATTTGTATTAGTAGAACTCTACTAATACATATTATCGGTTTTTTAGTTTTTCTTGTGAAATATTATTACTATATTGTATAAGGATCACAACAAATACAAAATATCTCCAAAAGTGTGAAAACACAACCTTAATTGGGATTTGATCTCCTAATTATTGTATTCGAATCTCAAACAAAAAAGAAAAAGGCAAAAATAGATAAATAGTTTCGTGAAGCTCGATTTTGAAAAATACGAACTATGAGGTGAATAGATAGGCAACGTGCTATAAAAGGCCGTTAAAGGGAAGCTAGGTACTTAAATGCTTTGCGCCACCTCATTCCCCCCGTTCACTTGTGAGTATTTGAGATTGAAGGCTAATCGAGGGTTTTGCCGCCCAAAGTATTATTACGTATCATATATATTTGCTTGGTTTCTTTGTGATTAAACCCTCTTGAACAATTTGGTTTTCACCAAAGTTCTAAAGTCAATCGAATGCGTTCACTCCACGTGATCGTTTTCATTCTTTTGAGGCTTCTTTAATCAAGAGTTTGATTCGAGGAGAGATTTGGTAGATTGTTTTCTACGAATACACACAAAATCAAAAAAAATATAAAACAATCAAAAACACAAAAAAATAGAAAATTCACAAAACACCCAAAAGAATCTTCTTTGCTCACCCGCACATTCTAAGTCACGTTTATGCAAACTCTTAATCAAGAAAAAACGAGCTCGCAAACGTCGTCAAAACCAAGGAAATTTTATTGAAGAAGAAACCCCAATTGTCGAACCCGTTGTAGAACCAATAGTCACTATGGCTAATCGTACTATGATGGAGTTGCTTCAAGCACCCACCGAGGGTTTTGGAAAATCTATTGTGATTCCCACCATGCTTGAAGAGAATTTCGAGATTAAGATGGGTTTAATGTCAATGCTACAAGCAAACAAGTTTCGAGGTCATGAGAAAGACAACCCACATTATCACATGCGGAATTTCAATCGTCTCACCGCAACAAGCAAGTTTAAGGATGTTCCACCTGATGCCAATAAGATGATGTTGTTTCCATACTCGTTAGATGGACCCGTAAAAATTTGGCTCGAGAAAGAACCGCCAAATTCGATTTTGACATGGGGTGATCTCGTCTCTAAGTTTGTGAACCAATTTTTTCCACCATCTAAGACAACACATTTGAAAAATGAGATTTCAAGGTTTACACAACGTAATAATAAGAGTTTTTCAATGGCATGGGAACGATTTAAGGAAATGTTACATGAATATCCACACCATGATTTTTCAGAATTGTGTCAACTTGATACTTTTTTATAATGGGCTTAACGATCATGAACGAGATTATTTGATTGCCGCCGCGGGCGGTAATTTTTGTGCCAAACGACTGATGAGGCTTTAAAGATTATCGAGAATAGATCTAAGGTTTATAACCCTCGTAACACACCGAGTGTTGCCAATATGGGTTCATTGTCATCGTCATCGTCTCGTAACATGAATGCCTTACATAATGAAGCAAATGAGGAGAATCGGTTTTTCGATAGATTTTCGACGCTTATGACACATTGGAAAGCACAAGATGCTTTGAATTCCGCATCGGTTAAAGCGGTTGAAAAGAGTTGTATATCTTGTGGTGGAGCTCATGATTTTTCCGAGTGCATTACCGCCGGTGGTAACACTTCGAGTGCTTACGTAGCAACGGGAACATACAACCAAAACGGCCAAGGTTCCCGCCCAAATCAAGCTCCCCAAAATCAAAATGTTAACAACTATCGAAACAACAATCAAAATGGTGGTTATCAAGGCAATCAACGTAACTACAACAAGGGTAATTCCCAAAGTGGGAAAAAATCGTGATTTTCAAAACACTACACAAGGTTTTAAAAATGCTCACACTAAAAATCTTAATGGGGAATTTTTGGATTATGCAAAAGCAAACGATGCTAAGTTTGATAACATGCAACGTGAGATGATTAGCTTAAGATCGGAGTTGAAAAACGAGCTTAAAACGAACTTGCTAATGAATCGAAAACTGCTATTAAAATGGAAGGAAACGTTCAACGTCTTCAATAAAATCAACTAAAGATGGAACAAGGTCAACATGAGATTAAGCAAGAGTTTCTAAAAGCGGATATAAGGAAATCAAGTTTTGAAGATCGAATGGCTAAAATATTTGAAGCAATCATGTGTAAACCCTCTTCCTTGGGTGGTCTTCCTAGTGATACCATTCCAAACCCGAAGGGAGAAATGAAGGTTATTACTACTCGTAGTGGTAAAACTTTCAAGGAACCAATCTCTCGTCCTAGTACTTCAACGGAGAAGGAAATCAAGAAAGAGCCCGAGGTGATGGTCGAAAAGGAGCATAACACAAGCCCACGAAGTACCGCTCATACCACACCTACGGTTGAACCAATACCAATTGTGGAACCCAAGATTCCAAGGTCATTGTCTATGCCCCAACCCACACCACACTTACCTTACCCATCGAGACGAAACAAAGAGAAAATGCAAGAACTTAACAAACAACAAATCGAGCTTTTTATAAAAATGTTTCAACAAGTGCATTTTAATGTGAGTTTAGCTAAAGCATTGTTATACATGCCTCGTTTCGAATCCACTTTTAAATGTATGATGAACGATAAGGAGAAGCTTTCAAAGCTATCTAATTATTCTTCGTTTTATCTTAATCAAATATCAGAAAAAGTTGGTGACCCCGGGAAGTTTCTCATTCCTTGTGATATACAAGATATGAAAGAATGCCTCGCCTTGGCTGATCTTGGCGCGAACATTAATTTGATGCCATTTTCCATTTGGAAATCGCTATCGCTTCCGGCTCTTACTCCATCGAACATGTCTATCGAGATGGCTGATCATTCTATGATTTTAGCATGTGGAGTAGCCGAGGATGTTTTCGTGAATGTGGGGAAGTTCTACTATCCCGTTAATTTTATAATAGTTGACATCCCCGCGGATCCTCAAGTTCCTCTAATTTTAGTTCGTCCATTGTTAGACACCTCGAGATCGCTTATCGACGTTCATGCAAGAACTATTACTTTGAGATTCAACGAATAGGAACTTGTTATAAACGCTACTTAAAACTCGACACCTTCTCATGTTTATGCAATCGCTACCATCAACCATATTGACTTAGTCGATGTGGTTTGCGATGAGTTTTCACAAGAAGTGTTAGGTTTTTTTGATAGTTCGTCAAGTGGCAATCCCACTATTTTGGATCCGATTCTTGCTAATTCTACACCAAATCTCACTCCATTCCAAGGAGGCAATTTTATTTCAAATGAAAACGACAATGAAGATGAGGTGATTATTAGTAATGATACTCTCATTCCACCATTTCTTCCGCCGATGGAAGTTATGAGTGTTGAACAAAAATCTTCGATCGAGGAACCGCCAATCCTTGAATTGAAAGATCTTCCATCTCACCTTTGTAGGATAGTAAATCTTGTTTATGTTTAGAGAGAGAAAGAGATAGAAAGATAGATGATTTCACACACACTTTAGAGAGAGAAAGTGATTAACTATGTCTAAAATGAAATGAAACCATAGCCTCTCCATCTAAGGAGAGTGTTTATATACCCAAGCCCATGAGATGGGCTTGGGCTTACATTGGGATGCCAGCCTACACATGTTGTAGGCTTGGCTTGGCCTTGTTTGTTGAATATTAAGTTAATTAAACTACGAGCTACTACTTATGCTATTGTTGGGGTGACCGATCCTTTCTAATACGTAAAATGTATTTCCAACAATCTCCCCCTAAGGGACGTCACTCCAAACAAGGGCGTTACCCAAGTTAAAATAATAAAATAAACCTAGCAAACTATGCTTGTCTTGAGCTCGTAGTATTCGTTTTTCTTTTATTTTTCTTTTCTGGTGAACATGCTGATGTGATCTTTGATATCAATCTTCAGCATTAGTCTTTTGCCTTGATCTTGTGCATCCATCACTTGTGATCTTCGCCTCCTCGTGACCGCTTGTCCCACATACTTATACATTCGTAATTCTTGAAAGCTTCAAAGTTCGATATAGCGGAAGACTTGACTTTTAGGCTTTCTAGAATTAGATGAAGTATTGATTGCATAAAGTATTAGCATGCGGGGACAACTTCTTCTCGGATTCCGCCACGCCACCGTCTTCAAAAGCCGCAACATAAGTAGACACGAACGAAATGGCTTTGAAAATTTCATTCTAATTCGGTAGCATTTTACCTCCGGTCGGTGAGGACCGTTGGACGATATAAAATATCGTACTTGTGGCAGGTAGATTTAATTAAAAATATCCTTGACAAGATTTCGCGGGTAAACCCGTTCTCTTTACTCGACCGTCCAAAGCTGACTGCGAACGTAAAGAATGAATCATTTGGATAAAATTATCCGCATGATTGAAGCCATCAATTCTGATTCCTGGAACAAGTTTTGTTGATACAAAAGTTCGATGATCCTTGCTAGGCCCGAATTAGGCTTAATTCGGGTTGGCTGGGTTCCAGCTCCTGCACCAAGTGAAATATCTGGTTGGGATCCTGTACACTAAAACAACACGCGTTAGGCTTACCGTGGGAATGTATCCCAAAACTCGACTCCAGCGTGAGAGTAAGAAATCGGTTAGGGTTTAAGAATCGGACGAGAGTTGAGAGTGTGTAGAACGTAATACCTATGTGGAACCATTGGGGGTTCCTTATATAGGCGGTGAAACCCTAATGGCCTGTCACCGATGCTTCGGCCCCAAGCAAAGGATAAGTGCCATAATTAGCTTGATTGTTATCTTCTACTTATGGTGAGTATATATCCTCTACTTTGGGGTAAATCCTAATCATAATAAGATTATGATTCTGTCTAACCCTATACCGGCCGTGACGGGCCGTGGGCCGCACACATGTATTCGGCTACTGTTCATTCGAAGCCCATAAACTTTAAATGATATTAATCCAACCCATTAGTAACAGGCTGGATGCGGGTAGTACATGTGGGCCGGGTTTATGACCCGGCTGGGGACTATACGTCATCATGTCCCCCCAGTCTAGTTGTTAAAGCCGTAGGCGGAATATCTAGACTAACAAGATGCTCCCCGGACGTACCAAGCCGCACTTTGACGACCGAGACAAATTAAATGCAACAATGAATATGGTCTGACGTATGACCGCATATCCCGACACAAATGACTGTTCACCTGCCATTTGACTAACAAAGTGCAAAACAGTCAAAACCTCGAGCGGCGTAACCTTTTGAGTCAGAAGTGACCCATGGGTCCCACCTGACTTTTCACTTGCCACTTGCTTCCCAACCATACGATTTAGGATAGTGGAAAACACGTGTCATGAATCCAACGAACCATGACTTTCAAGGAAACCCTATAAATAAGTCGCCCATACGGTTGTGTGTGACACACAGTCTTTTCCTTCATTTCTACCATTAGAGCTTTCCTTCTTATCACCACCTTCTTACGCACGGATCCCTCCTTACGTAGGTTAGAATACCACGCCCTCATCTTTTTTATTTAAGAATTGCTCAAAGAAACAACCCTTCTATTGTATCCGTGCTCAACGTAATGACTGAGGAGAAATTGGGGAACTTTTGCTCTGATTTCTTCATTCCTAGAAACCTTCACCCTTCTCTATGTGGTGCAGGGGACCTCATAACTGAGGCACCCCAGGAAAGATTGGCCTATACACCAGTCCATTTGATGCGGCCAACTACCGCATTCCTTTCACTCGTTTCCTTGTAGATCTCTTAGGTTATTATGACGTACATATCACCCAACTACACTGTATAGGCGCATGTAAGATTAGACAGTTTGAAATCCTTTGTCGTGCAAGAAGCATCCCTCCTACCGTAGAGTTATTTAGACTATTTTATACCCCAATTTAGTAAATGGGTGGCTTTCCTTTAAGAAACGATCCCCAAACAGCCCCACAGCCCACAATAATGCCATGGACTCGCTGAAAAATTGGTACGACCATTACTTTTTATCGACTCAATAGTGTGGCCGACCGATTTCGTTCTTAAACATAGATTATCTCCTGACCCTCCTCCGTGTGTTGGTACATATCCGCAACATTCCCAAGAAATAGATAGGAATAGAACAAGGTTCCTTAGGAATCTACCCGAGTCATTCCTTTGTTTGCTAGGGATTAGCCACAACTACTTCGGCCCGTCCAAAGGATATCATGTATTCTGGAGGAGGCGTGGTGAAGGTAGGTATAGTATCCGCACATCAAAGACATACATAAAGCCTGCTGTTCATAACTAACATACTTTGTTTTCTTGATAGAAATGAACTTCTTTGGGATCCTTCGTCAGGTTGATCCAAAACTTATACCATAGGGAGCCCGTCCTAGACGTGAGAATGAGCTACCCCTTCTCGAGCATACCCGAAACGTGACAATAGCCTTAGCAGCTGTACCAGATCCGCAATCTGACGAAGAAGACACAACACTCATGATGACCCTCGTGGATTTTGACAACGAGGATGGGGACAACCTGATGTTGGAGGATGAAGTCGGGCCCTCCTCTCCGCCTAGGACTGCCACCCCCGCCCTCGAGGAAGAGCAAGGTGATAACATAGAGAGGACTACCTCCAGCCTTCGCCAAATGCTGGGCGATGACGAGGAGGAAGTACAACATGTAGAAGAAGAGGAAGAAGAAGAAGAACCCCAGCCTGCCCCAAAGCATACCCTTAAGAAGAACAAGCGGGTAAGAAGAGTTGTCCAGGCCGAGGTCGGGGAACACAATGCCCCTATGAAGAGACTGCGTGAGGATCACCCCCGCAATCAATCTGTTGAAAGCACCAACCAAGCCTTAGAGACGGCGCAAGCTGCACGCGTGGATCCGGACGTGCCGTTACCAGATGCCGAGCCAGTCACTCGAGTACCCCCTACTACGTCAAAACTAGGAAGAACCAACACGTAAGTCTATCGTATATGTTTGTCATTATATCCGTTGTCTAAGTAAAAGGTACGTCCTTCCATAAACAATATTTAATGTCTATTCCAATTGTTGTCGCAGGGATGAACAAGCTGGTGCCGCACCTACCCAAGTGGCACGGAAGGAGAAGGAGAAGGAACCTGTCCCGCATATCACCGCGACCAGATCTGGCCCAGTCTTTGAGGAAGGTACCCCCACGGCTTCACAAGAAGTACCAGTGTTCGGCCCTCATACACAGTTCAACCCTGACTGGAAGATCACCACCGGTTCACGGATGATACAGGCCAAAGAATGCCGTGACTATCTAAATAACTGCATCCCTCCCGATCTGGTAAAAGATGTAAATGCACTAAGCCATGTAGACTTGGTGGATGAATACAATGGTGCCTTGGTTCATCAGATGGCCATGGGTACTTCCATGCGGGTAAGATTTGAGGCCGCCTTAGAGCATATTGATTCTTTGAAGAGAAAAGTTGGCCGGAGAGAGAAGATGATTAAAGATAATAAGGCCCGGATTGCCGCCCTCCAGTCCCAGCTTGCTACTGTCGAGGCTACTATTAAAGAACAAGTAGCGCATGCCAACGCTCATGATCAACGCGTGGCCGAGCTTCAAACTCAACTTGAGACTAAAACAGCTAAGGTATGTATCCATACCGCATCATGCCCACGCCACACTATCCTGCATTCTAATACTTGATGTATCACATACAGGCGACTGCGGCAGAAGCCTTGGCCAAGTCCTCCTCTGACCAAGTGTCCACCCTTACAAAAGAACTTGAAGATGCACATGCATTGATCCAGGGTGAGGAGAGACTAAAAGAGGAGCTTGCCCATGAAAGGGTCATGGCGGAACAATTGAAGGAGGCTTCCACACAAAAAGACACCTTGGTGAACGTCATTACCTTAGAGAGTGATGATGTGTTGTATCCCCAGCTACTAGCAGCCATTGTCGGCCGTAGGTGGATGGTGGGCCATGGGACGTGCCTGGCCGTCACAAAAGTGTTGGAGGCCCCACAATTCGTACAACAGTTTGCAGATCTCGTGTCGGATGGCATCGACCACGACCGTCATGAGGGAAAGGTCATGGTCGCAGAGCTAATAAGGAAGAAGCAAAACTTCACAAAGCATGCCTACTTCAACACTAGAGCTGCTGAGAAGATGACCGCGTCTATGGCCGCCACGCGAGATCTTAACTACCCTTTCTTGGCTGAGCTGGAGGCTACAAAAGATGCATCAAATAAGGAGATTATGGAGAAGCTAAGCCTTGGTGCCTTCTCTCAAGACGAGGGACACTCCCGGACTCACTTCACTCCCTCCCCAGCCAACTCACTCTTCCCATTTATGAAGACGTCACCAGGATCTTAGTTGGTGAACAGCTATTAAGTGAGGTGCTGGAGGTGAATGCGGCTCAAGCTCTAGAACGAAAAGAACATGGTGAGGTGTTGCCTCGCCTAGCAGAAGAGCAGTGGGAGATAAGTAGGTTTCTCCCCCCCCCCCCCCATGTAGGGCGCTCCTAAATTTGTTGTAACTCTTGAATAATCTGGTCTGTAACTTAAACATTCATCCGTGGATGTCCACGGCATATTATCCTTTGTAACATTATCGTGAAGATTCAGAATAATATTTATAAGTCCGTGTTAATCACGGTGATTTTGATAGTTGGAAACTTGCTTATATTCCTTTTGATATCATATACATGTGCCGCATGACGTGTCACGTCTTACCTAGAATAAAACCAAGTCTATATTTTACTAGACGTGCGACGTACGTCTTTATCATGCAAAGCACTATGTGGGTGCGGCATATGGAAACTTATTACAACGTCTTGTAAAGAAGGTGTCTAGTAAGGATACATGATCCACGTCACTGGGGTTGCATCCCTCTTATGCGACAAGTTGAATTATTAGGTTCACTTAATCCTCTTACCCCACCTGGAGGCGAATAGTACATGTACGGTTTTAAATGAATGCATATGAATAAGAGATAGCACATTATAGGAATAATAACTAAATCTATACGATAATAATTTGCACATACAATCTAAAAGATATGACAATAATTTGCACAAGAACGAGTCGTGGAGCTAGCTAGGAACCACAGCGTTTTATTAGAACGTTTACAATTTTTTTTATTATTTTTTTTGACAAGAATGAAAAAATCCTAAAAACAAATAGAACGTAGAAAGCATGAAAAACACACACAAAAGATAATACATGGATCTTCATTGAAGCCAACTATAGTGAAGTGTCTATGCGGAAGCCGTAGACTTTCAAAGGTAGCATCTTTTAAGATTACAGATATTCCATGTGCGTTCCAGATCACGGCCATCCATATCACACAACTTGTACGCGCCCCGTCCTAAAGCTTCCGTAACCTCATACGACCCTTCCCACTTGGGGCCCAGCTTTCCTGTATTCTCCGCTCGACTTGCCTCGTTGGCACGATAGACAAAATCTCCCGGTCGAAAGGAAACACCTTTAACCTTTGCGTCGTAATAAGCCTTCATATGTGCCTTTGACTTGGCCTCATTGATAGCCGCTATTTCTATTTTTTCCTCCAACAAGTCCAGATTAATCCAGAGTTGCTCGTCGTTCGTGACAACATTAACCTCCGTTGTGCGGATGGTTGGCATTCCAATTTCTGCTGGTATGACAGCTTCAGTCCCATAGGCCAACGCAAATGGAGTGTCCCCATTGTGAAGGTCTACGTAATCTTTGGCCTATTCTAGATGATGGATTTAATTGATAAAGATGGTTGATTAGATGGATTTGATAGATTGGATTGTTTTATAATATAAAGAAGATGAAGAAGGGAGATGATGGAGTAGAGAGAGAAAGGAGAGAAGGGAGAAAAGTAGAGAGAGAAAGTAAAGATAGATTGATTGATGAATGAAAATGACCAACCCCTCCTAACATGCTAGGAGGGGATATATATAGCCCACCCTACATGTGGGCTATATGGACTATACATTTACTAAATGGATCACGAGCCCACTACATAATTATCGTTGGAGCGACCGATCCTTCATAAATACGTAAAACGTATTTCCAACAATCTCCCCCTAAGGGAGGTCGCTCCAAGAGACAAAGTTCTAAATAGTCTATATCTCGTGATCTATGCTAACTAAGATGTGACCGAGACTTTATTGGGAAAAACGTATTTCCAACAATCTCCCTCTAAGGGAGGTCACATCTTTTTACAAAATCTTAAACCTAGCATCTATGCTTGAGTCTTCAATCTTGTTCTTGTGAATATGCTTGATGTGATCTTTGACTTTAGTCTTGAGCATGTTTCCTTGCCTTGACCTTGTGCATTCTTCACTTGTGATATTTGCCTCTTCGTGACTTCATGTTCCACATACTTATACTTTTAAATTCTTGAAAGCATCAGAGTTTGATACAGCGAAAGACTTGACCTTCGGGCTTTCTTGAATTTGTTGAAGTACTAATTGTATGTAGTATAAGCATGTGGTGACGACTTCTTCTGGATTGTACACCGCAATGCCACCTTCTTGTTACGCTGCATAAGACAGTTAGCAACAAACAATATACACGGATGAAATGGCTTTGAACATTTCATTCTAATTCGGTAGCATTTTACCTACGGTCGGTGAAGACCGTTGGACGATATTAAATATCGTACTTGTGGCAGGTAGTTTCAATAAAGAACCTCCTTGACAAGATTTCGCGGGTAAACCCGTTCTCTTTACTCGACCGTCCAATGCTGACTGCGAACGTAAAGAGTGAATCATTTGGATAATCTTATCCGCATGATTTGAAGCCGTCAATTCATGTTCCTGGAACAAGTGAAGTTCAATTAAGAACCGCACCGTCGTTGCTTTCCAGTTGTCACTAGCTTGATTCATATAGAATCTTGCAAGTTACCTACCAAGTGCTGTTTGATGTTAACACTAGAAGGATTTCCATTCGTCACTGTAACTACTTAATAGTATTACTCTGAATGTTCTGGCAAGATCACTAAGATATTGCGTAGAGGCATGGAACGTGTTTAAATTCATTTAAGAATTAAACCACTGTTGCTTTCCAGTTATCACAAGTTTGATTCATAAAGAATCGCAAAAGTCACCTACCATGAGATTTTTGATATTCACTCAAGAAGGATTTACATCTTCATTGTAAATACTTTCGTGTTACTCGGATGTTCAGGCAAGATCATGAAGATTTTGCGTAGGACTCTTAAGATCTTTCTTGCTTTTCACAGTGTGTGAAGAAGCAAGGAAATATGAAAGTGTGTCCTAATGAGATATTTGATGATCTCAAATGGCTCTAGACTCGATCGTGCATTTTGGATTTTTAGTGATCGGAGGCTGGAGAGGAGTGCCACCTGTTCAATACCAATTTATTCAGAGTGAATAAATCATTAGATAATGCGTTGTCTCCGTGTGATTAAAACAAATATCTTTTGAGAGATATCTGAGTTAGCTGGGATGGGTTGTGACTTGCATCACTGGGTCCATGATGTCTGTCTTTAATATTAAGAATCATTAAACAATGATCTTAATAGCATATGTATTGACCCGGTTTCTGCCTAAGTTATAAGGAGGGCTTCTTTCTTTACACCCTTTATCTTTACAATTCTTTTTCATTCTTCAACCCCTTCAATGCTTACCAATACGTCATCACTAGCACCTTGTTGTGATTGTTCCAGTGCTAACTTAAGTACTTGGTCGGCATTCAGCTACATTCACAATCTTTCTCCATCTTTCCTAAAGACTACTATTTCTAGCTATGGAATGTCCTTGGGAAGATTCCTCCGGTTCAAGAGGAATCATTGGACTTTAACCTATCCTACCATCCTTATGTCACCACAATCTTCATCATCGTGAATAGAGATGTTTTGGGTAAGTGTATGTCACCATGAAATCCATTTTGAAGTGCAAATCCATTTTGCTCCCCCTTAACATATGCCACGATATCCGAAAACATTTCGCACATGTCGGGATGAGCTAGCACGTTAAGTCAAACCATTTGTGATTAATCATTTCCCATATTAAATCACATTTTCTCCCCCATATTAAAAATATTAACTCAGTCTATGTTTTTAATATCAATTGATTTAATAGCGTTTTAAGAAAATTTGGGAAGAAAAATGCAAATCCAATAATCTTCATGAATTACACAAGCTCCCCCTCAAATTAATGAGGTTGTACTTGAAACGTAAATTAAATACCTTTTAAACACAAGTGTAAGGTATTTATCACGTGCAAAGATCATATATGATAATGAATTCACAAGATTAGCAATTTACGAGGTTGGACCTGAATGATGGAGAACATCATATGAAAGAAGCACATGGTTCTTGTTCACGAATGTTGGTCTTCCTCGTAACTTTTGAAGTTATCTCTTGACTCCTTGTGTATGATTGATATCGTTGTCTTAACACCAATATGTGAACTTGGCACTCTCGGTATCAAGGATTCTGAATGCTGGACAATTGCTCCCCCTCCATTGTTGACCCGTGTTCTATTGAAAGAGCTGTAGTCACCGTTTGAGTAGTCGCATCGTCGAGTATGTAGATATCAATTGTAAGTTGCTACGGTTGGTGGAGATGATAACTTCGGATTCTGAAGTCAAAGCTTTCCGGTGAAATGCTTGACTTCAATGTGAAAAGCGGGTTACTATCGGAAATAATAGCAAACCATTTTGAGCATGTTTTAAAAGTTTGAACTTCTGCTCGAACTTTATTTACAACCCCGTGTCATTATTTAATGACATTTCTAGGTTCGTAAATATTATCGATTCCAGAAGACATGCTCTTTTTATCAAAACATTTTTGAACACATAATTTTGAATGTTTTAGAAAAACCTTTTGAGAAATTCTTGAAAAATTGTGTTCAAAGTTTTGAAAACCAATTACTTGAGCTTAAGATTTGGAATATCTTAGGAAAGCTCAAGTCCGAGAAGTTGTAAACTTCTCGTTGTTAAGGATAAGTTTATCATCGGCGATAAACTTTCCTTTTATCTGAAGAACGAGTCCTAAGCTGACATTTACTTAGAAGTCGTGTTCATGAGCTTGAAAACTTTGACTGTTTTAACGGAAAGCTCATGACCGAGAAAGGTTAATTTCTCGTTACGAGGAAAAGTTCTCTTATTTAAAAGATACACTTTCCTTTCTGAGCTTAAAACTTCGAATGTTTTAATACAAGCTCATGACCGAGAAATGTTAATTTCTCGTTATGAGGATAAGTTATCATAAAATATAATCTTTCCTTTATTTGAAGTTCGAGTTACAGTCTGACATTTAACTGTAAGTCATTGTGCATGAGCTTAAAAACCTCGAATGTTTTTAATTTTAGCTCATGCCCGAGAAAACTTAATTTCTCGTTGTTAGGATAAGTTTATCATCGGCGATAAACTTTCCTTTCTTTGATGCACGGGTTACCATCTGATATTTAATGATAAACCATATACACGAGCTTAAAATCTTTGAATGGTTTTAGGATAAGCTCGTGTCCAAGAAAACTTAATTTCTTGTTAAGAGGGTAAGTTATCGTTGCGTGGATAAACTTCCCTGTCTCTGAAGTCCGGGTCGTCGTCTGTCATTTAACGAGGAGCCATAGTGCATGAGCTTAAAAACTTGGAATGTTTTTGATATAAGCTCATGCCCGAGAAAAATTAATTTATCGTTATAAGGATAAGTTTATCATCGGCGATAAACTTTCCTTTCTTTGAAGATCGAGTTATAGTCTGTAATGTGACTATAAGTCCTTGTATTGCAGCTTAACCATGAATCCCCTGAGACATTTGTTTCTCTGATATCTGCTTCTTCAGCAACCAAACTCTAAGAGTGTCCTTAGTTGAACGGTATACAATGATTGGACCGCTTCGTTCTTTTGGAACATCAACTTTGGTACCTGCATTCTCATTAGGAATTTGCTTGCTTTGACATGGGTTAGCGATATCAATTTTAGAAGCACGTGGGGGTTCACAGTTGTCTTTACTTGTGTCAAAGGCGACCTGAGTAGATGATTCACTTATCTTAGCTGGCAAACGTTTCCTTTTATAGAAAACCTTAAGTTTAGGCTTAAGTGACGTATCATCTTTATCGATTTCCTCCCCAGTAGTCTTAGTAGAATCAGAGACTATCCTAGTTAAAGGGCACTCGTTTCCTACAAGAGTGAAAGTTCTACCAGTGGGGCGCCAAACTTTACCAAAGGGTTTGATTTTAGCTATCCACTGGGACTTAATTCTAGCACGGGAGTTCACCTCATCAAGTAACTTTTTGATACAGGAATCATGATTGGCTATAAAGACACATTTTCTACATGTTTTACAGGTAGCATATTTAATGTCCGAGTAATTCCTAGATGATTGATCGATGCTCCTAGGAGATGACATGCTACGGTTAGCAGTGTTGGGTAATCTAGAAGGCATGTGACTAGGATTGACATTGCTATCTCTTACATGTGTCTTTTGCATAATTTCCCTTAGACCAGATTTATGGCCAACGTCATTTGAACTAGTTCTAGACGTGGTCTTGGTATTTTTAGGGAAACTAGAGGCAATCATATGATTTGGTCTTGCTAAAGCTGGACTGATCACATAGGGCCTAGTTGCTGGAGTGTCTAGTCTAGAAAGATGAACCAAATCAACTTGGGAGGCAAACCGCGGTCTCGAGGATTGTGGTCGCTCGGATCTAAACGCAGTAGGTTGTCTGACGAACTGATTTGTAGGCGGTTTCCCCAAGATTGATGGTTTATCAAGCTTAGTGTCCACACTAGGTCCTCTATTTTTCCTTAACTCGTTTTTCAACGCGGCTATAACAAAGACCTTTTCCTGTACTTGAGCCTTTAATGTCTCATTCTCTTTAAGCACTCTATCTTGGGATGCCAATTTAGACTCTAGTAACTGAATTTGTTTCAAAAGATTATCCTTTTCAGCTTTAGAATCTAAAACTTTTTGATCCAATTTTCTTTCAAGAACAACGTTTGACTTTTCAAGTTTTTCAAAATATGTTTCAAATTTGTCCGTTTTCTTAGAAAATTCAAGTTTGACATCCTCAAGATCTTTTGATTGTTGAGCTACAATCGTTTCGAGCTCTCTAATCTTGGAATCAGAAACAGTCAATGAAGCAGTTATAGGATAATTATCATGATGTTTAGCATTTTGAACACATTCTCACCCATTATGACTCTCATCGGATGAATAAGAAGTGGTATTTCTATCACTCTTTTCCATCCCATGTTTGTCATAATTAGGTTCAAAATGCTCAATATGCGGCATGTCATCAGCATATACATCATAAATAACATTACATTGTACCATGTTTGCAGGCTCTGCGTCATAAATGGGTAAAGTGTCATCAAGAGAAATCTCATGAACATTCCCTGACGTGCCACTGGTATCATGTTGTCCTCCTGATTCCGTGTTCTTGCCATCGTTAGGCTCCAAGTTGTCAACCGTATGACCATTCTCCTCTTGCATCTGTGTCATTGATTCTTGCACTCCATTATCATACACTTGCTGAAGTTGTGATCTTTGATAAATCGAAGACGAGACCGATGTCATGAGTTTCAATATTGTATCACGGAAAACTCGAAGCTCGGTATGTGTATCTCGAAGAAAAGATTGGCAAATCACTGAACTTTCAGACTTGATGATATTGTATTGGAGGAAAGGCGTGAGTTGTGTCACAAGAGTCTTATATGCAAGTGCCGATGCAGAGTGATTGAAGTTTTCATTGTTGAGTTGCTCGGCGAGTTGGGTCAAAGTGGTGAAAATTGAGTCGATGAATATATGACGATCTTGACCAAAGATTGTCACAAATTCGCTCCCTCCTTGGATCGTCGAAAGAGTGACAAGATGAGACTGGAGCATTTGAAAGGAAGTGATGCCGCTTTTCCTAACTTTGTTTTGCATTAAATGCGATTCTCCCTTTTGACATGTCGAATCGAACGAATCCATTAAATATCGATTAAGAATGACGTGGATGTTGTTGTTTTCGGGATTTTAGAATTCGTTAAAAAAAACGAAAGACCCGTAAATAACACTTAAAATTCCTCGATTGATGATATAAATGAAGCCCGTTACTTTGACTCATCACGTTTGTCTTTAAATCCGGCCACAATAACGTTTAACCCGACAAATATTTTTCCACGTTAACTTTTAAAATACCCGCCTCAGCACGATGTACCAAAATCAATTGACAAAAATACAAAATAACATAAACTAAAATTAAAAAATTTTTACTTAAGTTAAAGAATCTTACTTAACTAAAATTTAAAAAAAAAATAATAATTCTTTTGGGAAAAAGGTGCCATTGATTGAACGGGTGGCCTTGTTTCCTCCGCCGGACCACGTGGAGACCAAATATTAAAAGAGTATTTGCCTTGTATCCTCCGTCCTTTGACCTTATACCTCAAACAAACCGCCCCCTTTTTATCTCTTCCTCCTAAAAACTCTCACAAACTAATCTCTCTCAACCAATCTATTCTCCCTCTCTCAATCACTCGAAAACTAAATCTGATTATCTCTCTCAAAGATTATTCACACAGCCACCATCTGCAAATAAACAAGAGAAACCCTTTCCATCTCAAATCCCCACATATCTCGTCATTATACACCCGAAGCAGCCCACGAAAAACAATAAAATTATTGCTTTCAATCCGAATTAAATAAACAAGGCTTCAAGATCTTGATCAGACAAGGTCTCGGGTAGGTACTAACGTTTCTTTATTTTAATTTTTGGATCAATGACCATTGTGAGATCTTTGTAAAAAATTCTATCATCTGTCGCGTCATTCTGTCGAGTGTCTTGATTGAGTCTTTGGTGAGGTCTTTGTTACGAGAGGGTTCTGTTAAAAGAGTGTGAGGGTCTTGGTTTGTGAAGGTATGTGGGTGCAGTCGGGTGGAAAAAGATGTTGAGGTTTGTTGTGGAAAGAGTGTCGGTGAGGGAATAAGGTGAGGGAGTGTCGATTGATGATAGATGGGTTGGTGGGTGATACGATAGGGTGACGAGTTAGTTTTTGTGAGGAGACGAGGGGAATATAGATCGAGTCTGAGGGAGTCTAGTTTCGAGTCTGTTCGAGTCACTGAGTCGAGTCTTGACACAGGTTTTTCGAGTCTGTTTGAGTGGTGTCGATGTTTTGAAACCAGTTTGATGATTTTGTTTAGCAGTCGAGAGTCGTGTAAAGATTTGTGTGGGTTTGTGTTTGGTGTAGTGAGGGTGTGAGGGTTGAGAGTATGTTGATTTGTTGAGTCTTGATCGAGTCTTGGTTGAGGGGTGAGTGAATCGAGAGGATTGGTTTGACAGGTTAGAGGAGAGAGTCTTGAGTGTTGAGACTTGAGAGGGAGAGGTCAAGTCTGGGAGTCCAATCTTGTGTTTGGGTTTTGTTTGGTCAGATGAGTCGAGTCTGTCCCGTTATGTTTGAATTCTTCTTCATTCGGAAGATTTCATTCATTCGGAAGTTTTCATTCATTCGGAAGATTTCATTCATTCGGAAGTTTTCATTCATTCGGAAGTTTTCATTCATTCGGAAGTTTGCATTCATTCGAAAGTTTTCATTCATTCGGAACTTTCGTTCATTCGGAAGTTTCGTTCATCCGGAAGTTTTGTTCATCCGGAACTTTTGTTCATCCGGAACTGTTGTTCATCCGAAACTTTTGGTTTGATTCGGAAATTTTGATCCGGAACTTTTGGTTTGATTCGGAACTTTAAGAATGACAATTTTGGACAGAAAGATGATAACCAGGAAACTTTTGACAGTTTGACAGTTGACCAAAAAAGAAAAACCCAGATAAGATAAAACTGATAAACTGATAAACTGATAAACGAAAAACTCATTAAAAAATTTATATAAAAAACTGATTATAAAAAATTGATAAAAGAAAAAAAAAACTAATAATAAAAAAATTAAAGTGGAAACTGATTATAAAAAAAAAATAAAAAAAGGATAAAATTAAAAGTTCAATTTAAAGAATTCAAACAAAAATTCAATCAAAATAGAAAGGGATTTATAAATAAAAATACAAAATTAAAAAGAGAAAAACACAAATTTTTTATAAAAACACAAACTTTTTAAGATTTGATAATAAAAGTTTTTGATTTTTGTATAGAAATTTGTGATTTTTATCTAAAAAGTAAGCAAATCTAAAGATTTGACATGATTTAAAGCATAAAAATACAAACTTTTTAAGATAAAAGCTTGATTAAATCAAAACCCACCAAAATCAATAAAAAATAAAAGCAAGAATAAACCAATCAAACCTTGGCTCTGATACCAATTGAAGGTCTACGTAATCTTTGGCCTATTCTACATGATGGATTTAATTGATAAAGATGGTTGATTAGATGGATTTGATAGATTGGATTGTTTTATAATATAAAGAAGATGAAGAAGGGAGATGATGGAGTAGAGAGTGAAAGGAGAGAAGGGAGAAAAGTAGAGAGAGAAAGTAAAGATAGATTGATTGATGAATGAAAATGACCAACCCCTCCTAACATGCTAGGAGGGGATATATATAGCCCACCCTACATGTGGGCTATATGGACTATACATTTACTAAATGGATCACGAGCCCACTACATAATTATCGTTGGAGCGACCGATCCTTCATAAATACGTAAAATGTATTTCCAACACATTGGCTGTTTTAATCATCCTCCTATGTGCCCATAGAACATGTGGAAGCTCATCTACCCATTTGGAACTTCGTTCATCCAAGCGTGCCTTGATGCCTTTACCTAAGCTTCTATTTGCCTGTTCCACAAGACCATTTGTCTGCGGGTGCTTAACAGATGCGAAGCGCCGCGTGATATTTAATGTTGCGCACCAGTCCTTGAATGGATTATCCGCGAACTGCTTCCCGTTGTCCGAGATGATTTCTCCTGGCAAGCCAAAACGACATACGATGTTTTCCCAAACAAACTTTTTAACCTGCTTGCCCGTAATGGATTTAACCGCTTTAGCTTCTATCCATCGTGTAAAGTAGTCCATTGCGACGATCAAGAACATAACTCCCCTTGCAGCCACGGGAAAAGGTCATGCAATGTCAATCCCCCACTTATAGAATGGCCATGGGGATATGATGGGTGTCAGTTCCTGCTGCGGATGTCGCGGTACTGGTCTGTGCACATTGTAATCACTGCATTTACGAATCATGTCGCGTGCATCCTTATTCATAGTAGGCCAGTAATATCATGTGCGTAGAGCTCGTGCCACTCCAGATCGGGGACCTGCGTGCATACCGCATAGCCTTTCATGTATCTCACTGATCACATAAGTAGCCTGGCGCGGCCCAACACATCGTAACCACGGCTGTAAGAAAGAGCGCTTGTAAAGAATACCTTCTCGAAGCTCAAAGTGCTGCGACTTCCTTCTGATACGCCGTTCCGCCTTTTCCTCATCCGGAAGGGTTTCGTCAGTTAAATAGCTGATGATCGGGGTCATCCATGTATGTCCATCTTCCTCAACTATAGATGTGACTTCCCTTTCTGTTATAGACTTTTCCTTTAGTATTACTACCAAGACTTGCTTCGATAAGTGGGAAAAACTTGTAGACGCAATCTTGCTAAGAGCGTCCGCCTTCTTGTTTTCACCTCTTGGTACCTGTTTGATTGAAAACTTTTCTGAAAGTAGCGATGAGTGACTTAACTTTCTCCAAGTATCGAACCATGTTATCCTCCTTGGCTACGTAACCCCCTAGAATGTGGTTCGCGACAAGCTGTGAGTCTACGTAAGCCTCAAGGTTGCAGACTCCCATTCTAGCGGCGATTTTTAAACCCGCAATCAACGCTTCATACTCGTCCTCATTATTAGTTATGTGAACTCAAAGCGCAGGGCGTATGTAAACTTCATTCCTTCCGGATTCGTAAGGATGATACCAGCTCCTGATCCGTCCGTGCACGAGGATTCATCAATGAGTAATACCCATGGTACCTCTGGAGCTTCCTCTCGTTGTATTACTGTTCCGTCCTCATATGGCTTCTCAACCAAGAAGTCTGCCAAGATTTGTCCTTTGACTGCGGTCCTTGGTCTATAGAAGATGTTATGCTCTCCTAGCAGAATGCTCCACTTCTGTAACCTGCCGACCATATCTGGTTTTGAGATGATTTGTTTTATTGTTTGATCAGTAATAACCACAATTGGGTGCGCCTGGAAGTACCGGCGCAACCGCTTTGTAGCGAATACTAATGCTAAAACCAATTTCTCCATAGAGGAATAATTCAACTCCGACCCTTGTAGTGTTCTACTTATGAAGTAGACCGGAGTCTGGACTGTGTCCTTGTCCGTCATAAGTATTGCACTTATTTCTCTGTGTGTAGCCGACATATACATGATAAGCTCTTCCTTGGGTCGGGGGGCCACTAACATGGGAAGATCTACGAGGTGCTACTTAAGCTGACTAAAAGCTTCTTTAGCTTCATTTGTCCAACGAAAATCTCCCTTCTTGATGCACTTCTTGAGTGTTTTGAATAGGGGGAGTGACTTCTCCACAGACTTCGACAAGAACCTGTTTAACCCGGCCAGCTTTCCATTTAATGATTGTACCTCTTTCTGCGTCTGAGGAGATGGTAACTGTATCATCGCGTCTGTCTTTTCTGGGCAAGGTTTGATCCCGTTTGGATCGATCATCAACCGAAGGAACATCCCTTCAGTTGCCCCAAACATGCATTTTTTTGGATTCAGTTTCATATTGATCCTCCTCAATGTGTCAAACGTCTCTTGGACGTCACGGAGAAGTGGCTCCTCCGTATGACTTTTGATGACTAGATCGTCAACGTAGACCTCAAGGTTGCGACCTATCTTTGAGTCGAAGGCTTTATCAACTAGTCGCTGATATGTTGCCCCGACGTTCTTTAGTCCGAATGGCATTTTTGTATAACAGTATACGCCATGGCTGGTATGAAACGCCGTCTTCTCCGCATCCTCTTCCGCCATCTGGATCTGGTGATATCCCTTGTATGCGTCTAAGAAGCAATTAAAGGGATACCTACATAAGGATTCCACCTTCCAGTCAATCTCTGGTAACGGATAGCAGTCCTGTGGACAGGCTTTGTTCAGGTCCGTGAAGTCCACGCACATGCGCCAGCTCCCATCATGCTTCTTTACCATGACCGGGTGGGATAACCACTCATGGTAGTATACCTCACGCATAATTCCTGCGTCCACTAATTTCCGTACTTCATCTAGTATAACTTGGCTGCGTTCTGGTGCTTGACCACGCTTCTTTTGCTTAACGGGAAGATATCCCTGGCGGATTTGAAGTTTATATTATGCTATCGCACGCGGCATACCCGTCATATGCTTGTGCTCCCATGCGAATACATCCAAGTTTGCTTTCAGTAGAGAGCACATGGCCCTCTTGCCGCTATCCGAGAGCGTTCCTCCTATGGACACCTCTTGTTCCGGGTAATCGGGATGGATTGCCACCTTCCAGTTGGGGGTGGTGATCCTTCCTTGACGGGGACAGGTAGGACTGGTGTTGCCACGGCGTGACATTCGGATGTTGGTTTGATTGAGTTATAGATGGTGACAATTCCTCCTTCCACGGGGAATTTAATCATTCCGTGAGCCGTGGAGGGTACTGCCCGTATGGCTAGGATGCCTGGTCTTCCTATGATCCCATTGTATGGAGAGTGTGAACGTATCACCATAAAATTCATCTACGCCGTAGTGGAATGCTCTTCATTCCCAATGGTTACTAGGAGACGCAACTGTACTATCGGCCATATGGTGTCTCCACTAAAGCCGATGAGCGGCGACGTGGCCGGTACTAATCGGCTTCTTATTTCTGGTCGTAGTTGTACGAAACAGTGTTCGTACAGTACCTCCGCTGATGAACCTCCATCCACATACATACGGCGAACATTGTGTGTTCCAATGCTTACCTCAATCGTGAGAGGTGCATCGGCCACGTCGCTTGCCGTAATGGGAGGGAATGAGATTTCTCTGCCGCGTGAAAATTTTTGACTAATTTTCTTCTCTGTGCGGCGCTGCCAGGATTTGATCATGTATAAGGTCGAAGGTTTATCCTTTTGGGGATCCTTCCTGTCATGCTTCTTGTTGTCCTTTTCGTCCTTCCAATCCTTGACCAAATGTCTGAGTTTGCCTGACTTGATCAGTGACTCAATGTGCTTCTTGAGCCGGATACATTCCTTCGTGCCGTGTCCCTTGCCGTTGTGGAATTCGCAAAAGCGATTTCCTTGACAACGGTCTACTAGAGTCGTCATTGGGGGAGGTCTCGGGAAGTTGGCCCCTTCTTTCAGCAAGATCTCCCGGTAGGGCATCTTTAGAGGGGTAAATTTATCCTCCGACCACCCTCCTTTGTTTTGGATCTTGTAGTCCGAGCTCCTTCCACTACCTTGGTTGTTTGACTACCCGACTGTCTCCTGGACTGGTCATTCGATCGATAGTTGTGGTTTCCTTTTGAAGGATAGGCCGCGACTACCGCGGTTTCTCCTTCTATGATGTTCCTGACCCTTTCCATAAGGTCGGCATACTTCTCTGGTCGCTTGTCATTGAGGTGCCTAATTAATTCCTTGTCAGTTATGGCGTGCATGTAATCGGAGATTTTTAGGAGCTCCAACATCATTTTTGTGCGCGTGCACTCATCATTAAAGCGTGCCGTGAAATCCTACAGGCATTTGCTTGACAGTTTCTAATGAGACCGGATCCCTATTATACTTCTTTCGCTGAGTATAATTGTTTTTGAACGCTGTGCACAGCTCAGTGAAGCTATCAATGCTTCGGGGGAAGAACCTCAAACCAATCACGGGCATTACCAATCAAGGTTGAATTGAACATTTGGCACCATATAGGCATGGGTCATCGTTCGATTTTCGCCTGTGTGTCAAATATCTTTAGGTGATCGTCCGGATCACCAGACCCATCATAAGTCTTGACGTAAGCTAGCATCGCTTCTTATCCTCGGAGTAATTCCGTATGTGGAGAGTAAAAGGGTCTTCCCTAGGATCACACCATGGTCGGGTGAGATTAGGGTCACGCCATCGGCGAGAGGGATAGCCTCCTTCCACCTCATGGTAGTAAGAACCACCGTAGTACCCCTCATCGCCCGATGGTGGTGGAGGGGTACGCTTAGGTCGGCGACGCTTGGGTGGATGGTCGTACGAGTCTTCCCCTGATGGACCGAGGGAAGGGGGCGGTGCCCCACCTCTTGGTAAAGGATCCTCCCTATGAGAAGAGCTAGGAGCCTTTTTCCCGGTATTCATCCTATCCCACACGCTTGTGCGGCGATTGTTCCTGGTTAATTCCAAGTCCAGTCGTTCGGCTGAGTCATCGGATCTATCTCCTTCTTCACGAGATTGTAGTAGTTCCTACATGACACGATCCCCTATGCGTTCGAACACATTACGAGGTTGAGGGGATTTCTTAAAGAGGTTTCGTTCCTGGGGTTGTGCCCTCTTCTTCCTTTGAGTCTGAGGAGAAGTGCCGGATGTGGCCCTGCCAAAGTTGAGCCTAGATAGGAGGTTCCTACCTAGGTATAACCTGGACGCGATACCTGGGACGATCCTCTCGAAGTTCTGCGTGAGAACTCTAGCGAGGTCTTCCTCACTAAGTGGTTCGACTTCCACTTTTTCCTCGGTCGATGGCCTGTGCGGCTCCTTGTTAGGGGGCTTAGGCGCACTCCCTGGATCAGGGTTGTCCAAGGTCGAGGTAGGTGGTGGGGTGATAGCAGACATGCCTATCACACCCATGGACTGAAAAAACTTCGGTTATTTGGTCCACCTGTTTGGTTGCAAGGGGACTGAGTGGGAATGAGTATTGTAAAACCCGCATGCGTTTACCATGAACAGTACACTTATGATCGTACGTACATGATTAAAACTTTCCTTAAATAACATGAAAACATACCATAAATATTATATACAAGAATTATTTACGTGTTATTACACGATAAGTATTAAATACGTGTTAGTACAGGATAATTATTAACCATAATAATTATGGTCACGAACATAAAATCATGAACATAAAATCATGAACATAAAATCACGAACATATAATTACGCACTTATGTATATTATTAATACGATGATTGTCGTTACGTACAAGTAATATTAATAGCATGAATAATTAATAATTACATAACACGTAAACACGAATACTTAAAACCATCATTATTATTATTACTACGTATATTAAATTACACGACAAGTAATTACGTACGTAATGTTCACTTTTATCACGTATATAAATAACTATGAAAGTCATGACATTTAATACTCGTTTACGCGTACCATTTTAACAAGATGCAATTTAATTAAAGTATAATGTTTATTCGGGTTGTTTTAGACAAAGAAGAAAAAGGAAGGACTTGGGCTCAAAGCCCACGTGTGTTGGTTGGCCGTGTATACCAAAAAGACGGGGGGGGGGGGGAGTAATATTTACTTTAGACAACACCAAATCATCCTAAAAACCCTAAAACTAGAATACAACCGCCAGTTTTGTTTCTTCTTTCTTCTCTGCCGCGACCAACACCCAAGAAACAAGGAAAGGATCGAGGGCTTTGATCCTAGAATGACAAGGAGTGCGTTTTTTTGGATATCCTAAACCTAACACGAAAAAGAAACAAGTGTAAGTAACCCTAATCTCGTTTTCTTTTCTTTCTTTGCGTAATGAATCACGAATCCAGGTCTAAACATGTTAAGAACACGTAATACTAATGTTATATTCATGGGGGTTTTCGTTTTAGCCAGTTTGCACACAAACCGAGACACTCATGTGTCTCGGTGGCAAAAATAGACCACCAGCCACAACCCTAGCAGGGGTGTTGGCTTGGTTTGTGCTAGCAGTGGGAACCCCGCAGGGATGTTTTTCTGTCAGTGGGAACCGAGACCTTTAGGGTCTCGGTGGGAAATTATTACGAGCAGGGGAAACAGGCCACTGCCAGGGGCTATGGCAGTTAAAAGGGGTGTTTGGCTGCCTGTTTAAGAAAACAGTTAAGGGGGTGTTTGGTTTATGGTTTATGGACATAAATTAAGGGGCTGTTTGGTTCGGCGTATATATATAAAAACAACACGGGTTTTCACGGGTACGGTTCGCGACACGTTTTAATAAATTAATAACACATGGTTCGATCCATGATTATTTTTGTTCAAGTTTATTTAACCATACAAGTATATAATTTTACATGTTAATTAAATTAATTTGGCATTATATATAATTCATTTAATAAAAACATGAACTTAGGTTAATTATTATTATAGGATAATACATGTTTTTAACCTAATTATGTAATTATTTATTTTACATGATAGTTTTAATTAATTATTAAACATGACAAATAATTAATTAATAAACTTAGACTTAGGTTTATTATTATTAACTAAAAATACATGATTTTAACCTAAGTATTTTATTATTTAATTTAGACTATAGTAATTAATTAATTATTAAACATGACTTATAATTAATTAATTATCATGACTTAGGTTATATTAATATTAATATTAATACATGTTTTAACCCAAGTATATTACACACTTAATTTAATTAAATCATGTTTATATTTAATCAAATCTTATAACCTATAGTTTATGTAATTTACATGTTATAATTAATAAACTATACCATTTATCTCGTGACTTAGAATAATAATCAGAAAACACTTAAGCTTATATAATTAGCTTATTTAACCAGCTTATATCTATTTATGGAAACTTTCTATTTTTAGAAACTTATCTATTTTAAGCAGTAATTCTATTTTTGGAAACTTTCTATTTTTGGTAACTTTCTATTTTTGGAAACTTTATATTTTAGGAAACCTGCTATTTTTAGGAAGTTATTTATTATTGCACAACAAGTATAATAATACATGAAATACAAGTAGTACTTAATCAGAATAGACAGAATATATGATAAACACAGTATAAAGCTAAAATCAGTAAAACATGACATGAACATATAAAACAAGCTAAGACATGATATGAAACCAGTTACGTATTCAGTAATCAGATACTTATACACGTATGTATTTATGTAGCATTAGTGATACCGAAGTAGGATCTCCTTCCGTTCGTCTTCTTCATTCACTGGACATAAGGTACGGATTCCCGTCCTTTAAGTATGGATATTCTTTTGTTATTAGGATTCCCCGTATGCAGCCAACTGTTTTCCCATAGTATAAATTTATATGTTTGATTGCTTATGTTTAATTAGAATACCTAAAGCCATATACATGCATGACCAGTTTCACCTAGTTATGGAGGTACCATAACCATAACACTAGAGGCACTGGTGTTATGACTTCCCCACGGTGGAGTGATTACTCGTGGCGTCCCTTCAGCTTTTTGCCATATTATTATATTTATCATGTGGGGCGTATGGGTGCATCCTAGTTACATGTTTTCAGCAGATTACTCAGTGTGAATGTGGTGTGTGCCTTGCATCCTTCACAAGGAGCTGATCCCTCCTACCTAAAACCATTATATTAAATTAGAGGCAGCCCCTCTAATTTGCATGATGAGGTCACCCCTCCAAATATTCATGCACGGTGGTTTTTCATGACCTATATTGGCTAATGGTAAAATATGTTAAACAGATTTTACAAGATAAACATAAGGCTTTTCAAACTATAAAACCAGTTTCATTAAGACTTAACCGGGTTATTCGGGACTTAGTTTCTTCCGCTGTTATATGCTTATATGCATATACTATTCATGCTTTATTGTACATCCGTGCACTGAGCGTTTTTGATACTGTGATTTTGTATGGGTTCAGATTATGTCTCGATATCCTCTCGAATTGATCTCAGCCTTAAGTGGAATGATTTGTTCTTGGTTACTAAAAAAGGGGTTTAGTTTTCTAAACTACTAAAAAGTTTAAATGCACGGAAATGTAAACTTAAATTTAAAAATACTTAAATGAATAACAATTAATAAAACTTGAATTGAAATTAAAGTTGAAATTAAAATTAAAATTAATGTCACAGGCAACAGTAAAGAAACAGTAAGGAAACAGTAAAGAAACAGTAAGGAAACCTTAAAAATACCCAAAAGAAATTGATTCGGAAGATTGTCCTTGATTCGGAACTTTCATGCGGAAGTTTATCCGGAACTTCACCCGGAACTTGGTTCGGAACTTCGTTCGGAAGTTTGGCTCGGAAGTTGGGTCAGAACTTTCACCCGGAACTTTAATTGGAACTTTGGTTCATCCGGAACTTTTGATTCATTCGGAAGTTTTGCTCATTCGGAACTTTAGGTTCATCCGGAACTTTAGACTGACTCGGAACTTTTGAAAAGGAAACTCATTCGGAACTTTTTGGAAAACAAATTCATCCGTAACTTCTTAAACTCATACGGAACTTTTGTTCATCCGGAAGTTTAAGTTCATTCGGAACTTTTTGGAAAACAAATTTATTCGGAACTTAAGCTGTTCATCCGGAACTCAATGTTCATCCGGAACTTTTTAGTTCACCCGGAACTTTGGTTCACTCGGAACCTGGGAACACCCAGAAACAAGAACTTTACCCGAAGAACAAGGAAACCAATTTTAATCCAAAAATCACCAAGTTTTTCACCAAAAACTTAAATAAACTAATCACTAAGCATCAACTAACCATAAACTACAAATCTCATCAACAAAAACACAAAACCCAACAATTTTTTAAGATCAAATCAATAAAATAAGAACTTAAGAACTTGAAGAGAAAGATGATGATGAACAAGATGAAATGGAAAGATTAAACAAGAACTTGTATTGAATGATTAATGTTTTTAACAATCACTAAACAAGAATGAAATTACAAGATTAAAAATCAAAGATCAAAATCACCAAACACCCTAGTGGTGTTGGTGATGGTACGAAACAGAAAGGGAGAAAAAAGGGGAGAGAAGAAAACTAAAAACTGACTGCAAAGTGTGTGAGGGGAACCCTTTATATAGGTGTTCCCTTTGGTTGGTGATTGGGCTTACTCCCGTTCTTCTTGTCTTCTCGTCTTTTCAGAAAAGTTGACGTTTTCGATTCTGATTCGGGATTTGTCGTCGATTAAATTCAACTCGTCTTTTAATTTCTTCGTTTAATAGACTTGAGTTTCTTCGACTTATGTAAATCTTCCATCTTTGGTCCTTTTCTTTGATAAATCTTCGAATAGGCCCAGTGACTTCAAATCTTTTGCATCTCTTGGACAATAGACTTTATCTTGAGTCTTTTTCTTCGGTAAAACCCGTGCAATCCCATGTTTTCTTTAATATTCATCCGGTTAGCTCTGAAAACTCAATAAACACAAAAACCACGCATAATTCCAAACAAATGATATTACATACGTGTTTTGGTCTTGTTTTAGTCAGAATTAAGTGGTAAAAGGATGGGTGTTTACACACCTATTAAATCCCCTACACTTAACCATTTCCATGCCCTCATGCAATGCTTAGTGTTAAAGCAATTTTACATTTTTCTCATAATCAATCAACCTTGGCCTTATTCAAATACTACTAAACAAAAATTAAAATACTAAGAGAAATTAAAACTTTATTGTAAACAAAAGGATGGAACTAACTTGCAAAGAGATCAAGGACTTACATTAGGGCTTTGGTGCTGCGAAAATTTATCACCCTCAAGTTTCACGTTCCCCAAACTAAGCTTAAAAACGAGATCATTGTTATTATAAGTTAGTAAATCAAACACTTATACACATGGCTTAATTAAATGCTTAAACTCCCTTATTCCTAGGTGTATCTCTTATATTTTATTTTTGTCTTAGAATGATCATGAAGATGCATTTTTGGACTTATTTCGATAGTTTATTTAGGCTGAAAGCAAAGTAGGACGATTTGATCAATAGTTAGCTAAAGGACAAAATATCTTAAAACTGCTTCTCGAGATATCAAAAAGTTCATATCTTGGCATAACTCGGTTCACGATTTGAGACCTTTCTCGGGCCGATATTTGGCATGTACTTCATACTTCATATCTTGAGAAACGTGCTTGAGATAATTGTCTTCTCATCATTCATAGAGTTTCTTCATTTGGAGACTTTTGAGGGGTACTCCAACTTTGTTGACCACGACTTCATGATTATTTCTTCAATCTCTATTTGGGATTTTGAGATACAACGATCCGCCTCCTTTTCGGACTTGGATCTATTTATCCTCATACCTTGTTAGGGTCTTTTCGGATAGACTTCTCCATGATCTTTATGGGAGTTGATTGCTTTTCGTCGTGAGTCTTGATCCTTCATATTGACTTTGGGAATAATGCTTTTCACATCACCTTGGATCTTTAGCAATAAAATGGAATCCTCATGCCTTGTTAGGGCCTTTTCGGACTCGCCAATCTTCGCGCCCCGCTTCATAAGTTATGCCTTGGCTATGAACTCTTATCATTACCGAGCAACTTTTAAACGATCTTGGGCTAGAAGCTAAGTAACCTTTCAAATCGTACGGCCTTACTTATTGCAGATAAATTATGAGCAAGTGATGGGAGAATAGGCAAATAATTACACCAAGTGAGCTTGTGCAAGAATACCGACTTATAATTGACTCTATCATTTCTCGTCCTCCACAATTTAAAATCTCAAGTAATGAGACTCGTGGATACTTAGCCTAATAAACCAATTAAGGTCTACATGGTTAAGGATACTAGCTAGAATAAACTTGGATAAGTCTATTCGGGTTGAGTCAAAATAAACGCAACGGGCCTAATATGTCAAAGACTTCTAAACTAGCTACACCACTTTATTAAAATTTGATTTTATTGCGAGATATATACATACGAAAGCAACGATAAAAATTTAAAAATTACGACTAAATGGCCAAAGTTAATAAAAATTTTGAAAAATGTTGAAAAATAGGATTTTCTGGTTAAATGAAGCCATTTTCATGGAAAAGTCCGCTTAAAACTTCGATAGAAGTCCCCCCTACACTTAAGTTAAACATTGTCCTCAATGTTTAAGCATGTGGGAAAAATCTCCCCTACACTTATGACATTGTGCACGTTGGTTAACTCAAGTTAAGGAAGAGACGACTAACGTGATCAATTTCAAATGTGTGTATGAAGAAAATTGAATCACGATAGTTGAGAGATAGAACCGGATTTCGGATAACACGGGAGCACGGTTCTTCAGAGATTCCAAGAGTTCACTTATCCCTGTAATCACATCAGCACACAAAAATAAAGAACCTATAGAGGTCCCCCTACACTTAGGAGGTTAAAACATAAAAGGATAGATACTCGGGCTGCCTCCCGAGGAGCGCTTGTTTTTGATAACCGAGTCACGAGCCTGACTCGACCCAAAATTAGTTCATGGGGAACGTGGTGAGGGATGGAATCACCTCCTGAGAGGTGTCCTCACCAAAGTACAACTTCACTCGTTGGCCATTCACCTTAAAATTTGGTCCATTAGGTTGAGCGAGCTCGAGAGTACCATATGGAAAAATTTGGGCAATGGTGAATGGGACGGACCAACGAGATTTGAGCTTTCCCGAAAAGATTTTCAACCGAGAGTTAAAAAGTAAGACTTTGTCTCCAACATGGAACTCTCGGTTTTTGATCTTGGAGTCGTGAATGAGCTTAGTTCTTTCTTTATAGATCAAAGAGTTTTCATAAGCCTCAGTACGGAGTTAATTGAGCTCATTGAGTTGGATCTTGCATAGGTCACCGGCTTTGTTGATATCAAAATTAGCCCACTTCAAGGCCCAGTAAGCCTTGTGCTCCAACTCAATGGGGAGGTGGCATGCTTTCCCGTACACAAGACGATAAGGCGTACAGCCGATCGGGGTCTTGTAAGCAGTACGGAAAGCCCACAAAGCATCATCAAGTTTATCAGCCCATGAGGCACGATGCTCTCCCACGGTCCTTTCAAGAATTCGCTTTAGACCTCGGTTGGATATTTCAGCCTGGCCATTAGTTTGTGGGTGGTAGGCTGTGGAAAGACGATGATTTACACCGTACTTAGCCATGACTCTTGCGAATTGGTCATCGCAAAAATGAGTCCCACGATCTCTAATAATGGCACGAGGCACACCGAATCTAGCGAAAAGAGCTTTCAAAAAGTTACAAACCACCCTTGCGTCATTAGTAGGTAAAGCTTTGGCTTCAACCCACTTTGAAACGTAGTCAACGGCTACAAGGATGTATTTGTTTCCTTTAGAAGAAGGGAATGGCCCCATAAAGTCGATACCCCAAACATCAAAGATTTCACATTCTTGTATGAAATTCTGAGGATTTCGTCTTTATGTGTGATCGTGCCTTGTTTTTGGCAAACATCACATCATTTAACCATATTGTGAGCGTCACGATATATGGAGGGCCAATAAAATCCCGAATCAAACACTTTTTTGGCGGTGTAGTTGGGACCAAAGTGACCACCGGTGGGTCCTTTGTGGCAAGCGTCAAGGATTTCTGAAGCTGCCGGTCCATCAACACATCGGCGAATAATCAAGTCGGCACATTGTTTGAATAGGTAAGGGTCATCCCAAAAGTAAGTCTTAATGTCGGTGAAGAACTTTTTCTTTTGTTGAGACGTCAACCCTTCCTTGAGAATTCCTCCCGCCAAGTAGTTTGCAAAGTCCGCAAACCACGGGGTTTCATCAGAATTCGAATTTATAGACATTAAGGTCTCCAAGGGAAAAGAATCATTGATTTCTTTGTTTGGATGATCCCCCTGGTAAGGATCCTCAAGTCTGCTCAGATGATCTGCGGCTAGGTTTTCTGCTCCTTTTTTATCGCGAATGTCGATTTTAAATTCCTGGAGCAGCAAAACCCAGCGAAGAAGTCTTGGTTTGGAATCTTGCTTTGTCAACAAGTACTTCAGCGCGGAGTGATTGGTATACACAATTGTGGTAGAAAGGACAAGATAGGGGCGGAATTTTTCAAAAGCATAGACAACAGCTAAAAGCTCTTTTTCGGTTGTCGTATAATGAAATTGTGACCCTGTCATTGTCTTGCTAGCGTAATGGATCGGTTGGAAGTGTTTGTTCACTCTTTGTCCCAGAACCGCTCCAATAGCAAAATCACTAGCATCGCACATCAATTCAAAGGGCAGCTCCCAATTAGGGGTAACCAAGACGGGTGCCTTAGTTAGCTTATCCTTAAGCGAGTTGAAGGCTTCAAGGCACTCTTTGGAAAAGATAAAAGGAGTATCTTTCTCCAAGAGGTGGGTCATCGGGCGAGCGATTTGAGAAAAATCTTTGATGAATCGACGGTAGAAGCCCGCATGACCCAGAAAACTTCTCACACCCTTCACGGTTGAAGGTGGAGGCAACTTGGCGATAACATCGACTTTAGCACGGTCTACTTCAAGACCGGCCTTGGAAATCTTGTGTCCTAGCACGATGCCTTCTTTTACCATAAAATGGCATTTTTCCCAATTCAGAACAAGGCGAGTGTCTTCGCACCGCTTAAGCATACGTTCCAAATTGGCAAGGCAAGAAGAGAAGGAATCCCCAAAGACCGAGAAATCATCCATGAAGACTTCCATGGTTTGTTCAACCATGTCATGGACGATAGCTAACATGTACCTTTGGAAAGTCCCGGGGGCATTGCATAAGCCAAAAGGCATTCTTTTGTAAGCAAATGTGCCATAGGGACAAGTGAATGTAGTCTTCTCTTGATCTTGGGGATCGATGTGTATTTGGAAATAACCCGAGAAACCATCAAGAAAGCAGTAATATTCATTACCCGCTAAACATTCAAGCATTTGGTCCATAACAGGTAGAGGGAAATGATCCTTTCTCGTGGCATCATTGAGTTTGCGGTAGTCTATACAAACTCTCCACCCAGTAACGAGACGAGTGGAAATCAACTCGTTGTGTTCATTGGGAACAACGGTTATTCCGCCCTTCTTGGGCACACAATGGATTGGACTAACCCATGGTGAATCCGAAATATGGTAAATCATACCCGCATCAAGAAGTTTGATAACCTATGTTTTGATGACTTCATGGATTTTTGGATTCACCCTTCGTTGGCTTTGAATTGTGGGCTTAAAGTCGTCCTCCATGAGAATTTTGTGTGTGCAGAAGTGAGGATCAATTCCGCGAATATCAGAGATTTTCCAAGCCATAGCTGTTTTATGCTTCTTCAACACGGCGACAAGTCGAGTTTTCTCTTCATCCTTCAAATCCTTAGCAATGATGACTGGCGACTTCTTCTCTTCTTCAAGGAATACATACTCGAGATGGGGCGGCAACTCCTTCAGTTCTAAATCCAGAGGATTGTCGACGGGAGGCGTATTCGAAGTCGGACTATCGATAGCAATAACCGTGGGAGACGGTGGAGAAGGATTGTCTTCGTTGAGAAGGCTTTCAAAGAAATGCATGTCGTCTTCCCCATCGGTAGGAGAATCATCAGTAGATAAGTTCACATCTCCCATGGTGTCTTCAAAATCTTTCCAAAACAAGTCACTATCTCCAAATAGAGACAATGATGAATCAATAGAGGACACGGTCTCAACATTGGGAAGAGAGGTAGGAATACTTTTTCAAGCATCATTAAAGTGTTCTTCACAAGCCTCATCAAGAACGTCAATACAATTAACACTCTCATATGAATAAGGCTGTTTAGACAACTTTCCCATGTTGAAAACTACTTTATCGTCACCCACTCTCATGATAAGCTCACCGGCTTCAACATCAATGAGAGTGCGACCGGTCCTCAAGAATGGACGACCAACAATTAGTGGTACACGAGGGTCCATCTCGTAGTCGACGACAACAAAATCAGCAGGAAAGGTGAATTTGTCGACTCCTATAATGACGTCTTCGGCTATCCCCACTGGATAAGCAACCGTACGGTTAGCCAATTCCAAAGTCATTTTGGTGGGGAGTAGCTCAGGGAGAGATAATTGCTTCCACACACTTAAAGGCATTAAGTTGATACTGGCACCTAGATCGGCTAAGGCCATGCAATTCTCTACTCCCGAGAAATTGCAAGGGATTAAGAAACGACCCGGATTACCAAGCTTGGTTGGCAATTTCTTTAAGAGCACTGCAGAGCAATTCTCATTAAGTTGGGTGTTGGCAATATCAAGAAGTTTTTCCTTGTCACTCAGAAGATCTTTAAACATTTTCGCGTACTTAGGCATGTGAGCGAGAGCCTCAGCGAAGGAGATATTGAAATTCAGTTGTTTAAACATTTTAAGAAAGTTCGAAACCTGAATATCGTCCTTGCTTTTGAGCTTCTCTTTCCTCAACCTAGATGGATAAGGTATATTGGAAGAAGAGGAAAGCTTTGGGAGAATAGGATCACTCACATCCTTGGGTGGAGGAGGGGTAGAAGGAAGAGGTGGAGAAATTGGGGAAGGAGAAGAATGAGGAATAGGAGCAGGTGACTCGTTCTCCTTAGTCACAACCACCGGTGGAGGTATAGGAAGCTCGGGTTCCTTGGTACCTTTGCCACTTCGAGTGGTGATTGCTTTCATCTCCCCTCTTGGATTCGCAACGGTGTTACTCGGAAGAGTACCCGAGGAAGAGGGTTGATTACCTTGGAAAAAACTAGCCATCATGTTCTTCAAGTCATTTGTTTGGCTATCCAACGTGTTTCTCATGTCGGCTCTCAAATCGTTCCCTTGTTTTACCAAGTCTGCTTTCAGGTTGAGCACTTCTCTCTGAAGATTTCCCACTATCACATCGTTAGTCCTCATATAGGTTTCCACTTCTTGGTGTAAAGCTGTGGGTTGGTTGGGAGGAGCATTGTATGCTGGTGGTTGATAAGCAGGTTGCTGGTAGACTTGGTTGTTTCGTTGAGGTGGTTGTTGCTGCTTGTGAGGTGGGATGTATGGTGTACGAGGTGGTTGTTGTTGTTGAGGAGGGCGATTGAGGTTTTGTTGTTGGTTTGGGTTGGTAGGAGGAAAACCAGGTGGTGAAAGGTAGTTGTTGGAGCGGTAGCTAAGCAAATTACGGTCACCTTGAGGTCTAGCTTGATAAGTGGGTTGAGGATAGGTGCCATAAGCTGCATTAACATTCTCAGCAGGGTATTCTTGGGTGGCGGTACAAGTGGTGTAAGAATGAGGACCACCGCATATCTCACAAGGTTGGCTGACAGCGTTAACTTGAGCGTTTTTAGCGTTGTTGCTGTTGTTGTTGTTAACGGTGTGGGTGACAAGCGATTCAAGAAGCGTAGTGATTTTGTCCAGTCGCTTGTCGCTGTCACTAGTGCTAGCACTAGCGACATTGGTCCGAACACTCTTGGTTTGCACACGAGATTTTATCTCAATGATATCCCAAGGAGCATTGGAAGTCTTAGCCAATAGATTACCCCCCGAGGCACTGTTTAGTGAATCTTGGTCACTCATGCTTAAACCATTGTAAAAGTGTTAATTTGGTGTACTTTGGTAAAACCATGTTGTGGGCATTTTCTTAAAAGATCTTTAAAATGATCCCAAGATTCACTGAACGACTCATCGTACTTTTGTTCAAAATTTATGATTTCATTCCGCAAAGCGGTAGTACGAGAGGGTGGGAAAAAGTAATTGATAAACTTGGTTTCCAAATCCGTCCACGAGAGAATACTCTGTGGCGGTTCCTTAGCAAGCCAATGCCGGGATTGTCCTTCTAAAGAAAAGGGAAAAAGTTGTAACCTGATTACTTCTTGTGGAACACCATTGAATTTGACCGTGTTGGTGAGTTGCAAGAATCTCTTGATATTGTCATGTGGGTCATCAATGGTACGTCCCAAGAATGGTTGAGCGGAGACCGTCTGGATAAAGCCGGATTTTAGCTCAAAGTTGTTGGCGGCAATTGGAGGTATGACAATTGTGTCAGTGTTGCCATCTACATGAGCTTGCAGCAATTCAATCATTGGGCGATTATCCGGAAGAGGCTCATTGTTGTTGTTATTATTCATGTTGTTGAAAGGTGGGTTGTTGTTGTTATTATTGTTGTTCGGAGGTGGTATGTTGTTGTTGTTTTGTACACCGGCCATGTCTAAGTGATCGAGAGGCTCGGGCTCTTGATAAGACGTGGATCGAGTGCGCATACACCTGCAAAAGAACTAACAAGAGAAAAACAAAGCAAAAATATTTTTGGTTTTTTTTTATGTTTTTTACTTTTTAGGATTTTTGAAATTTTATATTTTTTTGTGTTTTTGAAATTTTTTATGAAAAAATAACGTTCACGGTGAACGGATCCCAAAATCCAAGTTCTCACAAAAAACTTTTGATCTTAACGAGAAGAGCCGGCAGCGGCGCCATTTGATACTGTGATTTTGTATGGGTTCAGATTATGTCTCGATATCCTCTCGAATTGATCTCAGCCTTAAGTGGAATGATTTGTTCTTGGTTACTAAAAAAGGGGTTTAGTTTTCTAAACTACTAAAAAGTTTAAATGCACGGAAATGTAAACTTAAATTTAAAAATACTTAAATGAATAACAATTAATAAAACTTGAATTGAAATTAAAGTTGAAATTAAAATTAAAATTAAAGTCACAGGAAACAGTAAAGAAACAGTAAGGAAACAGTAAAGAAACAGTAAGGAAACCTTAAAAATACCCAAAAGAAATTGATTCGGAAGATTGTCCTTGATTCGGAACTTTCATGGGGAAGTTTATCCGGAACTTCACCCGGAACTTGGTTCGGAACTTCGTTCGGAAGTTTGGCTCGGAAGTTGGGTCGGAACTTTCACCCGGAACTTTACTCGGAACTTTGGTTCATCCGGAACTTTTGATTCATTCGGAAGTTTTGCTCATTCGGAACTTTGGGTTCATCCGGAACATTAGACTGACTCGGAACTTTTGAAAAGGAAACTCATTCGGAACTTTTTGGAAAACAAATTCATCCGGAACTTCTTAAACTCATACGGAACTTTTGTTCATCCGGAAGTTTAAGTTCATTCGGAACTTTTTGGAAAACATATTTATTCGGAACTTAAGCTGTTCATCCGGAACTCTTTAGTTCACCCAGAACTTTGGTTCACTCGGAACCTGGGAACACCCAGAAACAGGAACTTTACCCGAAGAACAAGGAAACCAATTTTAATCCAAAAATCACCAAGTTTTTCACCAAAAACTTAAATAAACTAATCACTAAGCATCAACTAACCATAAACTACAAATCCCATCAACAAAAACACAAAACCCAACAATTTTTAAAGATCAAATCAACAAAATAAGAACTTAAGAACTTGAAGAGAAAGATGATGATGAACAAGATGAAATGGAAAGATTAAACAAGAACTTGTATTGAATGATTAATGTTTTTAACAATCACTAAACAAGAATGAAATTACAAGATTAAAAATCAAAGATCAAAATCACCAAACAGCCTAGTGGTGTTGGTGATGGTACGAAACAGAAAGGGAGAAAAAAGGGGAGAGAAGAAAACTAAAAACTGACTGCAAAGTGTGTGAGGGGAATCCTTTATATAGGTGTTCCCTTTGGTTGGTGAGTGGGCTTTCTCCCGTTCTTCTTGTCTTCTCGTCTTTTCAGAAAAGTTGACGTTTTCGATTCTGATTCGGGATTTGTCGTCGATTAAATTCAACTCGTCTTTTAATTTCTTCGTTTAATAGACTTGAGTTTCTTCGACTTATGTAAATCTTCCATCTTTGGTCCTTTTCTTCGATAAATCTTCGAATAGGCCCAGTGACTTCAAATCTTTTGCATCTCTTGGACAATAGACTTTATCTTGAGTCTTTTTCTTCGGTAAAACCCGTGCAATCCCATGTTTTCTTTAATATTCATTCGGTTAGCTCTAAAAACACAATAAACACAAAAACCACGCATAATTCCAAACAAATGATATTAAGTACGTGTTTTGGTCTTGTTTTAGTCAGAATTAAGTGGTAAAAGGATGGGTGTTTACACACCTATCAGTTTTGCTCAGCCGTTACTTTCCTTTCCATGTCCCAAAACGGCAGGTACCCAGGGACAGACTCGAGCATTCTAGAGGACATCCTTTTGCCTTTATATACTTATGCTTGTTTAAGTCTTTCATTCATTTCATTTTACTTTATTATGTTTTGCTGTGACAATCTAACATTTTCAGGTAGTGAATTATTTTCTCGTATAATATTTTGAAACTTATTTTTGTGTTGGTTGATGAACTCACAATTTACGGATTTAAATTTGGGCTTACGTGCATAATTTAGCGTCCTTTACGACTAAACCGGAAACCTTAGTATTACGTATTTACGTTTTTGAACTCCGTTTTTGATGAGACAATTTTTATTGGATTCGTTTTGTGTCGTAGATTCATAATTTATAAAAACGTTTTTCGTGAAACTACCCGAGGTCACGTAAATCGAGGAAACTAGAATCGAGGAGTACCCGTAAATTAGCGGAATGGGACAAAAATAATTTATCCCACCCCACTATACATGGGACGGCCCAAACATTACACCACATCAAATATGTGGCATCATGTAAACACTTAACTTACAAGTGTAAGCTAGCCTTACACTTAAGCTACCACTTAACACAAAAACCACTAGCTAACTCACATACTACCATTCACTCATGCAAAAGCAACTTAAACTCTCTCAATACTCTCACCCTTTGCCGTCCCATATTCAAGAACAAACACCCCATTTGATCTTTTCTAGCCACAAGATACTTGTTATCTAGCTATATTATGGAGTAACCTTGAAGCCTTGATTGATTGGTGGTCATTTTAACAACAAAGGAGGTGATTTGATTGTGTCCTAGGGCTAATTTCTCAACAAACTTTCTTGGTGTTTGATAATCTTGGAGATATATTTGGTGTTCATCAAGTTGTTGTCTTCCAAAAACAAGATATACTCTTGGTTGGTAAAGAAAATCATCCTTTCCATTTTCTCTTGTTATTTTTGTAAAGATCAAATATATTTTCTTTCTTGTTGTATATGTATATGATGAATATATGATGATAAAAATGTTGTGTGGGGAACAAGTGATGATAAATATGCTTAAAAAGATTAATAACCATAAGAAACAAGGCTAAAACATGCTTAATTTGTTGGGTGTATAAAAACAGTAAGTAACCAAAACTTAAACTGATAAATTTGCATGGTGGAATCCATTTACAGTAAGTATAAGATGTCATACAAATGTGAGAGTTGGACATGCAATGAAATCATTAAAATGAGTGAGATATGATCAAAACAAGATGAGTGTGCTAATCTGAATAGTCTGTTTTGTAGGGAATGTTAAGGATAGTTAAACATAAAATGAGAATTAGCTATAACTAACTTATTTGTATCACATAATATGAAGTTCATGCCATCCAAAAATGAGCTTCTAATTCATTGTAGAACTCTAGTTATGATAAAAATGGTGAAGATGAAACTAAAAATCAGATTTTGAAGAATTAATGTTTAATACTATTATATAAGTACTCAAATTATATAGTATAAAATGTGAAATTAAAACCCACTAACTTATGAATTTCATTTATATAAATATGTATAAGGTTAAATATATGGAAAATTTATAAAAATGGTAGTTGAATAATATTTATAAGTTTTAAAAACTATAAACTTGATTTTTACGACTTTTTCGGCTATTACCGTAAAATTAACGTTTTTCGCTAATTAAAACTTAGACGATCAAAACCGTCTAATGTAAAGTTTTTAAAAGTCATATACTGATATATAAGTATCTAATACAAGTAAAAACCGATAAAACCCGAACTATAGGACATACGGACATTAACTAGCTAAGTAAGCATATTTGACTAATAATTGGACTAAATAAGTTAAACACTTATAAAAAAGTACTTACTGCGCTTAACCCATTTGGGCCCAACATGTAAAGTGTAAATACTGATAATATAAGTATAAAATGAAATAATACAAGTTAAAGAACTTATAATAATCTTATTGGACTTAAAATAGGTAAATAGGTAAAACTAGTAAACTAATAAAAAGTTACCAATACGAAAACACTAAAATGAGTAAACAAGGATATATAAACCCACTTGATCATCATCATATGTACAAAATCATCATATATATATATATATTGTTATTTTGATAAAAGTCATTGGACAAGTGTCTAAGACCGATTATTATTTATATAGGTTTCCGTGACCGAAGCACGCCCGTAGCCGATAATCAACCTTTCATTATCAACGTGAGTTCATAGCCTCGCACTCTTTTAAATATTTTATAAAAAGATTTGTAAACCAGCGAGAGAGATAACATGCTAGATTTTGATAAAAATAGAACACAAGTAGTCCCGATGGTATGCTTAATGATATGGACCCGAATGATGCTATGACCCTATAAACGAGATAAAAAGGATAATTAGTAGTTAGGTTATGTCACTCAAAGTCCCATTAGCATGAATTGTGAACTAACGGGATTTGGTAGACGCTTATGCATATGATAGTACTATTTGGAGACGATCACCCCAGTTCGCGCCTTGACGGTTGATCCCCGTCGTACCACATTGATTGGTAAGCGAATTTATGTATGAGAAGATTTCTATAGCGTAATTTTTGTGACGACACGCTAACTTAGATGGGCAAATTGTTTGTGAGGTTTGTGGCCCGTTGTTTTCATAGTAAGGTAACAATGTCATGCGGCTAATAATAATCCTATACACAATACAATAACGATGCAAATAACGATAATAATATTACCTATAATGGTAATATTGAGGCTACGGTCTCATGGACGGTTTAAGATGTATGCTTGATTTATATAATGCCTGACTAGCAATACGAGGACTTACTTCTGATATTATACTTGTGTTCTGATTTTAACGACTGTTTTATATAACGGTTTTATTAAACTCTATGAATTCACTCGACATTCGCTGATATGATTTTTGCATGTTTTTATCTCAGGTGCTTGAAGGTAATCCGGATGGAGATCGACTCTGATGGCCCACATAATATTAAAAATGTTCATTCGATCTATGTTTTGTAAACTTAATGACCTGTATAATTTGGGACCTGTTGTACACTTTAAAAATTTTTATCGAATGAATGTATGTTGAACCTTGTACAACCATTTTTATGTGTTGTCTATGATTGGAGTTATTGTGCTATCCCGTAACACTCTAAAAGACCCTTCCGCTGTACCGATACGAAATTTGAGAGTGTTACAGTTTGGTACCAGAGCTCTCGTTATAGAGAACGAAAGATTTTAAAAACCAAGGTTTTGAACAAAACTTTTCAAAATCTTTTAACTATGAACATTTGAGAAAATATTTGAAAAATCTTTTGACTATAACGGTGCCAGAGATCTCCGATGTTACCAACAAGCCCTATTGAGAAGATATATATTTTGATATATATAATTTAATTTATATATATGTATATATCTTGATTTCAGTATGTAATTGTTTAATAAGTATGTTATCCTAATACGAGATATATATAAATGCAGATTGTCATGGCTGACCCTAATATTCCTGTAGAGAACCATGTTATTCCCGAACCTAATGTAGATGATGATCCTTATTTAGACTTAGTAGATTATGATATGGATGATGAGGAGGAACCATTTGAGGATCCCGAGCCCGAAATAGGACTAGGAGATCAGATTGCCCCTCAGGTTGATATGGTAGAAAATGAGTTTGATAATGTTGACATTGAGAATGATAATGAGATTGGGTTAGATAATTTGGATGATGAGATTGACGACGAGGATGTCGAGGAGGATATAGGTATAGACGATGAGGTTGATGATGATGAGGAAGCCGAGCTTATTTACCCATATGATGTTCCAGAGGGCGAGCCTTTACCCCCACCAGTTTATTTGTCTGATTCTGTGGTTGAGCTACCTAGGGATGAAATGTCTGAATCATTTGAATCTGATTTTAAATCAGAGGAGGATGAGGATGATAATGCACCTGACGGTACTGATGGTATTGCTACTCGTAGACGTGTGATAGGAGAGTCGTCTAGTGCTCGAGAGGCTACTCATATTGATGGTCTTGCACCATGGGCCTTGAGACGTGATCTAGATGCTTCCGATGATAAGAGTAGTATGACAGAGATTGGATTAGGTGTTGTTCAGACTCAAGTTGCTTATTTGGAGTCGAAGACTAAGGTTGGTGAGAAAGAGCGGGAATTGATTAGTTTTGATTTGACTGATGTAGAACATGGTTTGAATGAGGCTTTTAGGAGGTTATCGGTGTTAGAAAGTGGTGAGTTTGCTGCAATGAAGAAAAAGGTAAATTCTATGGAGATTCAGTTGAATGTAGCTCGTGCGATGCGTGAGAAAGCTGAAAAGGAGTTGAATATATCCGTGGGTTGGAATAGTAGATTTTATGCTGACATGGTTGAAAGAGGAGTGATCCGTAAGCGCCCTGCTGAAGATGTGTCTAGTGATCGTCCGACAAAGATACAGAAGATGATGGATGATTGGCCATCTGGCGGTTCTCAGTAGACCAGTCTGTATTTAGTAGTGACCTTTGTATCTTTTGTACTTTTGTAGCTTTGACTGAACCGACTTGTTAGTAGTAGACCTGGCACGAATCTTGAGTATGTATAGTGCTAGAAACTTTGATATGGGATGTAACTAAGACAATGCTTTTGTTTCAAATCGAAAGAAATGTGTATGTTGTCTGGAATTCCATATTGTGCCTTATTTGTATCTTGATTATGAATTCAATCCATATTATATGAATCCCTTGTTGGGTGAATGCTTAATACTTTGCAATTGTGAAATTATAGAACTATGCCGCCCAAGAAGGATGTGACTGAGGATGATGTACGTAGGATTATTACAGTGCAAGTTACCGCATCTATGACTGAATTTATGGCAAATGCTAGAAATGAAGCTGGCGGTAGTGGAGCTGGCGGTAGTGGAGCTGGCGGTAGTGGAATTGGCGGTACTAATGTGAATGTGAATGCTAATAATGTGAATGCTAATGCTGGAGGAAATATAGGAGGACTTGGAACTAATGCACCTGAAGTTTGTGGCTGTACTTATGTGACGTTCATGAAGTGTGAACCTCTACCTTTTAATGGAACTGAAGGTGCTATAGGATTAAGCCAGTGGATTGAGAAGATTGAGTCGGTGTTTCAGATTAGTAAGTGTAAGGAGGAAGATAAGGTGAATTTTGCTATGGCTACTCTTAAAGGTCGTGCGTTCACTTGGTGTAACGGGAGAATTGCTTTCATGGGTATTGATGCTGCTAATGCTACTCCTTGGGCTGAAATTAAGAAGTGGATGACTTTGGAGTTTTGTCCCCGTAGTGTGATCATTAGGTTAGAACAAGAGTTGATTCATTTGAGAATCAAAGGTGTGGACATTGATAGTTACACAAACCGATTCCATGAGTTGTCCTTGCTATGTCCTCGATTGGTAGAACCCGAAGAGATCCGAATTAAGCCATATATTAAAGGGTTGATCAAGAATATTCGGGGGGACGTGACATCATCTAAACAACTGACCATTGATGATGCTGTTCGAATGGCTTACCAACACATTGGACAGATAATTCAGGATAGGGAAGATGAAGCCCGTGTTGGTGAGAAAAGAAAGGGAGATGGTGATCGTGTAGATAGAGGTGATAATAGGAAGAATTTCAATCGCCGTCAGATTCATAGAAAGGGGAATGCAAATGCTCTTACCAACAATACACCGCGCAACGATGATAGATGTCCTAATTGTGGCAACAAGAGGCATGTCGGCGACTGTTGGAAGTGCCGAAATTGCGGAAACCTTGGACACAAGGTTGAAAGGTGTAAGAAGGGAACCATTTGCTTCAACTGTAATGAGGAAGGTCATAGGAAATCCGAATGACCCAAGTTGAAAGCGATTGTACCTGGAGGAAACCCCCAGGGTGGTATCTATCAACTTGGAAAAATTGAGGTGAAGAAAGAGGATCTGAATGTCGTTACCGGTACGTTTTTACTCAACAATCATTATGTTGTTGCTTTATTTGATTCGGGTGCTGATAGGAGCTTTGTATCCACTAAATTTAGTGCCCTTATTGACATTGAACCTGTTGAGATAAATACCAGTTACAAGGTGGAATTGGCTGATGGTAAATTCGTGAAAACTAATAAGCTATTAGAAGGATGCTCTCTAAATCTCTTGAACTATTCCTTTCCGATTGATTTGATGTTGATAGAATTAGGTAGTTTTGATATTATTATTGGTATGGATTGGTTGTCGTTGAATAACGCTACTATTTTATGTGGAGAAAAGAAGGTTAAGATTCCTTTTAGGAATAGGACGTTAGTAATTGATGGTAATCGAGGTGAATCCCGTTTGAAAATTGTTTCATGTATTAAATTCCAAAAGTACATCAAGAACGGTTGTGAGTTATTCTTAGCTCAGGTGACCGGGAATGAGTCTAGGGAGAAACGATTGGAAGATGTACCTATTATTTGTGAATTACCTGAGGTATTTCCTAAAGATTTACCCGGACTTCCACCGATAAGGCAAGTAGAGTTTCGAATTGATTTAATTCCTGGTGCTGCACCGGTGGCACGTGCGCCTTACCGATTAGCGCCTTCTGAATTAAAGGAGTTATCTGAGCAACTTAAGGAGTTATCTGATAAAGGTTTTATTCGACCGAGCTCGTCGCCTTGGGGAGCTCCAGTCTTGTTCGTTAAGAAGAAGGATGGATCTTTCCGTATGTGCATTGACTATAGGGAACTGAATAAGTTGACAATTAAAAATAGATATCCTTTACCTAGGATTGATTATTTGTTTGATCAACTACAAGGATCTAGTGTGTATTCTAAGATAGATTTGTGGTCAGGATATCACCAGCTTCGCGTCCGTGAAGCAGATATTCCTATAACTGCATTTAGAACTCGTTATGGACACTATGAATTTCAAGTAATGCCATTTGGGTTTACTAACGCACATGCGGTTTTCATGGATTTAATGAATCGAGTGTGCAAGCCCTACTTGGATAAATTTGTGATTGTGTTTATTGACGATATTCTAATCTATTCTAAGAATGAAGATGAACATAGAGAACATTTAAGGATTGTTTTGAATTTGTTGAAGGATGAAAGGTTGTATGCTAAGTTTTTGAAATGTGATTTCTGGTTAGATTCTGTGCAATTTCTTGGTCATGTGATTAACAAGGATGGAATTCATGTTGATCCTGCAAAGGTTGAAGCCATTAAGAATTGGTCAGCACCGACAACGCCAACGGAAGTGCGACAGTTCTTAGGATTGGCTGGCTATTATAGGCGATTCATTAAAGAATTTTCTTTGATAGCTAAACCCTTGACTAAGCTTACCCAGAAGAATAAACCTTTCGTTTGGGGAAGTGATGAAGTTGGAGCATTTCAGACATTGAAGCAAAAATTATGTAGTGCGCCAATTTTATCATTACCCGACGGGAGTGAAGATTTTGTGGTGTATTGTGATGCATCTCTTAGAGGCTATGGATCTGTTTTGATGCAGCGAGAGAAAGTGATAGCTTATGCTTCTAGGCAATTAAGGAAGAATGAGGAGAATTATACTACTCATGATCTTGAGTTAGGAGCTGTAGTCTTTGCTCTTAGGTTGTGGAGACATTATATGTATGGCACCAACTGTACGGTATTCACCGATCACAAAAGCCTACAGTATATTCTCGATCCGAAGGAATTAAACATGAGACAACGAAGATGGATAGAATTGTTAAGTGATTATGATTGTGATATAAAATATCACCCAGGAAAGGCCAATGTTGTTGCCGATGCGTTAAGCAGGAAAGATATAGAGCCTATCAGGGTACGTTCTCTAGTCTTGACCGTGCACAATAATTTGCCTGAGCAAATTAGAAATGCGCAAATAGAAGCTTGTAAGAAGGAAAATTTTGTTAATGAAGGGTTCCGAGGAGAAGGAGATCCTTTAGAGGTTAGAGCTGATGGAGTGAAATGCTTAAGAGGTCGTATGTGGATACCTAAGTTTGGCGGCTTAAGAGACTTGATTATGTTAGAATCCCATAAATCTAAGTATTCCATTCATCCAGGATCTGATAAGATGTACCATGATTTGAAGAAGTTTTACTGGTGGCCAAATATGAAAGCTGATATTGCTATGTATGTTCTTCAATGCTTGACTTGTGCTAGAGTCAAAGCGGAACATCAAAAGCAATCAGGACTACTTCAACAGCCAAAGATTCCTGAATGGAAGTGGGAGCGAATTATGATGGACTTTATCACCAAGCTTCCTAGAACATCATCTGGAAACACCTCGACTTGGGTTATTGTCGACAGACTGACCAAATCAGCACACTTCATTCCGGTTAAAGAGCAGTTCTCACTAGAGAAGCTGACTCGTATATACCTTGAGAATGTTGTATGCAATCATAGAGTGCCTGTATCGATCATTTCAGATCGAGATCCTAGATTCGCATCAAATTTTTGGAAATCTCTCCAAAGATCTTTGGGAACGAATCTTGACATGAGCACTGCTTATCACCACCAGACTGATGGGCAGAGTGAAAGGACAATACAAACACTAGAAGATATGTTGAGAGCTTGTGTGTTAGATTTTGGTAAGAATTGGGATAAACATTTGCCGTTAGCAGAGTTTTCGTATAACAATAGTTACCATTCTAGTATTAAGGCTGCACCGTTTGAAGCTTTGTATGGTAGGAAGTGTAGATCTCCTGTATGTTGGAGTGAAGTTGGGGATACCCAGCTCACGGGACCGGAATTGATCCGGGAGACTACGGAGATGATAGCTCAAATTAAGAATAGGTTGTTGACTGCCCGTAGTAGACAGAAAAGTTACGCGGATGTGCGGCGGAAGCCGATGGAGTTTGAAGTTGGTGACCAAGTAATTTTGAAAGTATCGCCATGGAAAGGCGTTATAAGATTTGGAAAGCGAGAAAAATTATATCCCCGTTATATTGGACCCTTTAAGATTTTATCTAGAGTAGGTCCGGTGGCTTACAAACTAGAGTTACCCCCAGAACTTCATTGTGTTCACAACACATTCCATGTAACTAATCTAAAGAAATGTCTAGCAGTGAGTGATGAGAAAATTTCATTAGATAAGGTTCTAATATATGGGAAGTTGCATTTTATCGAAGAACCCGTAGAGGTTATGGATCGTGAGGTAAAGCAACTGAAACAAAGTCGGATACCTAATGTCAAGATCCGATGGATATCAAAGCATGGACCGGAATATACTTGGGAACGAGAGGATGAAATGTGGAAGAAATATCCGCACCTCTTCGATTTCAATAAGAAACGGACCTCAAAATGAAATGGATCACGAGGACGTTGATCCCTTTTAGGAGGAAAAGTTGTGACAATCTAACATTTTCAGGTAGTGAATTATTTTCTCGTATAATATTTTGAAACTTATTTTTGTGTTGGTTGATGAACTCACAATTTACGGATTCAAATTTGCGCTTACGTGCATAATTTAGCGTCCTTTACGACTAAACCAGAAACCTTAGGATTACGTATTTATGTTTTTGAACTCCATTTTTGATGAGACAATTTTTATTGGATTCGTTTTGTGCCGTTGATTCATAATTTATAAAAATGTTTTTTGTGAAACGACCCGAGGGCACGCAAATCGAGGAAACTAGAATCGAGGAGTACCCGTAAATTAGCGGGATGGGAAAAAATAATTTATTCCACCCCACTATACATGGGACGGCCCAAACATGACACCACATCAAAGATGTGGTATCATGTAAACACTTAGCTTACAAGTGTAAGCTAGCCTTACACTTAAGCTACCACTTAACACAAAAACCACTAGCTAACTCACATACTACCATTCACTCATGCAAAAACAACTCAAACTCTCTCAATACTCTCACCCTTTGCCGTCCCATATTCAAGAACAAACACCCCATTTGATCTTTTCTAGCCACAAGATACTTGTTATCTAGCTACATTATGGAGTAACCTTGAAGCCTTGATTGATTGGTGGCCATTTTAACAACAAAGGAGGTGATTTGCTTGTGTCCTAGGGCTAATTTCTCAACAAACTTTCTTGGTGTTTGATGATCTTGGAGATATATTTGGTGTTCATCAAGTTGTTGTCTTCCAAAAACAAGATATACTCTTGGTTGGTAAAGAAGATCATCCTTTCCATTTTCTCTTGTTATTTTTTTAAATATCAAATGTATTTTCTTTCTTGTTGTATATGTATATGATGAATATATGATGATAAAAATTTTGTGTGGGGATCAAGTGTTGAAAAAATATGCTTAAAAAGATTAATAACCACAAGAAACAAGGCTAAAATCATGCTTAATTTGTTGGTTGTATAAAAACAGTAAGTAACCAAAACATAAACTGATAAATTTGCATGGTGGAAACCATTTAAAGTAAGTATAAGATGTCATACACATGTGAGAGTTGGTCATGCAATGGAATCATTAAAATGAGTGAGATATGATAAAAACAAGATGAGTGTGCTAATCTGAATAGTCTGTTTTGTAGGGACTGTTAAGGATAGTTAAACAAAAAATGAGCAGTAGCTATAACTAACTTATTTGTAGAAAATAATATGAAGTTCATGCCATCCAAAAATGAGCTTCTAATTCATTGTAGAACTCTAGATATGATAAAAATGGTGAAGATGAAACTAAAAATCAGATTTTGAAGAATTATTATTTAATACTATTATATAAGCACTCAAATTATATAGTATAAAATGTGAAATTAAAACCCACTAACTTATGAATTTCATTTATATAAATATTTATAAGGTTAAATAAATGGACAATTTATAAAAATGGTAGTTGAATAATATTTATAACTTATAAAAACTATAAACTTGATTTTTACGACTTTTTCGGCTATTACCGTAAAATTAACGTTTTTCGCCAATTAAAACTTAGATGATCAAACCCGTCTAAGGTAAAGTTTTTAAAAGTCATATACTGATATATAAGTATCTAATACAAGTAAAAACCGATAAAACCCGAACTATAGGACATACGGACATTAACGAGCTAAGTAAGCATATTTGACTAATAATTGGACTAAAAAGGTTAAACACTTATAAAAAAGTACTTATTGGGCTTAACCCATTTGGGTCCAACATGTAAAGTGTAAATACTGATAATATAAGTATAAAATGAAATAATACAAGTTAAAGAACTTATAATAAGCTTATTGGACTTAAAATAGGTAAATAGGTAAAACTAGTAAACTAGTAAAAAGTTACAAATACGAAAACATTAAAATGAGTAAACAAGGATATATAAACCCACTTGATCATCATCATATGTACAAAATCATCATATATATATTGTTATTTTGATAAAAGTCATTGGACAAGAGTATAAGACCGATTATTATTTATATAGGTTTCCGTGACCGAAGCACGCCCGTAGCTGATAATCCGCCTTTCATTATCAACGTGAGTTCATAGCCTCGCACTATTTTAAATGTTTTATAAAATGATTTGTAAACCCGCGAGGGAGATAACATGCTAGATTTTGATAAAAATAGAACACAAGTAGTCCCGATGGTATGCTTAATGATATGGACCCGAATGATGCTATGAATCTATAAACGAGATAAAAAGGATTATTAGTAGTTAGGTTATAACACTCAAAGTCCCATTAGCATGAATTGTGAACTACCGGGATTTGGTAGACGCTTATGCATATGATAGTACTATTTGGGGACGATCACCCCAGTTCGCGCCTTGACGGTTGATCCCCGTCGTACCACATTGATTGGTAAGCGAATTTATGTATGAGAAGATTTCCATAGCGTGATTTTTGTGATGACACGCTAACTTAGATGGGCAAATTGTTTGTCGGGTTCGCGGCCCGTTGTTTTCATAGTAAGGCAACAATGTCATGCGGCTAATAATAATCCTATACACCATACAATAACGATGCAAATAACGATAATAATATTACCTATAATGGTAATATTGAGGCTACGGTCTCATGGACGGTTTAAGATGTATGCTTGATTTATATATTGCCTAACTAGCAATACGAGGACTTACTTCTGATATTATACTTGTGTTCTGATTTCAACGATTATTTTATATAACGATTTTATTAAACTCTATGAATTCACTCGGCATTCGCTGATATGATTTTTGCATGTTTTCATCTCAGGTGCTTGAAGGTAATCCGGATGGAGATCGACTCTGATGGCCCACATAATATTAAAAATGTTCATTCGATCTATGTCTTGTAAACTTAATGACCTGTATAATTTGGGACCTGTTGTACACTTTAAAACTTTTTATCGAATGAATGTATGTTAAACCTTGTACAACCATTTTTATGTGTTGTCTATGATTGGAGTTATTGTGCTATCCCGTAACACTTTAAAAGACCCTTTCGCTGTACTGATACGAAATTTGAGAGTGTTACATTTTGGGCTTAGGTTTGGGAACCGATGTTTGATTCCGGTTTACGCTATGGTCATGTATGTTGTACTACATATTACCTTGCATGCTTTGATGACACGCCATAATTATGCGTAACGGTCCACTTATCAAAGTGGGGTGTTACAATTGTCGTATCAGAGCCAAGGATTCGACCTATAGGCTCTAAAACTTGACCTGTGACTAGTGGGTAGTCACCATGAGCTTCCTAAGCCAACGTTTGTTATTCCACGTATTGATGTTTTCAGCGCATTGTTGTTTTAACCACGATGTTTTCAGCACCTTGAGGTTTTAACCTTGATGTTTTTCATCGATGTTGTTTTACTAATATGGATGGACAACCGTCATTCATATTTAGTTATGTGTCATTGTTTCATGCATGACGTTCCTCGTGAACTGTGACTATGTGGACTGAACCTCAGTAGTTCATAATTAGTCACATAAAAATTTTTTCTGATATGTTTTGACAGATGAGTTTCATTTATTTATGTTTCATGTATCATTGTTGTAGGAATTATGACTAAGTAATGGTTGGTACAGATTTGGCCCTATTTAGTCGCATGTGCTTTTATCGAAACTTTTAACTTTGGGACCGACCCATAGGCGTCCCCTCGTCATGTCTTTTGTTTTGGGACCGACCCATAGGCGTCCCCTCGCATATATAAAGATTTTTATAAACTACATTACGCATTCATGCACTGTTTTTCATGCAAAAAATTTTCTCATGATTTATTGGCATGAATTTTTTTTTTCTTCATGTCCCCTCATAAGTTACTATGTTTTTTATGTCAAGTATGTTTTCATACTCTCATGGTTAACTTCAGTTTCATGCTGATTATGTTATACACTCCTTCATGATAGATGGTTTCATGTTTCTTCATGATAATTTCGTTTTCATGATTGATTACGTCTTATGCCTCTTTTGTGATTTATGCTTTCATGCAAGACATTGTTGGATTTCATTGAATCCTGCTTTCATGATAGTCATGGTTGGTTTTCATTGATCATGCTGTCAGACAAATCATCGTTGAATTTTATGTAACCACACTTTAACGTTTCTCGATAGAACCAGAATGATGTCTATGCTAATACTGCTAGGTTATCATGATGGTTTTCCAAACCGTTTAACCGAATACTTTCCTTAAATTATGACAAATGATCGAACCCATACCGATTATTTCATGTGCATTCCATGTGTACTATGTATCGTGTTCTATGTGTATGACACGTACCTAAATCCATGTGTATTTAACTTGCAATACTTCATGAGTATTCGTTAGTTGATTCTGAATCATCTCAGGAATATGTCCACTTGCTGATATTCTACAAGATTGCTGATGTCGCTCATAGCTTGGAGACGTTACTAGGGTTGATGCTGCTGATGTTTGGAGACGCTACGAGATGCTGATTCTGTTCACAACCTAGAGATCTTAAAATACGAAGACAAAGGCGTTAGAGCAAAGAAATTGGACGAGAAGATGCTTCACCACTAGACGAGTTCCATCAATCATTGTCCCAAATTCTTAGTTACATGTCATACGTCATTAAGTCGTCGTTTTAGTCATATAAGTGCAAAACGGTACCAGCCAGCCACTCAGCTGAATAGTTACATGAATCACAGTCATGAGAATGACCGTCATGGAACTGACAGACAGGATGATAGTAACCACTACTATGACAACAAGTATCCTAGAAATCGCAACCGAGACTCCGGCCGCGGACGTGATCAGACATACATATGATCAGTAGTCCAACCGATCCGCCAATTCTGGCATAATAAACTAATATTGTAGTTCTATTTGTTTCACATCTCGAGACACATGTCAAGACATCAGTCAAGACACAAGTCTCACGTATACTTTCTAAAGACACATGTCAAGACACCAGTCAAGACACATGTCATGCTTACATTTCCCAAGACACGAGTCAAGACACATGACTCACGTCCGATTGTGGGACATTTCTAAGAAATTGAGGGTACCCCCAAGGGTATATCCATTTTGTTGTGCCATGTATTAATCAGGCCACAAGAATTTTAGTACCATTACCGGCGCAGAAGTGCGAACTGTCACGGTGCCGATGAAACTTTCGTTCTTGCACCATATTCCATATATATTCATGACCATGAAGGACGCCTTAGGTATTCCCACGTATACGAAGGTTTTCCTTCAGCTTAATGATGAAATCCAAGCTGCTAACGTAGTTCCACGGACAGACAAGAGTTGAATTTTATCCTAATTATGGACTACGAATAGCACACCATGCTACGATTCATAAATATGTAAAGTAATGTTCAGGCTCCTGAATACATTCAGCATGGTTTTCCATCAGGAAAACATGTACAAATTATCTATGCTTACTAGCTTGTGCGTTGTTATCCATGGTCGCTAAAATTTTCTAGCTGTCAGTAAGACACGACTACTGAAGTCCTTTTACGCATATCCAGTTGATTATTCCAAGATCTTCTCATACATTTCGAAAGAACCTACAAGGAGAAGGACGGTGCATGAGATTATGTGTCGACTACCGTCGATTTAAAACAAATCACCATTCATAACCGTTACTCTCCTCCACGTATTGACAAGATCAGATTCATTTAGGATGTTAAGCAATTTACAAGATCAGATTCATGATCATGATGCCAACAGTGAGGAGTGAAAGAGCAGGACATGTTCATGACTGCTATTCGTGCACGACTTGGTCATGCTAAATTCATGATTCTGTATTAGTCTCATAAATGCTCCAACAGCATCATGGATTTAATAAATCGAGTTTCCATGAACTCATAAACAAATTTATCAGTGTTTTCTTCAAGGACAACCTGATTTTCTCTAAGTCTGGAGAAGAGCAGGAAGACCATATTTGCACTATGTTGCAAATTCTACGACAAGATAAATTTCACCCTGGAAATTTTCCAATATCAATTCTGTTTGATTCCGGTGACATGCTGAATCACATGGATTCACACGGTTAATCTTACCATAAATCAGCTTATGCGCAAAGGCGAGAACCCTACACTACATTAGGTGTTCCTCGAAAATCCTACGCTAAGAGAAGTCTAATTTCGGAGACTCGGAGTTTCGCAAACTTCTATGTATCAAGTTTCTACGAAGCAAGATACAGTTACGTTCATATCTATGTACCTGACATACCAACAGGCTAAGATAGAACACCAACAAACTAGGATGTTTATCCACCATCAGGAAGTTGTAACCAGAAATGGGACAAGATCTCCATGGATTTTGGTTACCAAATTAACGCAAACTCAGAAGAAGCATAATTATATCTGGGTTATTGCCAACAATTTGATCATGTCTTCAGAATCCTTACATCCGCAAGGATTTCAGAACCAACAGATTGATCGGACATGTTCCAGCCAAGGCTCATCTGATCACTTGGTAATCCCTCAGTTATCGGGTCAGACAAAGGTTAGCATTATGCTCCTCATTACGTTCACGACTTGTTTTCACACTCACGTTCATGACACTATTCACGTTCATGATCGTATCTTGGCTTACGATTTTACGTTCATCTTCGTTATGGGAAGTTTTGTAGGAAATAGAGAGACCATAATCAAGTTTGGTATAACTCCCTATCCTCATATAGACGTTTCACGTCACAGTCCACGTCTCACCTTTTAGCGTTTGGCATTACCACTGCCGTATTCCATGTTCACGATATGTTTCACATGTCATGTTCATTCCACGTTCCTCATATCACGTTCACGATATGTTACACGTATCATGGATCATGATATGTTTGCTCATTCTACCCTCACCATATCTCCACGTATCACGTTCAAAATTTTTCACGTATCACGTTCAAATTTTTTCACATACTACGTTTCTATATGTCTCGCGCATCGTTGCTAGTTATCAGTTCAGTTAGATTGTATTGCACCATAACGTTTCAGTTACCCTTGCACGTTATTTCGTTTCTCTCGATCGAATTCAGGGGATCTGTCTTACGTTGATAACTATGAACTTTTCGTGTTTTCAAGTCAAGGTCAGGAGGACCAAGATTATCATTTGTGTCAATATCTTTTGAAGGAACCATTCCAAAAGGGAAGCCACTTGGAAACGGAAAAGTTCATCTGGACTTCTTATCCGTTTTTCTTATATCAATTAAATCTGTCATTTCAGTCACGTCACGTTCCATGTCCTTTTCAAGACATGTCACGTTCCACGTTCCTTCTACCATGTCACCTTCTATTCCTTTTATCTTTCATACCCTTCTAGTTTGAGTCGGGTATGTTACGCTTCCAGTTACGTTATCTATAATTCGGGGACGAATTATTCTTTTTAGGGGGGGAAGAGTTGTAAAACCCGCATGCTTTTACCATAAACAGTACACTTATGATCGTACGTACATGATTAAAACTTTCCTTAAATAACATGAAAACGTACCATAAATATTATATACAAGAATTACGTACGTGTTATTACACGATAAGTATCAAATATGTGTTAGTACACGATAATTATTAACAATAATAATTATGGTCACGAACATAAAATCATGAACATAAAATCACGAACAGATAATTACGCACTTACGTATATTATTAATACGATGATTGTCGTTACGTATAAGTAATATTAATAACATGAATAATAAATAATTAGGTAACACGTAAACACGAATACTTAAAACTATTATTATTATTACTATGTATATTAAATTACACGACAAGTAATTACGTACGTAATGTTCACTTTTATCACATATATAAATAACTATGAAAGTCACGGCATTTAATACTCGTTTACGCGTACCATTTTAACAAGATGTGTAGAATCTTGATAATCTTGTTAATCTATGAAGTGGGTTGAAGATTTCTAGAGAGAGAAACTAGTGAGAGAAAGTGAGAGAGAAAATGTGTTTTTCATTAAATGATGAAAGTGGAAAATCAACAACCAACCCCTTTCCATGGTGGAAAGGGGTATTTATATCCAAGGCCACTATTTGGGCTTGGGCCGACCCATGACAAGCCCATGGGTCGGTTTCTTACTTAACTAAATAAGTATTCATTAACTACGAGCTATTACAACAATAATAATATTGTGGAGTGACCGATACTTCTAATATATGTTAAAACGTATTTCTAACAATCTCCCCCTAAGGGAGGTCACTCCACGTTACAAAGTTCTAAACCTAGCATACTATACTAAGTCTTCGTTCTTCAGCTCGTAGTCTTTTCTTCTTTATTTTTGTTGTGAATATTTTGATTTGATCTTTTAGGCTTTGGCTTGAGAGCATTTTTCTTTGACCAATCACGTGCGATCTTTGCCTTCTTGTGAAACTTGCCTCCTCGTGACTCCATGTTCCACACACTTATGTTTTTTTTGTTGAATTCTCGAAAGCTTCAGAGTTTGGTACAGCGGAAGACTTCATTTTGCACTTTCTTGAATTTTGCTGAACTTTGATGCAGAAAAACATAAGCATGTGGGAACGACTTCTACAGGTACACCGCAACACCACCGTCTTCAACTGGTACACAGCAACGCAACCGTCTTCAACAGGTACACAGCCACGCCACCGTCTTTAACATGTACACAGCAACGACACGAATAAAATGGCTTTGACATTTTATTCTTATTCGGTAGCATTTTACCTCCGGTCGGTGAAGACCGTTGGACGATATTAGATATCGTACCAGTGACGGATAGTTTCAATTAAGTAACTTCCTGACAGGATTTCGCGGGTAAACCCGTTCTCTTTATTCGACCGTCCAAAGCTGACTGCGAACATAAAGAGTGAATCATTTGGATTAAAAATCCTTATGATTGAAGCCGTCAATTCATGAAACCTGGAACAAGTGAATTTCAATTAAGATATTCACCATCGTTGCTTTCCAGTTGTCACAAACTTGATTCAAATTGAATCTTGCTTGTTACCTACCAAGTGCTGTTTGATGTTAACACTAGAAGGATTTCCACTCGTCACTGTGAACACTAAAGAGTGTCACTCTGAGTGTTCTGGCAAGATCATATGATAATGCGTAGAGGCCTGGAACGAGCTTAAGTTCAATTAAGAATTAAACTACTGTTTCTTTCCAGTTTTTCACAAGATTGGTTCTAAAAGAACCGCACGTGTAACCTACCATGAGCTTGTTTGATGTTGGCTCAAGCAGGATTTCCATCTTCATTGTAATACTTGCGTATTACTCGGATGTTCTGGCAATATTACAGGAATACTGCGTAGGACTCATGAAAATCTCTTACTTTTCACAGTGTGTGAGAAAGCAAGGAATAAATGGAAAGTGTCCTAATGAGACTTTTGATGATCTAGTGGCTCTAGACTCGATAGTGCCTTTTGATTTAGTGAGCGATGGCTGGAGAGGAGTGCCACCTTTTCAATATCAGTCTATTCGGAGTGAATAAACCAATAGATAACGTGTTGATCTCCGTGTGATTAAAACAAATACCTTTTGAGAGATATTTTAGTTAGCTGGGAAGGTTGTGCATTGCATCACTGGGTCCATGATGTCTTTCTTCAATATCGAGAATCATTAACAAAAATGATCTCAATAGCATATGTATTGACCCGGTTTCTGCCTAAAGTTGTAAGGAGGGCTTCTTTCTTTACATCCTTTATCTTTACAATTCTTTTTCATTCTTCAACCCCTTCAATGCTTACCAATACGTCATAACTAGCACCTTGTTGTGATTGTTCCAGTTCTATCTTAAGTACTTGGTCGGCATTCAGCTACATTCACAATCTTTCTCCAACATTCCTAGGACTTCTAATTCTATCTAGGGAATTGTCCTTGGGAAGATTCCATCGGCTCTGATGAATCATTGGACTAACCTATTCCTACCACCCTTTTGTCACCACATTCGTCGTGAATTAAGCGTGTTTTGGGAAAGTATAGCCACCATGAAAAATCCTTGAAAATCACTTAAGGTACTTGTGATATTGAAATCAAAAGTTTTGACCTTAGGTGTTTTGTTCATCAAAAACGCTCCCCCTTAACACGTGCTTTACACATATTAAGTTGGATTATCGTTAAGTCTTTTTCATCTTTTCGCCAAGTATCATTTAAGTCTCCTTAATCCCATTTTTCTCCCCTTATCCAAAATGTTAACCATTAATATTTGGGATATTGAATGGATTAACTGGTCTTTGGGTAAAAATGAAATCGATGTTTGGCCATAGAACATGTTAATGCTCCCCTTTAAATTAATAAGGGATAGTTGTAGTGCTTTAGTATGATATATTTTGAAAGATTTAGAATCTCGTGAGAAATTCTTGAAAAATTATCATACCTTAACACTACATCAAGCCGTAAAAGCACAATATTCACAAATATACATATTCACAATTAAAAACCAATATAGAGTAGACCTGAGATGTACGATCCATTAGATGGATCGTTGTAGTAACTTGTGGTGCACTCCATATGGTCTACCACCAACGAATCTTTCTAAACTCCTCATCAATCTATGTTTACGGAGCTTTTGATCAATCTTCTTTATCACATACTTCGCCATTTGCCGATAACCCTGATGCCAATCCTCAGTCATCTCTGGTAAAGACCCACCCGAATTAAGATGCTCCAACTTTCCTCTGACGTATATGAGAGTCCCATCACTGTACTTATAAAGCTCACCCACCCTCATAAACTTCATTATCCCTCGACTGTTCATGTAGAAAATCCCATAATTCGGAACAGTAATGCCGGTATAGGGACATCTTGTGACATGTTGAGGTAGAACTTGGTTCTTTGGACGGGTCAGATTAAGCTTCCTCTGGTAGCTTTCAACTCCCAATTGAAGATCTTCAACTCGTTTCTTGATAACAACGCTTCGTGTGAACATACGAAGTGCTATATTCAAGGCAATGATGTCTTCACGAGCAATATGGGTGAGTTGATCCCGGATCATCATAAGCAACATGTCTTCGATATCCTCAAGGCGAATGATAGAAAAATCTCCCTGCTGGATTTTGTATTCTCTGTCATCCTCCCTTTTTAGACGAATCTCCGTCACATGATAATAGCCATTCTTGGCTTCAGTTTTCAGTCCCAAAATGCTGGAGATGCGAATATCGGATCTAACGTTGCTTCCTGAATTGGCTAAACAGCAACCTCTGTACGCCCTTCAGACTCGTTCGTCCCAATGTGATGCACCTAAAACAGCATACATATCATAATTACGAGTTACCTTTGGGACCCAGAGTCAGTTTACCTTTTCCTCGATCCAGGGTATTGTCCCCCAATTAGCAGCTTTCAGTAAGGTCAGGGAGGTTGCGTACTTTGATGAAACCTTGAGGAGATACTCAAGATCATAGGTGACGAAGAAGTCGAGAGCAATTTGATTATCTTGAGAAGGATCAAGTGGAGGTTGATCTCTTTCTGATTCATGGAGGCCTGGCCTTTGAACGATGTTAAGAGCTTTCAGGACCTCGTCAGCATAATACTCGTACTCCATTCGGGTTAACCTGGTTTTGGCGCGAATTCTCGTATCCTTTAGCGCTCTCTTCACCAAAGACGGAGTGACCGAAGACTTATACTCATGAGCCAGAAATGCACACAAGTCAATCGGACTACGGATACGGAGATATAGGACATCTCTGTCAGCGTCTGTGATTGGATCATATTTAGCAGGTGCCGTGATCCAAGCTTGTGGCGGTGCAGTTTCATCAATCTCCAATGTGTCCGCCCAGTCCCGTGTGCTTGACTCGGGAACAGTAGTTTGTGGTTCTTGTTGTAGAGGAGTAGAAACATGAACATCTGCTGGTTCTAATTCAGGCATCTCGGCGGTGTCATGAACGGGCGAGTGTTGTGCAGCTTCAGGTTCTGTTACTGACTCTGCAATCACAGGAGCAACAACAGAACTAACAGGGTTAGTGGTAACAGGTATAGACACAGCAATAGATGTACCGGGAATCGATGACGCCGTAGTAGCATTCACATCATGGCGCCACTTGGATCGTCTTGATTCCGTTGAAGTGGATTTTTCCTTTGCCGCAACATCTTTCTTAGACTTGGTTCCAGACTTAGAAGGTTTCTTTGTGCTGGCAACCTTATCCCCTGTTTCAGGCTGTTTACCATCATCATCCTCATCGCTATCCTCGTTCCTTCCCTTAGCACTCTCCTCATTACCATCACCACCACCATTATCATCATCATCATCCTCATCATCATCACCATCATCGTCACCATCATCATCATCTTCTTCTTCTTCTTCTTCTTCACTTTCTTCTTCCTCGTCACCCTCTTCTTGTTCACTATCATCCTTTTCCTCCTCAGGCAGAATGTGGTAAGATACCACACTTCCAAACATCTTGAACAACCGATCATCCTCCATGATAGCGTCATTGAGTGATTTGTAGAGAGTCCGTTGAATTTTAGACTTATCAAAAGATCCAACTTCCCTCATGCGAGCTTTGAGGATCTTCTTTAATTCAAAATCCGTCAAGTCATATGCAATTTTGTAGGCGGATTGGGAAGGATTGGATGACTTAATCATCAAGTTATCAGCCGCGAGTGTCTTCAACTCATCACGCAGTTTTGGCATAAGGGACTCAACGGATTCTTTCACTTTCTCTTCAACAGAAGCTTCAAGTGTTTCTTTCTGCTCCTTGTATTTATCCTTCATAGCTTGAAGTCTCGTGATTCGTGTTGCATACTTATCAGCTTCAGCCTTTTTGACCTGAGCAAGTTCTTCTGCATGAGCTTTACGTGTCGACTCCATCTCTGCAGCGAACTTAGCTAGCATCTCTTCTTGGGCTTTCTTTGAGGCTTCTTCACTTTGCACTCGTCTAAGTAGCTCTTGGCGAAGTTCATTCATCTCTCTTCTTTGATTATCCGTGTGTTTATCCAACATTTTTGCCATTACAAATGCAGCCATTGAAGATGATGCAGAGCTACTCTGGGTTGGTTGAAGAGGCTCGGTTGTGACTACAGTACTGAGGGTGGAAGTTATTGGAGGTGGAAGGAATGGTGTTGGAACTGGTCGGGTTGGTAAGGGTTGTATTGGTGGAGGTTGAGTTACTAAAGGTTGAGTAGGTACCATGATTGTAGGAGCACCGAACTCCTTTTCAACACTTGCTGAAACGGTGATGGATGTCTCCTTCGAAGTAGAATACCGTTCAGGTGATCCAAACTCATCAATATCCTCTGGCTCCTCGTACTCTTCTTCAATATTTATCTGTGCGCCCGAACCACTACCTCCCGTGTCTTTCCTACTCTTTTCAATAGCTATCTTCATTAATTTTCTCTCAGCCTTGTCAATAGTAGGATCATCAATATTTCTTCGTCATGTAGAACAAACTCATCAGCAATGCTTTTTCCCTTCTTAGCCTCAGTCTTCTTCTTCTTGGTTTCGGGTTCAAATAAAGCAACTGTTTGCTTGCGTTTACCTTTACTCTTGACCGTATTAGACGAGTCTTCTCCTGTCTAAAGGCTTGCTTTTAGCTTCTTGATTTCTAGTAGCAGTAGTTTGTAATCAGCAGAAGCTTTAATTTTATCCGTCAGAAGATAATCGGGAATAGGACCAGGAATAACACCACAAGATGGTCCTTCATGCCTTAGATCCACAGTGTGATCAGCCTCTTCAGTGTGATGACGACTTGCTGCACGCTTATCAATAGAGACATCATTCTTCATAAAATAATTAATAATAAGCTTGATAAACCGAGGGTAAGGAAAGAAATTAGTCTTCAGCTTCTTGTTTTGGAAGAGTTGAAAGTTAAATTCCTCCCACATCAATAATGCATAATCTGCATTTGAGCCTTTGTACATTCCATAAAAGATGTTCATGATTGGACCACACAAAGCATCATGCCCACTTGTCTTAGATCTAAGACATCTACTGAGAATACCTAAGATTGCTCTCCAAGGTTGACCCACTTTAGCGGTGGTAAACTCAGACACTACTCGTATGTCTGGACATCCAAGAGCACCGAACATCTCCATGAGTTCGTCTTTGGTAGGATCCCTAGAAAATGACATACCTTTGGGTGTATCCCGTATTCCAAATATCTTGCGGAAGTCTGAGACTGTGAGTGTCTGTTGCTTGTTGTCGAGAGTGAAGGTGATATTGTTTGAAGTACTTTCCTTGGTAGCCCAGAACTCATACATGTAATCATATGGCTCTGAGGCAGTACTCCTTAAAGCATTCTTGAAGTGAGAGTGATCAAGAATTGCTATGGCGACTTTAAATCCATGGTGAGTGGATTTTGAAACTTGCTTCAGCCGGTAATTGTTTGGTATGAACTTGAGAGCTCTTGCTTCGGCAATTGCGGCTGTTCTAGCATCTTGGAGTGCTTGTACTGTTGGATTAGTCATCGTATCTGCTTAAGATAAGACATAAAAGGTTGATGCACAAACAATATATAGATATATATCATTATGACTTCTAAGCATAACACATTTCAACAAGTAATTATAATAGGCAAACAACTATCAATCAAACAACTCTTCATTCGGAACTCTTCATCCGGAACTCTTCATTCGGAACTCTTCATTCGGAAGTCCTTCATTCGGAAGTCTTCATTCGGAAGTCCTTCATTCGGAAGTCTTCATTCGGAAGTTCATCCGGAACTTCTTCATTCGGAAGTTCATCCGGAACTTCATTCAGAAGTTCATTCGGAACTTCTTCATTCGGAAGTTCATTCGGAACTTCTTCATTCGGAAGTTCATTCAGAACTTCTTCATTCGGAAGTTCATTCGGAACTTCTTCATTCAGAAGTTCATTCGGAACTTCTTCATTCGGAAGTTCATTCGGAAGTTCATTCGGAACTTCTTCATTCAGAAGTTCATTTTCATTTGGAACTTCTTCATTCGGAAGTTCACTCGGAACTTCTTCATTCGGAAGTTCATCCGGAACTTCTTCATTCGGAAGTTCATTCGGAACTTCCTTCATTCGGAAGTTCATCCGGAACTTCCTTCATTCGGAAGTTCATAATCCTTGTTCATCCGGAAGTTATAACGCACCCTATTAATTATTATTCTAGGCGCGATTGTGAGTTTTAAGGCATTCTAAGGCAACAAAACCTATTTCTAAGGATATTCCGAGCAAAACCCATCAAAAACCCTAATCAATTAATCCCTAATTAGGCAAACGAACCCTAATTTGATAATGTTGAGTACCCGAATCAATTAACAGATTAAATGATGAATTTAGGCGAATTATAAGTTAAAGATTCGATGTTTGTACCTTTTAGATCAAATGAAACGAATTGAGTGATTGAAAACGAGAGTTTTGGAAAGCTTGAGTGTGTGAAAATGGCGGCAAGAAGAAACAGTGAAGAAGAAAGAATAAACGGGGGGGGGGGGGGGGGGGGGTTGGTTTGACTTAGGTAAACATTTTTTTACAACTTTCACAAGTAGTCATTTTTAACCCTACACTTTTCTTTCTCTTTTTCCTTTTTATTCATTATCTTTTCATTTTTTATTTTCTCGTCTCCCTAACCATCGTTAAACTTAGCCAACTTAACCTGGCTTAGCTATACTAATCACGACAATCTTACACAACTTAAGTATCGCATCCAATTAGCAAATCTCCAAGATCTTAAAGCAATTCCTATCACATTGAACGAGCACAAGTCGTATTCTAACGCAAGACCACTCATAAACCATTTAGCAAATTAATTTTCCACAAACACTTTTGAAAATCGTTTTGATGACGAAGATGATTTAATATTTTCTCCCCCTTAAACGATGACCCGTTTTCTATTTAAAGAGCTGTAGTCATTGTTTAAAGAGTCAAATATTGATGAAAACTTTTCCAATTAATGTGTTTATAAGATTGATTCGTGGTGGCAATAAGATTTCTCTTATTTTGACAAATTAATGCACTGAGACGTACACTAACTCGTGTTAGACCAAGTTGTAAAGTAAACTTGATCCCTTTGCATGATTTGGCTTGTAAATCATAACCGAGAAAATTAATTCCCGTTGTGAGCCAACGTTTTCCAAGGAAATACGTGACTTTAATATGAAAACCGGGTTGCAGTCTGAAATAACTACAAGCCATAATGGGCATGTTTTAAAAATGTACAACTTTTATACGGACTCTATTTATGGCGCCGTGTAAATATTGATCGACATTTCTAAAGCCGTAAATATTACCGTACTAAAAGACATGCCCGATTTGAAAAGCGAAAAATATTTTTGGTTTTTCTTGATTTTATAATTTTTATGGTTTTTCTAGGTTTTATATTTTTTATGGTTTTTCTTGGTTTTATATTTTTGTATTTTTCTTTTTGTGGTTTATATATATACGATAATATACATGATCACGAACAAAGGATACGCCTGAATAGTTTACCACCACTATTCAGCTGATTCTTCTGCCAATTCTTTGAGAGTCGCTGGAGTGAATGATTTCATGCCAAGCTTGTCGATCAAAAACTCGATTCGTCCTCGATCTAATGATTTGGTGAACATATCTGCCAGCTGATACTCAGTGGTGACAAAATATAGCTCGATCACTCCGTTCTCCACCTGCTCTTTAATGAAATGGTAGCGAATGTCTATGTGCTTGGCCCGGGAGTGTTGAACGTAGTTGCAGCAAAGGGCAATGGCGCTCTTGTTGTCACAATACATCGGGATTTTGTTGAATCCCAAACCGTAGTCAGTTAGTTGTGATCTCATCCAAAGGACTTGAGCGCAACAACCGGACATGACGATGTATTCAGCCTCCGTGCTAGAAATTGCAGCGCTTTTCTGCCTTTTTGAAGACCAACTAATCAATCTGTCTCCAAGGAGCTGCACAGACCCAGAAGTGCTACGCCTCGTGTCTTGACATCCAGCATGCTCGGCATCTGCGTATGATATTAAAGCAATGGATGAATCTTTCGGATACAATAGACCACGATGAAGTGTTCCTTTGAGATACCGAAAGATCCTTTTAACAACATGTAGGTGCTTTTCGGTAGGCCGAGCCTGATACCGGCCACACATGCATACGGCAAATTGCAAATCAGGCTTGCTAGCAGTCAGATATAGAAGGGTGTCGATCATCCCACGGTAAAGTTTTGGATCGACAATAGTCCCATTCCTATCTTCATCTAACTTGGATTTCTCCACCATTGGAGTGTCCACGGGGTCACAATTTTCAAAGTTATATTTCTTTAAAGATTCTAGAGCATATTTGGATTGATTAATAAAAATGCCTCTGGGATTCAAAGAAATCTGTAATCCTAAGAAAAATGAAAATTTTCCCATCATTGACATCTGAAAGCGTGTGGACATTATCTTCTCAAAGCGTTTTGACAATTCTATGTTAGAGGCAGCAAATATTATATCATCAACATAAATTTGTACCAGTATCATGTCGTTGTCCTCCTTGAGAGTGAATAGAGTGGGGTCCACCTTGCCTTTGGAGAAGCCTTCCGAGATGAGATATGTTGAAAGGAGATCATACCACGCGCGTGGAGCTTGTTTCAACCCATAGAGAGACTTCTTAAGCTTGTACACATGATTCGGAAACTCCGTGCTAACGAACCCATCCGGCTGACTAACATAGACTTCTTCCCTTAGTTCACCATTCAAAAATGTCGTCTTCACATCCATTTGATAGACGATCATGTTCATATGAGCAGCATACGCAAGGAATAGTCTAATAGCCTCCAATCTTACAACAGGAGCAAAAGATTCTTCAAAGTCGATACCCAAGGCTTGTTTGTATCCTCTATCAACCAATCTAGCCTTATTCTTCAAGACTGCAACCATCTCATCGAGTTTAACCTTATAAACCCACAACAAAGTAAGGATGTTAACCTTGTCAGGGAGAGGAACTAATTCCCATACTTCAAGTCTTTGAAATTCATTTAGTTCCTCCTGCATGGCTTCAATCCAAGATGATTGAGTCATAGCCTGTTGCCAATTTTTAGGTTCAACTTCGGAGAGAAATGCATCAAAGTAGCAATAGAGTGCACTCTCTTGTAATTGATGGCGTGTAGAAACTGGTCGATCGAGACTTCCAATGACATTCCTAATTGGGTGATCTTTTGTCCATTTGGTGCTATGTTTTTCAATCCGAGGTGGTCTGGAGTGAACAATAGAAGGAGCTTCTTCTGAGGTAGACGCGGCTGAAGGGTTTTCAGGTATCGGTACACCAAAGAAAGGAAGCTCTTGTAGGTGAGCATATTCCAAATCGTGATCAATAGAATCCTCTTCAACATCATTAGGCACAAGTAAGGGTGACGATTCAGGTGTAGTTTGAGGATCACTTAGTAACGGTGCATCCGGTTCAATGTTAATTGAAGATGCATTAGATAAAGCTTCATTTGCTTGAGCAACAACTTCAGGAATTGGAGCTATCACTACAGGTGCTGGAACTTCATCATTTGGGGGATCAAAGAATTCATCAAACAACGGTTGAAACAGTTTATCCCACTCGGGCCTTGTAGGTGGTAAAAATGATGTAGAAGTAGGATTATTGGGAACTAATCCGGAACTAATAGCACCGGTTCCCATCTCATGAAGCGCGGGTTCAGAGCTGCGTTGCTCAGAAGCCATCGCTGTCAGCTCATCGAAATCTGCGTCCATAGTTTCTACAATCTTACCCAGACGACGGTTGTAAATTCGGTATGCTTTCTTGGAGGGTGAGTAACCAATGAAAATACCTATATCGGCTTTCGGTTGAAGTTTGCCCAAGTTCTCACAATTAATGTTTGGATAACAATGAGCACCAAACACATGAAAGAATGAAACATCGGGTTTACGATCATGTAGAATATCGTAAGGTGTTTTTCCATGGCGTTTCCGAATGATAGAGCGGTTTTGGGTGAAATATGCAGTAGATATAACTTCTGCCCACAAGAACAATGGAGTGTTCGCATAAATCAGCATAGTCCTAGCAACTTCCATAAGCGTACGATTCCGTCTTTCAACGACACCGTTTTGTTGTGGAGTACGTGCAGCGGATGTTTCATGTGAGATACCAACATCTTCATAGTAAGCACGAAGAGTCTGGTTGACGAACTCTGTTCCATTATCTGTACGAATACGGCGGACAGTAGTATTTAAACGTACCTGAATGAATTTCAGAAAAGTGATGATAGCCTTCGGTGCTTCATCCTTTGTACGTAAAAATCTTACCCATGTAAATCTGGAGAAATCATCCACAATAACAAGAATGAATTTCTTACCGCTCACACTTTCAGTTATCATTGGCCCACAAAGAGCCATATGCAAAAGATGAAGTTTTTCTTGATTGGTGTCTTCAGCTTTGGGCTTGTATGATTTCTTGGTACTTTTCCCCCTTGAGCACGCGGAACATAAATGGTCCTTGTGAAATTTGAGCTTTGTAAGACCACGAACTAATTCGTTTTTAGCCAGATGATTAATAGCATCAAAGTTGAGATGAGATAATCTGCGATGCCATAACCATGACTTGGTCTTAGATGCTTTAGAGAGAAGACATACTGGAGAGGCGGCCATCATGTCTTGTAAGGACAAAGTATAAAGATTTGCACCACGAGACCCCTTCAACAAATCTTTTCCTTCCAAGTTGCGGATGAAACAAGTATGTTGTCGAAAAGCAACCTCTAGGTTGGAATCACAAAACTGTCCTACCGAAAATAAATTATGACCAAGACCTTCTACATAGTATACCCTTGAAATCGTAACATTTCCAATCTGATATTCACCATACCCCATTATCTTTGCAATATGATCATTACCGAATTTAACCGTTCCAAGAAACTTGCTGACGAAATTTCGGAGCATCGAGCGATCTCCGGTCATATGCTTTGAACAACCGGAGTCCAAATACCAGAGGATGATTTGGACCACCTGAAAATATCACCAGACGAGGACAATGTAGAGGTATCGGAATCTAAATGTTCCTTGTTATTAGCAGGTACATATTTAATAATCTTAGATTTGCTAACTCTAGGTTTCTTAGATTTCCTAGCCTTCTTCCTAGTTGATGGTGTAGATTCTAGTTGGCTTAAATCCTGAGGTATTTCTTCACTGATAGGCACTATAGTGGGGGCGGACCTAATTAAAGGGTGCGGTTTCCATACTGTAGTGCTAGTGTTCCTAACTAAAGGACGCTGAGACCTAACCTCAATGGATGCATTCCTAGTTAAAGGGCACATTTTTCCATCTAATGTAAAGGTCCTACCAGTGGGACGCCATTGCCATCCAACTTGGGCACGAGTTCTACCAGTTGGCTTCCATTCAAGATCATTCCTAATGGCATTCATTTCATTCACATGATCAATAAGACACAAATCATGACGTTGGGAAAACATACATTCATTACAATTCCAACATTTCAAATTAGAATTCACAAATGGTTTAGGCTTCTGCACAGGCGCAGAGCTTTTAGTCTTAACATGATTCTTTTTATTTAAAACTGAACTGATATTCCTAGTGTGAGCTTCTACTTTCTTCTTGATGGTACTACTAGTGGAGGGCTTGATCTTATCTTACTTGAGTGGCGATCCTTTAGCCTTAGTAGACTCTTTTACTCCTGTAGAAGGCAAAGTGGGAATATTAGCAACAAATTTTAAAGGTGCCTTACTTGATGGTGCCAATGACGGTTTTGCTCCTGGGGTCTTATTGAATGGAGTTACAGCAATGGGTCGATTAGTGAGTAGTGCAGAACCTGGTTTACCTATGTATTGCAAATATGCTAAGCAATATTGAACTCGCTTAATATATTCATGAGCTGAATAATAGTAGCTACTTGAGGGATCTAAGGCATAAAGATCATCTAAGATATCCCTAACAAGATCTACATGCTTAATTGCGTTCCTCATATAATCATCGTAGGTAACCGGGTTTTTCTTATGGAGCGGGTTCTTATAAAGCACTACTGACTTGGTTGTTGGAGCACTAGAGGACGGTGCAGAGTTGGTAGCTAAGTTATTAACAACCTCTTGTCGAGTGAGAAGAAGTGTCTCCTTTAACTCGGCCAAAACCATGTTTTTGTCAATGAGCTGGATGTTTAAGTCAGAGATTTCCTCACACTTTTGGTTCAATTGTTCAACATAAGATTGTTGTTGTGCCGCATTAAAAGCGAAGCGTTCTTCTAGTGAACCATAAAGTTTGGACATTCCCTGTCTTGCACGATCCATCTCCCCTAGAATAGACGAAACTCTAATTTCTAAGTCCTGGTTTTTAGACTCTGCAGCCTCTAGTTCCAATTTTAGTGTTTCATTTGATGACACATCTCTCTTTAATCTCATGATCTCTTCCTCTAATGCCTTAAATATTGCAATCATCTTGTCACTCGTCTCAACACTGTTTTCACAACTATTTGTTATCAAAAGATCCTCATTTTGAGTTTGTTGTTTTAATTCTAAAGATATACAATGTTGTTCAAGTTGATTAAAACGTTTTGAAAGTAAATTGTAAGAATCTTGAAGCTTTAAAAATTCAGCGTTAGATTCGTGACAAGAATGATTATCTATCTCATTTACAGTATCAGCAACATTTACAGAGAGATCACACACATCATCACATATATTCACAACATCACATTTAATCATAGCGGATGTAAGCTCATTCGAATAATTAACATTCACAGTAGTAAGCACATCACACGAAATTACTTGAGACAAGAATCGGTCATATTCGGATAAAATCTTTTCCTTTTCAATTAATTGTAGTTCGTAAGCGGTGTCCATTTCATAAAACACTTTTTGAACTTCTGCAATTTTAAACTCAAGATTTTCCGAAAGAGATGCAAAACTTCCTTTTAGACTTTCGACAAACGGATTGATCTCATTCTTAAACACCTCGTTCATGTGTTCGAAAGCCCATTCTCTGGCGTTTAGGCCATTTGAAGTCGTACATTCCAAAATGACCTTGTCAAAACTAGCAAAGTATTGATTAATCTCTTGCAAGTTTAACCATACAGTGCTAACAGGTGGAAGATCCTTTGGAATTTCCTTAGGTCCTTCCATTTTGACAAGTGTAGGAAGTGTACTAGGGTTTTCTTCATTTAACATGTAGGTTGGTGCTGTAATGAGATCTTTGTCCATATCGAAGCGAATTCTAAAATCCGTTTTAGCAAGCTCCTGATTCATTTTAAAATAATCACAATCGGGATATTTTGCAAAGTTGTATGACTGATTCTCATCAACTAGATCCTTACTTGTGCGATCCTCGAAAGTAACAACCGGATCTAAGACCAATCCTAATTGGGTTGCATTATAAAGTCTTGGACTATGGATAAGAGCTTGTTTTGCATACCGTGGGTTAGGGGAAGGCCTTTTTGATGTGATAAGTTAAATTCTCTAAACGAAGCATCAAATAAGTGTACTAGTTGAGAGGCAGCGTATTGTCTTAAAAGCAAATAATCTAGACTTCTAATCTTATTAGCCGCATTAATTTCCATTTCATTCTTCTTAGACTCGAGTAATTCAAAATCCGTTTGAAGTTTTTGAAAATTAGTGACCACTAACTCTTTTTCTTTAAGTTCGTTAGAAAGATCTGCTCTTAAGGTTTCAATTTCTTGCAAATGACCCATTTGTTTGTTTCGAAAATGATCATATTCGGGATTTGTTAGAACACTAGACGAAGGAACTAATTCCAAAGTTTGAACTTTATCGTTGCACAAGGCAAGCTCCTCCGACAAATTCTTATTCTTAGCTAGGGTTTCTAAGAGTGAAGCATTCATTTGGCTAAGTAATGTAGCGGGAACCATGACCAAATGTTGTTGAGCAGGAGTATGCGTATGCGAAATAACTCCCGGTTGTGTTTCACTCAAAGTCTGGGGACTCACATTGATATTACTATCATTGATTGTCTCCTCATTTGAAAGACTCACCACCGAAGACTCATTCGAATCAGCACTCTCTTGCACAACTTGATGTGGTTGAATACTAGTATCAGTGGTATTATCAGTGGTATTATTAAGTACCTCAGATCTTTTTTCTGGCCCTAGGCTAGAGATAGTTGCCATAAGAGCTTCCTGTGCAGATTGAAGTTCATCACAGTCTGAATCGTAGGCATCAATATCATCTGCTTGGTATGCTGCATTTTGTGTGGTGACAACGTCTTGTTCAGCAATCCCTGGATCAGCAAGAAATGCAATCTCCTCTTCATCAAGTTCCCTTCCTTGTGTTTGAGCGTTCACCAGATAAATCTTCTCTGCAAACCATTGACCATCCCTTCTCCTCTTGGGTTTTTTGCAATCCCTGGACATGTGACCTTCTTCCTTACAGTTATAGCATGTAATCATTCTCAACGTTCCTGTGGAATTAGCCCGTGGAGGAGTGTTGACCATTGGAGCAGGATTGACCGTGCGTGCATTGGTGGTTGATGTAGTAGGTCTCCCCTGATAAGGTTGAATAGGTTGAACCATTACCCTGCCATTCTCAATAGTAGCTTGTTGGCGAGAATTGGATGAATTCCTCAGCTGATTGTTAGTAGGAGCTGGTCCTCTAAATCCTCTTTTGCTTAATGTCCTTGTGAGATAAGCAGACATAGTGGCTAACACTTCAACTAGGTCAGTTCCTTGTTTGAATTCAGGAATGGGGACTTCATCATCATCACAATACATTGCTTGGTCTTGTTGAGCTGCATAAGCACTAGAAGGAATGCTCATGTGATCAGAGTAGCTTGATGGATATGCTGCATTCTCTTGATAAGAAGAATATAAAGACTGAGCATAAGGTGCAATGCTTGCTGGGTGAGGTTGTGAAGCATATTGTGATGAAGGTGCATTAAACCGATATTGTTGCTGATGTGAGGTGGGTGGTTGCGGTAGAATCGAATATTGGGGGAAGATTGGTGTCATGTAAGGTGATGGATGATAGGCTTGGTGTCCCAAGATATAAGGAGTGTTGTTGTGTGACAAGATTGGTTGATTCGCCATCAAAGCTAAAGAAACAGGGTACATACCTCGAGGTGAACGGTGCATGATCACATGTTTCTCATGCTGTTGAAGAAAAGCATAGAGTTGATCCAAATTGCACTTATGCAAATCCCTGGTTAACTTAACATCGGTAATATACTCACCCCATTCATCTTGAGGTAAGGTATTAAAAAACTTGGTGTTAACCTGGAATGGAGCAATCACGAGATTGTATACATTCAGATCATTCATGAGAGTAGTGAATCTGAAGTAGTAGTCGTGAAGCGTTTCCCCTGGGTTGTACGTGAATCTATCAAACAGATCATACAACTGACATTCCCTTTCCTGTTTGGTAAGAGACGTACCTTGTAGCAACACCTTTAGACATTCCCATAAATCCTTTGCAACCGTATATTGACTGACCATTCGATAGATGTCATGTGGAAGAGCTTGGAGAATGGTTTGAAGAGCCTTTTCGTCTGCATCGGCAACAAGTTGTTGAGCTTGTGTAAGTTCTTCAAATTCCCGTGGTCGAGTCACATTGTTAACCACGATGGTACCATAATCAAGTGGACCATTCAGAATTGACTTGACCATAAGCCTCCCATATGTCGGTTTTCCCTTAATGTATGACATCATACGGCCTTGCCATGCTTCAAAGACTTATTTAATGAGCATTGGAGGGAGATTATCCGTTCCCGTAATGACGGAAATGTCCGTAAGTGATGTCATCTGAGTCATTAATGAATTCGGATTCATTTTGTTCACTTCAAAGAGACAAAGATTATCGGTTGATCGAGCAGTGAAGTAAAGTTTGTGAGTTGTGTTGAGTTTTTGTTGTAAGAAACCAAGATTAAATCCTCTAAAAAATCGTCAAAAAAACAAGTAAAAATATCCCTTGATCCAGAACTTTTGTTGATTCGGAAGTGTTGATTCGGAAGATTTTGGCTCGGAACTCCTTGATCCGGAACTTTTGGTTCGGAAGATTTGATCCGGAACTTTCCTTGATCCGGAACTTTTGATTCGGAAGAACTGATCCGGAACTTTTCTTGATCCGGAACTTTTGGTTCGGAAGTACTGATCCGGAACTTTCCTTGATCCGGAAATTTTGGTTCGGAAGTACTGATCCGGAACTTTCCTTGATCCGGAACTTTTGGTTCGGAACTTTTTGATTCGGAACTTTGTCTTGATCCGGAACTTTCCTTGATCCGGAACTTTCCTTGATCCGGAACTTTCTTGATCCGGAACTTTTGGTTCGGAACTTTTTGATCCGGAACTTTTGTTGATCCGGAACTTTTTGATCCGGAACTTTTTGATCCGGAACTTTTTGGTTCGGAACTTTACTGGGAAACAGAAGGTTGTTCGAGTAACAGTCGACTATGAATATGAAGAATAAACCCAGATTTTTACCAAGTTACCCAAAAAGTTTTGTGATTTCTACTAAAATAAGTAAAAACTAATACTTATCTACTAATCCCAATCACAAAATCACCAAAAACTCCAAGAATCAAGATGGATCTTCTTAAAGAGCACTAATACAATCAAAAACTAAATAACAACACAAAGCATTACCTTAAATCACCCCATAGCTCTTGATACCAAATGTAGAATCTTGATAATCTTGTTAATCTATAAAGTGGGTTGAAGATTTCTGGAGAGAGAAACTAGTGAGAGAAAGTGAGAGAGAAAATGTGTTTTTCATTAAATGATGAAAGTGGAAAATCAACAACCAACCCCTTTCCATGGTGGAAAGGGGTATTTATATCCAAGGCCACTATTTGGGCTTGGGCCGACCCATGACAAACCCATGGGTCGGTTTCTTACTTAACTAAATAAGTATTCATTAACTACGAGCTATTACAACAATAATAATATTGTGGAGTGACCGATACTTCTAATATACGTTAAAACGTATTTCTAACAAGATGCGATTTAATTAAAGTATAATGTTTATTCAGGCTGTTTTAGACAAAGAAGAAAAAGGAAGGACTTGGGCTCAAAGCCCAAGTGTGTAGGTTGGCCGTGTATACCAAAAAGACGGGGGGGGGGGGGGGGGGGGGGGGGAGTAACTTTTATTTTAGAAAACACCAAATCATCCTAAAAACCCTAAAACTAGATTACAGCCGCCAGTTTTGTTTCTTCTTTCTTCTTTGTCGTGACCAAAACCCAAGAAACAAGGAAAGGATCGAGGGTTTTGATCCTAGAAGAACAAGGAGTGCGTTTTTTTGGATATCCTAAACCTAACACGAAAAAGAAACGTGTAAGTAACCCTAATCTTGTTTTCTTTTCTTTCTTTGCGTAATGAATCACGAATCCAGGTCTAAACATGTTAAGAACACGTAATACTAATGTTATATTCATGGGGGTTTTCGTTTTGGCCAGTTTGCACACAAACCGAGACACTCATGTGTCTCGGTGTCAAAAATAGGCCACCAGCCGCAACCCTATCAGGGGTGTTGGCTTGGTTTGTGCTAGCAGTGGGAACCCCGCAGGGGTGTTGTTTTGTCAGTGGGAACCGAGACCTTTAGGGTCTCGGTGGGAAATTATTACGAGCAGGGGAAACAGGCCACTACCAGGGCTATGGCAGTTAAAAGGGGTGTTTGGCTGTCTGTTTAAGAAAATAGTTAAGGGTGTGTTTGGTTTATGGTTTAAGGACAGAAATTAAGGGGCTGTTTGGTTTGGCGTAAATATATAAAAATAACACGGGTTTTCACGGGTACGGTTCGCGACACGTTTTAATAAATTAATAACACATGGTTCGATCCATGATTATTTTTGTTCAAGTTTATTTAACCTTACAAGTATATAATTTTACATGTTAATTAAATTATTTGGCATTATATATAATTAATTTAATTAAAAAATGAACTTAGGTTAATTATTATTATGGGATAATACATGTTTTTAACCTAAGTATGTAATTATTTATTTTACATGATAGTTTTAATTAATTATTAAACATGACAAATAATTAATTAATAAACTTGGACTTAGGTTTATTATTAATTAATAATACATGATTTTAACCTAAGTATTTTATTATTAATTTAGAATATAGTAATTAATTAATTATTAAACATGACTTATAATTAAAAAATTATCATGACTTAGGGTATATTAATATTAATATTAATACATGTTTTAACCTAAGTATATTATACACTTAATTTAATTAAATCATGTTGATATTTAATCAAATCTTATAACCTATAGTTTATGTAATTTACATGTTATAATTAATAAACTATACCATTCATCTCATGACTTAGAATAATAATTAGAAAACACTTAAGCTTATATAATTAGCTTATTTAACCAGCTTATATCTATTTTTGGAAACTTTCTATTTTTAGAAACTTATCTATTTTAAGAAGTAATTCTATTTTTGGAAACTTTCTATTTTTGGTAACTTTCTATTTTTGGAAACTTTCTATTTTAGGAAACCTGCTATTTTTAGGAAGTTACTTATTATTCTACAACAAGTATAATAATACATGAAATACAAGTAGTACTTAATCAGAATAGACAGAATATATGATAAACACAGTATAAAGCTTAAATCAGTAAAACATGACATGAACATATAAAACAAGCTAAGACATGATATAAAACCAGTTACGTATTCAGTAATCAGATACTTATACACGTATGTATTTATGTAGCATTAGTGATACCGAAGTAGGACCTCCTTCCGTTCGTCTTCTTCGTTCACTGGACATAAGGTACGAATTCCCATCCTTTCAGTATGGACATTTTTTCCTTATTAGGATTCCCCGTATGCAGGCAACTGTTTTCCCATAGTAAAAATTTATATGTTTAATTTCTTATGTTTAAGTAGAATACCTAAAGCCATATACATGCATGACCAGTTTCACCTAGTTATGGAGGTACCATAACCATAACACTAGAGGCACTGGTGTTATGACTTCCCCACGGCGGAGTGATTGCTCGTGGCGTCCCTTCAGCTTTTGTCCATATTATTATATTTATCATGTGGGGCGTATGGGTGCATCCTAGTTACATGTTTTCAGCAGATTATTAGTGTGAATGTGGTGTGTGCCTTGCATCCTTCACAAGGAGTTGATCCCTCCTACCCAAAACCAGTATATTAAATTAGAGGGGCTGACTCTAATTTAATATACTGGTTTTGGGTAGGAGGGATCAGCTCCTTGTGAAGGATGCAAGGCACACACCACATTCACACTGAGTAATCTTCTGAAAACATGTAAACTAGGATGCACCCATATGCCCCACCAGATAATATAATAAATGGCCAAAAGCTGAAAGGGAGGGTGGATTTTCATGCATGGTGGATTTTCATGACCTATGTTGGCTAATGGTAAAATAAGTTAAACAGATTTTACAAGATAAAAATAAGGCTTTTCAAACTATAAAACCAGTTTCATTAAGACTTAACCGGGTTATTCGGGACTTAGTTTCTTCCGCTGTTATATGCTTATATGCTTATATTATTCATGCTTTATTCTACATCTGTGCACTGAGCGTTTTGCTCAGCCGTTAATTTCCTTTCCATGTCCCAAAACGGCAGGTACCCAAGGACAGACTCGAGCATTCTGGAGGACATGCATAGGATGGAAGCTGCCATATACTTCTTCTCCTTTTGCCTTCATATACTTATGCTTGTTTAAGTATTTCATTCATTTCATTTTACTTTATTATTTTTTGGGCTTAGGTTTAGGAACCGATGTTTGATTCTGGTTTACCCTATGGTCATGTATGTTGTACTACATATTACCTTGCATGCTTTGATGACACACCATAACTATGCGTAGCGGTCCACTTATCAAAGTGGGGTGTTACAAGTATCCCGTCCCCCGTGGACTTCCTGTTCGCAGGATTCGTGTTCCTGGGATTTCCTTGCGGATTTCCTTTCGTCATTGAGAGAGATCGAGATGAGATTTGCTCTCGCTTAGTGTATGGGCCCCACGGATGGCGCCAACTTGTTGATACAAAAGTTGGATGATTCTTGATAGGCCCGAATTAGGCTTAATTCGGGTTGGCTGGGTTCCGGCTCCTGCACCAAGTGAAATATCTGGTTGGGATCCTACACACTAAAACAACACGTGTTAGGCTTACCGTGGGAATGTATCCCACGATTAGACTCCATCGTGAGAGTAAGTAATCGGTTAGGGTTTAAGAATCGGATAAGAGTTGAGAGTGTGTAGAATGTAATACCTCTGTGGAACCCTTGGGGGTTCTTTATATAGGCGGTGAAACCCTAATGGGCTGTCACCGATGCTTCGGGCCCAAGCAAAGGATAAGTGCCATAATTAGCATTATTGTTATCTTCTAATTATGGTGAGTGTATATCCTCTACTTTGGGGTAAATCCTAATCATAATAAGATTATGATTCTGTCTAACCCTGTACCGGCCGTGACGGGTCGTGGGCCGCACACATGTATGTGGCTACTGTCCATTCGAAGTACATAAGCTTTAAATTATATTAATCCAACCCATTAGTAACAAGCCGGATGCGGGTAGTACCCGTGGGCCAGGTTTATGACCCTGCCGGGGACTATACATCATCAAGTTTGATTCATTAAAGAATCGCACCATCGTTGCTTTCCAGTTGTCACGAGTTTGATTCGTATAGAATCTTGCAAGTTACCTACCAAGATATGTTTGAGGTTAACACTATAAGGATTTCCACTCATCACTGTGAACACTGAGGTATCACTCTGAGTGTTCTAGCAAGATCACTAAGATATTGCGTAGAGGCTTGGAACGTTTTTAAGTTCAGTTAAGAATTAAACCACTGTTGCTTTCCAGTTATCACAAGTTTGATTCATAAAGAAACGCAAAAGTCACCTACCATGAGCTTTTTGATAGTCGCTAAACAAGGATTTCCATTTTAGTTGTAAATACTTTCGTATTACTCGGATGTTCAGGCAAGATCATGAAGATTTTTCGTAGGACTCTTAAAATCTTTCTTACTTTTCATAGTGTGTGAAGAAGCAAGGAATTATGAAAGTGTGTTCTAATGAGATATTTTATGATCTCAAATGGCTCTAGACTCGATCATGCATTTTGGATTTTAGTGATCGGATACTGGAGAGGAGTGCCACCATTTCAATACCAATTTATTCGGAGTGAATAAATCAATAGATAATGCGTTGTCTCCGTGTGAATAAAACAAATACCTTTTAAGAGATATATGGGTTAGCTGGGATGGGTTGTGCATTGCATCACTGGGTCCATGATGTCTATCTTCAATATCGAGCATCATTAAAATGATCTCAATAGCATATGCGTTGACCCGGTTTCTACCTAAAGTTGTAAGTAGGGCTTCTTTCTTTACACCCTTTATCTTTACAATTCTTTTTCATTCTTCAACCCCTTCAATGCTTACCAATATGTCGTACCTAGCACCTTGTTGTGATTTTTCTAGTGCTAACTTAAGTACTTGGTCGGCATTCAGCTACATTCACAATCTTTTCTCCAACTTTCCTAAGGACTACTATTTCTAGCTATGGAATGTCCTTGGGAAGATTCCTCCGGTTCTGGAAGAATCATAGGACTTAACCTATCCTACCATCCTTATGTCACCACAATCTTCATCGTCGTGAAATAAATGGGTTGTGGGTAAGTATAAATCACCATGAAATCTATTTTTGATGTGCAAATCTGTTTTGCTCCCCCTTAACATATGCCACGATATTCAAACACATTTCGCACATGTCGGGATGAGCCATCACGTTAAGTCAAACCATTTTTGATAATTTCCCATATTAAATCACATTTTCTCCCCCATATTAAAAATATTAACCCAATCGATTTTTTTATATCAATTGATTTAATGAAGTTTTAACAAAGGTTTTGGGAAGAAAAATGCAAGTCCATTTATCTTCAAGATACCAAATGTATGAGATATGATACCGATTTGTAACATGATCACATATTCACCCTATTAGAATAAATTGACAAGGTTAGACCTGATTGATAAGAACATCATATGATAAGATCAAATGGTTTTTGTTCACGAATGTTGGTCGCCTCGTCACGTCTGAAGTCATCTCTTGACACCACATGTACGATTGGTATTCTTGTCTTGACACCAGTTTGTGAACATGGCACTTTCGGAATCGAAGATTCTGAAAGAGCTGTAGTCGCTGTTTGAGTAGTCGCATAGTCAAGTATGTAGATACCAATTGACAAAATCTTTGGTTGTAGAGATGATAGCTTCATAAAAACAAGACTTCTCTTTTTTAACAAATAAATGCACTGAATCGTACATAGATTTGTGTTAGACCAAGTTATAAAGTAAACTAGATTCCTTACAAGGTTTTAAAGTAAACCTTGCCTGAGAAAATTAATTCCCGTTAAGAGCCAAAGCTTTCATAAGAACTACTTGACTTTAATATGAAAAGCGGGTTGCAGTCAGAAATAACTACAGACCATATGGGTATGTTTTATGAAATATTTACAACTTTTGTACGAACTCTATTTATGGCGACGTGTCAATATTAATCAACATTTCTAAGGCCGTAAATATTATCTTACCAAAAGACATGCCTTTGAAAAATAAACTAAAAATATTTTTGGATTTTTCTAGATTTTTCAATTTTTATGGTTTTTATATGGTTTTATATTTTTGTATTTTGCTTTTGTGGATAAAAATATAAACAATATATACAAATGATCACCAAGGATACGGAGAATAGTTTACCACCACTATTCTTTCGCTTCATCTGCCTGTTCCTTTAGAGTCTCAGGCGAGAAAGTTCTCATTCCTAACTTGTGGTCCAAAAAATCCATTCGAGCACGTTCTAAAGACATTGTGAAAATATCCGCCAATTGATACTCAGATCGAATAAAGTAAAGCTCAATCACTCCATTTTCCACTTGCTCCTTGATGAAGTGGTAGCGAATGTCAATATACTTCGACCGGGAGAATTGAACATTGTTGCAGCATAAGGAAATTGCACTTTTATTGTCGCAGTACATCGGAATTTTGTTGAAACCTAGACCATAGTCGGTAAATTGTTATCTCATCCAAAGAATTTGTGCACAGCAACCGGACATAGCTATGTATTCTACTTCCGTACTTGAAATTGCAGCGCTTTTTTGTCTTTTTGATGCCCAACTGATTAATCGATCTCCTAGTAGTTGCAAAGTTCCACTCGTGCTACGCCTTGTATCTTGACAACCTGCGTGATCCGCATCTGCATATGCCATAAGTGCAATTGAAGAGTCATTCGAATACCAAAGTCCCCGATTAATGGTTCCTTTAAGATACCGAAAGATCCGTTTAACAGTAGCTAAGTGTAACTCAGTAGGCCTAGTTTGATACCGAGCACACATACATATAGCAAACTGAAGATCAGGTCGACTGGTTGTGATATACAGAAGGGTACCGATCATTCCACGATAAAGTGTCGGATCAACAGAAACTCCATGTGGATCTACATCAAGCTTAGTTCGTTCCACCATAGGAGTATCCACGGGGTCGCAAGATTCCATCTTATACTTCTTTAGCGATTCAAGGGCATACTTGGATTGATTGATAAAGATACCTCTAGGACTCTGAGATATCTGAAGACCTAAGAAGTATGATACCTTGCCCATCATTGACATCTTAAACTTGGAAAACATTAGTGTCCCAAACTCGTCGGATAAGGTTTGGGTCGAGGCAGCAAATATAATATCATCAACATATATTGGTACCATAATCATATCTTTACCTCGTTTTTGAATGAACAGCGTGGGTTCCACCTTGCCTTTAGCGAAGCCTTTCGTGATGTGGAATTGTGACAATAGATCATACCATGCGCCAGGAGCTTGCTTCAACCCATAGAGAGCCTTCTTAAGCTTGGACACATGATTAGGGTATTTAGGATTCACAAAACCATCCGGCTATTGAACATAGACCTCTTCCTTGATTTCACCATTCAGAAATGCCGTCTTTACATCCATATGATAGACGATCATATTCATGTGGGCTGCATAAGCGAGGAATAGTCTAATAGCTTCCAACCGGGCAACAGGTGCAAAGGATTCCATAAAGTCGATGCCTAATAATTGCTTGTATCCACGAGCTACTAGTCGAGCTTTGTTCTTCAATATTCCGCCTAACTCGTCGAGTTTCACCTTGTAAACCCATTTCAAAGTGAGTAACTGCACTTGATCCGGGCATGGGACAAGTTCCCATACTTCAAGACGTATAAATTCATTAAGTACTTCTTGCATAGCTTCTATCCAACAGGATTGAGTAAAAGCTTCTTGCCATGTCTTAAGTTCAACTCCAGTGAGAAAAGCATCAAAATGACAAAACATTGCACTTTCTTGTAACTGACTTCGTGTGGATACTGGACGATTAGGGTCACCAATAATAAAATCTATAGGATGATCCTTTGTCCACTTGCTGTCATGTTCACGAATCCGTGGATTGGAGTAAACCGTAGTAGGAGCTTCCTCTGAGGTGGACGACCCGGCTTGATTATGGGCAGGAATTGGTACACCAAAGAATGGAAGTTCACGCATTTGAGTGAATTCCAAATCGTGATCATCATCATCCTCTTCATCATCAATAGGCATGACATGGGGAGCTGTTACATGTGTTGGTTGAGAATTACTCGTTGAAGGTATATCTTGACCAATTGTAGGTGCAGATGTGTCTGATTGTGCTTTGGTCGTTTGAGCGACAACTTCGGTTACCGGAGCTATTACTTCATATTCTGGAGCAAAAATACTTGGAGGAGTAAAGAATTCATCAAAGAACGGTTGAAACAACGTATCCCATTAATTCCTAGTAGATGATGAAGTAGGGTTGTTTGGTACAAGACCAGAGCTAATATTACTGAGTCCCATTTCATGAAGTGCGGGTTCAAAGCTGCTTTGCTCAGAAGCCATTGCTTTCAGCTCATCATAATCAACATTCATATTTTCGAGGATCTTACGAGAGTTACGGTTGTAGACTCGGTATGCCTTCTTTGTGAGTGCATAACCAATGAAAATACCAATATCAGCCTTTGGTTGAAGTTTTCCCAAATTGTCACCATCATTATTTGGATAGCAAATAGAACCAAATACATGAAGATATGATAAATATGGTACTTTTCCATGTAGAAGCTTATAAGGTGTTTTACCATGGCGTTTACAAATTATTGACCGGTTTTGGGTGTACACTGCTGTAGATACTGCTTCTGCCCATAAAAAGAATGGAGCCTTTGCATAAATTAACATCGTGCGAGCAACTTCCATAAGTGTGTGATTTCGCCTTTTAACGACACCGTCTTGTTGTGGAGTGCGAGCAACGGATGTTTCATGAGATATGCCATCTTCTTCATAATAATCACGTAAAATTTGATTCATAAATTCGGTTCCATTATCTGTACGAATGCGTCGGACAGTAGTGTTGAGATGCACTTGAATCATCTTGACAAATCCGATGATGAATTTAGGTGCCTCATTTTTTGTTGTAAGAAATTTCACCCATGTAAACTGAGAGTAATCATTGACAATTACGAGGATTTACTTTTTGCCACTAAGACTTTCAACACGCATTGGCCCACAAAGATCCATATGCAACAAATAAAGTTTCTCTTGGTTGGTGTCTTCAGTCTTGGGTTTGTATGATTTCTTAGTGCTTTTCCCCATTGTACACGCGGAACACAAATGATCCTTGTGAAATGAAAGTTTAGGAAGACCACGAACAAGTTCGTTTTTCGCCAAATGATTAATAGCATCAAAGTTAAAGATGAGATAACCGTCGATGCCATAACCATGACTTAGTCTTCGATGCTTTGGAGAGAAGATATACGGGAGAAGCGGCCATCATGTCTTGTAGAGACAAAGTATACAAATTATTCCCTCGATTACCTTTCAATAAATCAACCCCTTCCAAATTACGAATGAAGCAGGTATGCTCTCGAAAAGAAACTTCTAGGTTTGCATTACAAAATTGTCCCACAGAAAATAAGTTGTGACCGAGACCTTCCACATAATACACTCTTTAAATTAAAAGATTCCCGATATGATATTCACCATAACCCATTATCTTTGCAATATGATCATTTCCAAATCGAACCGTACCAAGAAACTTGCTGACGAAATTTCTGAGCTGAGAGCGATCTCTAGTCATATGTTTAGAGAAACCAGAGTCCAAATACCAGAGAACAATTTGGACTAGCTGTTTTCAACAACAACAGTAAAAAATGCATTTGAAATTATTGGTTCCGAAGTGTTAGCAGATACAGATATAATAATATCAGAATTGCTAACATTTGAGTGACCCTTAGATTTCCTGCGTTTTCTAATTTGAGTTTTATCACTAGGAGGTTTTATTGTTCCAATTTTATGAGGTTTTGAAGTATTAGCGGGCACTACAGTGGGAGTAGACCTATTTAAAGGGCACTTTGTTCCTACAGTAGTGTCGGTGTTCCTAGTTAAAGGACACGCTTGTGTTTTGGTAGCCTTGGTACTCCTAGTTAAAGGACACGCTTTCTTCGCGGTAGTGGGAGTGATCCTAGTCAAAGGGCACGTATTTCCTACTATAGTGAAAGTTCTACCAGTGGGACGCCACATCCAACCAACTTGGGTTAACACTTTTCCAGTCGGTTTCCATTCTAAACCATTTTTCCGGGCATTCATCTCATTCACATGGTCAATAAGGCAAGAATCATGACGACTAGAAAACATATATTCATTGCAATTCTAACATTTCAAATTAGAATTCACAGTAGGCTTAGAACGCTGCACAACCGCAGAGCCTTTAGGTTTAGCTACATGGTTCTTTTTATTCAAAACAGAAATAACATTCCTAGGGTGGGATTCTACTTTCTTTTTCTCTTGACTATTATATGGGGGCAAGATCTTATCATTATTCTTGTTTCTTTTAAGCTTAGATCATTGAGCCTTAGTAGCGAGGATTACTCCTGTAGAAGGCAACACGGGAATATTAGAAGCTGGTTTTGATTCCGCCTTATCTTTTGTGACCAAAGTTTTCGATGGTCTAGTCCTATGGCCCTTATTAAATGGTGTGACGACTATAAGGTTCCTTTTGATAGCACTAGAGGACGAGGCTGAGACAGTGGCTGCGTTATCCACAACATTCTTACCTTTTAGAGTATGAAGTGTTTCTTTTAACTCATCCAAGGCTAGATTTTTATCACAAATTTGTTCCCTCAAATCAGATATTTCCACCGACTTTCGATTCAATTGTTCAATCAAAGATTAATTCTGTGTAGTGGTATTAGCACATGCGGGCTTTACTGAATCAAAGAGTTGTGTATTTTTCTGTTTTAAGTTATCAACTTTGGACAAAATCTTGGAAACTCGATTATCTAGATCAAGTTTTAAATTCTCAGCGGCCTCAAGTTCGTTCACACAGTTAAGATCCTTAGATTTCTTTATGTCTATCGGCAAAGATTTAGCAACCTTGTCACTCGGCTGACGCTTTTTTGATTCAAAACTCAATAGAAAATTGTTTTCAAAATTTTCCTCATCTATATTAACACCTTCGAATGAAGTTTCAAAGATCTCTTGAATAAATTGTTGCTTGCATTCAAGTAAAATACAATGTTTTTGGATCTCATCAAAACTTTTTGAAAGCAAAGAATATGAATCTTGAAGCTTTAAAAATTCAGCGTCAGATTCGTGACAAGTACTATCTACCACATTATCCACAGATTAAACATTATGCACAATAGAATCATTATCAACACTTTTATTCACACAGACGGAAACTATATCATGAGACATCACTTGCTTTAGAAGCTGATCAATTTGGCGTGAAACTCGTTCTATTTCAAGTAAACTGTTTTCATAAGCATCATCCATTTCATTGAAAACACGTCTAACTTCTTCTATTTCCAAAAGCAAATCTTGATCAAGATTACTAAGACAAGCTTTAATATTCTTTACAAACGGAACAATTTCGTCTCGAAACGCAGCTCTAGTGTGCTCAAAATTCCATTCACCTTCTGTTATGGTCGAAGCCGTCGTACGTTCGAAAATGACCTTGTCAAAATCGGCTAAGTGTTGGTGTAGCGCAATTAGGTTAACGGACGCCTTACTTACCGATGGAATTAACTTCGTTAAATCCGTTTTGAAAAGTGTAGGAGACAAACTGTTAATTCAGCTAATTCCTTTTGTAAGCGAATACGTGTCTTTTTAGAAAAGTGATCTTTATTATGCTTATCATAATCAATCTTATGGAATTTTGAAAGCATTTTAGAATGGGTTTCTTCGCAAGTGACTGTGTCTCCTCAGTACTACGGACAAAAGGTGCTTCTTTCGATTTTCCAATTAGGGTCATATCATAAAGACACGAAATATATTCCTGAGCTTGTTTTGCATAACCGGGATTAGGTGGTAAATCTTGAAGACGCTTAAGTTCGAGTTATTTAAACGATTTAGTTAAAAGATAAAACTTTTCTATGGAAGCGTATTGTTTTAAAAGCTGTTGTTCTTTGAATTTAAGAAGTTTGGTAGCATTAATTTTAGATTCAAACTTTTTTGACTCGAGATAAATCCATTTTAAGTTTCTGAAAATCATTGACAACCGACTCTTTTGCTTTTAAGTCATTGGAAATATTATCTTTTAATGATTCTATTTCTTTCAAGTGTTCAATCTTTTCAAAACGAAATTGGTCATATTCAGAACATGTTATTTTCTCTTCTTGAGGGACCATTTCAAAAGCTTTGATCTTTTCTTTATGCAACGCAAGCTCAGCTGTTAGGGTGGAATTCATATCTACGGATCGTCTGAGAGCCATATGCATTTGATCAATAATATGTTTAGGAACCATGACCAAATCATGTTGAACATAAGATTCCATACTTGTCGTAGCATTTGGTTGAGGTTCAATCAAATGTGTAGGATTGGGTACCACATCATTTGAGTTACTAGTTCCCGAATGTTGTTCGAGGTTGTCATTTTCATGCCCAACTTGATGTTGGTTATCATCAATATTATTGGATGTGGTTGTTACCTCACTGACGACATTAGAACCGTAGTGAGAGAGATTAGCAACGAGAGCAGCTTGGGCAGAGTGAATGTCATCACAATCCGAATCATATGCGTCAAGATCATCTGCTTGATAAGCTGCATTAGAAGTTGAAACGAATGTAATGCCTTCATTATCTGTTTCCCCTGGGACTGCAAGAAATGCTAATTCTTCTTAATCCAAAATCTTTCCCTTAGACTGAGCATAAACCAAATACATCTTCTCACGAACCCATGTTGCATCCCTTCTTCTTTTTGGCTGAGTGCGTTACCTAGCCATATGACCTTGTCCTCGGAAATTGTAGCAAGTCACAACCTTTTGAGGACCAATAGGGCTTCCATTTCCATTAGCTTGAGAATTCACAGCTTGAGCATTCATAGTCTTTGTAGTAGGTCCATATGAAGTTTGCCTTCCCTGAATAAGTTACACCGTTACTTAACCATCTTGAACAGTGGCTTGTTGTCGAGGATTTGAAGAGGTGCAGAGCTGATTGTTTGTTGGTGGAAATCCTCTAGTTGCAACAAGTTTTTACAAGTAGGCAGTGAGATGGTTTAGAACATCAACTGGCGTATCATTTGGAGTAAATACCAGTGCTTGGATTGGTAGAAGTTCATTGGAGTAGAAGGCTTGTGTTGGTTGTGCTTCAATTGGAAAATATCCTTGCTGAGGAGTATAAACCATTGGAGAAGTGTTGGCTTGTGATGGTGATGTCTGATGTGGTGGTTGCTGTAGAAAAGATTGTTGATAAACACTTTGTTGAAATGATTGATGTGGCATCATTAGTGGTTGATAAGATGGTTGTTGTGGTTGCTGATAGGTGTGTGGTGGTGGCTGCTGCAAGTATGATGGTTGTTGATAAGTATAAGCCATGTTTTAATGAGAAGCATACATGGCAAGTGGATCATGAACTTGAGGTGTAGATAACCGAGCCTCGATCACATGGCATTCGTGTTGTTTAAGAAAAGCTTGAAGTTGATCCACATTGGTGTTATGCAAGTCCTTAGCCAATTTAACATCCGTCACGTACTTTTTCCATTCTGAAGGAAGAGTGTTCAAATACTTGGTGTTCAATTGAAACGTAGGAATTGACATGCCATAGATATTGAGCTCATTCAACAATAGGTTAAATCTCAGATAGTAATCATTGAGAGTCTCCCCTGGCACATAGGCAAACTTATCAAAAGTATCATAAAGCTTACACTCTCGTTCTTGTTTAGTTAACGAAGTTCCTTGCATTAGAACACGAATTCTATCCCATAACTCTTTGGCAACTTTATGTTAACTGATGAGTTTGTAGACATCTGGAGGAAGGGCTTGGAGAATGATATTTGTAGCTTGTTTATCACACTTTTCTTGTATCTTAGCATCTCCAGTTAGTTCACCCGTTGTGCGAGGACGAGTAACAGCACCTTCCGTCACGGTACCATATACCGATGGTCCATTGACCACCGATGCCCAAATTAGATGTCCATTTTCTTTGTTCAACATATAAAGTTCCATTCGGGAATCCCAATCCTCATACATAGTCTTCACCAACATTGGTGGACGATTATCCGTACCCGAGAGGATGGACTTATCCGTAAGAGATGTGTACTCCATTTCGTTAAGTTAAGATTTAAAAATGTTGATCGAACAATGAGAGAAAGTAAATGTGTTTGTTATAGTGAGTTGAAGTCGAGAAACAATGTTGAAATCCCATCAAATATATTCTCGATGACCAAAAAATTCCAAGACAAAAAAACACACGAATCCTCGAAATTTTTAAGGAATAATTTTGAAATCATCGGAATATTTGATCGGAATAACAGACTGGAAACCTGTCGGAATATAACTATCGGAATAGCCTATCAGAATAGTCTATCGGAATAGTCTATCGGAATAGCCTATCGGAATACCCTCTATCGGAATGATCCTGTGTAACACCCCCAAATTTATACAACTCAATACAGCGGAAGACTAGTTGGTGTTACGGGATAACACATTACTCACATCATAGACAACGCATAAAAATCGCGTCGTTTAATAATAAAGCATTTCCATTCATAAATATCAAAGTTACATAGGTCCCAAGTCATTATATTTAATACAGGTTTTACAAACATTTGAATGGAAATTATAATTTAAGTGTGGGCCATGAATTCTTGTCGTCTTCCCGAGAATTACCTTTAAATACCTAAGATAAAACATGTTAAAAGAAAAGGTCAGTGATAACGCCGAGTGAATTCATAGAGTTTAATAAAATCCATCAATATAATATCAGTATAAAATTATTACTGAATATCATTTTGTACAAATCATTTTAATAGGCCATAAAATAGCCAAAATCATTTAATACAAATCCTTGTCAAAATCATAATATAGGCATTTGCCTTAAAAATCATTATACGAGCAAATGTCGTAAAAACATCATACAATACGTCTTACGACGTTGTATAAAGTTAAATAAAAGTCGTTATATGAATATGGTTATGAAAACCAGAACACGAACATAATATCAATAGTATGACCTTGTATTGCTAGTCAGGCAATACATCGTAATTCGGAGCATATAGTAGTATTTCGTTAACTGGATTATTATAAGCCGCATGACATTGTTACCTTACTATCACAACAACGGGTAGCTAACCCGATACCAAATTTGCCCATCTAAGTTAGCGTGTCGTCACAAAGGTCACGCTATGGAAATCTTCTCATACATAAATTCGCTTACCAATCAATGTGGCACGACGAGGATCAACCGTCAAGGCGCGAACTGGGGTGATCGTCCCCAAATAGTACTATTATATGCATAAGCGTCTACCAAATCCCGGTAGTTCACAATTCATGCTAATGGGACTTTTAGTGACATAATCTAACTTTAATAATCCATTTTATTTCATCTATCGGGTCCTTTAATCATTTATCGGGTCATACAATCATTCGGGTCAAAATCAATAAACAAACAATCGGGACAAATGGTGTCCTATTTTATAAAAACTAACATGTTATCTCCCTCGCGGGTTTATAAAACATTTCATAAAACATTTAAAAGAGTGTGAGGCTATGAACTCACGTTGATGTGGGAAGGCGATTATCGGCGATTTAGATGTACGGTACGTGCTTCAATCACGGAAACCTAGACAAATAATACTCGTCTTAGACTCTTGTCCAATGACTTTATAAAAATAATAATTATGTATACATATGATGATTTTATATATATGATGATCAAGTGGGTTTACATATTCTCATTTACTCATTTTAGTGTTATGTGTTGATAACTTTTATACTAGTTTACTTGTTTTACTTATTTACATGTTTTAAGTCCAACAAGCTTATTATAAGTTCTTCAACTTGTATTAATCCATTTTATACTTGTATTATCAGTATTCACTCTTTAAAAGTTGGGCCTAAATGGGTTAAGCCCAATAAATAAGTTTATAAGTGTTTTAGCCCATTTTGTTGTATTATTAGTCCAATAACGTTAACTTAGCCCGTTAATGTCCGTATGTTATATAGTTCGGGTTTTATCGGGTTTTACTTGTTATACATGTTTTTATATCAGTATATGAGTTTATAAAAGTTTACGTTAGACGGGTCCAACCGTCTAAGTTTTATTTAACAAAAACGTTAATTTTACGGTAATAGTCGAAAAAGTCGTAAAAATCATGTTTATAGTTTTATAACTTATAAAACTTATCAAACTACCATTTTTATAAAATGTCCATTTATTTATCCTTATAAATATTTATATAAATGTATTATATAAGTTAGTGGGTTTTAATTCACATTTTATACTATTTTTATTTGAGTGCTTATATAATACTATTATACTTTAATTTCCCAAAATCTGATTTTTATTTTCATGTTCACCAAAACAGCCATATCTAGAGTTCTATATGGAGATAGAAGCTCAAATTTTTATGACATAAACTACATGATATGTGCTCCTTTTAACTCTTATAGCTACTGTTCAATCAGCCTCTAAGTATCTTCTAAAAATCGTCCAAAACAATGAACTCAGATTTGTACTCTAAACTTGTTTTGATCATATCTCACTCATCCTAATGATTCCATTGCATGGCCAACTCTCACATGTGTACAAGACATATTACTTACTGTATATTTATTCCACTTTACCATTTTATCAGTTTAACATTTGGTTACCTACTGTTTTTATACAGCCATCATATTTAGCAAGATTTTAACCATTTTACATATGGTTTTCCATCTTTTTACCCATGTTTATCAACACCAAATCCCCACATAATATTTTTATCTTCATTTATCATCATATACATATACATAAATAAAGAAAATACAAGATTACATAATCAAAATAACAAGAGGATAGGAAGAAACAATCTCTATACCACCATTAGTGATGAAAAGGTTGAGATTTTGGATGAACAAGGCTTGGTTTTGGTAACCAATCTTATGAAATATCAAGACCACCTTCAAGATTACCAAGGATATGAAGACACCTTCAACAAATCAGCCCTAAACTCCTTCTTGAAAATCAGCCCAAAGACCTCCATGAAAACTCCTTTTTATATGTTAAAATCACCTTCAATCTTCATCTTTTGGTGTGGTTATCAACATATATTGATTATATCTTTTGTTTATGGTCATATGTTGGACGTTCAAGGGGAGAGGAGAGAGTTGTGTGTGAGATTTGCATGTTGTAAAATGAAGTAAATGGTTTGTTGTGGTGGTTTTGATGTTAGATGGTTTAGGTGGAAGACTTAGGACAAGTGTCCTAGTCTTTTGCTAGAAACTTGACACACTTCAAGTGTGTTTGATAAGCTTGTCACCCATGTAGTGGGGATGGGGCAAGAGTTATCTTGTCTCATCCCCATTATTTTACGGGTATCCCTCGATTCTAGTTTCCTCGATTTACGTGTCCTCGGGTCGTTTTACGAAAAACGTTTTTATAAATTATGAATCAACGGCACAAAACGAATCTAATAAAAATTGTCTCATCAAAAACGGAGTTCAAAAACGTAAATACGTAATCCTAAGGTTTCCGGTTTAGTCGTAAAGGACGTTAAATTATAATCGTAAGTCCTAATCTCTTCTCGTAAATTTGTGAGTTTATGAACCAACACAAATTTAAAGTCTCAAAATAATATTCACGGATAAATTTATTTCCTGAAGTGTCGGACTTGTCACCAAAACGGTGTATGTAAACGTAAGCACGTAACGTAGAATCCACCGGTTTAGACGTAGTCGATGCTACTTCAAGACGTGAATCCAAATTTCTTCCCAAAAATAAGCGAGTTCATAATATAACATTAAAATAACGTTTTTAAATAATACTTGAGAATAAAATATCAACCATAAATTGACGGATTGTCACAGCATTTACCCCTAAACAGGATCTTTGTCCTCAAAGATCATCTTATCTTACTACTCGCTTCTTATAGAGTTAAAGCCATGTGGGTATTTCCTCCACATTCGGTCTTTTCTCACAAGTGTAATTCATTACAATACGCGAGTTTCATCAAACATAACTACGGGAATAAGATCAGGCTTAATGTTGACTTACTTTCTCTATCCATGATGTTCACGGATTTTTGATGAATGCAACTTTTCGTCGATCTAAACTTTACTAAGAAACAATCAGATTCTCACTTGATAGACATTTTATCAAGTTCGATATACGAAACATAATTCACGCAGCTCTTGAAGTCCTAGGGTAGATCCAGCTTATATGCCTTTCAAACCAATCTTTTTACATCATCTCTATGGTCCCATACAACGGGGACTTATATCCCATGATCTTTCAGATCATCAATTCATTTTTCCATGGTTAAAATTTTTGGCATAACTTCGCTACCCATCTGGCACTTCAAGATCTACATTTCATATTCACATAACCTCCTGCCCACTACCGGCAGTCAATAATCAGATCCTAATTTGAATAATCAATTCTGGTCTCGCGGGTCGAGTATTTTGTAAGGTTAGGTTCGCCATCATAGGAAACCTTAAACCTAAAAGACATGTCCAACTCACAATGGGTGTATGTCGGGTGTCTTCATCCCAACTCCTTCTTACAGATGCTCTATTATATATCGTCACAAGATTCGATCTTGATCCTAATACGATAATTATCAATGATAATCTCTCCAAAGGAAAACGATTTTACAGTTTATTACTAAAGGTCAATCATTCAAACATAAAACAACACTTATAGTATTTTGTATCGTTACTTTACCTCGTCCCTTCGATTGGGGTGGTACATAGTACTCTCATCAAGATTCGCTCTCAATGACTTCTGAGCAAATCTCTATAAATTCGATCCGAAGCGAGGATCTTGATAGAGATGATCGATACAGGCACACTGTGTTTACACATCTCCCTAAAAAGAGTCAATTTCTTCATCGAGAATCTATCATTAACAGGAATGATATTAGCAAATTTGGTCAGTCTGTCGACGATGACCCAAATCGATTCAAATTCAGATGATGACCTTTGCAGTAATTAGACATATACTAATGTATGAGGCGATGTCTGCCTTCATAATTTTTCATTAGTACAACTTCTTCAGATAAAGATAGATTAGATCAGGATTGATGTAAATAGAATACTTAAACTTATAAGATTCCAACATAACTAAATCTCAAAATCTCCATATTTAGGCAACCACAAACGGCCTTTAAAACATTTAACGCCATAGGCTTCTCAAATCTAATGGTTCACATTAGCCGCGAACCCCTTTTTATTATCTATATTATCCTTTTTACAATCATTGTTTATTTTTATATTGTTCGGCAATTTATTTTGCACCTTTATTATTAAGAAATACATCGTAATTGATTATTTATCCTTTTTATACATAATGTGTCAGTAATTACATTCATCTTTCTAGATATTTTCTAAGTTTCAGTTTCGTCTCATCTATTATTTTTTTCAGTTTTTCTCAATCCAGCGTTTAAAGCGTCGATAATTATTACAATTAATTAAATAATAATTTAGTTAATTTTTATGAAACGTAAACGTAAAAATTTTAAATTTCTTAGTTCAACTTATTATATAAAATGTTCAAAAATAAATTTGAATTTAATTAACAAGATTTTTGTTGATTTATCGAAAATGTTTAATAAGATTCGTAAATGTTCGAAAAACCTTTGTTTATACTTTGGTCAAAATTTTCTTAGTTAAAAAGCAAAAATTGCGTTTCAAAATTTAAGTCATGGTTTAACGGTTTCCTCAATCCTTCTTAGGTTGTCTTGAGGTATACACAAACATTTACCCCTAACAGGAGTTTAGTTAAATGATTTGTGTATAAGGGAATAATCCCTTAAAATCCTTTGTTAAAACATTTGTCAAAACATATTTGCACTTTTCTTTTTAGTAATACTCAAAGTCTTAAAAGGGCTCTTAATTTTTGAAGAGTCAATATAGATTCCATTATCTTATTAATCACACGGTCAAATAATGTAAAGGATTAAGTCTTTAATCACATGTTAAATACTCAAGGTACAGGTTTTACTGTTCGGCCAATTTAGGGCAATCTATAAATAATTATTAACTCATTCTTATTCTTACAAATAAATAAATTGTCCTTAATGATCACAAGCATGAATTTATCAAATTACAGCCTACACACGTGATTCACCAAATTTATGAATGCTACATGTGCATCGGTCAATCCAAACGACATCACGTGAAACTCATAATGCTCATTACAAGTACCAGATGTAGTGATTGGAATAGATAATATTTTTTGCAGATGTGAAGTTGATGATAACCATGCCATGGATCAAATCTTTAAAACATACGCTAGAACCTTGTAAATGATCGAACAAATCTTCCATTTCGAGTTATGGATATCGTTTTCGATTTTCAATTTACTCAGTTCACAGTAATCTATAAATATAAGGAATGATAACACCATAGCTCTTTCATGATGACGAGCTCGGTAGAATTAAATCTTTCTCCGACAACTCTCTCAGTTGTACGGTAATTACTTTAATTCAGATGGTGCTGACGTACAGTGCATAAGCCACAGGTGCAGCACCAGAAATATAATCAATACCAATTTCAATCTGCCTTAGTGGCAAAAGTCTAGGTAATTCATCAATAAATACCTCCTAAAGTTTCAGATAACCGAAACATCTTTTTAACACATTCACTTTAAGTTCTTTCTAGATTATAATATCTATGACTAATTCACAACCATTCATGGTATAATTTCAAGTCTAAATGCAGGATATGGTCATCCATCAAGAATTATTTAGATCACTTTTGATAATCAACATCTTATCATTTAGGGGAATTCTACTCGAGTTTCCATCAATTAAGACAATGTCGTCATGTCATAATCAATCAATCCATTCTAGTGGCACTATCAACTTTCCAGTTTCATTGCCGTCGATAAGATGTGAACTTCTCAAAAGACTAATAATAACTCATAATCCTTCACAATTTCAGGGATATATGGAGACACAACTACTATTAAAAGAGTAAGGTCAACGCATAATCTATGCGAGAGAATTTCAAATCGGATACAAACGAAAACATTTAACGAATATGAATATATCCCATGTTTTCATAATTCGAGTACGTATTCGAAAGCTCCTAGGATCGTTACCCAGGTCATTCAAATGAAATCTAATCAAAAGATATGATAGGAACGTCGATACATCCAGTCGGGTATCAACACTCGGTAATCAGATACTTTTTCAAAGAATCTCACCACGGGAGAATTGGACAAGAAGGAAATATCAATTTTCAATTAAGACAATATCTACAGATGAGTAAATTCGACTCAGGAGAATAGATGCTACAGGCACATATGTAGGTGTCCCTAACACTATGTCCTTATTTTTCACTTTTTGCAGATCTCATAAATTTTAATCTTTCACAATCTTCAACGAAAATTTAGTGTTTATTAATCAGTTTTATGGTGACTACTAATCAGCCTTGCATGGTCCATTCCAAATTGTATGTAGGCGCGCAACTAAATACAATTTCAAGATTAACGATGCAATACTCAGTTCGTCAAAATTTTATCATCATGTTTATAATAAAAACATTTTCATGCTTAATTCTTAAATAAGAATCAAAAATAAATTTACAAAGATTTTCTTTGTTATGAAAACAATTGAGTTTTCCAATGTATTTCATAATCAACTTTATTTCAATAATGATCACTTATAAATCTTACTTTGAATAATCCGTATGGTGATGAAAATTCAATTTTTCTCAAGGCATACTATTGTATCTTATAAAAACAATGAGTGATCTGCAAAGGAGTGATGAAGATTTGTTCACCAAGAACTAACTACGATATGATAGGAAATGAGCTTTGCCAATTAATCATGAGGTTCATGACCTCGATGGCACTCAAAAGAATAATCCACGACGTAACATAATTCAAGATGAGTATTTGTTCAATGTTTGCATCACTAATGCGAACATTAGGATGAAGCAATAAAAGATAGATAACATCGATACATGTAAGATTTAGCAATCAAAGGTAGTCTTTTTCATTAATCACAAACAAGTCAAAATTGTACCGTAACACATTACGTGTCACTATGTCATACAATTCTCAGAACTCATCCTACCAACTGATATCTCAGTTAAGTTAGGGATTTTTAAAAGATAACACAATGAATACTAATCTACAAGAGTCATTAGGTGTCCCACCTGTCCCGGAAGATCCATCGGTCCCAATTTAGAAGAAGATTTCTTCAATTTATTCCTTGGACACTAGGCATCCTCGTTAGTGGACAATGGCCTAGGAACAACCCTTAACACGAATCAACAATCAATTAAAACCTTATAATTCAATCACAAGACTTAACGACTTTCTCTTATCAATCTCATATTCCATAAAAGTTAAATTTTACTTTATTCAAGTTTCAACCAAATTACACTCAATTCGATATCCTACCCCATTCTTTAATACTTTCAACCTTATTCTTAGACCTTAATAGGGCAATAAAATCTCGATATGATCAACACTTAATTTCCAATCCTATAGCTCTTACAACAATAACTATCAAAGGAGTCACTAGTATGAAATGACTCGCACATTCAATTAGACTTCTCGGAAAGGTACTAGTGGCATGAGGCTTTTGGGTAATGGTTCCAATGACAGCCTCAAGTGGAACATTCACCCTTTCGATTCTCAAATTTAAGAATTGGGTGACAGCAAATCAGATGACATCTTTCTAGGTGGTAAAGTTTTGTCAAACTCCACTCTATAAGGAAAGATCGTCATGTCACCGATATCAAATTTAATCTCGCCAATTCTTCTTCAAGATCATAATCAACTACTATCAACATTCCTACGGATATCAACCATTTTGTCGGGATCATAAATATCCACAACTTGGTTTAGATCTAGAATAGCTAGAATTCCTACGGGAATAGCTTCGATCAATTTGCTAGGGAAGTTAGGGTTTCTTGTGACAATCTACGTCGTATAAATACCTCGTATAAATATCAAAATAATCATCAAACAATCATGTAATAAAATAAAATCATATATATATAATCCAAGTTATATATATATATATATATATATATATATATATATATATTAAAATAACACTTCTCAGTCTGGCCTTGTCGGTAACTCGGGAATTCTTCGGCACCGTTATAGTCAAAAGATTTTTAGACATTTTTAGAAAAATGTTTATAGTTAAAAGATTTTGAAATGTTATATTCAAAACCTTGGTTTTAAAAATCTTTCGTTCTCTATAACGAGAGCTCTGGTACCAAACTGTAACACCCCCAAATTTATACAACTCAATACAGCGGAAGACTAGTTGGTGTTACGGGATAGCACATTACTCACATCATAGACAACGCATAAAAATCGCGTCGTTTAATAATAAAGCATTTCTATTCATAAATATCAAAGTTACATAGGTCCCAAGTCATTATATTTAATACAGGTTTTACAAACATTTGAATGGAAATTGTAATTTAAGTGTGGGCCATGAATTCTTGTCGTCTTCCCGAGAATTACCTTCAAATACCTGAGATAAAACATGTTAAAAGAAAAGGTCAGCGATAACGCCGAGTGAATTCATAGAGTTTAATAAAATCCATCAATATAATATCAGTATAAAATTATTACTGAATATCATTTTGTGCAAATCATTTTAATAGGCCATAAAATAGCCAAAATCATTTAATACAAATCCTTGTCAAAATCATAATATAGGCATTTGCCTTAAAAATCATTATACGAGCCAATGTTGTAAAAACATCATACAATACGTCTTACGACGTTGTATAAAGTTAAATAAAAGCCGTTATATGAATATTGTTATGAAAACCAGAACACGAACATAATATCAATAGTATGACCCTGTATTGCTAGTCAGGCAATACATCGTAATTCGGAGCATATAGTAGTATTTCGTTAACTGGATTATTATAAGCCGCATGACATTGTTACCTTACTATCACAACAACGGGTAGCTAACCCGATACCAAATTTTCCCATCTAAGTTAGCGTGTCGTCACAAAGGTCACGCTATGGAAATCTTCTCATACATAAATTCGCTTACCAATCAATGTAGCACGACGGGGATCAACCGTCAAGGCGCGAACTGGGGTGATCGTCCCCAAATAGTACTATTATATGCATAAGCGTCTACAAAATCCCGGTAGTTCACAATTCATGCTAATGGGACTTTTAGTGACATAACCTAACTTTAATAATCCATTTTATTTCATCTATCGGGTCCTTTAATCATTTATCGGGTCATACAATCGGGTCATACAATCATTCGGGTCCAAATCAATAAACAAATAATCGGGACAAATGGTGTCCTATTTTATAAAAACTAACATGTTATCTCCCTCGCGGGTTTATAGAACATTTCATAAAAACATTTAAAAGAGTGCGAGGCTATGAACTCATGTTGATGTGGGAAGGCGATTATCGGCGATTTGGATGTACGGTACGTGCTTCAATCACGAAAACCTAGACAAATAATACTCGTCTTAGAATCTTGTCCAATGACTTTATAAAAATAACAATTATGTATACATATGATGATTTTATATATATGATGATCAAGTGGGTTTACATATTCTCATTTACTCATTTTAGTGTTATGTGTTGATAACTTTTATACTAGTTTACTAGTTTTACTTATTTACATGTTTTAAGTCCAACAAGCTTATTATAAGTTCTTCAACTTGTATTAATCCATTTTATTCTTGTATTATCAGTATTTACACTTTAAAAGTTGGGCCTAAATGGGTTAAGCCCAATAAATAAGTTTATAAGTGTTTTAGCCCATTTTGTTGTATTATTATTCCAATAACGTTAACTTGGCCCGTTAATGTCCGTATGTTATATAGTTCGGGTTTTATCGGTTTTTTACTTGTTATACATTTTTATATATCAGTATATGAGTTTATAAAAGTTTACGTTAGACGGGTCCAACCGTCTAAGTTTTATTTAACAAAAACGTTAATTTTACGGTAATAGACGAAAAAGTCGTAAAAATCATGTTTATAGTTTTATAACTTATAAAACTTATCAAACTACCATTTTTATAAAATGTCCATTTATTTATCCTTATACATATTTATATAAATGTATTATATAAGTTAGTGGGTTTTAATTCACATTTTATACTATTTTTATTTGAGTGCTTATATAATACTATTATACTTTAATTTCCCAAAATCTAATTTTTATTTTCATGTTCACCAAAACAGCCATATCTAGAGTTCTATATGGAGATAGAAGCTCAAATTTTTATGACATAAACTACATGATATGTGCTCCTTTTAACTCTTATAGCTACTGTTCAATCAGCCTCTAAGTATTTTCTAAAAATCGTCCAAAACAGTGAACTCAGATTTGTACTCTAAACTTGTTTTGATCATATCTCACTCATCCTAATGATTCCATTGCATGGCCAACTCTCACATGTGTACAAGACATATTACTTACTGTATATTGATTCCACTTTACCACTTTATCAGTTTAACATTTGGTTACCTACTGTTTTTATACAGCCATCATATTTAGCAAGATTTTAACCATTTTACATGTGGTTTTCCATCTTTTTACCCATGTTTATCAACACCAAATCCCCACATAATATTTTTATCTTCATTCATCATCATATACATATACATAAATAAAGAAAATACAAGATTACATAATCAAAATAACAAGAGGATAGGAAGAAACAATCTCTATACCACCATTAGTGATGAAAAGGTTGAGATTTTGGATGAACAAGGCTTGGTTTTGGTAACCAATCTTATGAAATATCAAGACCACCTTCAAGATTACCAAGGATATGAAGACACCTTCAACAAATCAGCCCTAAACTCCTTCTTGAAAATCAGTCCAAAGACCTCCATGAAAACTCCTTTTTATATGTTAAAATCACCTTCAATCTTCATCTTTTGGTGTGGTTATCAACATATATTGATTATATATTCTGTTTATGGTCAAAATTTGATGATGATGGTGATATAATGGTGGTGTTGGACATTCAAGGGGAGAGGAGAGAGTTGTGTGTGAGATTTGCATGTTGTAAAATGAAGTAAATGGTTTGTTGTGGTGGTTTTGATGTTAGATGGTTTAGGTGGAAGACTTAGGACAAGTGTCCTAGTCTTTTGCTAGAAACTTGACACACTTCAAGTGTGTTTGATAAGCTTGTCACCCATGTAGTGGGGGTGGGGCAAGAGTTATCTTGTCTCATCCCCATTATTTTACGGGTATCCCTCGATTCTAGTTTCCTCGATTTACGTGTCCTCGGGTCGTTTTACGAAAAACGTTTTTATAAATTATGAATCAACGGCACAAAACGAATCTAATAAAAATTGTCTCATAAAAAACGGAGTTCAAAAACGTAAATACGTAATCCTAAGGTTTCCGGTTTAGTCGTAAAGGACGTTAAATTATAATCGTAAGTCCTAATCCCTTCTCGTAAATTTGTGAGTTTATGAACCAACACAAATTTAAAGTCTCAAAATAATATTCACGGATAAAATTATTTCCTGAAGTGTCGGACTTGTCACCAAAAAGGTGTATGTAAACGTAAGCACGTAACGTAGAATCCTCCGGTTTAGACGTAGTCGATGCTACTTCAAGACGTGAATCCAAATTTCTTCCCAAAAATAAGCGAGTTCATAATATAACATTAAAATAACGTTTTTAAATAATACTTGAGAATAAAATATCAACCATAAATTGACGGATTGTCACATCCTGTTGTGACAATCCGTCAATTTAGGGTCGATATTTTATTCTTAAGTATTATTTAAAAACATTATTTTAATGTTATATTATGAACTCACTCATTTTTGGGAAGAAATTTGGATTTACGTCTTGAAGTAGCATCGACTACGTCTAAACCGGAGGATTCTACATTACGTGCTTACATTTACATATACCGTTTTTGGTGACAGTCCGACACTTCAGGAAATAAATTTATCCGTGAATATTATTTTGGAATTTTAAATTTGTGTTGTTTCATAAACTCACAAATCTACGAGAAGAAATTAGAGCTTACGTGAATAATTTTAACGTCCTTTACGACTAAACCGGAAACCCTAGGATTACGTATTTACGTTTTCGAACTCCGTTTTTGATGAGAAATTTTTTATTAGATTCGATTTTTGTCGTTGATTCATAATTTATAAAAACGTTTTTCGTAAAATGGCCCGAGGGCACGTAAATCGAGGAAACTAGAATCGAGGAGTACCCGTAAATTAGTAGAGATGAGACAAGTTTACACTTGCCTCACCCCCACTATGAGTGGAAAGGCTTAGCCAATACACCAAATCGCTGTCAATCTTACTTACACACTAAGGACACATGTCCTTAGTGCATAACAAGTCACCAAAACCACAAAACTAGCTACTCATACCATTCACTCATTTCTTACATGCAAAACCATCTAAACTCTCTCTTTCTCTCTCCTTGAACGTACACTATAGCACCACCACACCACCACCATCAAAAATCTAGCCATAAACAAAGGCTATAATCAACATATGTTGAAGCTTAGTTGAAATGATGAAGATTAGAGGTGGTTATAACATGTGAAAAGGAGTTTCCATGGAGCTTAGGCGCTGATTTTCAAGAAGATATTCATGCACATGAAGATCTCAAGGAGTTCATTTGCCAAGTTAAAGATGTGATAACAAGAACCAAGTCTTGTTCATCAAAAACCTCATCTTTTCATCACTATTGGTGGTATAGAGATTGTTTCTTCCTATCCTCTTATTATTTTGAATATGTAATCTTGTATTTTCTTCATTTATGTATATGTATATGATGATGAATGATGATTAAAAATATTATGTGGGGATTTGTTGTTGATAGATTTGATTAAAAAGATTAAAATCTACTTGAAAGGATGTTAAAATCATGGCTAAATATGTAGGATGTATAAAACAGTAAAGAGCTAGATGATAACTTGTTAAAATGACTTGGTAAAATTAATATACAGTAAGGTATGTGTCTTATACAGATGTGAGAGTTGGCCATACAATGGAATCTTTATAATGAGTGAGATATGATCAAAACAATGTTGGAGTACAAATCTGCATAGACTGTTTTGGACGAATTTATTAAATTACTTAGAGGCTGATTCATCAGTATCTAAACGAGAGTTAAATGAATCACATATCATGTAGTTTATGCTATAAAAATTTGGGGTTCTATCACCTTGTAGAACTCAAGATATGGTAAAAATGGTGAAAGTGAAGATAATAATCAGATTTGTAAAATAAATATATAGTATAATATTAGCACTCAAGTAAATATAATATAAAAAGTATACCTAAAAACTCACTAACTTATATATTTCATATAAATAAGTATTTACTTTGATAAATAAAAGTAACATTTAATAAAAATGATAATTTGATAAGTTTATAAGTTATAAAAACTATATACATAAGTTTTACGTCTTTTCGGCTAAAACCGAAAGATTAACGTTTTTTTCAAATAAAACTTAGACGGTCGGACCTGTCTAATGTCAACTTTTTATAAACTCACATACTGAAAACTTATATAACAAAAACCGATAAAACCCGAGCTTTATAACATATGGACATTAACGGACCAAATTAGCCTTATTGGACTATTAACCCAACTAATTTGGCTAAACACTAATGGACTTAATCATTGGGCTTAACCCACTTGGGCCCAACATGTGAGTATAGGGGTGATGTTAAAAGTGTAATTAGACTAATAAAATGTAATGGGATTATCATGGGCTTATTGGGCCTTAACATGTGAAGAAGTTAAACTAGTGAAACTATTATAAAAGTTTACCAATACTTGACACTATAATGAGCACTATAATGAGTAAATAAAGATGTATAATCCCACTTGATCATCATCATATTTATAAAATCATCATATGTATAGCTATTGTTTTTATAAAGTCATTGGACAAAAGTCTAAGACGATTATTATTTGTCTAGGTTTCCGTGATTGAAGCACGTACCGTACATCCAAATCGCCGATAACCGCCTTTCCCAATCAACGTGAGTTCATAGCCTCGCACTCTTTTAAATGTTTTTTATGAAATGTTTTATAAACCCGCGAGGGAGATAACATGTTAGTTTTAATAAAATAGGACACCAGTTGTCCTGATTTTTTGCTTATTAATATGGACCCGAATGATTATATGACCCGATGAATGATTATATGACCCGATGAACGAAATAAAATGGATTATTATTAGTTAGGTTATGTCACTAAAAGTCCCATTAGCATGAATTGTGAACTACTAGGATTTGGTAGACGCTTATGCATATAATAGTACTATTTGGAGAAGATCACCCCAGTTCGCGCCTTGACGGTTGATCCCCGTCGTGCCACATTGATTGGTAAGCGAATTTATGTATGAGAAGATTTCCATAGCGTGACCTTTGTGACGACACGCTAACTTAGATGGGAAAATGAGTTTCGGGTTAGCTACCCGTTGTTTGTTATAGTAAGGTAGCAATGTCATACGCCTTATAATAATCCAATAACGAAAATACTGCTATACGCATTGGATTACAATATATTGCCTGACTAGCAATACGGGGTCTTATTATTGATATTATGTTCGTGTTTAGGTTTTACATAACCATATTCATATAACGGTTTTTATTTAACTCTATACAACGTTATAAAACGTATTGTATGATGTTTTTACGACATTGGTTCGTATAATGGTTTTGAAGGCAAAAGGCTGTAGTATGATTTACAACAAAGATTTATATAAAATGTTTTTGGCTTATTTTATGGCCTACGACAAGGAATTGTACAAAATGATTTTCGGTAATAATTTTATACCGATGATAAATTAATGGATTTCATTAAACTCTATGAATTCACTCGGTGTTTTCGCTGACCTTTTCTTTTAACATGTTTTATCTCAGGTACTTGAAGGTAATTGTCGGGAAGACAACAAGAATTTATGGCCCGCACTTAAATAACAATTTCCATTCAAATGTTTTGTAAAATTTGTATGAAATACTATGACTTGGGACCTATGTAATTTGATGTTTATGAATGGAAAATCCTTTATTATTAAACGACGCGCTTTTTAAGCGTTGTCTATGATTTGAGTAATGTGTTATCCCATAACACCAACGACTCTTCCGCTGAACTAAAGTATGATTATTTAGGGGTGTTACAGTTTGGTATCAGAGCTCTCGTTATAGAGAACGAAAATTTTTTAAAACCATAGTTTTGAATAGAACATTTCAAAATCTTTAAACTATAAACGTTTTTTCTAAAAATCTCTAAAAATCTTTTGACTATAACGGTGTTGAAGAATTCCCGAGTTACCGACAAGGCCAGACTGAGAAGTGTTATTTTAATATATATATATATATATAACTTAGATTGTATATATATATATATATATATATATATATATATATATATATATATATATATATATATATATATATATATATATATATATATATATATATATATATATATATATATATATATATATATATATATATATATATATATATATATATATATATATATATATATATATATATATATATATATATATATATATATATATATATATATGATGTAATTTGATTACATGATTGCTGAATGATTATTTTAAAATTTATACGAGGTATTTATACGACGTAGATTGTCACAAGAAACAGTAACTCCCCTAGCAAATCAATCGAATCTATTTCCGTAGGAATTCTAGCTATTCTAGATCTGAACCAAGTTGTGGATATTTATGATCCCAACAAAATGGTTGATAGTTGTAGAAATGTTGATATTAGTTGATTGTGATATTAAAGAAGAATTGGCGAGATTAAATCTGATATCAATGTCATGACGATCTTTCCTTATAGAGTGGAGTTTGACAAAACCTTACAACCTGGAAAGGTGTCATCTGATTCGGTGTCACCCAATTCTTAATTGAAATCGAAAAGGTAAATGTTGCACTTGAGGCTGTCATTGGAACCATTACCCAAAAGCCTCATGCCACTAGTATCTTTCCAAGAAGTCTAATTGAATGTGTGAGTCATTTCATACTAGTGACTCATTTGATAACTATTGTTGTAAGATCTATAGGATTGGAATTTAAGTGTTAATCATATCGAGCTTTTATTGCCCTTTCAAGGTCTAAGAACAAGGTTGAAAATATTATAGAATGAGGTAGGATATCAAATTGAGTATAAGTTGATTGAAACTTGAATAAAGTAAAATTTAACTCATATGGAATATGAGATTGTTAAGAGGAAGTCGTTAAGTCCTGTGATTGAATTATAAGGTTTTAACTGATTGTTGGTTCATGCTAAGGGTTGTTCCTAGGCTATTGTCCAATGCCGAGAATGCCCAGTGTCCAAGAAATAAATTGAAGAAATCTTCTTCTGAATCGGGACTGATGGATCTTCCGGGACAGGTGGAACACCTAATGACTTGTAGATTAGTATTCATTGTGGTATCTTTTAAAAATCCCTAACTTAACTGAGACATCAGTTGGTAGGATGAGTTCTTGGAATTGTATGACATAGTGACACGTAATGTGTTACGGTACAATTTTGACTTGTTTGTGATTAATGAAAAGACTACCTTTGATTGCTAAATCCTACATGTATCGATGGTATCTATCTTTTCTTGCTTCTTCATAATGTTCGCATTAGTGATGCAACCATTGAGAGTACTCATCTCGATTTGAGTTACGTTGTGGATTATTCTTTTTGAGTGCCATCGAGGTCATGAACCTCATGATTAATTAGCTAATCTCATTTCCTATTATATTGTAGTTAGTTTTTGGTGAACAACTCTTCATCACTCTTTAGCAGATCACTCATTGTTTTTATAAGTTAAAACAGTATCCTTTGAGAAAAATTGAATTTTCATCATTATATGCATTATTCAGAGTGAGATTTATAAGTAATCGTTATCGAAATAAAGTTGTTTATGAAGCACCTTGGAAAAATTAATTGTTTCCATAACAAAGAACGTCTATGTAAATTCATTTTGATTCTTATTCCAGAATTAAGCATGAAAATATTTTTATTTTAAACATGATGACAAACTTTGGACGAACTGAGTATTGCATCGTGATGAGACTGCTTTTATACATAGTCTCATCTTCCAAATAGGGCTTAAAATGCATTAAATATCATAAAAATACCCATATATATGCTTGTGTTTGTTGCTTGTGTATTTTAGGTACGGATATTGAGAAAATGACAAAAGATCACAAGAATTATTCAAAAACGAACACGGGAAACGAAGCCGCACAATGAACCAAGCCCTAATGAAGACTTTCCCAAGATCAACCCTTGAAGATTTGAAGAATCATGAAGAAGGGTCCTCCAATATGGAAGAATTGACACTTTATACCCTTGTATCCATCCTCATAATTACAAGATTGGTCCCTAAAGTTTGTCAAAATTACAAAAAGGGCCCTCCACTTTGAAGATTTGGCAAGTTTAGCCCCTCAACAAAGCTAAATTGTCAACCATTATCCTCCATAAAGTCAAAAACATCATGAAGTCCTTTAAAGTACAAGAAATTACAAGTTTGGTCCTTTGAAAATCCCAAAATTAAAAAAAGGACCCTCAACTTTCAACATTTGGCAAAAATGGTCCCTCATCAAACATGACTTGGCAAATTTAGTCCTCCAAAACATCCATTATACAAGTTAAGACCATTATCCATTATCAAAATGCCAAATCAACCCTTGAAGAATTCAAAAATGGCAAGAAATACCCCTGAAATCATTTTACAAAAGTTTTTGGGGCAAAAGTGCAAAGTTGCAAAAGTTGTTATAACTGATTATGGCGTTGATAGAAGTTTGGAATGCAATTGACAAGTTTATGAAAGATAAGGGTGTAATGCTGGCAGACAAGATACTTACCTAGGCCAGTGAGGGGGTGACACGTGCCCCACTCACTCTCTCTACCAATGAAACTCCACCATTCTTCCATGTCACCCTCCACTCAAACCGATTATAACTAATCTTTGATTAGTTTAATCTTTTGGCGCTTAACATAACTTTTAAAACCCAAAACAGATTAAACGTGTTACTATTTACTCAAGAACAGAAATTGGGGATTATTGATTAAGCATCCATCACCTCTAGAATTATGATTAGTAGTCTTCTAATCATAACCCAACTTTTAAATCACTTGCCACATCACCCCCAAGGGCCACACATGATTCCCCTGCTACACACAAAAGGGGATACTACCAAAACAAGCCAGAAAATCAACCATCCAGATACAAGCTTACATTTTAAGCTTTGTTTGAGCCCTTAGATCAAATTCCAACAGCTATCTACTCCACAAACGTCCAAGAATCAGTCACAAGACTCCAAGGTTTTCAAAATCTACAAGGGAAATTTTGGGACTTCAAGCATTAGGGTTTTTAGTTTTCAGTTGTTCCTAGTTCACATGTAAGGCTATATATAAAGCCCTTAGGTCTCACATAGACGTTTGCTTTTGGTTTGTCCTATGTTCAAGCACTTGTAAATCCCTTTTCAGTTTAATGAATTTGAGTTAAGTGTTTTGAAGAAAGACCAAGTTCCATCTTATTTCTGCTTGTTATTGTTTATTGCTTACTGAATTTGAAGTTTAAAACCTGTTTTCAAAAGAGGAGTGTGCAAAAGTTTGCACATTTTCTCATTTTCTTGATATTTTGCTAAGTTATTGTTTCTCTCTTGGAATTCTTGGGTTATAGGGCTGATCATAGCATCCTAATTGAGTTGATTAAGGTGTGGTGAGGCTTATAACTTGGGGATAATCTAGTGTGGGGTAACAAGGTTGCATTAATCAAGTTTTTTCAAGTTTCTGATTTTTTTATACTTGTGCTTCTAACTTTGTTGATTCTTAGCAGGCTTTATTGTGGAAGCTTGTGCTTGTTCTTGCTAGCACATAAGCTCAAAATCCGTGGGTGTGGATGTACATCCATGAGGTACACACCCTTATTCCCAAAATCTGATAATACTTTGGATTTTTGTGATATTTGAGTGTTGCTTTAGTTCTTGTGAATTTTGTGGCTTGTTCTTGCTTGAATCTGTTAATCTTACTTGTTATTGTGTTAATTGATGATTGGGTAGTCTTGAATCTCACTTTTACTTTGAAAAATTTGATTTGGAAAAGATAAAGGGGTGTTTGGGTATATCTGTTTGTGCTTGCAACTTGATATTGAGTTGTTGGATTGTGTTGTTTATGCTTGGTATCTGATATACGCTTGGTTGAGAGTGTTTTACTGCAAGTTTTTGGGTTTGAAGCCTTGAATCAAACAATCTGCTATATAAACTTTGTTACTGCCTGTTTTGACCTAGGATTTTGGGAACACTTAGTGTGTATGCATGCTTAGGACTAAAAGTGGTTTAAACAAAGTTATTGTAACCTGTTTGAGAAATTTGAGGTGTTGAATCTGGCTTATGTGTCAAATACATCAGCAAAGTATAAAACTGCATGTGTTAGTTTTCATCAGTAACTTTCATTGGCTTGAATCTCGCTTAATTCTTTGAACCATTGCATGAAACCTGTTTAGACCTGCTTATTGGAGTTTATAATAGCTTGTGTATGTATTTGGTTGAATTTGGCTGGCTGATTATTGCTAAAACTACTTATATGTGCTCAACTGCTTAAGTGTTCATGTCTGTATAATATCTGGTGATTGATTGATTAAACTGTATCAATTGGGTGCTTGTGATTGTGTTATTTTGATTGTTCTTGACTCCTTTTGATCCAAAGATCATTTGGGTGCCTTTGTGTAATCTGAATCTCCAAAAAAGTCACTAAAGACAAAAAGTCAAACCAGTCAAGCAGTGGAAAAAGTTTCCACTGCTCAACACCCAAAACTAGCCCCTGCTAGTGTAATTTTGAACTCAGCTTATCAATAAGCTATTCTAGCTTATCCAGACTTGCAACAACTTATTTTTTGTGATAGGTCTTCATTATTTGACCCATTTAAGTAGACTGGAGCTTATTGGACTTCGAATTTGACTTTTTACTAGAAAACCAACTTATTTGACTTTTACATAAGTGCTTATTTGCTTTTTCCAGCTTATTGAGTCAGCTTATTTGAAAACTCTTTGCTGATTCTGCTTAATTAAGTCATTTAAAAGCTATAGAAACTTGAATCAGCACTTGGGGTGGCCTAGAACTCAAAAACGACTATTTTGTCGTTTTCTGTAGATTGCTTATTGCATTTTCAGGCTTATTCCTTGGGCTTATTTCAAATTTCTTTTTGCAGAAGTCTTATTTAGGTCAAAAGAAGCTTGTGTGTCAAATTTAAGCTTATGGCAATGGCTTATAGCTTAATGGGCCAAAAAGCCCATTAAGAATAAGCTGCTTGTTATAAGCTAGCTTATTTCACATTTTCAGCTTTTGGGCCTTTGGAAAAAGTTGTTTAAAATCAAATTTTGAGTCAACCTATGCTTTTTGGGCTTATTTTGAACACTTTTTGTTATTGGGCCCAAATTTGGCCCAATAAGCTACTGTTTTGGGTTTAGCCCATTTTCTAGGCCCATTAGGGGTATTTAGGTAATTTCACTTTCATTTCTAAGTTATTTAGGTTAAATTAAGCTAGTTTACACATTTTTAGAATTGTTTTATGATTTTTGGATTTTTAATATTATTTTAATATTATTTTATTATTAAAAATTAAAAGCCTGATTTTCTAAGTTTTTATATTTTTCCTAGGTTCTAAACACTTAATTAGGATTTTTGCAACTTTCCAAATATTTTTAGAGTCTTTTAATTATTTTCTAGAATTAATTTAAGTTTTAATTGATTTTAGTAGTTTTTAATTGTTTAAAAATAGTTTTTATTGGTTTTAAAATTTTGAAAAATAGTTTTTAGCTTAATTAGGGTATTTTTGAGGTTTACAAACTTTAAAATCTTGTTTGGTACTTTTTAATAATTAATTTTGATTTTTAGGGCTTTAATTAGCATTAAAAAGTCATTATCTAATTAATTAAAAGGTTTTGGTAAGTTTGGATTTTTTGTAAACTCTTAGAATATTATTGTGGATTTTTGGTAATTTTTAGGAATTTTTAGGGTAAAATTTTAATTTTAGCACTTTTTACGGTTTTACGTGTACACCTTTTTCGACTTAGTTTAATCCGTCTTCGTAACCGTCATTCTCTTCTAATCTTATTTCTATTTTTCTTTCTCAACAATATAATCACAAATCTAATCCAATTCATTACACACATAACACACTAGCCTCCTTGAGAACGAACTCATTTTAGGGTCATTAATACACAGTTTTCCTAAATCGTCGTGCTTACCCTATTTGTTGCTCTTTTCCTAAAGGGTATACAAAAACTCAACCATCATTTTGGCGCCGCTGCCGGGGAGGCGTGTTGTGTTTTGATTGGAATTGTTGTTTTTATATACTAATCATAAATAGTATTTGTATTAGTAGCACTCTACTAATACGTATTATCGGTTTTCGGTTTTTGTGTGAATACTATTACTATAGTGTATACGTAGAACAATAAATTCACAAGTACTCCAAATACGTGAGAAATCACAACCTTGACTTGGGAGGTCATTATCCAATCATTGTATTCGAATCTCAAACCAAAGAAAAAGGCAAAAATAGATAAATACTTTCGTGAAGCTCAATCTTGAAAAATACAAACTATAAGGTGGGTATAAGGCGGATATTATAAAATATATCCTAAGGAAAAAAGGCTATTCAGTGCTTCGCGCCGCCTCGTTTCCCCGCTTGCTTGTGAGTATTTGATTTTGAGAGCTAATCGACGGTTTTGCCACCCAAAGTATTACTAAGTATCATATATATTTTCTTGGTTTCCATTGGTTAAACCCTCTTGAACGTTTTGGTGTTCCACCAACGTTCTAAAGTCATCGAAGGAGTTCACTTCACGTGATCGTTTTCATTCCTTGAGGCTTCTTTAATCGAGAGATTTGATTAAGGAGGAGATTTGTAGATTTGTGTCTACTTATTACATTCACCAAGATCCAAAAAGGTTAATAAAATCAAAAACCACAAAAAAATTGAAAAATACAAAACACCAAAAAGAATATTCTTTGCTCGTCCCCTCGTTGTACGTGACGTTTATGCTAACTCGTAATCAAGCAAGACGTGCACGTAAACGAAAGAACAAAACTCCCACTCCCAATCTTTCTAGTGAGGAGTCTCCTATTGACGAACCCATTGTAAGAGAAGCACCAACCATGGCGAATCGAACTATGATGGAGTTACTTCAAGCACCCACCGAGGGTTATGGAGAGGCTATTGTGATTCTCGCTATCCATGCGGAGAATTTTGAGGTGAAAACGGGTTTGTTGTCGATGATCCAAACAACAAATTCCGTGGTGATGATAAGGACAATCCACACAACCATATCCGCCAATTCAATCGTCTTACCGCCACTTGCAAGTTTAAGGATGTCTCGAATGACTCGATTAAGATGATGCTTTTTCCGTATTCCTTAGCGGGGCCCGCTAAAATTTGGTTAGAGAAAGAGCCACCCAATTCTATATTGACGTGGAAGGATCTCGTGTCTAAGTTTGTGAACCAATTTTTCCCGCCCTCTAAGACTACGCATTTGAAAAACGAGATTTCAAAGTTTTCACAAGAATTTAATGAAAGTTTTTCAACGGCTTGGAATAGGTTTAAGGAAATGTTACATGAATGTCCTCATCACGGTTTTTCCGACTTGCATCAAATTGACACGTTTTACAATGGACTTAATGATCATGAAAGGGATTATTTGAATGCCGCCGCGGGTGGTAATTTTTTATGTAAAACGTTTGAGGAAGCTTTGGTGATAATTGAAAATAGATCTAAGGTGTATAGTCCTCGTAGCACGTCTAGTGTTCGTAAGGCTTCATCTTCGGCTTCACCTTCTTTGTCTACTACCATCGATGCTTGCCAAATTGAGGCAAACTTGGAAAACAAGATTTTTGATAAGCTAAAAGGAATTTTGATTGAGTTTAAAGTTGGTGAACAAAGTGCTCCCGCTACGGCTAAAGCGGTTGAGGTTTCTTGCATGTATTGTGGTGGAGGTCATGATTTCTCCGACTGCATTACCAACGGTGGTAACACTTCGAGTGCCTTCGCGGCCACGAGAAATTACAACCAAAACGGTCAAGTTTCCCGCTCTAATCAAATGACTCCACCGGGTTTTGGTTCAAATCAAAATGCTAACAACAACTATCGCAACAATCAAGTTGGTTTCAAAAACAATTACAACAAGGGAAACTATGGGAATCAAGGGGCTAATAATCAAGTTTCAAACAAGAATCAAAATGATTTTCAAAAGAACAACAAGGGTTTGCAAACATTGAAAGATCTTCCAAGTGAGTTAGTTGAATACGCTAGTGGGAATGATGCTAGGTTTGATAATATTCAAAGAGAAATCATTAGCCTAAGATCCGAGTTTAAGAACGACTTGAAGAAAGAGTTGAAAAATGAGTTAGCTAATGAACTTAAAATCCACACCAACAAGATGGAAGGAAATGTCACTAGGTTGCAACAAAACCAACAAAAAATGGAACAAGGGCAACATGAGATTAAACAAGAGATGATTAAGGCGGAGAAAAGGCAAACCGAGGCCGTATTAAGGCAATCCAATTTTGAAGATAAAATCTCATCCATGTTTGAGGCAATAATGTGTAAACCATCTTCGAGTAGTCTTCCTAGCAACACCATATCCAACCCAAAGGGTGAGATGAAAGTGATTACCACACGTAGTGGTAAGACACTTAAGGAACCGACTCCTCAACCAATTGCTCCTACGGAGGAAGCAATTGAGGAAGAACCCGAGGTGGTGGTCCAAAAGGAGCATGTCCCAATCCCACGAAGTACCGCTCATGCCACACCTACGGTTGACCCATTACCATCATTGGAACCCGAGATTCCAAAGGCTATGCCTACTATGCCTCAACCCACACCACCTTTGCCCTATCCATCGAGACTTAGGAAGGAGAAACGTCAAGAGCGCGGAAATTATCAATTTGAGCTTTTTATGAAAATGTTTCGTGATTTTCACTTTAATGTGAGTTTCGCCGATGCTTTGGTCATGATGCCTCAATTTGCCGCTAACTTTAAGAGTATGTTGAACAACAAGGAGAAATTCCACCAATTGTCTAGTTGTTCGTCGGTTTATCTTAATCGCATACCTCAAAAAGTCGGTGATCCCGGTAAATTCTTGATTCCATGTGCAATCCAAGATATGGAGGAATGCTTCGCCTTGGCCGATCTTGGTGCTAGCATTAACTTGATGCCACTTGCAATCTTCAAGTCGCTCAATCTTCCTAATCTTACTCCTTCACTAATGTCTATCGAGTTGGCCGACCATTCCACGATTCCCGCATGTGGTTTGGCGGAAGACGTTTTTGTGAAAGTGGGGAATTTCTACTATCGCATAGACTTTATCGTTGTTGATATCCCCACGGATCCTCAAGTTCCTCTCATTTTAGGTCGTTCGTTTTTAGATACGTCTATGGCTTTGATCGATGTTCATGCTAGAAAGATCACCTTACGTTTCAACGACGAGGAACTTGTTATAAACGCAACTCAAAACTCTCAAATTTCTCATGTTTATTCTGTTGCAACCATAAACCTCGTTGATATGATCGACGTGGTTTGCGAGGAATTTTCACAAGAAGTTCTAGGTTTTGGTGATGAAGAAACTAGTGGCAATCCCACTATGTTAGATCCAATTCTTGATAATTCGACACCAAGCTTCACTCCATTTGAAGGTGGTGGTTTTACGTTGGAAGAATTCGATGTTCCACGTACTTGTGACGAAGACCTCGACAACGATGAGGACTTCTCGATTATCAAGGATTTTCTTAACGATTTCCCATTACCTCCACCCGAGGAGGTTATGAGTATCGAGCCTAAATCTTCACTTGAGGAACCACCTATCCTTGAGTTGAAAGATTTACCTCCTCGTCTCGAATATGTCTATTTGGAGGAGGACGACAAGTTGTCGGTTATTATTGCGAAGGAACTTTCGAATAATGAAAAAACCGCACTTGTCGATGTTCTAAAGGATCACAAAGGGGCAATTGCGTGGAAGTTATCCGACATTAAGGGAATCGATCCCAAGTTTTGTACCCACAAAATCTTAATGGAGGAGGATTACAAGCCCGCAATCTAAAGTCAAAGGAGGGTGAACCCCAAAATTCACGACGTCATCAAAAAGGAGGTCCATAAACTCCTTGACGCGGGAATGATTTACCCTATTTCCGATAGCCCTTGGGTGAGTCCTATTCATTGTGTCCCTAAAAAGGGAGGGATGACCGTTGTGCCAAACGATGCCAACGAGTTGATTCCCACTAGACTCGTGACCGGATGGAGAGTGTGCATTGACTATCGTAAGTTGAATGAAGCCACTCGAAAAGACCATTTTCCCTTGCCCTTCATGGACCAAATGTTGGAGCGTCTTGCGGGAAACGATTTCTATTGCTTTTTAGATGGTTTTTCCGGTTACTTCCAAATTCCCATCGACCCTCGTGATCAAGAAAAAACTACGTTTACGTGTCCATATGGAACGTTTGCCTATCGTAGAATGCCATTCGGACTTTGCAATGCAACGGGAACCTTTCAACGGTGCATGATGGCTATTTTTCATGATATGATCGAGAAGACGATGGAAGTCTTCATGGATGACTTTTCTGTGTTTGGTAATTCGTTCACTTCGTGTTTGTCGAACCTTGAGAGAATGTTAAAACGTTGTGAGGAAACCAACCTTGTGCTCAATTGGGAAAAGTGTCATTTTGTGGTTAAGAGTGGAATCGTCTTAGGGCACAAGGTCTCGAAAGCGGGGATTGAGGTAGATCAAGCTAAGGTAGACGTCATCGCCAAATTACCTCATCTCAAAACCGTCAAGGGAGTTAGGAGTTTCCTAGGCCACACGGGCTTTTATCGTCGATTCATCAAGGATTTTTCAATGATCTCTCGACCCATTACACATCTTCTTGAAAAAGAGGCACGTTTTGTCTTTGACGAAGATTGTGTACAAGCCTTTGAAATCCTTAAGAGGAAACTTACCGAAGCTCCCATTCTTGTTGATCCCAATTGGAACCTCCCCTTTGAGCTCATGTTTGATGCTAGTGATTACGCTATTGCGGCCGTTTTGGGGCAACTTCATGATAAGCACTTCTTGCCTATTCACTATGCTAGCAAGACGATGACCGAGGCTCAACTTAAATACACTACAACTGAGAAGGAGTTCCTTGCCGTGGTGTATGCATTTGAGAAGTTCCGACCTTACCTCGTCTTAGCTAAATGCATAGTGTATACGGACCATTCGGCTATTAAGTATCTCATGGCGAAGCAAGATGCTAAGCCTAGATTACTTCGTTGGATTCTCCTCCTTCAAGAATTTGATCACACCATCGTTGACAAAAAAGGAGCCGAGAATCTAGCGGCCGACCATCTTTCTCGTTTGGAAGATCCTCACCAAAGTGTTTACGAGCCAAAGGAAATCACCAAAACATTTCCGCTCGAGACACTTGGTGTAGTGAATTCTAAGCTTGATCCTTCCACCCCATGGTTTGCGGATTTTGCAAATTACCATGTGGGTAACTTCATCGTTAAGGGTATGACGACTCAAGAAAAACGAAAATTCTTTCGTGACGTCAAGTTCTACTTTTGGAATGACCCTTACTTGTTTCGAAATTGTGCGGATCAAATAATCCGATGTTGTGTATTTGGCACCGAAGCTTCTAACATCCTTAGAGCTTGCCATGAGGGACCCACGGGTGGTCACCACGGTGCTAATCTCACGGCTAAGAAGGTGTTTGATGCCGGCTTCTTTTGGCCTACTATTTATCGAGATGCACAAGATCTTGTAAAGTCGTGTGATGCATGCCAACGACAAGGAAAAGCCTCACAAAAAGATGAAATGCCACAAAACATCATCCAAGTGTGTGAGATCTTTGACGTTTGGGGTATAGACTTTATGGGGCCGTTCCCAGCATCTCGTGGTAATAAGTACATTCTCGTTGCGGTTGACTACCTATCTAAGTGGGTGGAGGTCAAAGCCTTGCCCACCAATGATGCTCGTGTGGTAGTCAAGTTTTTGAAAAGCTTGTTTTCTCGGTTTGGAACCCCTCGTGCGATCATAAGCGATCGTGGAACCCATTTTTGTAACGACCAATTCGAAAGGGTCCTAAGGAAATATGGGGTTACACATCGGCTTTCTACAGCTTATCACCCACAAACGAGTGGGCAAGTCGAGGTTTCAAACCGAGCTTTGAAGAGGATCTTGGAGAGATCCGTTGGGGAAAACCGACAATTGTGGTCGGATAAGTTGGACGATGCTTTATGGGCCTTTAGGACCGCTCATAAGACGCCCATTGGGTGCACTCCCTATTAGCTTGTGTATGGAAAGAATTGTCATTTGCCTATCGAGTTAGAACACAAGGCTTATTGGGCCCTAAAGCATTGCAATGATGATATGGAGACCGCGGGAAAACGCCGAAAAATGCAATTGAATGAATTAGATGAATTGAGGGATATCGCTTATGAAAATTCATTGATTTACAAAAAAAAAACTAAAAAGTTGCATGATTTTAAAATTAAAAACCGGGTTTTTAACATTGGGGATCAAGTTTTGCTTTTTAATTCTCGATTGAAAATATTTTCCGGTAAGTTGAAATCCCGTTGGTCCGGTCCATTCACCGTGACTCAAGTGTTTCCGTATGGGACCATCGAGCTAGCTCAAGATGATGGTCCTAACTTCAAGGTGAATGGACATAGGTTGAAGCACTACTTTGGCGGGGAAGTTCCATCCTTGAACTACCTCGACCAAGTCACCTTCCCCAATGATAATTAGTATTGAGGGGATCGAGTCGAGCTCATGACTCGGTAATCAAAAACGAGGTGCCTCGTAGGGGAGTCCCATGCGTATCCTATGTATATATTATCGCTTTCTAATGTAGTTAACGTGTGGGGATTTGTGCCCTTCCAACCTTTGTTCCGTGGTTGTTTGTGAATTGTGGACTTTAGATGATCATGATCTTCACGATTGGAGCCTCTCGTGTTCGTTTTATGGGAGCACTCGATCGTTTGCTTTGAAGACTTTCTCAATATCCATGATATATCCTTTTGATGTTCTAACCTTAGTTTTTTAGCACACTTCATAAACGGCTATTAATTTATTGGTTACACCCTTTCGATGCTAGATTATACATTCGACTACGTCTCTAGTATGGGGGTGTTTGCACCCCTAGACTCAAAACATTGAGGACAATGTTTAACTTTAGTATGGGGGGGTGAATAGATACTTGCCTTGCCAAACCTTCACGCTTTCCAAAGTTTATCTTTTTGTTTATCGTTTTGTTGCAAAATAAGGCTAAAAATGGCCAAATTTTAAATTTTTTCTCATGTTTCATAAGTGTTTGAAGATACGAATGTAGATTTTCCGATGGCGAGAATAAGAGTAATTTTTTACTCGACCGTGCGTGTTGAGCACTTAGCTTTGGTTCCTTAACTACACATTAGGCTAAGTCTCTTAAATGAGGACGAGAAATGATAGGGTTAATTATAAGTTACTATGCTAAACCTAGAGTATTCGTATTCTTTCAAAAACTCATGTGTTCTCGTTGTTTGCTTATTCTCCCTTCGCATGTAAATATTTTTTGCTTAATAAATATTGACTTAGCGGTTTAGTTGGGGTTGTTGGGTTTCTAGTCTTTTCTAGTAGCTTCCGTGTAATTAAATTGGGAAGACATTAAGGTATCGCCAGCGTCACGGTTTTGAAGTATTGGCACCCTAATAATCAAAAGCTTCACCCAATAATAAGATTTCAAGTGCTCACCTAAATCAAGCAAACAATTTGAAGACCCACAAGGCCGAAAAAACTATGCAAAATTGAAAGTGAATCAAGCCTTAATCTTCGAAGCATTAAAGATCCAAAATTCGCCTTAGCGTGAGGATATACGTCTTTGGCTAATAAAACTACCGATGAGGTGGATAATAAAAGGCAAGGCAAGACCGAAGTCATAATAAAAGCTTCATGGAGAAGTTGAATAAAAGATGGAGGTAAACCAAAGATAATAAGGCCCTTCCGTTGGGGGGCGTATAAAAGTCTTGGTAATAAGTCTCATGTTCAAAACCGTTATAAAACCATGTTTATCGATTCTTCTTGTCAACTTAATTTTTTGACATCGTTGTCTATTGGGAGGGGTTATTGATTTGATGGTCTTGGTTACACCGTTAGGACTCTATTTTTAGACCTAAATCTCTATTATCGCATAAGTCAAACAATGTATCCTCGTGAAACATTCAAGACAATATGAAATATAAGAGATACAACTTAGGAATAATGGGAGGATAAGTACGTGATTAGGGCATATGAGTAGTGTTAGCATTACTAACTTATAATGACAATGATCTCGTTACACGCTTGGCATGGAATTGGGGTGAAAATCGAGGACGATGAAATTATTTCTAACGAAGCATTCACGTGTTCTTATTCTATGAACCTAAACGTCCCATTTTGCGATGAAAATCATATATTATGTCTAAAACGCAAGTAGAAGTAGCAATAGTAGTAGTATAGCTAGTTTATAATTCAATAAAGTGAATAAAAATGAATTTTAGAGATGCTACAATACTTTATTCTAGCATTGCGTGAGGGCACGGCAATGGTTTAGTATGGGGGAGTGATGAGACTGCTTTTATACATAGTCTCATCTTCCAAATAGGGCTTAAAATGCATTAAATATCATCAAAATACCCATATATATGCTTGTGTTTGTTGCTTGTGTATTTTAGGTACGGATATTGAGAAAATGACAAAAGATCACAAGAATCATTCAAAAACGAACACGGGAAACGAAGCCGCACAATGATCCAAGCCCTAATGAAGACTTTCCCAAGATCAACCCTTGAAGATTTGAAGAATCATGAAGAAGGGTCCTCCAATATGGAAGAATTGACACTTTATACCCTTGTATCCTCATAATTACAAGATTGGTCCCTAAAGTTTGTCAAAATTACAAAAAGGGCCCTCCACTTTGAAGATTTGGCAACTTTAGCCCCTTAACAAAGCTAAATTGTCAATCATTATCCTCCACAAAGTCAAAAACATCATGAAGTCCTTCAAAGTACAAGAAATTACAAGTTTGGTCCTTTAAAAATCCCAAAATTACAAAAAGGACCCTCAACTTTCAACATTTGGCAAAAATGGTCCCTCATCAAACATTACTTGGCAAATTCAGTCCTCCAAAACATCCATTATACAAGTCAAGACCATTATCCATTATCAAAATGCCAAATCAGCCCTTGAAGAATTCAAAAATGGCAAGAAATAACCCTGAAATCATTTTACAAATGTTTTTGGGGCAAAAGTGCAAAGTTGCAAAAGTTGTTATAACTGATTATGGAGTTAATAGAAGTTTGGAATGCAATTGACAAGTTTATGAAAGATAAGGGTGTAATGCTGGCAGACAAGATACTTACCTAGGCCAGTGAGGGGGTGACATGTGCCCCACTCACTCTCTCCACCAATGAAACTCCACCATTCTTCCATGTCACCCTCCACTCAAACCGGTTATAACTAATCTTTGATTAGTTTAATCTTTTGGCGCTTAACATAAATTTTAAAACCTAAAACAGATTAAACATGTTACTATTTACTCAAGAACACAAATTGGGGATTATTGATTAAGCAACAATTAAGCAGCCATCACCTCCAGAATTATGATTAGTAGTCTTCTAATCATAACCCAACTTTTAAATCACTTTCCACATCACCCTTAAGGGCCACACATGATTCCCCTACTACATACAAAAGGGGATACTGCCAAAACAAGCCAGAAAATCTACCATCCAGATACAAGCTTACATTTTAAGCTTTGTTTGAGCCCTTAGATCAAATTCCAACAACTATCGACTCCACAAACGTCCAAGAATCAGTCACAAGACTCCAAGGTTTTCAAGATCTACAACTGCAATTTTGGGACTTCAAGCATTAGGGTTTTTAGTTTTCAGCTGTTCCTAGTTCACATGTAAGGCTATATATAAAGCCCTTAGGTCTCACATAGACGTTTGCTTTTGGTTTTTCCTTTGTTCAAGCACTTGTAAATCCCTTTTCAGTTTAATGAATTTGAGTTAAGTGTTTTGAAGAAAGACCAAGTGCCATCTTATTTCTGCTTGTTATTGTTTATTTCTTACTGAATTTGAAGTTTAAAACCTGTTTTCAAAAGAGGAGTGTGCAAAAGTTTGCACATTTTCTCATTTTCTTGATATTTTGCTAAGTTCTTGTTTCTATCTTGGAATTCTTGGGTTATAGGGCTGATCATAGCATCCTAATTGAGTTGATTAAGGTGTGGTGAGGCTTATAACTTGGGGATAATCAAGTGTAGGGTAACAAGGTTGCATTAATCAAGATTTTTCATGTTTCTGATTTTTTTATACTTGTGCTTCTAACTTTGTTGATTCTTAGCAGGCTTTATTGTGGAAGCTTGTGCTTGTTCTTGCTAGCACATAAGCTCAAAATCCGTGGGTGTGGATGTACATCCATGAGGTACACACCCTTAATCCCAAAATCTGATAATACTTTGGATTTTTGTGATATTTGAGTGTTGCTTTAGTTCTTGTGAATTTTGTGGCTTGTTCTTGCTTGAATCTGTTAATCTTACTTGTTATTGTGTTAATTGATGCTTGGGTAGTCTTGAATCTCACTTTTACTTTGAAAAATTTGATTTGGAAAAGATAAAGGGGTGTTTGGGTCTATCTGTTTGTGCTTGCAACTTGATATTGAGTTGTTGGATTGTGTTGTTTATGCTTGGTATCTGATATATGCTTGGTTGAGAGTGTTTTACTGCAAGTTTTTGGGTTTGAAGCCTTGAATCAAACAATCTGCTATATAAACTTTGTTACTGCCTGTTTTGACCTAGGATTTTGGGAACACTTATTGTGTATGCATGCTTAGGACTAAAAGTGGTTTAAACAAAGTTATTGTAACCTGTTTGAGAAATTTGAGGTGTTGAATCTAGCTTAAGTATCAAATACATCAGCAAAGTATAAAACTGCATGTGTTAGTGTTCATCAGTAACTTTCATTGGCTTGAATCTTGCTTAATTCTTTGAACCATTGCATGAAACATGCTTAGACCTACTTATTGGAGTTTATAATAGCTTGTGTATGCATTTGGTTGAATTTGGCTGGCTGATTATTGCTAAAACTGCTTATTTGTGCTCAACTGCTTAAGTGTTCATGTCTGTATCATATCTGGTGATTGATTGATTAAACTGTATCAATTGGGTGTTTGTGATTGTGTTATTTTGATTGTTCTTGACTCCTTTTGATCTAAAGATCATTTGGGTGCCTTTGTGTAATCTGAATCTCCAAAAAAGTCACTAAAGACAAAAAGTCAAACAAGTCAAGCAGTGGAAAAAGTTTCCACTGCTCAACACCCAAAACTAGCCCCTGCTAGTGTAATTTTGAACTCAGCTTATCAATAAGCTATACTAGCTTATCCAGACTTGCAACAACTTATTTTTTGTGATAGGTCTTCATTATTTGACCCATTTAAGTAGACTGGAGCTTATTGGACTTTGACTTTGACTTTTTACTAGAAAACCAACTTATTTGACTTTTACATTAGTGCTTATTTGATTTTTCCAGCTTATTGAGTCAGCTTATTTGAAAACTCTTTGTTGATTTTGCTTAATTAAGTCATTTAAAAGCTATAGAAACTTGAATCAGCACTTGGGGTGGCCTAGAACTCAAAAACGACTATTTTGTCGTTTTTTGTAGATTGCTTATTGCATTTTCAGGCTTATTCCTTGGGCTTATTACAAATTTCTTTTTGCAGAAGTCTTATTTAGGTAAAAAGAAGCTTGTGTGTCAAATTTTAGCTTATGGCATTGGCTTATAGCTTAATGGGCCAAAAAGCCCATTAAGAATAAGCTGCTTGTTATAAGCTAGCTTATTTCACATTTTCATCTTTTGGGCCTTTAGAAAAAGTTGTTTAAAATAAAATTTTGAGTCAACCTGTGCTTTTTGGGCTTATTTTGAACACTTTTTGTTATTGGGCCCAAATTTGGCCCAATAAGCTACTGTTTTGGGTTTAGCCCATTTTCTAAGCCCATTAGGGGTATTTAGGTAATTTCACTTTCATTTCTGAGTTACTTAGGTTAAATTAATCTAGTTTGCAAGTTTTTAGAATTTTTTTATGATTTTTGGATTTTTAATATTATTTTATTATTAAAAATTAAAAGCCTGATTTTCTAAGTTGTTATATTTTTCGTAGGTTCTAAACACTTAATTAGGATTTTTGAAACTTTCCAAATATTTTTAGAGTCTTTTAATTATTTTCTAGAATTAATTTAAGTTTTAATTGATTTTAGTAGTTTTTAATTGTTTAAAAATAGTTTTTATTGGTTTTAAAATTTTGAAAAATAGTTTTTAGCTTAATTAGGGTATTTTTGAGGTTTACAAACTTTAAAATCTTTTTTGGAACTTTTTAATAATTAATTTTGATTTTTAGGGCTTTAATTAGCATTAAAAAGTCATTATCTAATTAATTAAAAGGTTTTGGCAAGTTTGGATTTTTTGTAAACTCTTAGAATATTATTGTGGATTTTTGGTAATTTTTAGGAATTTTTAGGGTAAAATTTTAATTTTAGCACTTTCTACGGTTTTACGGGTACACCTTTTTCGACTTAGTTTAATCCGTCTTCGTAACCGTCATTCTCTTCTAATCTTATTTATATTTTTCTTTGTCAACAATATAATCACAAATCTAATCCAATTCATTACACACATAACACACTAGCCTCCTTGAGAACAAACTCATTTTAGGGTCATTAATACACGGTTTTCCTAAATCGTCGTGCTTACCCTATTTGTTGCTCTTTTCCTAAAGGGTATACAAAAACTCAACCATCATTTTGCGTTAACCCTAAAATTGTATATAGTTGCGCGCCTACATACAATTTGGAAGGGACCATGTAAGGTTGATTAGTAGTCACCATAAAATTTATTAATAAACACTACATTTTCTTTTAAGTTGTGAAAGATTAAATTTTATAAGATCTGCAAGAAGTGCAAAATAGGGACATATTGTTAGGGACACCTATATATATGCTCGTACCATTTATTTTCTGAATAGAATTTACTCATTTGTGGAAATTGTCTTATTTGACAATTGACCTCCCCTTCCTGTCTAAGTCTCTCATGATGAGATTCTTTGGAAAAGTATCTAATTACCGAGTGTTGATACCCGACTGGATGTATCGACGTTCCTATCATTTCTTTTGATTAGATTTCATTTTAATGACCTGGGTAACGATCCGAGGAGCTTTCGAATGCGTACTCGAATCATGAAAACATGGGATATATTCATATTCGTTAATGTTTTCGTCTTATCTGATTTGAAATTCTCTCGCATACATTATGCGTTGACCTTACTCTTTTAATGTTAGCTATGTCTCCAGATATCCTTGAATATGTGAAGGATTATGAGTTATTATTAGTCTTTTGAGAAGTTCACATCTTATCAACGGTATTGAAACTGGAAAGTTGGTAGTGCCAGTAGAATGGATTGATTGATTATGACATGACGACATTGTCTTAATTGATGGGAACTCGAGTAGAATTCCCCTAAAAGATAAGATGTTGATTATCAAAAGTGATCTAAATAATCCTTGATGGATGACCGTATCCTGCATTTAGACTTGAAATTATACCATGAATGGTTATGAACTAGTCATAGATCTTGTAATCTAGAAAGAACTTAAAGTAAATTTATTAAAAGATGTTTCTGTTATCTGAAATTTTAGAAGTTATTTGCTGGTGAATCACCTAGACTTTCGCCATTAAGGTAAGTTGAATTTGGTATTGATTATATTCCCGATGCTGCACCCGTGGCGTGTGCACTGTACTTCAACATCATCTGAATCGAAAGTGTTACCGTACAACTGAAAAAGTTGTCGTAGAAAGCTTTTATTTTACCAAGCTCGTCATTATGAAGAGCTATGGTGTTATCATTCCTTATGTTTATTGATTACAGTGAACTAAGTAAAATTGACAATCGAAATCGATATCCATTACCCAAGATGATAGATTTGTTCGATCATTTACAAGGTTCTAGCGTATGTTCTAAGGATTTGATCCACGGCACGGTTATCCTCAACTTCGCGTTCGCGAAGAAGATTATCTATTCCGATCAGTACATCCAGAACTTGTAATGAACATTATGAGTTTCATGTTATGTTGTTTGGATTGACCAATGCACATGTAGCATCTATAAATATGGTTAATCACGTGTGTAGGCTGTAATTTGATAAATTCATGATTGTGATCATTAAGAACCATCTGTTTGTTTCTAAGAATAGGAAGGAGTTAATAATCATTTATAGACTGCCCTGTATTGGCCGAGTAATAAAAACCTGTACCTTGAGTATTTAACATGTGATGAAAGACATAATCCTTTACATTATTTGACCGTGTGATTAATAGACAATTCAATCTATATTGACTCTTCAAATATTAGAGCCATTTAAGACTTTGGGTTATACCAAAAAGAAAGTGCAAAAAAAAATGTTTTGACAAATATTTATCAAAGGAATTTTTTAAGGAATCATTCCCGTATATCCAAATAATTTAACTAAACTCCTTTTGGGGTAAATGTTTGTGCATACCTCAAGACAACCTAAGAGGGATTGAGGAAACCATTTAAACCGTGACTTGAAATTTGAAACGACAATTTTTGCTTTTCAACTAAGAAAATTTTGACCAAAGTATAAACAAAGATTTTTCAAACATTTACGGATCCTATTAATTATTTTAATTATTTTCGATAAATCAACAAAAATCTCGTTAATAAAATTTAAATTTATTTTGAACATTTTTATATAATTGGTCGAACTAAGAAATTTAAAATTTTTCCGTTTACGTTTCATAAAAATTGAATATTTATCATTTAATTACTTGAAATATTTATCGACGCTTTAAACGTCGGATTGAGCAAAACTGATAAAGATAATAGTTGAGATGAAACTAAAACTTACAAAATAGGAAGAAAGAATTTCTGAATGAATTGTGGTTATGATAATTACTTCATCAGGAAAGGTGAATGTAGATATTGACACATTATGTAGAAAGGATAAAGAATCAATTAGGATGTGTTTCTTAGTAATGACTGTGCAAAATAAATTGCCGAGCAATTGAAAAATAGATGATGCTTGTAAAAAGGATAATATAGAAAAGAAAGGGGGTTCGCGGCTAATGTGAAGCATTAGAATTGAGAAGCCGATGGCGTTAAATGTATAAAAGGCCACTTGTGGATGCCTGAATACGGAGGATTTCAAGATTTAGTCATGTTGGAATCTCATAAGATTAAGTATTCTATTCATGCCATTTCTGATTTAATATATCTTTATCTGAAGAGGTTGTACTGATGGCAAATTATGAAGGCATACATCGCCTCATACATGTTGGGTCAAAAAGTTGATGTGACAGAAACTCAAAAATGAAGAAAACATGAAGTTATTGTCTAAGCGTTGTCAAGACTAATTTGGGCGTTGACAAGAGTTAATTAGGCGTTGATGGCTCAAGCATTGTCGTGTGCAATCCAAGCATTGTCACATGCAATTCAAGTATTGACAAAACGTAGACAAAGAAGCTTATGGAAGCTTCTATTTAGATAAACATGCAAAATATATTCTGCATAAGTTTATTTAAATAGAAGATTTACTTGTTTATTCATCATTATCTCTTGTAAACCCTAATCCTTACACTATAAAAGGAACCAAGGGCCATAGGTTTTATTCATATAATTCATTCACAATGTAAACCTAAAGTGTGTGTCGACTAGACGTGGGATTCAATGTATACACGTCTAGTGATTGTTAATTATTAATATAATTAGCAATCCATGTGTTTTAATTCATGTTTCGTGCCTAAACACCTTGTTAATGGTTGTTGTTCTAATTCCGCTTTGATTGTTTAATCATATGAATAATGATCATTCCTAGTAGCTTCAAAGATCCGGAAACCAAGGTTTCCACAATTGGTATCAGAGCCTCGTGGCTCGTGATGCTAGGACCAACAAGGTGTTCGTATATCGAGAAGAAAAGAAAAATCCGTTTAGGGTTTTTCTGGACGTTTTTGTGTGCGCAGCAGTATTCAGAAGGTCATAACTTTTGATTGAACCGTTGGATCGTCACGAAATTTTATATGTGTGTTCTACATACATAGGTCTAAACATCCACCGAAGGGATTGTCGAGTTTTATCCCCACACAAAAGTTATTAAGCGTCAAAGTCAGCAGCAGGGTATATGCAGTTTTCTGTGGACAGCCATGTTCAAAACACGATCTCTCCTTCGTTAACCGTTGGATCTTCGTGATTTTTGAAATGTAGATTCTTGGCACTTGTGTCTAGAATCTGACCGAAGGGATTTTCTATCTGAGCCCTAATGAAGAAATTATTCAAGGTCGAAGGTTGCTGTTTAAGGTAATGATGTTCTTGCTTTTTCACATGAAATCATGAACTAGGGTTTCTCAAACCCTAGATCTACATAAAAAGGCAGAATGTTATGAGGTTTGTGGCTGTTGTGATTCATGATAATACACGATCTAAGTTAGGGTTTCGATTAAACCCTAGATCGATTAGTAGAAGACGATCAAAGCTGAGTGCTGATGATCGTGTTGCTGCAAAGGAGTTTGTGAACTTTAAAAACGCAGCAAGGAAAGGGTTTATTAAAACCCTAGATTGATTGGCTGTTGCGGTTTAAAGGACGAATGATATTGTGGTCCCAAGATCAATATGTTTGCTGGAAGAAAAGAAGATGTATGATTCACGTTTGGTATTGTACTGATTGGATTACACGACAAATTAAAAAAAGGATCTATTTACGTAATGGCTCACACAGAAGAAAAGAAAAGTATGAATGTAACGCAGCCAAAGAGGATCACACGATTGGAAGTTATTTGTTGATTGACTTATTTTTGTGTTCACACGGTGCCAATCTTTCCATTGGTTGGTTATTAAAGTGTTCACATGAATTAAGGAAAGCTATGATTGGTTTAGAAGTCTGCAATTCACACGGTGCTTATTTGAAGAAAAATTGTATTCGCAAGGTTATAGTATGGACCTGCGTACACACGATCTATGTTCACACGGTAGAAAATTTTCAATTGGTGGAGATATTAAGGGTTCACTTGCTTACTATGAACATGCGGGTACACGATTAAAAAGAAGTTTTATTTACTTATTTAATTCAACGTTGATATTTAATTCAACGTTGACAAGTGAAAAAGGCGTGGACGCTGACAAGACTTCATTAGACGCTGACAAGGTTTATGGTTGGCGCTGACGTTTGTAATCCAGACGCTGACAGGAAGCATTTTAACGCTGACAGAATAAGTCAACGCTGATAGAGTTGACAGTGTCGTCCGATATATGAACTTCAACGCTGATAGGTATTGTCCGATATTGGACAATACATCTGACCAAGATATTGGACAGAAGAGGATATTGGACAACACAAGGTTTACTGCTGTTTGAGAAAATTGGTACGTTTTAAGCACACAAAAAGGAGTTATTTACACACAAAGGTACATGGAATCTCCGTTTTAATTTAGAATATCATGATGATATTTATGGCTCAGATATTTTAAAAGGAATTAATGATCTTAAAGCGAGTTAGCAACTATTCGTGAGGATTTGATGGATATTTTAAACTGTGTAATCGGGATAGCCTTATGAAAGAGTTATCCATCACAAGACTTTTACATATGGTATGAAGATGTGATTTCATTAAAATCGTCATGAAGAGGTGTTAGCTTAAGGGGAAGAATTCTTATGGTAAGTTTGATGATTGAAGAAGATTTTCGCGAGTTTGTGTTCTATCATATCTTAAAGTCATGCACTTCCAGTCATAGACTTTAAAGGTAACTTGTTCGTGCTTTACATGATTGGTGATGAAGACTTGTCATAACACTTGAAGGAGTTACATTATCGTGCTCAGTGTCTCACAAAGGATGAGAATATTGACAAGGGATCGAGGTCTACTTATACTTTGTGACATGAGTATAAGTTCTTAGTCACGTGGATAGTACAAGACATGGAACACAAGATTGGGTTATTCTACTTCTACATCAAAAATATCATATTAATTGTTCTTCAAGATCATTACATAGAGCTACTTCTGGAGAATCTTCAACATTGCATACATTGTTTACTTTCCTGTTGATGTGACAAAAAGGGGAAGAAATACGTGCTACATTTGAGGGGAAGCAATTTGAAGATCATGTACAACTTACAAGAGATACACATAGAGTTTTGCCACTATCAACTAGGGGAAGATTGTTGGGTCAAAAAGTTGATGTGACAGAAACTCAAAAATGAAGAAAACGTGAAGTTATTGTCTAAGCGTTGTCAAGACTAATTTGGGCGTTGACAAGAGTTAATTAGGCGTTGATGGCTCAAGCATTGTCGTGTGCAATCCAAGCATTGTCACATGCAATTCAAGCATTGACAAAACGTAGACAAAGAAGCTTATGGAAGCTTCTATTTAGATAAACATGCAAAAGATATTCTGCATAAGTTTATTTAAATAGAAGATTTACTTGTTTATTCATCATTATCTCTTGTAAACCCTAATCCTTACACTATAAAAGGAACCAAGGGTCATAGGTTTTATTCATATAATTCATTCACAATGTAAACCTAAAGTGTGTGTCGACTAGACGTGGGATTCAATGTATACACGTCTAGTGATTGTTAATTATTAATATAATTAGCAATGCATGTGTTTTAATTCATGTTTCGTGCCTAAACACCTTGTTAATGGTTGTTGTTCTAATTCCGCTTTGATTGTTTAATCATATGAATAATGATCATTCCTAGTAGCTTCAAAGATCCGGAAACCAAGGTTTCCACAATACATTAGTAAACGTCTAGCTATTGCAAAGGTCATCATATGAATTTGATTCGATTTGGGTCATCGTCGACAAACTGACCAAATCTGCTAATATAATTCCTGTTAATGATAGATTCTCGATGAAGAAATGGAGTCTTTGTATTTAAAGGAGTCGTGTAAACATATTGTGCATGTATCGATCATCTCTATCAAGATCCTCGCTTCGCATCGAATTTCTAGAGATTTGCTCAGAAGTCATTGGGAACGAACCTTGATGAAAGTACTGTTTACCGCCCCTATCGAAGGGACGAACTAAAGTAACGATACAAAACACTAGAAGTCTTGTTTTATGCTTGAATAATTGACCTTCGATAATATACCGTATAATCGTTTTCCTTTGGAGAGATTATCAATGATAATAATTAATACAAGGTTTTTGCCCAATATAAAAATATCGTTGTTCCAGTCTCTTCGAATTGATAATAGTTAAAAGTGCGACTCAGTCGTCTTTTGGTGGAAAAATAAATAGATTGGTCGTTGTAGTATAATAAAATGTGCAAGACTTTAAAGTAAATGTTGCGTAATTAAATGTAAAACTAATTAAAATGTAAATGGTGCAATATTAAAAAACTTTAAAAGTAACTGAACATAAATTAAATTACGTAAAATTAAAGCGTGAAGAAAAGTAAATTTGATAAGTTAATTAAAAGGAAAGTAAAATTGACAATTTCATAAAAATAAAAGTTTTAAAAATTAAACTAAAAATTACTAGAAAAACACATGGTAAAAACAGAGATTTCGGGAAGCGTGAAAATTTTGAAAACTTAAAATAAAGCAAACTTGAAAATAAAAATAAGAAAAAATATTAAAAGAAAACAAATCCCAATCCGTCGGAATCTCATCGGAATGCTGTCACCACAAAACCGTCGGAATACTTATCGGAATGCCTTACCATCGGAATCCGATCAGAATACCGGTCGGAATGTAAGCCGTCGGAATGCACTTACCACTCTGTCGGAATGCTGATCGGAATGTATTAAAACGAATCGATCGGAATGTATGAAAAGTGAAAGTATCGGAATAATGCTAATGAATTCTATCGGAATGTCTAAATTACTAATTCTATCGGAATACACTAAAAAGACAAACCATCGGAATGTGGCTATAGAAAATTGGGCAGCACTTCGTTTCAGTAAGACCTTAAGACCCGTCGCAATGTACGATCGCAATGAGCGATCGCAATCACGATCGGAATAAGGGGGAAAGGACCGTCGGAATCTCAAATTCCTAAGCCGATTGTCACGATCGGAATAGTGAAAGCTGTCGGATTCCCAAGTCTCATTCCGATGGAAGTAGATACGAAATAAGCAAAACAAATAAGCTAAGACTAAAAAGCAATTACCAAAAACTTGATTAAACAAGAATAAGACGAATGAAATAAGCACAAATTTAAAGACTTTCAAGACACAAAATAAGCAACTTTATAAAATAAACTTTTAAAAAGATAAAACTTTTAAGAAAACTTTAAGATAAATAAGCTAAATAAGCTAAATAAAAAATAAGCCAATAAGATTGACAAGCTTATAGCTTAGTTCGTATAAAAGCCTAGATAGAAATGAAAAAAAAAACTTTTTAATCAAATAAGCAATAAGATTAAGCAAAAGATTGCTTAATCCGAATTAATAACAAATCAAAAGCAAGAAAAATAGAATAAGATGATAATAAAAAAGCTTGATTAAAGGAAAATAAAGATTCAACAACAAAATTAAAAGACTTACTTGAATTAAAGGCAAGAAATTAAAGGTTCAAGACAAGGAAATTAAATTAAAAATTAAGTAAATGACATGAAATTTAAATGTGCAAGTAATTAAAGGTGGAGAGCTAAGGTTTCAAATTAACTAACAAAACTAAATGAGGTGAAATGAATTCTATTTATAGGGAGAAGGGAAGGAATGCATGTGTTGCTCTTTTCTTTCTTCTTCACGTCTTTTCTTTCTCGTCTTTTCGTCTTCTTAATTCTTCGACTTTTTTGACTTTGTCTCGGGATTAATAAACTCGTCTTGTAATTTCTTCATTAATTTATACTTGAGTTCTTCGGCTTTTATTAAACTTCCATCTTTAGACTTTTCTTCGATAAATCTTCAAAATAGGCCTTAGACTTCCGTTCTTTTGCATCCTTGATCTTTTGACTTCGTCTTTTGTCTTTTTCTTCGATAAAAGCCCGTGAAAGCCCGTGTTTTCTTCCCTTTTCACATTTTGATCCTAAATCACAACAAAAACACAAACCACGCATAATTCCGACATTTACGACATAAAATACACGTTTTGGCTTGGTTATTATTATAATTAAATGGTAAAAATATAAGTGTTTTCACACTTATTAAATCCCCTACACTTGACCATTGCAATGTCCTCATGCAATACAGTAATTACAAAGCAAGATTTACATTTTCCATCACAATCAATCCACATTGGCCTTTATTAAAGAGACAAAATATTTAAAGGAAGAAAACAAGTAAAAAGATCAAAACTTACCTTAGGGTTTTGGAATGTCATGAATGATTATCATCCTCAAGTTTCACGCTCCCTATACCAAGCTAAAAAACGAGATCATTGTTATTATAAGTTAGAGAAAACTAACACAAACTCATGTGGGCAAATTATTTACTTAGACTCCCTTATTCCTAGGTGTATCTCTTACATTTTATTGTTGTCTTGAATGATCACGAGGATGCATTGTTGACTTATTTCGATAGTTATTTAGGTTGAAAATAAAGTGGGACGATTTAATCAATAGTTAGCTAAAGGACAAAATCTTTAAAACTGCTTCTCGGGACCTCATAAAGTTCATATCTTGGCATAACTCGCTTCACGATTTGAGACTTTTCTCGGACCGATATTTGGCAATGACTTTATACTTCAAATCTTGAGAGGCGTTCATGAAATACTGGTCTTCTCTTTATAATAGGAATTTCTTCACTTGAAGTTTTTGAGAGATTCTTCATACATGGACCACGACTTCTTTATTTTTCTCCAATCTTTATTTTGGACTTTGATATACAACGATCCGCCTCCTTTTAGGACTTGGATCTATTTATCCTCATACCTTGTTGGAGCTTTTTTGGATAGAATTATCCATGATCTTTAGGGGAGTATTTGTTTTTCGTCGTGTGTCTCGATCCTTCATATTGATTTTTGACAAATGATTCTTCACATCACTTGGGATCTTTAGCAACAAAATGTAGCCCTCGTGCCTTGTTAGGGCCTTTTCGGACTCGCCAATCTTCGCATCCCGCTTCAATAAGTTATGCCTTGGCTATGAACTCTAACTAATACCGAGCAACTTTTAAACGATCTTGCGCTAGAAGCTAAGTAACTTTTCAAATCGTACAAGCTTACCTATTGCAATTAAATTTATTAACAAGCGATGGGAGAAAAAGCTCATAATCAACACACATAAATTCATGAAAGAATACCAAACTTATAATTGACTCTATCATCTCTCGTTCTCCACAATTTAAAATCTTAAGGAATGAGACTCGTGGATGCTTAGCCTATTAAATCAAAGTTTTGGGTTTTCAAGTCATCTATAGGATCTTGCAATTTCTTAGACTTTTTCAAGTTTAGAATTCGCATTTTAAAGTTCCCTTGATCAACAAATTTCTAGGATCCATTATAGGAACTTGCGAAAAGTTCTTGTTCTTAACCCGTGAGAATTAAGACTTTCGCGTTTTAAAGTTCCCTAAATAAAAGCCTAGCAAAACTTGACTTAAACACGTTAAGGATACTAGCTAGAGTAAACTTAGATAAGTAAACTCGGGTTGAGTCAAAATATTCACAACGTTTGAAAATCAAAACCACTTTATTAAAATTATTCTAGCAACGAAAGAAAATAACTTAACAAAGGTAAAAACAACTAGGCCAAAATAGATCAAACATTTTGAAAAATGTCGAAATATCAATTTTCCGGTTAAAATGAGGACAAATACAAGGAAAAGCCCACTTAACTTCGATAGAAATCCCCCTACACTTAATATAAACATTGTCCTCAATGTTTAAGCATGTGGAAGTAACCTCCCCTACACTTAGGACATTGTGCACATTGTTTAAATCTTGTTAAGGAAGAGACAACTAAAGTGATTCCTATTTTAATATTGAAGAATATAAAATAGAGAATCAAAAGAGTTTAGGATAGAACCGGGAAGACGGGTACACGGAATCACGGGTCGTCAAAAGTCATCAAGAATGGATCTTTGAAAGCTCGAATCCCTGCACATGATAAGAAAGAAAACAACAAACATATACTAGGGTGTCCCCTACACTTATTATAAAAACAAAGAAAAAGGATAGATACTCAGGTTTCCTCCCGAGAAGCATTTGTTTTGTTAACTGAGTCGTGAGTCTGACTCGACCTTGATTAGCATAGGAAGAAACTTGAAACACATCCACCGGGATCAAAGACATGGTTTTCGTCCATCAAATAGCACAAGCTTAAGGCGAACAAGGCAAGCCAAAGAAGAGTAGGCAAGGTTCCCTTAAGAAAAGATTGTGCACGGTGGTAGCAAGGGTGATGAGGTGCAAGCATATCTCCATGGTTTCCAAAAATCTTTCCTTTTATTTCATCAGGTGGATACTAAGATGGCTTAAAAATTGCAATACCGGGGTCGAACACCTTTTCCTTCAGGGGAAAATAACACTCAGGCTCAGTAGGATTTGAAGAGGATCCGCTCATAAATCGGACAATCTCATCCTCAAAAGGGGGGTAGAGAGGCGTCAAGACATAAATACTGCGGATATCTGTATCTTCCGGTTCTTCTCCTTTGAAACGGGTTTCTTCATATCCAAAGGAGGATAAAGACCATAATCATCAAAGTCCAAAGGAGGAGCATCACTCTCATTTGGGAAGTAGGTGTTCAGAAAAGTAGCAAAATCTTCCTCAAATGAGTAGTTATCCAAAGTAGGATCAAGCATTGTTGGTGGAGGATCTTCATCAAAAGTAGGAGTAAGGTCATCATGAGAAAAATCACTCGAGAGAGTATCGACATTATCAAAGTCATCATAAGTTGGCATGCCTGGATACTCTGAAACAAAATTATCATAATCATCCCCATCGGAACTAGAATCATCATAATCATCATAGATCGGTGGAGAATCATAAATTGGTGGAGGATCCAAATTCTAGGGAGAATCATCCACATAATCTTTGAACAGTGGATTATCATAGCAAGAATCGAAAAGATGATTGTTGTAGATGACAAAATCATCAAGCACATTAATCATATTCACTGATTCTCTTCCATTTGATTTGGTTGTGATCTTCCCCATTTTAAACACTTGTGCATCATTCCCGACCCTTAAGATTAACGCACCTTCGGCAACATCGACTAGAGCTTTTCCGGTTCTCAAGAATGGCCGACCAAGTATTAAAGGAATACGAGGGTCCATTTCATAATCAACAACAACAAAGTCGACCGGAAAAGTGAAGGTGCCTACTTTAATGAAGACATCTTCGGCAATACCAACGGGGTAAGCGAGAGTGCAATTTGCAAGCTCAAGAGTCATCTTTGTTGTTGTTAGATCGGGTAATGATAACTTTTTCCAAACACCTAAAGGCATTAAATTAATACTTGCCCCGAGATCGGCTAAGGTAGTAAATTCTTCGGTTTGGTGAAAAGTACATGGTAGCACAAAACGACCGGGATCTCCAAGTTTTTCCGTAAGTTCTTTAAGAAGGACGACGGAACAATTTTCATTCAATCGAGTACTAACAAACTCGGCCATCTTCTCCTTCTTATTAAGCAATTCCTTAAACATCTTAAAAAATTTAGGCATTTGGGCAAGAGCTTCAACAAGGCTAAAGGTGATGGAGTCCCGAAATCTTCTTTAAATAGTTCGACACTTGAATGTCATCCTTGGTTTGCAATTTGGCCTTGTCTAAGCGAGATGGATAAGGAATGTTGAGTTTATAGGTGGAAGGTGGGGTTGGTGACGGGTTCTTCTTAGGTACTTCCCTAAGAGGTGGAGACGGTAATGGAGAACTAATACTAGGTGTGGGAGTAGGAGGGATAAATGTTGGTGGAGGAGGTGTAGATGGAGTAACTGGGGGAGGGATAGATGGTCCTACTAAGGTTGCTCCACTGCGTGTAGTAATAGCACTCACATTCGCATTTGGCTTTGCAGATTCTTGATTTGCTCTCCTTGGGTTCTCATTAAGGCTTCGACATCTTGATTAATGGGTTGGGCTTGTTGAGCGGGTGGGTGATAAGGATTAGAAGCTCGAGGTGGGTTTGGGTTGCTTCTATTGTAGTTGTTGTGGTTGTCGTTTGGAGGAGAAAAACCGTGTGAAAGAAATTTGTTAGAACGGTAACTTAACAAGTTACGATCACCTTGAGGTCGGGCTTGATAACTTTCTGTTGAATAGTTACCATAAGCCGCATACACGTTTTCCGAGTTGTCATGAGTAGAAGGACAATCAGTGTATGAATGAGGACCCCCGCAAGTCTCACAAGAAGTTGCAACAACTTTAACTTGTTGTTGATGATTTGTAGCCAAAAGTTGCATGTTTTTGCTCATTTCGACCATTGCGCGGGTCAATTCGGTGATATCAGGGTTTGAAGAAGTAGAAGAAACATTGACTCTCGGGTTTGATCTTGAAGATGCGGATTAATCCCAATTTTTGTGATGAGTAGTCATGTTCTCTATAAGCTCTCTACAATCCTCAGGTCTTCTTTTCATAAATGTGCCACCGGCGGCTGCATTAATCATATCACGATCACGAAAAGTTAAATCATTGTAGAAAGTATCAATTAAGGTAACGGGGAGCATATTGTGGTTTTGACATCGATCAATCAAAACATTATAGCGTTCCCAAGCATCAAAAACTGATTCATCGGGTTCTTGTGTAAATCCACTAAATTTGATTTCGAAGGCTCGTGACCATGGATGGTGGAAAGTAGCGCGATAAAAATCGTTGAGTCATCTCGTCCCAAGTATGAATTGAATTCTTCAGAAGACGATCAAACCATTTTTCGGCATGGTGGGATAAGGTGTGTGGAAATAGGTGAAGGCGAAGAAAATCCATAGTAACACCGGGAAACTTCATGCTTTGAGTAACGGTAATTAATTTGTCGAGGTGTTTGTTGGCATCATCATCCGGTAATCCGCGTAATGGACACATATTTTTAACTTGTTGGATCATGTGATGCTTCAACGAAAACTCCGGAGCCGTGATTTGCATCGGCGCTATCGGTCCTCCTCGTCCATTCATCGTAGGTTGACACAGCTCCTCCATTGTTCGAAGATCGGGTGGGGGAACATTGTTGTTATTATTATTGTTGAGGTACGATGTGTTATTGTTGTTGTTCACACCAGCCATATCTAAATCTTCACGAGTCTCGGGCTCTGAATAAGTTAAAGATCTAGTACGCATACACCTACAAAAGAAAAAGTCTAAATCTTTTTGGATTTTTGAAATTTTTTAATTTTTATGGATTTGTAACAATTTTTAATTTTTATGGATTTTTTGAAAATTTTTGAGCAAGAAAAATAATGTTCACGAGTGAACGGATCCCAAAATTCAACGCGTCTCTCAAAGAAAACCGTTAATCTTCACAAAAATCCCCGGAAGCGGCGCCATTTAATACAAGGTTTTTGCCCAGTATAAAAATATCGTTGTTCCAGTCTCTTCGAATTGATAATAGTTAAAAGTGCGACTCAGTCGTCTTTTAGTGGAAAAACAAATAGATTGGTCGTTGTAGTATAATAAAATGTGCAAGACTTTAAAGTAAATGTTGCCTAATTAAATCTAAAACTAATTAAAATGTAAATGGTGCAATATTAAAAAACTTTAAAAGTAATTGACCAGAAATTAAGTGATGTAAAATTAAAGCGTGACGAAAAGTAAATTTGACAAGTTAATTAAAAGGAAAGTTAAATTGACAATTTAATAAAAATAAAAGTTTTAAAAATTAAACTAAAAATTACTAGAAAATAAAAACTAAGACAAAATATTAAAAGAAAACAAATCCCAATTTGTCGGAATCTCGTCGGAATATTGTCACCACAAAACCGTCTGAATACTTATCGGAATGCCTTACCATCGGAATCCGATTGGAATACCGATCGGAATGTAAACCGTCGGAATGCACTTACCACTCTGTGAGAATGCTAATCGGAATGTATTAAAACGAAGCTATCGGAATGTATGAAAAGTGAAAGTATCAGAATAATGCTAATGAATTCTATCGGAATGTCTAAATTACTAATTCTATCGGAATACACTAAAAAGACAAACCATCGGAATGTGGCTATAGAAAATTGGGAAGCACATCGTTTCAATAAGACCTTAAGACCCGTCGCAATGTACGATCGCAATGAGCGATCGCAATCACGATCGGAATAAGGGGGAAAGAACCGTCTGAATCTCAAATTCCTAAGCCGAGTGTCACGATCGGAATAGTGAAAGCTGTCGGAATCCCAAGTCTCATTCCGATGGAAGTAGATACGAAATAAGCAAAACAAATAAGCTAAGACTAAAAAGCAATTACCAAAAACTTGATTAAAAAAGAATAAGACGAATGAAATAAGCACAAATTTAAAGACTTTCAAGACATAAAATAAGCAACCTTATAAAATAAACTTTTAAAAAGATAAAACTTTTAAGAAAACTTTAAGATAAATAAGCTAAATAAGCTAAATACAAAATAAGCCAATAAGATTGTCAAGCTTATAGCTTAGTTCGTATAAAAGCCTAGATAGAAATGAAAAGAATTTTTTTTTAATCAAATAAGCAATAAGATTAAGCAAAAGCTTGCTTAATCCGAATTAATAACAAATCAAAAGCAAGAAAGGTAGAATAAGATGATAATAAAAAAGTTTGATTAAAGGAAAATAAAGATTCAACAACAAAATTAAAAGACTTACTTGAATTAAAGACAAGAAATTAAAGGTTCAAGACAAGGAAATTCAATTAACAGTTAAGTAAATGACATGAAATTTAAATGTGCAAGTAATTAAAGGTGGAGAGCTAAGTTGTCAAATTAGCTAACAAAACTAAATGAGGTAAAATGTAGTCTATTTATAGGGAGAAGGGAAGGAATGCATGTGTTGCTCTTTTCTTTCTTCTTCACGTCTTTTCTTTCTCGTCTTTTCGTCTTCTTAATTCTTCGATTTTTTCGACTTTGTCTCGGGATTAATAAACTCGTCTTGTAATTTCTTCATTAATTTAGACTTGAGTTCTTCGGCTTTTATTAAACTTCCGTCTTTAGACTTTTCTTCGATAAATCTTCAGAATAGGCCTTAGACTTCCGTTCTTTTTGCACCCTTGATCTTTTGACTTCGTCTTTTGTATTTTTCTTCGATAAAAGCCCGTGAAAGCCCGTGTTTTCTTCCCTTTTCACATTTTGATCCTAAATTACAACAAAAACACAAACCACGCATAATTCCGACATTTACGACATAAAATACACGTTTTGACTTGGTTATTATTATAATTAAGTGGTAAAAAGATAAGTATTTTCACACTTATTAATTATCGTATTAGGATCAAGATCGAATCTTGTGAGGATCTAAATATTAGAGCATCTGTAAGCAGGAGTTGGGAGGAAGACACCCGACCTACACCCATTGTGAGTTGGACATGTCTTTTAGGTTTAAGGTTGCCTATGATGACAAACCCAACCTTACAAGATACCTGAACCGTGAAACCTGAAATGATTGTTGAAATTAGGATCTGATTATTGACTGTCGGTAGTGGGCAGGAGGTTATGTGAATATGAAATGTAGACCTTGAAGTGCAGGATCGGTAGCGAAGTTATGCCGAAAATTTTCGCCATGGAAAAGTGAATTGATGATCTGAAAGATAATGGGAAATAAGTCCCCGTTATATGGGACCATTGAGATAATGTAAAAGTTGGTTTGAAAGGCATATAAGCTGGATCTACCCTAGGACTTCAAGGGTTGTGTGAATTATGTTTCGTATATCGAACTTGATAAAATGTCTATCAAGTGAGAATCTGATTACTTCTTGATGAAGTTTAGATCGGCGAAAAGTTGCATTCCTCAAAAACCCGTGAACATCATGGATAGAGAAAGTAAGTCAACATTAAGCCTTATTGTATTCCCGTAGTTACGTTTGATGAAACTCGTGAATTGTAATGAATTACACTTGAGTGAAAAGACCGGATGTGGAGGAAATACCCACATGTCTTTAACTCTATAAAAAGCGAGTAGTAAGATAAATCGATCTTTCAGGACAAAGATCTTGTTTAGGGGTAAATGCCGTGACAATCCGTTAATTTATGGTCGATATTTTATTCTTAATTATTATTTAAAAACATTATTTTGATGTTATATTATGAACTCACTCATTTTTGGGAAGAAATTTGGATTTACGTCTTGAAGTAGCATCGACTACGTCTAAACCGGAGGATTCTACGTTACGTGCTTACGTTTACATACACCGTTTTTGGTGACAGCCCGACACTTAAGGAAATAAATTTATCCTTGAATATTATTTTGGAATTTTAAATTTGTGTTGGTTCATAAACTCACAAATTTACGTATTTACGTTTTCGAACTCCGTTTTTGATGAGACAATTTTCATTAGATTCGTTTTGTGTCGTTGATTCATAATTTATAGAAATGTTTTTCGTAAAACGACCCGAGGGCAGGTAAATCGAGGAAACTAGAATCGAGGAGTACCCGTCAATTAGTGGAGATGAGACAAGTTTACACTTGCCTCACCCCCACTATGAGTGGCAAGGCTTAGCCAATACACCAAATAGGTGTCAATCTTACTTACACACTAAGGACACATGTCCTTAGTGCATAACAAGTCACCAAAACCACAAAACTAGCTACTCATACCACTTACACTCATTTCTTACATGCAAAACCATCTAAACTCTCTCTTCCTCTCTCCTTGAACGTCCACTATAGCACCACCACACCACCACCATAAAAAATCTGGCCATAAACAAAGGCTATAATCAACATATGTTGAAGCTTAGTTGAAAATATGAAGATTAGAGGTGGTTATAACATGTGAAAAGGAGTTTCCATGGAGCTTAGGGGCTGATTTTCAAGAAGATATTCATGCACATGAAGATCTCAAGGATTTCATTTGCCAAGTTAAAGATGTGATAACAAGAACCAAGTCTTGTTCATCAAAAACCTCATCTTTCATCACTATTGGTGGTATAGAGATTATTTCTTCCTATCCTCTTATTATTTTGAATATGTAATCTTGTATTTTCTTCGTTTATGTATACGTATATGATGATGAATGATGATTAAAAATATTATGTGGGGATTTGGTGTTGATAAATTTGATTAAAAAGATGGGGATTTGGTGTTGATAAATTTGATTAAAAAGATTAAAATCTACTTGAAAGGATGTTAAAATCATGGCTAAATATGTAGGCTGTATAAAACAGTAAAGAGCTAGATGATAACTTGTTAAAATGACTTGTTAAAATTAATATATATTAAGGTATGTGTCTTGTACACATGTGAGAGTTGGCCATACAATGGAATCTTTATAATGAGTAAGATATGATCAAAACAATATTGGAGTACAAATCTGCATAGACTGTTTTGGACGAATTTATTAAAATACTTACAGGCTGATTCATCAGTATCTAAAAGAGTTAAATGAATCACATATCATTTAGTTTCTTCTATAAAAATTTGGGGTTCTATCCCCTTGTAGAACTCAAGATACGGTAAAAATGGTGAAAGTGAAAATAATAATCAGATTTGTAAAATAAAGTATATAGTATAATATTAGCACTCAAGTAAATATAATATAAAAAGTATACCTAAAAACCCACTAACTTATATATTACATATAAATAAGTATTTACTTTGATAAATAAAAGTAACATTTTATAAAAATGATAATTTGATAAGTTTATAAGTTATAAAAACTATATACATAAGTTTTACGTCTTTTCGGCTAAAACCGAAAGATTAACGTTTTTGTCAAATAAAACATAGATGCTCGGACCCGTCTAATGTAAACTTTTTATAAACTCACATACTGATGTATAAACTTATATAAAAATAAAAACCGATAAAACCCGAGATTTATAACATATGGACATTAACGGGCCAAATTAGCCTTATTGGACTATTAACCCAACTAATTTGGCTAAACACTAATGGACTTAATCATTGGGCTTAATCCACTTGGGCCCAACATGTGAGTATAGGGCTTATGTTAAAAGTGTAATTGGACTAATAAAATTTAATGGGCTTATCATGGGCTTATTGGGCCTTAACATGTGAAGAAGTTAAACTAGTGAAACTAGTATAAAATTTACCAACACTTGAAACTATAATGTGTAAATAAAGATGTATAATCCCACTTGATCATCATCATATTTATATAATCATCATATGTATACATAGCTATTGTTTTTATAAAGTCATTGGACAAAAGTCTAAGACGAGTATTATTTGTCTAGGTTTCCGTGATTGAAGCACGTACCGTACATCCAAATCGCCGATAACCGCCTTTCCCAATCAACGTGAGTTCATAGCCTCGCACTCCTTTAAATGTTTTTATGAAATGTTTTATAACCCGCGAGGGAGATAACATATTAGTTTTAATAAAATAGGACACCAGTTGTCCCGATTGTTTGCTTATTAATATGGACCCGAATGATTATATGACCCGATGAATGATTATATGACCCGATGAATGAAATAAAATGGATTATTATTAGTTAGGTTATGACACTAAAAGTCCCATTAGCATGAATGGTGAACTACCGGGATTTGGTAGACGCTTATGCATATAATAGTACTATTTGGGGAAGATCACCCCAGTTCGCGCCTTGACGGTTGATCCCCGTCGTGCCACATTGATTGGTAAGCGAATTTATGTATGAGAAGATTTATATAAGCGTGATTATTGTGACGACACGCTGTTTTAGATTGGAAAATGAGTTTCGGGTTAGCTACGCGTTGTTTTTTATAGTAAGGTAGAAATGTCATGCGCCTTATAATAACCCAATAACGAAAATACTGCTATACGCATTGGATTACAATATATTGTCTGACTAGCAATACGGGGTCTTATTATTGATATTATGTTCATGTTTAGGTTTTACATAACCATATTCATATAACGGTTTTTATTTAACTCTATACAACGTTATAAAACGTATTGTATGATGTTTTTACGACATTGGTTCGTAAAATGGTTTTGAAGGCAAAAGCCTATAGTATGATTTACAACAAAGATTTGTATAAAATGTTTTTGGCTTATTTTATGGCCTACGACAAGGAATTGTACAAAATGATTTTCGGTAATAATTTTATACCGATGATAAATTAATGGATTTCATTAAACTCTATGAATTCACTCGGCCTTTTCGCTGACCTTTTCTTTTAACATGTTTTATCTCAGGTACTTGAAGGTAATTCTCGGCAAGACAACAAGAATTTATGGCCCGCACTTAAATAACAATTTCCATTCAAATGTTTTGTAAAATTTGTATGAAATACTATGACTTGGGACCTATGTAATTTGATGTTTATTATTGTAAAATCCTTAATTATTAAACGACGCGCTTTTTAAGCGTTGTCTATGATTTGAGTAATGTGCTATCCCGTAACACCAACGACTCTTCCGCTGAACTAAAGTATAATTATTTAGGGGTGTTACACCTATCCGAATACCTTCTATCAGATTACCCCTAATCGGAATAAACCTATCGGAATAACCCCTATCGGAATACTCCTGTCGGAATAACTTCTATCGGAATACCCCTATCGGAATATCCGTCGGAATAATGGTTGGAATGATAAACCTTATTCCGATGGAAGATGTCGGAATGCTTAAACCCCTTTCTGATGGTTTCTGTCGGAATATTTCCCACTTTTCTCAGACAAAACTCAACCAATTCGAGATTTTAAGCCAAAAAATGATCAAAACACCCAAAAATTTTGTGTTTTAAGCCAACGTAAATATACCAAATCTCTACCACAACTATGTAGAAGATTTGTATCAAGGACAAACCATAAAAAACACAAAAAAAAATTGGTTCGTGTAAAATGGATCAAAATAGGCGTATAAACGAAGAACACAAACACATAAACTAAACAATCATCCCATGGATATTGATACCATAAATCTTGCTTATGTTTAGAGAGAGAAAGAGATAGAAAGATAGATGATTTCACAAACAATTTAGAGAGAGAAAGTGATTAACTATGTGTAAAATGAAATGAAACCACACACTCTCCATCTAAGGAGAGGGTTTATATACCCAAGCCCATGAGATGGGCTTGGGCTTACATTGGGCCGCCGTCCAACACATGTTGTAGGCTTGGCTTGGCCTTGTTTGTTGAATATTAAGTTAACTAAACTACGAGCTACTACTTATACTATTGTTGGAGTGACCGATCCTTTCTAATACGTAAAACGTATTTCCAACAACCTTGAATATGCATTCTTTGATGGTGATGAGAAGTTGCCGGTTATTATCGCAAAAGATCTTGCTAATGATGAAAAAACCGCACTTTTGAAAGTTCTTAAAGCTTATAAAGGGGCAATTGCGTGGAAAATTTCCGACATTAAGGGTATTGACCCAAAATTTTGTACTCAAAAGATTTTAATGGAGGAGGATTACAAACCCGCAATGCAAAGTCAAAGAAGGGTAAACCACAAAATTCACGATGTCATAAAAAAGGAATACTTAAAACTTCTTGACGCGGGAATGATTTATCCTATCTCCGATAGCCCATGGGTGAGCCCAATCCATTGTGTCCTTAAGAAGGGAGGAATGAACGTTGTGCCCAATGAAAACAACGAGTTAATTCCCACTCGTATTGTGACCGGTTGGAGGGTGTGTATTGACTACCGAAAGATAAATAAAGCCACTCGTAAACACCAATTTCCCTTGCCCTTCATGAATCAAATGTTGGAGCGACTTGCGACAAATGAATTCTATTGATTTTTAGATGGGTTTTCCGGTTACATTCAAATCCCTATCGACCCTCGTAATCAAGAGAAAACTACGTTTACGTGTCCTTATGGAACGTTTGCTTATCGTAGAATGCCTTTCGGACTTTGCAATGCACCGGGTACGTTTCAATAGTGTATGATGGCTAGTTTTCATGATATGATCGAGAAGTCGATGGAAGTATTCATGGATGACTTTTCGGTGTTTGGTGATTCGTTCACGTCGTGTTTATCCAATCTCGAGAAAATGTTAAAACGTTGTGAAGAAACCAACCTTGTGCTGAATTGGGAAAGATATCTTTTTATGTGTAAACAAGGAATCGTCTTAGGGAACAAGGTCTCGAAAGCGGGGATTATGGTCGATAAAGCTAAGATAGACGTCATCGCCAAGTTACCTCATCCCAAAACCGTTAAGGGAGTTAGGAGTTTCCTAGGCCACGCGGGCTTTTATCGTCATTTCATCAAAGACGTTTCAAAAATCTCTCAACCTATGACACACCTTCTCGAGAAGGATGCTCCTTTTAACTTCAATGAGGATTGTGTTAGAGCTTTCGAAACTCTTAAAAGGAAACTTACCAAAGCTCCCATTCTTGTTGCTCCTAATTGGGAATTACCCTTTGAAATCATGTGCGATGCAAGTGATTATGCAATAGGGGTCGTCTTAGGGCAATGTTACGAAAAGCACTTCTGTCATATCCATTATGCTAGCAAGACGATGACCGAGGCTCAACTTAAGTATACCACAACGGAATAGGAATTCATTGCCGTGGTTTATGATTTTGAGAAATTCCGACCTTATCTCGTCTTGACTAAAAGCATCGTGTATACGGACCATTCGACTATCAAGTACCTCTTAGCTAAGCAAGATGCTAAGCCGAGATTGCTTCGTTGGATGCTCCTCCTCCAAGAATTTGATGTCACCGTACTTGACAAAAAAGGAGCCGAGAATCTAGCGGCCGATCATCTCTCTCGTCTAGAAGATTGATATGAGCAAAAACTCATATCAATTTATCTACAAATCACCCTAAAACACAAGAAAAATACCTAAACTTTGTGCTATAAAGCGGAATTATGTGGTATGTTTTGTGTTTGTGTACAAAAAGGTAAGAAGAATACATTTTCAAGTAAACAAGAAGAAAATCAAGCTAATTTGGATGAAAAGACAAAGAAGGATCAAAAGTGATAAGCCATTTGAAGACAAAGGACCTATCTTGACAATTTTCCAAAGTTGAAGGATCAAAAGTGTAAATTTGTCAAAGTCAAGATCAAAGTCAAACCTGGTCAACTATCAAGTCAACAAAGTCAAAGGGCTCAAATGTTCAAAAATGCAAACTAAAGGACTGATTTTGCCAAAGGAATGAAGATTATAGCTCAAAAGATCAAACTGCCAAAGTAGAGGGGTTAAAACTGCCATTTTTCGAAGTTTATTTGTGAGTGATCCGTGTGCTAAGATTTCAACCAATGAGAAGTCAAGAAAGAAGGGGTTTGGATTGCCAGCCGGCCACTAGCAGCCGACACAATTAATAACCCAAATCATAACAGTACTTCCACTTACTAATTCTCAACCAATGAGATTTCGCCACTCAATAATACATTTATCTCAAATAGATAGTGATCCGTGTTCTCTTTATTTGCCCAACCAAAACACAACACGTGTCATCTTCATCATAGCAACGAGCCCAGAATCAAGTAATTGAATTAGTGCATTTCAGAAGAAGATGTAAACATAAAAGTGTTTAAAATCAAGAGACGAATTCAGCCCACTTATCCAATTATGATGAAATTCATTTAATCAAAAAGGCCCAAATGTGTTCTTCATCAGCAAATTGCAATTAACAGAATGAAGCCACGTGGAAGCTGGGGGGATTGGATGAAACACGTCACTCACCCTTACCAACTCTCACCTGCACTCTATAAATACCCCTAGATAGCTCTCATTTGATGTAATGTAGAAAGTGTGAAAACACACACACTTATCCTTTTTCTCTCAATTCAGTTAGAAATAGCTTAACAGCTCAAGAGATTGACAACCTCTTGAGTCTGTTAGTAGTTGAGAGTTCATCCAGTTGATTGTTCTAACTGAATTGTTCATTATTAGCTAATTGACAACCTCTTGAGTCTGTTAGTAGTTGAGAGTTCATCCTCTTGAGATTGACAGTAGCTTATTTTGATCATAATTGATCATTATTAGCTAATTGTGAAGACCTGTAGCTGTTTTGCTTGTCCTGTTCATCCAGTTCTAGTTTGAGTAGATTTTGAAGATTTCAAGTTCATCAATGGTGATCATGATAATGGTAGCTATTGATTAGTTGATTTCAGTGCTAAGGTGGTGGTTTAACACTGGTTAGAAAGCACAGCGCTTCTCTACTCCCCAATGGAGGCCTATGCTTAAAGGTTTCATATTCTGCATTTTTGTTCCTCTAAAGTGTTGCATGCATGGTTAATTCCTAGATAAATACTTGTTTGATTGCATGATAAAGTGTGTTTAGTCTGTAATTCAATTGATGTTGATGTTTGAATAGCTTAATTGTAGTATAGCATTTGATCACTAGCTTAATTTTCAAAGCTATTAGCATAATATCAGTCATACTAGCTTGTTAGTATACATTGAGTTTTAGCTTGTTACTTAGCTTGAGTTTAGTTCCTTTACAATTCCTTTTGGTCATTGAACTTAGCTTGATATCATTCTTAGATCAGTTTAGACATTAGCTTAAAATTCTTTCTCTAAACTTTGATAAAAATCAGTTAACTAGTGTTTGGGATTAGGTCTTAATCTGTGTTCAAGTGTTAGTAATTAGCTAATTCTAGTGCTCATTCAGTCATTAAGTCATAGCATAAGGTTTTCAGTCATTTTCTAGTCAAGTTTTTAGTCAAACAGGCAATTGGCATTTGAAAATGTCTGGGTCAGTCTTTGTTAAGCAAGTTTTCAGAAAGTGCATGATTTCAATCACTTAGCATTTCTTTAATACTGGATTAAAACTCTTCAAATCACTTTCTAATCATCACTCAATATCTGTAGTTTTAGTGTGTTAAAGGAAAATCTACAGTATCCAGTTTTGAAATAGGAATAAGCATTTGAATAAGCACTTGAGCCAATGTCATTCTCTAGATAAAAATCCAAACTGATTTCTTCAACTAGCATTTCTACTTCATAAACTTGTTAATTTTCTTTCACAGACCTTGTTAGAAAGTGTTCCTGGATAGGTTTTGAAGTTTTCAGCTTATTGAAAAATCTGGTCAACGAAAGTCAAATAAGCACTCTTTTAGCTTAATTTCATATTCCAGCTTATCTAGTTGATCATTTTGAAAAAGGAAAGACATTCCCTGCTCCTTATAAGCTGATTAACAGGTTTTGACAAGAAAATCAAATTGTACATGTCCAGCTTTTTAGTTAGCTTAATTGTGGCTTATTAAGAATAGCTTATTAGAGATTTACTTGATTTCAGCCTAATTCCTTTTGCAAGCCTAGGTGTTTTTGGATTTTAAGCATTTTGTAGTTTACTAGAGCTTATTTGGTTCAGAATTAAGCTCTAGCCAGCTTATAGAAGTTGATAGCCCGTTTTTGTGTAACAATTTCTAGATTTTTCACTTAGGTCCCCCTGTTTTGAATCAGTTACATTTTTAGCTAATATTACCTAACTTCTAGGGTTTGTTAAGTTTAGTCCCTTAATTTTCAGTTTAGTTAAAAATTGGTTAATCAGTTTTAGTAGTTTGTTAAATTAGTTAAATTAGTTAAATAGTTAGTTACATTTACATAGTTAGTCCTTATAGTTAACTGTTTTCACATTTTAAGTTCCTTGGATTTTAGAATTTACATTTTCAGCATTTAAAATTCATAGATTTACATTTTTAGCCCTTTAATTCATAGATTTACATTTTTGTTTTTACTTGAATAACAGATTTGGTAATTGACAAATTGTTTTACAGTTACGTAGTTAATATTTTCTATTTTTACTTGATTATTCAATTAGACATAGCAAAGCCAAATAACCCTACCAACCAAAAACGATTATAAACCCGATCTTGTTAGGAGTTTCAGTTTGTTAAGAACTGAGAAAACGAACTTCAATTATACACAATATCAAATGGCGCCGCTGCCGGTTCTTTGAATTTACGAGAGACTATCGATTGACGGTTTTCATTGGCTTTTGGGATCCGTTCACCTAGTGGACGTTATTTTTACGTATCATAAATCAAAAACAATAAAAAAATCAAAAATATAAAAATACATAAAAACTAAAAAATTAACAAAAACAATTCTTTTCCTAAAGAATTGAACAAACAAATTAAAAAATCCAAAAAGCAATCTTTTTCCTAAGAGATTGCACCCAAAAATATATATTATTGGATTATCTCGGTTTTTATGTACATATAGTATTTTCTCTTAAAAACTCATAAATACAAACATATTTTCCATATATTATTATAAGTAAATACGTATACGTATAAGAACAACCAATTTACATATTCTCCATAAGTATTGTCGAGGCAATACACCGTGTTGAGGGGCGTTCCGGTCCTTGACACGTGTATCGATCAAACAAAATAAAGCAAGAATAGATAAATACTTCCAAAAAGAAACAATTCGAAGAATACAAATAATTAAGTGAATAGGAAGGCGATGTGCAATAAAATTCCATCTAAGGGTCAATAGGTACTTAAGTGCTTCGCGCCACCTAACCCCCCGTTCACTTGTGAGTATTCTAAGAAGGAAGGCTTCATTGGGGGTCTTGCACCCAAGTAGTACAAACGTATATTATTATTTTCTTGTGGATATTTCATATTGAAACTCGAAGGGGATAATCCTTTTCTCTTCAAAGTCACACGAGAGCTTCTTGCTCATTCCTCGTATTGAGTTGCATGCTCACTCGCGGGCGTGCACAAATACCGATTGGTGTACAACCTCTTCCTCCGAAAAGGAAGAAAAAGAGAAAGAGTAGGAACACCACCGTCCATCAAGCCGATCACGAGAATCGTGCTTTGATTCATCCATAACAAGAAGCCATGGCCGGAGTTGATATTCGATCTTTGATGGAGCAATTGCAATCCAATATGCACGGATATGCCGATGCTATCAAGATACCCGATATTCCCGCAAACACATTTGAGCTAAAAACATCCATGATTAACTTGGTTTCAAACACACCTTTTTATGGGAACAAGAATGATAATCCTCATGATCACCTTAAGAGATTTCTTGCTCTTTGCAACACCATTAAGTACAATGGAGTTCCCCATGATGCCATTAAGTTGATATTGGTACAATTTTCACTAGAGGGTCCGGCTAAGCATTGGTTAGATACACAACCACCCGAGAGTATTACCACATGGGATGGTTTCACTACCAAGTTTTTGAACAAGTTCTTTCCCCCATCTAAGACCACGGCTTTGAGGAACTTAATTATAGGCTTTCAACAAAAACCTAGTCAAAAATTTAGTGATGCTTGAAAGGAGTATAGAGAGTTATTGAGGAGATGCCCTAACCATGGATTAGATGAAGTTCACCAAATCAATACTTTCTACAATGGCCTTAAACCTCATCACCAAGACTCACTCAATGCTTCCGTGGGAGGGAATATTCTTCTTAAATCCATTCAAGAGGCTTGGGATATTATTGAGACCAAAGCAATGGTGCAAATCAACACACAATTTGATGAAAGAGTACATGTAATTCAAGAAGGAGGTTCTAAACCATTGGAGACTCAACTCATTTCATGCATTCAAGCATTGACTCAAGCTCAAAAGGAAAATCAAACTATCATGCAAAACACTCAAAAGATGAAAGAAACAATGATGAATGACTTTATGAAGCTTTCTATGGGCAATCATTCCACAAATGATGTGCATGCCATTACTCTTTCATGTGAGACTTGTGGAGGTCCTCATTCCTATCAACAATGTGATAAGGTGCAAAGTTATCAAGGGGAATGTTATGCTTACCAAGAGGAACATCATGAACATTTCAAACCCAACATCAATCAAAATAACCTTTCTTAAAAATCTCAAAACTATCTTGCACCACCGGGATTCCCACCCGAACCTCCCACCCAACTTCAACAAAACCCCCCTCAAGTGTTACAAAGGAAACAAGGTCCAAGGCCACAATACCAAGGGAATACAATCAACCTCCACCTTTCCAACCCCAAGGTTTTCAAGGGAATGTGCCACATGATTATAACACAATTGAGATTCTTCACAAAATGAATCAAGAGAATGAAAGGAGGTTCTAAGCTAATGAGAAAAGAATGAAACAAATGCATGAGGAAACAAACAAGAAGTTTATGATGCTTTTAAATCAGAGACAACAAGGGGATTTGATATCCAACACACAAACAAACCCAAGGGAAAATGTCAATGCTATTACAACAAGAAGTGGAAAGTCAACAAAGGATCCTTCACCTCCTACACCTCCTATTGTTAAACCCACTTTTGTTCCTACATGTGATAAGCCTTCTACATCCACTTCACCACCTCCAAATGCTCCTATTCAATCAAACAAACCTTTTCAACCTATTCCCACTTCTCCTTTACCTTCCACAACTCCCAATGAAGAAGCTAACAAAGACAAATCTTCCACTACAACACCTACACCTAAACCAAATCTTCCTTATCCTTCAAGATTGAAAAAGGACAAGATAAAGAACAAGGATGATATCCAAGTTTCAAATTTCTTAAGGATGTTCAAGCAACTCAAAATAAACATCTCCTTTGCGGAAGCTCTTGCTTACATGCCAAAATTTGCTAAGATGTTCAAGGATTTACTCTCCAACAAGGAAAAATTAGTTGATTTGCCCAACACATCTCTTATTGAAAATTGTTCCGCCGTCCTACTTAAAACCTTACCAACAAAACTTGGAGATCTGTGGCGCTTCTTGATACCTTGTAATTTTCCCGGTGTTGAAAATTGCATGGCTTTGGCGGATCTAGGGGAAAGCATTACATTTCCGTCCGACGTTGTAGTGGTTGATTATGACATGGATCCTAGAGTTCCTTTGATTATTGGTAGACCGTTTTTGAGAATGGGTCGTACTTTGATAGATGTCGCGGATGGAGAACTAATTATGAGAGTAGAGGATGATAAAGTGGTGTTTAAGTTAGGGAAAGATTGTGATAAGAAAGAGGTTAAGGAGTCTAAACCTTGTGAGACTATTAACATAGTTGATGTGCTAGATGAGGTGTGTGATGAGCATTTTCATGACGCTTGCAAGAGTACTAGTGAGGATATGCCCCATGTTGAAACCTTGGCCTCAATTGCTCCCTCCTTAACACCTTTTAGAGAGAGTGATTTCCTCTTTGAGGAATTTGAGTCCAACTTTCTTGGTAATGATGATTCTCCCATCAATTGGGAAGAAGATATTCTCACTATCTAAAAGTTTCTCAATGAGGACCCTATTCCTTCCCCCATTCCACAAGAAGTTACCAATGATGATCCTTCCATAGTAAAACCTTCCATAGAGATTCCACCTCCAATTGAACTTAAGGACCTTCCATCCCACCTAGAGTATGCTTTCTTAGAGGGCAAAGACCAATTACCCGTGATCATTGCTAAAGAGTTGAAAGAGGATGAGAAAGAGAAACTCATTGAAGTCCTTAAGAAACATAAGAAAGCCTTAGCATGGAAAATATCCGACATAAGGGGAATTGATCCACATTTTTGTACACACAAAATCCTTATGGAGGATGATTACAAACCCGCCATTCAAAGTCAACGAAGGGTTAACCCAAAAATCCATGAGGTCATTAAAAAGGAAGTGATCAAACTCCTTGATGCGGGCATGATTTACCCCATTTCCGACTCTCCATGGGTTAGCCCGGTACATTGTGTTCCAAAAAAGGGTGGAAACACTGTAGTACCTAATGAGAACAATGAGCTTATTCCTACGAGACATGTTACCGGTTGGAGAGTTTGTATTGACTATAGGAAGCTCAATGAGGCTACTAGGAAAGAAAACTTCCCATTACCTTTTATGGACCAAATGCTTGAACGCTTAGCGGGAAATGAGTACTATTTCTTTCTTGATGGCTTTTCGGGTTATTTCCAAATACCCATTGACCCTAAGGATCAAGAAAAGACCACATTCACTTGTCCCTATGATACATTTGCCTACAAGAGGATGCCTTTTGGCTTATGTAATGCACCGGGGACATTTCAAAGGTGCATGATGGCAATTTTTCATGATATAATAGAGAAAACAATGGAGGTTTTCATGGATTACTTTTCCGTCTTTGGAGTTTCATTTACCTCATGTCTCACCAATTTAGAAGGATGCTTAAGCGTTGTGAGGAAACACGTTTAGTTCTTAATTGGGAGAAATGTCACTTTATGGTGAAAGAGGGAATTTTTTTGGGACACAAAATATCCAATAAGGGATTAGAAGTGGATCGAGCTAAAATTGATGTGATTTCTAAGCTTCCCCCACCCACTACTGTTAAAGGTGTAAGGAGTTTCTTAGGTCATGCGGGGTTTTATAGGCGCTTCATACAAGATTTTTCTAAGATAGCTAGACCGATGACTCACCTCTTGGAAAAAGAGGCTCCTTTCATTTTCAACCAAGAGTGTTTGGATTCTTTTGAGACTCTTAAGAAGAAATTGACAAAGGCTCCAGTTTTGGTTTTTCCAAATTGGGAATTACCTTTCTAAGATAGTTAGACCGATGACTCACCTCTTGGAAAAAGAGGCTCCTTTCATTTTCAACCAAGAGTGTTTGGATTCTTTTGAGACTCTTAAGAAGAAACTGACAAAGGCTCCCGTTTTGGTTTCTCCAAATTGGGAATTACCTTTTTAGCTTATGTGTGACGTTAGTGATTATACGGTGGGGGCGTTTTAGGACAAAGAGTGAATAAGCATTTTCAACCTATACACTATGCGAGTAAAACCATGACCGGTGCACAACTTCATTATACTACCACGGAAAAAGAGTTTGTAGAAACTAGAAGGGGGGGTTGGAAAGTTTCTCTTCGATTGGCAATCAAATAAAAATTACTTTCAATTTCGTTTGTATCAAAACTATCTTTTGTTTGAAGGTAAGTTGCATAAGGATTAGGTTCAATTCAAATGCACTAGCAAAGATAATAGGTAAGTGTAATGATAATGAAATAAGTAAAGAGTAAGGAAGGAGACAACCTAGTGGGAAGACACCAAGATTTATAGTGGTTCGACAACGAGGCTCTATCCTCGTTTCTACTCCACTCCTCGAGTACACCTACTCGAGATTTCCACTATATCCACAAGCTCCCTTCTTGGCGGAGAAAACCTTACATCGTCGCTTACATTATTTTCCGACACTAAGCTAAATGTCAAGACCTAATCTTTAGCTAGGACCAATCTACACAATGTTGCCTACTTCACAATTTAACGACACAAGGCTAGATGTCGAGTTATAATCTTAAGGTAGAACCAATCTTCACGACATTGCCTACTTCACCATTTTACGACACAAGGCTAGATGTCGAGTTCTAATCCAAAGCTAGAATCAATCTTCACGACTCTTCACTTTGAAGCTAAGTGAGAACTTCACACAACACAACTACTAATCACTTTTAAGTTTAGTGAGAACTCACAAGACACAACCACATCACTTTATAGTTTAGTGAGAACTACTAATCAAATCTATTACAACTCAACTAGATATATCCAAGTACACACATGTAGCTTGGATTTACACAACACAAATCCAAGCAAACACATATGCAATGGATGTACACAACAAATCCAAGTATTTACAAATAACTTGGATGAACACAACTAGTCCAAGTATTCATAAATACAATGGATTGACATAAAACAAAAAGGGTATCATGATGAATATGACTAGCTCATAGATTCATCTTTATCACACCACTAGTGAGTGAGTGATCTTCTCATTGGACAAGGTAAAGGAGGGGATCAAGAGGATAATCATATATAAACATCTTTAACACTTTAAGTGATCATTTACTAATGATTATACTATAGAAAAGAGAAAGGGGGCTGAGAAAAACGTCCAAGAGGCTTGTTGGAAAATGAGATTTGACCCACTATTTAAAGGAGACAAAGTATAATGGATATATAATGGCTATCTGGGCGCGGTACCTTATCTAGCCTGGAGGTTCCATATCGCTAAGGAACCGCCTAGCTAATTAAGGTTCCGCCCCTAGAGTACGCTTCGTTTTTTGTTTTTTAGTGGGGTAGGAATATCTGAGTTATTTGAAGCCTTCAAAGGATATTCTAATAGCATATGGAATATGCTATTTTCAAATTTTCATTTTCCATTTTAATAAAACATTTTCTAAAAAAGAAAGTTTATTAAAAAGTCTTTTGACATATTAACAAAAGTGAGTTTTAAGGATAATCATTTTGATGATCATTAAGTATGATTAAGAAAGGTTAGTGATATGGTTATTACCTTGATGATTGTGTTAGTTAAATAATTCGTTTTGTGTTTTATACTAAATGTGTTGTATAGTTTGTTGTGATCAAAACTAAGAAAGATTAGTTAACACTAATAATGTTTTTAGGCATCACTTGCATTAATAGAGTTGCTTGCTATAGTCTATGCTTTTGAGAAATTTAGACCATACCTTGTGTTATCCAAAACCATAGTGTATACGGATCATTCCGCTCTCAAGTATCTTATGACAAAGCAAGATGCTAAGCCTAGGCTTTTGAGATGGGTTTTATTGCTTTAAGAGTTTAAGATAGATATTCGAGATAAGAAAGGAGCCGAGAATTTAGCGGCGGATCACTTGAGTAGACTTGAGCATCCTTTTCAAGGAGATTGTCCTAATAAAGAAATCAATGAATCTTTTCCATTAGAGGAGCTCATGTCTATCTCTTCTCAAGAGGATGCCACCTCTTGGTTTGCGGATATAGCAAACTATCTTGTAGGGAATGTGCTTATAGAGGGTCTTACTTCCCAACAAAAGAAGAAGTTTCCTAAGGAAGTTAAGTACTACTTTTGGGATGATCCTTATCTTTTTAGGCAATGTGCGGACCAAATCATTAGACGATGTGTAGATGGGCCCGAGGCATTTAAGATTTTAGAAGCTTGTCATAAAGGACCTACGGGTGGACATTTTGGGCCCAACTATACCGCCAAGAAAGTCTTTGATTCGGGTTACTATTGGCCTTCCATTTACAAAGATGCCCAAGAGATGGTGAAATTTTGTGATGTATGTCAAAGACAAGGAAAAATTACGCAACGTGATGAGATGCCACAAAATTTTATTCAAGAATGAGATTTTTGATGTATGGGGCATAGATTTTATGGGACGTTTTCCATCTTCTAAGGGAAACAAGTATATACTTGTAGCGATGGATTATGCGTCCAAATGGGTTGAGGCTAAAGGCTTACCTACCAATGATGCTAGAGTTGTTGTGAAGTTCTTGAAGCGATTGTTTGCTAGATTTGGTGTACCTCGGGCCATCATAAGTGATCGTGGTATGCACTTTTTAATGATCAATTCACGAGAGTTATGAAGAAATATGGAGTTAATCATAGACTTTCTACCGCGTATCACCCTCAAACCAATGGTCAAACCGAGGTCACAAATCATGGTTTAAAGAGAATTTTAGAGAGAACGGTGGGAGAGCATCGAGCTTCTTGGTCGGATAAGCTTGATGATGCTTTGTGGGCTTTTAAGACGACTTTTAAGACACCAGTTGGTTGTACCCCTTATAGGCTTGTCTATGAAAAAGCATGCCACCTCCCATTCGAGTTAGAACACAAGGCATCTTGGGCTCTCAGGTGGGCTAACTTTGATTTAAACCAAGCCGGTTCACATAGGAAGGATCAACTAAATGAAATGGATGAATTGAGAGCCAATGCCTATGAGAATTCTTTGCTTTATATATGAGAAGACTAAGAAATTGCATGACAATAAGATCAAGAACCATGAGTTTAAAGTTGGAGAGTCGGTTCTCCTTTTTAACTCAAGGTTGAAACTTTTTGCGGGCAAACTTAAGTCGAGATGGTCCGGTCCATTCACTATTGCTCAAGTATTTCCATATGGAACTATTGAGTTGTCACAACCTGATGGTCCAAATTTTAAAGTGAATGGTCACCGTGTGAAACATTATTTTGGGGAGGACATTTCCGTTGAAATGGTCCAAGAGATCCCCATTTTCCCCATGAATTAATTCATTGTGGGAAGATTCGAGCTAGAGACTCCTTAACTCAAGCATTGTATAACTAGGTTTAGCGTGTTGTAGGTTAGAAATAAGGGTATAGATAGTTGAGGTTAAGTGTAGGGGAGACCTTCTTTTGTCTTCATGATGTTTGTAGGGTTGCTCACTCATTTCATGCCTTGGAGCTTATGGAGGAGGCCCTTGTATCCGGTTCACTTCGTGACTATTGTGATCTTTCATAGACACCTTGTGATTTAAAAATGAATTCACTATAGTCGATCTTTCCTTAACTTGGGTTAAGCAAAGTCTATTCATTGTCATAAGTGTAGGGGAAGTTTTTATACTTCCATGCTCTTAAACATTCAGGACAATGTTTAGCTTCAGTGTAGGGGGGTCTTCTATCAAAGTGACCTTACCTAGAACTTGCCATTGACCTTCATGATAACTTGGAAAATTAAAATTTTAAACATTTTTCAAATTTTTGATCTACTTTGGCCACCAAAAATATGCATTCATAATTTTTGCATTAATCATTTTTCATTTGCATATCACATTTGCATTGTATATATTTCTTCTTTTATCTTTCATCAAAAATATATGAAAAATATAATAAAAACATGGTTTAACAAATTTTGATTTCTTTGACATATTAGGCCCGCCATGGATATTTTGACTCAACCCGAGTTTGCTTATCCAAGCACTCTCTAGCTAGTATCCTTAACCATGTAGTCCTTCATTGGTCTGTTAGGCTAAGCATCCACAAATCTCATTCTTGGAGATTTTAAATTTGTGGAGAATGGGAAATGATAGAGTTGAAGCAAGTATAAAAGGGCTAGATAAACTTCATGATAATTACTTGTGGCTAAACCCTTCTCTTCTTTACCTCTAATTTCTTCGCATGTATATATGTTAATAAATAATCAAGAACGATTTTAATTGGTTTGTAATCTCTTATTCATTTTTGTCTAATCATTCACGGTTGGTATAAGTACGTCTTAAGATTCTAAGTTAGAACGTTTATGTGTACCAGGCTTATGTCATGATTAATACTTAGCGGGTGTTTTTCCTTTTATTCTTTTCAAATTTCTTTGTGAGGAATAAAGAAAAATAAGAGCGGCTAACAAAAAAATGAGTGGCTAGAAAAAAAAGAAAAAAAAAGAAAAAGAAAAAAAATAATTATACAAGACTCCCAAGAAGGGCAGTGAAGTGTTAATTATAGTAACTATTAGCTTCCAATATTACCTTGACGGGTTGCGGGGATTTAATAGTTGCTCCAATCCAATATTACCTTGACGGGTTGTGGGGTTGAAGATCCAAAGTCTCAAAAAGATGGCGGATGTAAATTATTGCGTGAGTTTTATTTTTCTTTCCTTAGCGAGTGTGTAGCTACTTATTAATGCATGACATGAGGATTTTACACATAAGGCGAATGACTTATTACTTATGAAATTGACTTATATTAATTGTGAGCGGTTTTTCAAGTGATGGATGAGAGGATTACTTAGGATTAAAACTGTGCTTCCTTATTTTTGGATTTTGCATTTCTTATACTTCACGCTTTAAATAATGACAAATTTTCCCAAAAGAAATTTGCTCAAATAATAACCGGTTCCACATTTAATTGTCATGAATAAGTTGATTTACTTTTTACTTGTGAATGCAATGATCCCATTTTAAAGCTTGGTATGGGGAAAGTGAAACTTGAGGGTGATAAGTGTCCATGGTACCCAAGCCCTAATCAAAGTCATTGTTTTCTTTATGAGTTATTTCCATCAAAACCAATTCAAGAAAATCCAAAAAGATATAAATAGAATTGTTTCTTTTGCATTGCATTGTTAAAAATCAAAATCATGCATCATATAGTGTAGAGTAGTGTAGATGCATTCCATATTGGCCAAGGTTTATTAATTATGAGGAGAATGTAAATTTGTGTTTTAAAATATAGCATTGCATGAGGTCATGACAATGTTCAAGTGTAGGGGATTTGATAATGAGCAAAAACTCATATCAATTTATCAACAAATCACCCTAAACACAAGAAAAATACCTAAACTTTGTGCTATAAAGCGGAATTATGTGGTATGTTTTCTGTTTGTGTACAAATAGGTAAAAAGGATACATTTTCAAGCAAACAAGAAGAAAATCAAGCTAATTTGGATGAAAAGACAAAGTATCAAAAGTGACAAGCCATTTGAAGACAAAGGACCTACCTTGACAATTTTCCAAAGTTGAAGGACCAAAAGTGTAAATTTGTCAAAGTCAAGATCAAAGTCAAACCTGGTCAACTATCAAGTCAACAAAGTCAAAGGGCTCAAATGTTCAAACACATTTTATGGGAACAAGAATGATAATCCTCATGATCACCTTATCAACAAATCACCCTAAAACACAAGAAAAATTAGTTAAATAGTTAGTTACATTTACATAGTTAGTCCTTATAGTTAACTGTTTTTACATTTCAAGTCCTTTGGATATAAGAATTTACATTTTCAGCATTTAAAATTCATAGATTTACATTTTTAGCCCTTTAATTCATAGATTTACATTTTTGTTTTACTTGAATAACAAATTTGGTAATTGACAAATTGTTTGACGGTTACGTAGTTAATATTTTCCATTTTTACTTGATTGTTCAATTAGACATAGCAAAGCCAAATAACCCTACCAACCAAAAACGATTATAAACCCGATCTTGTTAGGACTTTCAATTTGTTAAGAACTGAGAAAACGAACTTCAATTATACACAATATCAAAGATCCTCACAAAGATGTATTGGAGAACAAGGAAATCACTAAAAAATTTCCTCTCGAGACTCTCGGTGTAGTGATTTCTAAGGACAATACCCTATGGTTTGCCGACATTACAAATTACCATGCGGAGAACTTCATAATCAAGGGTATGACGACACAAAGAAAGAGAAAACTCTTTCGTGGCGTGAATTTCTATTTTTGGGACGACCCTTATCTCTTTCAGGTTTATGCGGATCAACTCGTTTGATGTTGTGTCTTCGGTACCGAAGCTTCTAAAATCCTTAAATCTTGTCACGAGGGACCCACGGGTGGTCACTACGGTGCTAATCTCACGGCTAAGAAAGTGTTCGATGCCGGCCTCTTTTGGCCTGCGATCTATCGTGATGCACACGCACTTGTTAAGTCGTGTGATTCTTGCCAACGCCAAGGAAAATCATTGCAAAACTATGAAATGCCGCAAAACATAATTCAAGTGTGTGAGATTTTCAACATTTGGGGCATTGACTTTATGGGGTCGTTCCCATCATCTCATGGAAACAAGTATATCCTCGTCGCCGTCGACTACCTATCAAAGTGGGTGGAAGCCAAGGCTTTACCTACTAATGATGCTCGTGTGGTAGTGAAGTTTTTGAAGCAACTATTCTCTCGGTTTGGAACCCCTCGTGATATTATAAGCGATCGTGGAACCCATTTTTGTAATGACCAATTCGAGAAGGTCTTAAAGAAATATGGAGTTACTCATCGTCTTTCTACGGCTTATCACCCGCAAACGAGTAAGCAAGTCGAGGTTTCAAACCGAGATTTGAAGAGGATTTTAGAGGTCGATTGGAGAAAATTGTGCGTCATCGTCCGACAAAATCGATGACGCTTTATGGGCATTTAGGACCGCTTATAAGACACCTATCGGTTGTACTCCATATAAGTTGGGTTATGGAAGAATTGTCATTTGCCCATTGAATTCGAGCATAATGCATATTCGGCCCTTAAGCATGCAAACTATGATTTAAACACCGCGGGAGATCACCGGAAAATACAATTAAATGAATTTGATTAATTAAGAACAATGCTTATGAAAATTCATTGATTTTTAAGAAAAGACAAAAAAGTTTCATGATGCAAAGATTAAAACCGGGTTTTTAACGTCGGTGATCAAGTGTTACTTTTTAACTCTCGATTAAAGATATTTTCCGGAAAATTGAAATCTCGTTGGTCGGGTCCTTTCACCGTAAAACAAGTGTTTCCTTATGGGACCATCGAGCTAGCTCAAAATGATGGTCCTAACTTCAAGGTGAATGGACATAGGCTTAAGCACTACTTCGGTGGGGAAGTTCCTTCGTTGGACGACCTCGACCAAGTCACCTTCCCCAATGATAATTAGCATTGAGGGATCGAGTCAAGCTCATGACTCGGTAATCAAAAACGAGGTGCCTCGTGGGGGAGATCCCATGTTTATCCTTTTTATGCTTTCTAATAAAATAATGAGAGGGGATTCTTCTGCCCCTTCCAACTCGTTGCTCGTGGTTATTTATGAATGTGTTATCTAGATCATCATCATCACAACGATTGAAGAATCTAGTGTTCGTTTACGCGAGCCTTGATCGTTTGCTTGAAGAGTATTTCATGAATCCATGACATATCCTTTATTGTTCTAACAATTATCTTTTAGCATAACTCATAAACGGCTTTATATATATTGATTATCACACTTTCCATGCTAGATCCCAAGCATTCGACTCTTCGTCTCTAGTATGGGGGTGATCAACCTTTAGACTCGAAACATTGAGGACAATGTTTAATTTTAGTATGGGGGGTGAATAGATACTTGCTTTGGTACGCCCTCACATTTTCCAACATTCAACGTTTTGTTTTGTTTTGTTTTGTTTCTAATAAGGCTTAAATTGCCAAATTTAAAATTTTTCTTAGTTTTCATAAGTGTTTTTAAGACACGAACGTATATTTTCTGATGGGTAGAATAAGAGTTATTTTTGACTTGATGGGAATTTGAAGCCCTTTACATTCCTTAACCCGCTTGAATCAAGTTTTGCTAGACTTTTATATAGGGAACTTTAAAACGCGAAAGTCTTAGCTCATTCGGGTTAAGAACAAGAACTTTTCGCAAGTTCCTATAATTAATCCTAGAAAGTCACTTATCAAGGGAACTATAAAATGCATTCTCTAAACTTGAAAAAGTCTAAAAAAGTGCAAGATCCTATAGGTGGCTTGAAACCCAAAACTTCGATTTAATATAGTCTTAATGAAAGCTAATCTAAATTTGGCTTAATTTTGACTTGCATGGCTAAGTATTCACGAGTCTCTTTAATTAGAGGTCTTTAAATAGTGAAGAACGAGAAATGATAGAGTTAGACAAGTGATCATGCTAAACGTAGAAAATGAAAATGTTCTTTCAAAAACTCATATGTTTTTAATTGTGGCTTTTTCTCCCATAAGATCAAGCATTAGGAATAAAAATAATTGCAATAAGTAAGGTCATACGATTTAAAAGGTTACTTAGATTCTAGCACAATATCGTTTAAAAGTTGCCCGAGGTTGAATAGAGTTCATCCAAGGCATAACTTATTGAAGCGGGATGCGAAGATTGGTGAAGATCCAAAAAGGCCCTAACAAGGCATGAGGAGATCTATTTTGTTGCTAAAGATCCAAGATGATGTGAAGTATCATTATTCCTAAATCAATATGAAGGATCGAGACACACGACGAAAAGCAATTACTCCCCTAAAGATCATGGAGAAAGTCTATCCAAAAAGACCTTAACAAGGTATGAGGATAAATATATCCAAGTCCTAAAAGGAGGCAGATCGTTGTATATCAAAATACAAAATAAAGATTGAAGAAAAATGATGAAGTCGTGGTCCAAGTATGAAGAATCTCTCAAAAACGTCAAGTGAAGAAATTCCAAAATATGAAGAGAATGCCATAATTTAAAGAACGTCTTCCCAAGATTTGAAGTATCAATTACATTCCAAATATCGGTCCGAGAAAGGTCTTAAATCGTGAAACAAGTTATGTCAAGATATGAACTTAAGGAGATACTCAAGAAGCCGTTTTAAAAGATTTTGTCCTTCGGCTAACTATCGATTAAATTGTGATACTTTACTTTCGGACTAATAAATACTCAAATAAGTCAATATAAATCACTTGTGATCCATGACAAGTAGTAAAAAATTCTAGAAACCCATTTCCTTTCATAATAACTAGGATTGCGGGGGGAAAAAGTATTACACAATTTGGACGTATGAGTAGTGTTAGCATTGTGACTTGTACCAACAATGATCTCATTTTTGCACTTAGCATGGAATGTATGACAATCAAGGATGACGAACTTTACTCTATGATACATTCACTTGTTTCTATTCATTGACCCTAAAAGTCACACACGTGATGAAGATCATACATTATGTCTTTACACATCTTCGTAGTAGTGTTGCAAGTTTTTACTTTTCAATAAAGGGTAATAAAATTGAATTTTGGAGATGCTTAGATACTTTATTCTAGCATTGCGTGAGGGCACGCCAATGGTTTAGTATGGGGAAGTGATGAGATGGCATTTATACATGATATCATCCTTCTTTTCGGGCTTTAAATGCAGAAAATGTCATAAAAGTACCATATATATGCTTGGGTTTGTTTACTTGTGTATTTTAGGTATGTATATCGTGAAAAAGACAAAAGATCACAAGAAACATGGAAAAACGAACACGAGAAACGAAGTCGTACAATGAACCAGGCCCTAGTTCATGATTTCTCAAAGAAATACACTTGAAGACTTAAAGATGTACAATAATGATCCCTCATCTATGAAGAAAGGACACTTAATACCCTTGTATACTCATAATTAGAAGTTTGGTCCATTAAGTTTGTCAAAATTACAAAAAGGTCCTTTAACTTTGAAGAATTGGCAAGATTAGTCCCTCAACAATTCTAATTTGTCAACAATGGCCCCTCATGAAGTCAAACATCCAATGAAGACCCTCAAAGATGATTAATGTCCAAGATCAGTCCTTGGACTATCCAAAATTGACAAAACAAACCCTTAAAACCTTTATACCAAAGTTTTGGGGCAAATGTGTGAAATTGGAATGTTATTTAACAAAGGAAAACGTTTTTTTTGGGCTGAATAAACATAGTTTACAAGATTTGCCAAAGACCAAGGGCTAAAGCTTTACAACCAAAACATCAAACTCAAAAATGCGCCAAACACTTTCCACTCCACCAAAATCGGATCAAAGGGGATCACTATTCGCCCTATGCAACCCATATTTAACTTTTTACTGCCAAAGGGTTTTCCCAATTACTTTTACCAAAACACAATTCACCCTCACACGTTTACATCCCACACATGAAACATCACACACATGAAACATTGATGAGACTGCTTTTATACATAGTCTCATCTTCCAAATAGGGCTTAAAATGCATTAAATATCATCAAAATACCCAAATATATGCTTGTGTTTGTTGCTTGTGTATTTTAGGTACGGATATTGAGAAAATGACAAAAGATCACAAGAATCATGCAAAAACGAACACGGGAAACGAAGCCGCACAATGAACCAATCCCTAGTGAAGACTTTCCCAAGATCAACCCTTGAAGATTTGAAGAATTATGAAGAAGGGTCCTCCAATTATGAAGAATTTACACTTTATACCCTTGTATCCTCATAACTACAAGTTTGGTCCCTAAAGTTTGTCAAAATTACAAAAAGGACCCTCCACTTTGAAGAATTGGCAAGTTTAGCCCCTCAACAAAGCTAAATTGTCAACCAATATCATCCACAAAGTCAAATACATCATGAAGTCCTTCAAAGTATAAGAAATGGCAAGTTTGGTCCTTTGAAAAATCCAAAATTACAAAAAGGACCCTCAACTTTCAACAATTGGCAAAAATGGTCCCTCAATTATCAAGACTTGGCAATTTTAGTCCTCCAAAATGCTCAACATACAAGTCAAGACCATTATATATCAACAAAATGCCAAAACAGCCCCTCAAGTATCACAATATGGCAAGAAATACCCCTGAAAATACTTTGGAAAAGTATTTGGGGCAAAAGTGTGAAAACTGAAAGTTTAAATACAAAGGAAATCCAGTTTTGAGCAAGTATTTACAAAGTAGCAAATTGATGAAAGATGAAGGATTAAAACTGGCAAGACAACATTGTAACCTAGACCACTCACCAGCTGCCACGTGCCCCACTCAATCTTTTCCACCAATCACACCACTCCCTGCCTCCACCTCAGCCTTCCACTCACCAGGTTTTTAATTAATTAAAACCTTGGCGCCTTAACACCTTTTTAAATACTAATCACCCTTAAAACGGATTAAACCATGTGTTCATCAGCTCAAGAACACAATTAGGCATTCCTTAATCATTATGAATTAAAGGCTAATTCTTTCCAGAACAATGATTAAGGGTCCTATAATCACAACCCAACCTTAAAACATGCCACATCATCATCCCCTTTGTCACATGCTACCTCCCTTGCCCCACCCTTCACGTCCAAACAAAAACAAGCCAGTAAATCCAACGTTTGAGAAACATGCTTACTTTCTAAGCTTCATATACATCATTGGATGCTCTCACACATGCCAGCTGCCACTACACAACAAGAAAAGTCACATGATTCTCCAAGGCATTCAAACTTCATAAGGGCATTTTCGGAAGATCAAGTAGCTAGGGTTACACGTTTTCAGCTTTCATAGTTCACTTGTAAGGCTATATAAAGCCACTTAGGCCTTCACATTTCAGTTTGCTTTTGATTTTTCCGTGTTCAAGTTTCTGTAAATCCCATTTTCAAGTTTAATGAAATTGAGTTTGAAATCTTGAAGAAAAGTCATTGGCCAATCTTGTTTACTGCTTTCATTTGTTATATGCTTTGTAGTTCTTAAAGTTCAAAACCTGTTTTCAAAAGAGGAGTGTGCAAAAGTTTGCATATTTCCTCATTTTCTTGATATTTTGCTAAGTCTTGTTCCAATCTTGGAATTCTTGGGCTATTGGGCTGATCATAGCATCCTAACTGAGTTGGTTAAGGTGTGGTGAGGCTTATAACTTGGGGATAATAAAGTGTGGGGTAACAAGTTTGCATTAATCAAGTTTTTCCAAGTTTCTGATTTTTATGATATTGTGCTTAACCCTTGTTGAATCTTAGCAGGCTTATTGTGGAAGCTTGTGCTTGTTCTTGCTAGCACATAAGCTCAAAATTCGTGGGTGTGGATGTACATCCATGAGGTTTGCATACTTAATCTCCAAATCTGCTTAAATTGTGATTTTTGGTGATATTTGTATGAAACTGTTGTTCTTGTGAATTTTGTGGCTTGTTCTTGCTTGAATCTGTTTATTAGACTTGTTTTAGTGTTAATTGATGCTTGGTTGGCCTGAAATCTTGTTTTGCTTTTGAAAATCTTGATTTGAAAAAGTTAAAGGGGTGTTTGGGTCTACTGGTTTATGCTTGTAATTTGTTTTTGTGTTAAGGGAAGTTGTTGTTTATGCTTGGTATCTGATATACCTTTGTTTGAGAGTGTTTTGCTGCAAGTTTTGGGGTTTGAACACTTGAATCAATCAATCTGCTATATAGACCTTGTTTCTGCTTGTTTTGACCTAGGATTTTGGGAACACTTAGAGTGTATGCATGCTTAGGGATAAAAGTGGTTTAAACAAAGTTTATTTAACCTGTTTGAAAGATTTGAGGTGTTGAAATTGGCTTGTGTGTCAAATACATCAGCAAAAGTAGAAAACTGCATGTGTTAGTGTTCATCAGTAACTTTCATTGCTTGAATCTTGCTTAATTCTTTGAACCAGTGCATGAAACCTGTTTAGACTTGCTTATTGGAGTTTATTATAGCTTGTGTGTGCATTTGGTTGAATTTGGCTGGCTGATTTGTGCTAAAACTGCTCTTGAATGCTAAACTGCTTAGTGTTCATGTCTGTGCAATGTCTGATGAATGATTGATTAAACTATATCAATTGGGTGTTTGTGATTGTGTTATTTTGATTGTGATTGACTCCTTTTGATCCAAAGATCATTTGGGTGCCTTTGTGAAATCTGAATCTCCAAAAAAGTCACTAAAGACAAAAAGTCAAAATAGTCAAGCAGTGGAAAAAGTTTCCACTGCTCAACATCCAAAACTAGCCCCTGCTAGTGCAATTTTGTCACCAGCTTATCAATAAGCTATTCTAGCTTATTCTGACTTGCAACAACTTATTTTTTGTAATAGATCTTCATTATTTGACCCATTTAAGTGAACTGGAGCTTATGAGACTTTGACTTTGACTTTTTACTAGAAAACCAACTTGTTTGACTTTTAACATAAGTGCTTATTTGATTTTCCACCTTATTGAGTGTGCTTATTTGAAAGGTCTTTGGTTTGTAAGCTTAGTTTTGTCAAAAGAAACATTTTGCAACTTGAATCAGCTTCTGAGGTGGTCTAGATCATAAAAACGACTATTTTGTCATTTTGTGAATAAGTTTGTGACTTGTTTCTGGCTTATTAAGTGGGCTTATTTGAAATTTCTTTTTGCAGAAGTCTTTGTTAGGTCAAAAGAAGGTTGTGTGTTAAATTTTAGCTTATGGCATCAGCTTATGGCTTAATGGGCCAAAAAGCCCATTAAGAATAAGCTGCTTATTATAAGTTAGCTTATTTCACATTTTCAGCTTTTGGGCCTTTGGAAAAAGTTGTTTAAAATCAAATTTTGAGCCAACCTGTGCTTTTTGAGCTTAATTTGAACACTTTTTCTTATTGGGCCTTAATTAAGCCCAATAAGGGACTGTTTTGGGTTTGGCCCATTTTCTAGGCCCAATAGGGGTATTTAGGTAATTTCACTTTCATTTCTGAGTTATTTAGGTTAAATTAAGCTAGTTTGCAAGTTTTTAGAATTTTTTATAATTTTTGGATTTTTAATATTATTTTAAAATTATTTTATTATTAAAAATTAAAAGTCTGATTTTCTAGGTTTTTATATTTTTCCTAGGTTCTAAATACTTAATTAGGATTTTTGCAACTTTCCAATTATTTTCTAGGTCTTTTAATTATTTTCTATAATTAATTTAAGATTTAATTGATTTTAGGAGTTTTTAATTGTTTAAAAATAGTTTTAATTGGTTTTAAAATTTTGAAAAATAGTTTTTAGCTTAATTAGAGTATTTTTGAGGTTTACAAACTTGAAAATATTGTTTAGGGCTTTTTAATAATTAATTTTGATTTTTAGGGCTTTAATTAGCATTAAAAAGTCATTATCTAATTAATTAAAAAGTTTTTGCAAGTTTTGATTTTTTGTAAACTCTTAGTATATTATTAGGGATTTTTGGTAATTTTTAGAAATTTTTAGGTTTAAATTTTAATTTTGGTGGTTTTACGACTTTACGTGTACGCCTTTTTAGACTTAGTTTAATCCGTCTTCATAACCGTCATTCTCTTCTAATCCCCTTTCTATTCTTCTTTTTCAAATATAATCACAAATTAATCCATATCATTACACACATAACACACTAGCCTCCTTGAGAACGAACTTAATTGGTCATTAGTGCTTGGTTTTCCTAAACCGACACTTAATACTTGCCACTTATTGCTTCCGTTTCCTAAAGGGGTAATTTTACTCAACATCATTTTGGCGCCGCTGCCGGGGAGGCGTGTTGTGTTTTGATTTGGCATTGTTGTTTTTATACTAACCATAATTAGTATTTGTACTAGTAGCACTCTACTAATACGTATTATCGTTTTTCGGTTTTTGTGTGAATATTGTATACGTAGAACAATAAATTCAGAAGTACTCCAAATACGTGAGAAATCACAACCTTGACTTGGGAGGTCATTACCCAATCATTGTATTCTAATCTCAAACCAAAGAAAAAGGCAAAAATAGATAATTACTTTCGTGAAGCTTAATCTTGAAAATACAAACTATAAGGTGGGTATAAGGCGGATATTATAAAATATATCCTAAGGAAAAACGCTCTTAAGTGCTTCGCGCCGCCTCGTTTCCCCGCTTGCTTGTGAGTATTTGATTGTGAGAGTGAATCGAGGGTTTTGCCGCCCAAAGTATTACTAAGTATCATATATATTTTCTTGGTTTCTATTGATTAAACCCTCTTGAACGATTTGGTGTTCCACCATCGTTCTAAAGTCATCGAAGGCGTTCACCCCACGTGATCGTTTTCATTACTTGAGGCTTCGTTAATCAAGAGATTTGATTAAGGAGGAGATTTGTAGATTTTTGTCTACTTAATACATTTCACCAATCTCCAAAAAGGTTAATACAATCAAAAACCACAAAAAAATTGAAAAAATACAAAACACCAAAAAGAATCTTCTTTGCTCGTCCCCTCGTTGTACGTGACGTTTATGCTAACTCGAAATCAAGCAAGACGTGCACGTAAACAAAAGAACAAAACTCCCACTCCCAACAATTCTAGTGAGGAGTCTCCTATTGACGAACCCATTGTAAGAGAAGCACCAACCATGGCGAATCGAACTATGCTGGAGTTACTTCAAGCACCCACCGAGGGTTATGGAGAGGCTATTGTGATTCCCGCTATCCTTGCGGAGAATTTTGAGGTGAAAACGGGTTTGTTGTCCATGATTCAAAACAACAAATTCCGTGGTGATGAGAATGACAATCCACACAACCATATCCGCCAGTTCAATCGTCTTACCGCTACTTGCAAGTTTAAGGATGTCTCTAACGACTCGATTAAGATGATGCTTTTTCCGTATTCCTTAGCGGGGCCCGCAAAAATTTGGTTAAAGAAAGAGCCACCCAATTCTATATTGACGTGGAAGGATCTCGTGTCTAAGTTTGTGAACCAATTTTTTCCGCCCTCTAAGACTACGCACTTGAAAAACGAGATTTCAAAGTTTTCACAAGAATTTAATGAAAGTTTTTCAACGGCTTGGAATAGGTTTAAGGAAATGTTACATGAATGTCCTCATCACGGTTTTTCCGATTTGCATCAAATTGACACGTTTTACAATGGACTTAATGATCATGAAAGGGATTATTTGAATGCCGCCGCGGGTGGTAATTTTTTGTGTAAAACGGTTGAGGAAGCTTTGGTGATAATTGAAAATAGATCTAAGGTGTATAGTCCTCGTAGCACGTCTAGTGTTCGTAAGGCTTCGTCCTCGGCTTCACCTTCTTTGTCTAATACCATCGATGCTTGCCAAATTGAGGCGAACTTGGAAAACAAGATTTTTGATAAGTTGAAAGGACTTTTGATTGAGTTTAAAGTTGGTGAACCAAGTGCTCCCGCTACGGCTAAAGCGGTTGAGGTTTCTTGCATGTATTGTGGTGGAGGTCATGATTTCTCCGAGTGCATTACCAACGGTGGTAACACTTCGAGTGCCTTCGCGGCCACGGGAAATTACAACCAAAACGGTCATGTTTCCCGCTCTAATCAAATGACTCCACCGGGTTTTGGTTCAAATCAAAATGCTAACAACTATCGCAACAATCAAGTTGGTTTTAAGAACAATTACAACAAGGGAAACTATGGGAATCAAGGGGCTAATAATCAAGTTTCAAACAAAAATGATTTTCAAAATAACAACAAAAGTTTGCAAACATTGAAAGATCTTCCAAGTGAGTTTGTTGAATATGCTAGTGGGAATGATGCTAGGTTTGACAATATTCAAAGAGAAATAATTAGCCTAAGATCCGAGTTTAAAAATGACTTGAAGAAAGAGTTGAAAAATGAGTTAGCTAATGAACTTAAAATCCACACCAACAAGATGGAAGGAAATGTCACTAGGTTGCAACAAAACCAACAAAAAATGGAACAAGGGCAACATGAGATTAAACAAGAGATGCTTAAGGCTGAGTAAGGCAAACCGAAGCCGTATTGAGGCAATCTAATTTTGAAGATAAAATCTCGTCTATGTTTGAGGCAATAATGTGTAAACCGTCGTCAAGTGGTCTTCCTAGTAACACCATATCCAACCCTAAGGGTGAGATGAAAGTGATTACCACACGTAGTGGTAAGACACTTAAGGAGCTGATTCCTCAACCAATTGCTCCTACGGAGGAAGCAATTGAGGAAGAACCCGAGGTGGTGGTCCAAAAGGAGCATGTCCCAATCCCACGAAGTACCGCTCATACCACACCTACGGTTGACCCATTACCATCATTGGAACCCGAGATTCCAAAGGCTATGCCTACTATGCCTCAACCCACACCACCTTTGCCCTATCCATCGAGACTTAGGAAGGAGAAACGTTAAGAGCGTGACAATTACCAATTTGAGCTTTTTGTGAAAATGTTTCGTGATTTGCACCTTAATGTGAGTTTCGCCGATGCTTTGGTCATGATGCCTCGATTTGCCGCTAACTTTAAAAGTATGTTGAACAACAAGGAGAAATTGCACCAATTGTCTAGTTGTTCGTCGGTTTATCTTAATCGCATACCTCAAAAAGTCGGTGATCCCGGTAAATTTTTGATCCCTTGTTCAATCCAAGACATGGAAGAATGCTTCGCCTTGGCCGATCTTGGTGCTAGCATTAACTTGATGCCACTTGCAATCTTCAAGTCGCTTAATCTTCCTAATCTTACTCGTTCACTAATGTCTATCGAGTTGGCCGACCATTCCACAATTCCCGCATGTGGATTGGCGGAAGACGTGTTTGTGAAAGTGGGGAAGTTCTACTATCCCGTAGACTTCATTGTTGTTGATATCCCCACGGATCCTCAAGTTCCTCTCATTTTAGGTCGTTCGTTTTTAGATACGTCTATGGCTTTGATCGATGTGCATGCTAGAAAGATCACCTTACGTTTCAACGACGAGGAACTTGTTATAAACGCAACTCAAAACTCTCAAATTTCTCATGTTTATTCCGTTGCAACCATAAACCTCGTTGATATGATTGACGTGGTTTACGAGGAATTTTCACAAGAAGTTCTAGGTTTTGCTGATGAAGAAACTAGTGGCAATCCCACTATGTTGGATCCAATTCTTGATAATTCGACACCAACCTTCACTCCTTTTGAAGGTGGTGGTTTTACATTGGAAGAATGCAATGTTCCACGTACTTGTAACGAATACCTCGACAACGATGAGGACTTCTCGATTATCAAGGATTTCCTCAACGATTTCCCATTTCCTCCACCCGATGAGGTTATGAGTATCGAGCCCAAATCTTCACTTGAGGAACCACCTATCCTCGAGTTGAAAGATTTACCTCCTCACCTCGAATATGTCTATTTGGAGGAGGACGACAAGTTGCCGGTTATTATTGCGAAGGATCTTTCGAATGATGAAAAAACCGCACTTGTCAATGTTCTAAAGGATCACAAAGGGGCGATTGCGTGGAAGTTATCCGACATTAAGGGGATCGATTCCAAGTTTTGTACCCACAAAATCTTAATGGAGGAAGATTTCAAGCCAACAATCCAAAGTCAAAGGAGGGTGAACCCCAAAATTCACGACGTCATCAAAAAGGAGGTCCTTAAACTCCTTGACGCGTGAATGATTTACCCTATTTCCGATAGCCCTTGGGTGAGTCCTATCCATTGTGTCCCTAAAAAGGGAGGGATGACCGTTGTGCCAAACGATGCCAACGAGTTAATTCCCACTAGACTCGTGACCGGATGGAGAGTGTGCATTGACTATCGTAAGTTGAATGAAGCCACTCGAAAATACCATTTTCCCTTGCCCTTCATGGACCAAATGTTGGAGCGTCTTGCGGGAAACGATTTCTATTGCTTTCTAGATGGTTTTTCCGGTTACTTCCAAATTCCCATCGATCCTCGTGATCAAGAAAAAACTACGTTTACGTGTCCATATGGAACGTTTGCCTATCGTAGAATGCCATTCGGACTTTGCAATGCACCGGGAACTTTTCAACGATGCATGATGGCTATTTTTCATGATATGATCGAGAAGACGATGGAAGTCTTCATGGATGACTTTTCCGTGTTTGGTGATTCCTTTACTTCGTGTTTGTCGAACCTTGAGAGAATGTTAAAACGTTGTGAGGAAACCAAGCTTGTGCTCAATTGGGAAAAATGTCATTTTATGGTTAAGAGTGGAATCGTCTTAGGGCACAAGGTCTCGAAAGCGGGGATTGAGGTAGATCAAGCTAAGGTAGACGTCATCGCCAAAATACCTCATCCCAAAACCGTCAAGGGAGTTAGGAGTTTCCTAGGCCATGCGGGATTTTATCGTCGATTCATCAAGGACTTTTCAAAGATTTCTCGACCCATTACACATCTTCTTGAAAAAGAGGCACGTTTTGTCTTTGACGAAGATTGTGTACGAGCCTTTGAGATCCTTAAGAGGAAACTTACCGAAGCTCCCATTCTTGTTGCTCCAAATTGGAACCTCCCCTTTGAGCTAATGTGTGATCCTAGTGATTACGCTATTGGGGCCGTTTTGGGGCAACGTCATGATAAGCACTTCTTGCCTATTCACTATGCTAGCAAGACGATGACCGAGGCTCAACTTAAATACACTACAACGGAAAAGGAGTTCCTTGTCGTGGTGTATGCATTTGAGAAATTCCGACCTTATCTCGTCTTGACGAAATGCATAGTGTATACGGACCATTCGGCTATTAAGTATCCCATGGCAAAGCAAGATGCTAAGCCGAGATTACTTCGTTGGATTCTCCTCCTTCAAGAATTTGATCACACCATTGTTGACAAAAAAAGGAGCCGAGAATCTAGCGGCCGATCATCTCTCTCGTTTGGAAGACCCTCACCAAAGTGTTTACGAGCCTAAGGAAATCACCGAAACATTTCCGCTCGAGACACTTGGTGTAGTGAATTCTAAGCTTGATTTTTCTACCCCATGGTTTGCGGATTTTGCAAATTACCATGCGGGTAACTTCATCGTTAAGGGTATGACGACTCAAGAAAAACGAAAATTCTTTCGTGACGTCAAGTTCTACTTTTGGAACGACCCTTACTTGTTTCGAACTTGTGCGGATCAAATCATCCGACGTTGTGTATTTGGCACCGAAGCTTCTAACATCCTTAGAGCTTGCCATGAGGGACCCACGGGTGGTCACCACGGTGCTAATCTCACGGCTAAGAAGGTGTTTGATGCCGGCTTCTTTTGGCCTACTATTTACCGAGATGCACAAGTTCTTGTGAAGTCGTGTGATGCATGCCAACGACAAGGAAAAGCCTCACAAAAATATGAAATGCCACAAAATATCATTCAAGTATGTGAGATCTTTGACGTTTGGGGCATAGACTTTATCGGGCCGTTCCCATCATCTCGTGGTAATAAGTACATTCTCGTTGCGGTTGACTACCTTTCTAAGTGGGTGGAGGCGAAGGCCTTGCCCACTAATGATGCTCGTGTGGTAGTTAAGTTCTTGAAAAGTTTGTTTGCTAGGTTTGGAACCCCTCGTGCTATCATAAGCGATCGTGGAACCCATTTTTGTAATGACCAATTCGAAAGAGTCTTAAGGAAATATGGGGTTACACATCGTCTTTCTACGGCTTATCACCCACAAACGAGTGGGCAAGTCGAGGTTTCAAACCGAGCTTTGAAGAGGATCTTGGAGAGATCCGTAGGAGAGAACCGACAAACTTGGTCGGATAAGTTGGACGATTCTTTATGGGCCTTTAGGACCGCTCATAAGACACCCATTGGGTGCACTCCCTATAAGCTTGTGTATGGAAAGAATTGTCATTTGCCTATCGAGTTAGAACACAAGGCTTATTGGGCCCTAAAGCATTGTAATGATGACATGGAGACCGCGGGAAAACACCGGAAAATGCAATTAAATGAATTGGATGAATTGAGAGATATTGCTTATGAAAATTCATTGATTTACAAAGAGAAAACTAAAAAGTTGCATGATTCTAAAATTAAAAACCGGGTTTTTAACATTGGGGATCAAGTTTTACTTTTTAATTCAAGACTAAAAATCTTTTCCGGTAAATTGAAATCCCGTTGGTCCGGTCCATTCACCGTGACTCAAGTGTTTCCTTATAGAACCATCTAGCTAGCTCAAGATGATGGTCCTAACTTCAAGGTGAATGGACATAGGTTGAAGCACTACTTTGGTGGGGAAGTTCCATCCTTGAACTACCTCGACCAAATCACTTTCCCCAATGATAATTAGTATTGAGGGGATCGAGTCGAGCTCATGACTCGGTAATAAAAAACGAGGTGCCTCGTGGGGGAGTCCCATGCTTATCCTATGTACATATTATCGCTTTCTTAGTCTAATGTAGCTTACGTGTGGGGATTTGTGCCCTTCCAACCTTTGTTCAGTGGTTGTTTGTGATATGTGGTTTTTAGATCATGATCTTCACGATTGGAGCCTCTCGTGTTCGTTTTATGGGAGCACTCGATCGTTTGCTTTGGAGACATTTCTCAATATCCATGATATATCCTTTTGATGTTCTAACCTTAGGTTTTTAGCACACTTCATAAACGGCTATTAATTTATTGGTTACACCCTTTCCATGCTAGATTAGGCATTCGACTACGTCTCTAGTATGGGGGTGTTTGCACCCCTAGACTCGAAACATTGAGGACAATGTTTAACTTTAGTATGGGGGGGTGAATAGATACTTGCCTTGCCAAACCTTCACGCTTTCCAAAGTTTATCGTTTTGTTTATCGTTTCGTTGCAAAAAATAGCCAAATTTTAAAAAATTTCTCATGTTTCATAAGTGTTTGAAGACACGAATGTAGATTTTCCGATGGCGAGAATAAGAGTAATTTTTGACTCGACCGTGCGTGTTGAGCACTTAGCTTTGATTCCTTAACTACACATTAGGCTAAGTCTCTTAAATGAGGACGAGAAATGATAGAGTTAATTATAAGTTACTATGCTAAACGTAGAGTACTCGTATTCTTTCAAAAACTCATGTGTTCTCGTTGTTTGCTTATTCTCCCTTCGCATGTAAATATTTTTTGCTTAATAAATATTGACTTAGCGGTTTAGTTATGATTGTTGGGTTTCTAGTCTTTTCTAGTAGCTTCCGTGTAATTAAATTGGGAAGACATTAAGGTATCGCCAGCGTCACGGTTTTGAAGTATTGGCACCCGAATAATCGAAAGCTTCACCCAATAATAAGATTTCAAGTGCTCACCTAAATCAAGCAAACAATTTGAAGCCCCACAAGGCCTAAAATCTATGCAAAATTGAAAGTGAATCAAGCCTTAATCTTCGAAGCTTTAAAGATCCAAAATTCGCCTTAGTGTGAGGATATACGTCTTTGGCTAATAAAACCACCGATGAGGCGGATAATAAAAGGCAAGGCAAGACCGAAGTCATAATAAAAGCTTCATGGCGAAGTTGAATAAAAGATGGAGGTAAACCAAAGATAATAAGGCCCTTCCATTAGGGGGCGTATAAAAGTCTTGGTAATAAGTCTCATGTTCAAAACCGTTATAAAACCGTGTTTATCGATTCTTCTTGTCAACTTAATTTTTTAACATCGTCGTCTATTAGGAGGGGTTATTGATTTGATGGTCTTAGTTACACCGTTAGGACTCTATTTTTAGACCTAAATCTCTATTATCGCATAAGTCAAACAATGTATCCTCGTGAAACATTCAAGACATAATAAAATATAAGAGATACAACTTAGGAATAATGGGAGGATAAGTACGTGATTAGGGCATATGAGTAGTGTTAGCATTACTAACTTATAATGACAATGATCTCGTTGCACGCTTAGCATGGAATTGGGGTGAAAATCGAGGACGATGAAATTATTTCTAACGAAGCATTCACGTGTTCTTATTTTATGAACCTAAACGTCCCATTTTGCGATGAAAATCATACATTATGTCTATAACACAAGTAGTAGTAGTATTAGTAGTAGTGTAGCTAGTTTATCGTTCAATAAAGTGAATAAAATGAATTTTGGAAATGCTTTGATACTTTATTCTAGCATTGCGTGAGGGCACGGTAATGGTTTAGTATGGGGGAGTGATGAGACTGCTTTTATACATAGTCTCATCTTCCAAATAGGGCTTAAAATGCATTAAATATCATCAAAATACCCAAATATATGCTTGTGTTTGTTGCTTGTGTATTTTAGGTACGGATATTGAGAAAATGACAAAAGATCACAAGAATCATGCAAAAACAAACACCGGAAACAAAGCCGCACAATGAACCAATCCCTAGTGAAGACTTTCCCAAGATCAACCCTTGAAGATTTGAAGAATTATGAAGAAGGGTCCTCCAATTATGAAGAATTGACACTTTATACCCTTGTATCCTCATAATTACAAGTTTGGTCCCTAAAGTTTGTCAAAATTACAAAAAGGACCCTCCACTTTGAAGAATTGGCAAGTTTAGCCCCTCAACAAAGCTAAATTGTCAACCAATATCATCCACAAAGTCAAATACATCATGAAGTCCCTCAAAGTATAAGAAATGACAAGTTTGGTCCTTTGAAAAATCCAAAATTACAAAAAGGACCCTCAACTTTCAACAATTGGCAAAAATGGTCCCTCAACATACAAGTCAAGACCATTATCTATCAACAAAATGCCAAAACAGCCCCTCAAGTATCACAATATGGCAAGAAATACCCCTGATAATACTTTGGAAAAGTATTTGGGGCAAAAGTGTGAAAATTGAAAGTTTAAATACAAAGGAAATCCAGTTTTGAGCAAGTATTTACAAAGTAGCAAATTGATGAAAGATGAAGGATTAAAACTGGCCAGACAACATTGTAACCTAGACCACTCACCAGCTGCCACATGCCCCACTCAATCTTTTCCACCAATCACACCACTCCCTGCCTCCACCTCAGCCTTCCACTCACCAGGTTTTTAATTAATTAAAACCTTGGCGCCTTAACACCTTTTTAAATACTAATCACCCTTAAAACGGATTAAACCATGTGTTCATCAGCTCAAGAACACAATTAGGCATTCCTTAATCATTATGAATTAAAGGCTAATTCTTTCCAAAACAATGATTAAGGGTCCTATAATCACAACCCAACCTTAAAACATGCCACATCATCATCCCCTTTGTCACATGCTACCTCCCCTGCCCCACCCTTCACGTCCAAACAAAAACAAGCCAGTAAATCCAACGTTTGAGAAACATGCTTACTTTCTAAGCTTCATATACACCATTGGATGCTCTCACACATGCCAGCTGCCACTACACAACAAGAAAAGTCACATGATTCTCCAAGGCATTCAAACTTCATAAGGGCATTTTTGGAAGATCAAGTAGCTAGGGTTACACGTTTTCAGCTTTCATAGTTCACTTGTAAGGCTATATAAAGCCACTTAGGCCTTCACATTTCAGTTTGCTTTTGATTTTTCCTTGTTCAAGTTTCTGTAAATCCCATTTTCAAGTTTAATGAAATTGAGTTTGAAATCTTGAAGAAAAGTCATTGGCCAATCTTGTTTACTGCTTTCATTTGTTATATGCTTTGTAGTTCTTAAAGTTCAAAACCTGTTTTCAAAAGAGGAGTGTGCAAAAGTTTGCATATTTCCTCATTTTCTTGATATTTTGTTAAGTCTTGTTCCAATCTTGGAATTCTTGGGCTATAGGGCTGATCATAGCATCCTAACTGAGTTGGTTAAGGTGTGGTGAGGCTTATAACTTGGGGATAATCAAGTGTGGGGTAACAAGTTTGCATTAATTAAGTTTTTCCAAGTTTCTGATTTTTATGATATTGTGCTTAACCCTTGTTGAATCTTAGCAGGCTTATTGTGGAAGCTTGTGCTTGTTCTTGCTAGCACATAAGCTCAAAATTCGTGGGTGTGGATGTACATCCATGAGGTTTGCATACTTAATCTCCAAATCTGCTTAAATTGTGATTTTTGGTGATATTTGTATGAAACTGTTGTTCTTGTGATTTTTGTGGCTTGTTCTTGCTTGAATCTGTTTATTAGACTTGTTTTAGTGTTAATTGATGCTTGGTTGGCCTGAAATCTTGTTTTGCTTTTGAAAATCTTGATTTGAAAAAGTTAAAGGGGTGTTTGGGTCTACTGGTTTATGCTTGTAATTTGTTTTTGTGTTAAGGGAAGTTGTTGTTTATGCTTGGTATCTGATATACCTTTGTTTGAGAGTGTTTTGCTACAAGTTTTGGGGTTTGAACACTTGAATCAATCAATCTGCTATATAGACCTTGTTTCTGCTTGTTTTGACCTAGGATTTTGGGAACACTTAGAGTGTATGCATGCTTAGGGATAAAAGTGGTTTAAACAAAGTTAATTTAACCTGTTTGAAAGATTTGAGGTGTTGAAATTGGCTTGTGTGTCAAATACATCAGCAAAAGTAGAAAACTGCATGTGTTAGTGTTCATCAGTAACTTTCATTGCTTGAATCTTGCTTAATTCTTTGAACCAGTGCATGAAACCTGTTTAGACTTGCTTATTTGAGTTTATTATAGCTTGTGTGTGCATTTGGTTGAATTTGGCTGGCTGATTTGTGCTAAAACTGCTCTTGAATGCTAAACTGCTTATTGTTCATGTATGTGCAATGTCTGATGAATGATTGATTAAACTGTATCAATTGGGTGTTTGTGATTGTGATTGACTCCTTTTGATCCAAAGATCATTTGGGTGCCTTTGTGAAATCTGAATCTCCAAAAAAGTCACTAAAGACAAAAAGTCAAAACAGTCAAGCAGTGGAAAAAGTTTCCACTGCTCAACATCCAAAACTAGCCCCTGCTAGTGCAATTTTGTCATCAGCTTATCAATAAGCTATTCTAGCTTATTCTGACTTGCAACAACTTATTTTTTGTAATAGACTTCATTATTTGACCCATTTAAGTGAACTGGAGCTTATGAGACTTTGACTTTGACTTTTTACTAGAAAACCAACTTGTTTGACTTTTAACATAAGTGCTTATTTGATTTTCCAGCTTATTGAGTGTGCTTATTTGAAAGGTCTTTGGTTTGTAAGCTTAGTTTTGTCAAAAGAAACATTTTGCAACTTGAATCAGCTTCTGAGGTGGTCTAGATCATAAAAACGACTATTTTGTCGTTTTGTGAATAAGTTTGTGACTTGTTTCTGGCTTATTAAGTGGGCTTATTTGAAATTTCTTTTTGCAGAAGTCTTTGTTAGGTCAAAAGAAGGTTGTGTGTTAAATTTTAGCTTATGGCATCAGCTTATGGCTTAATGGGCCAAAAAGCCCATTAAGAATAAGCTGCTTATTATAAGTTAGCTTATTTCACATTTTCAGCTTTTGGGCCTTTGGAAAAAGTTGTTTAAAATCAAATTTTGAGTCAACCTGTGCTTTTTGAGCTTAATTTGAATACTTTTTCTTATTGGGCCTTAATTAAGCCCAATAAGGGACTGTTTTGGGTTTGGCCCATTTTCTAGGCCCAATAGGGGTATTTAGGTAATTTCACTTTCATTTCTGAGTTATTTAGGTTAAATTAAGCTAGTTTGCAAGTTTTTAGAATTTTTTATAATTTTTGGATTTTTAATATTATTTTAATATTATTTTATTATTAAAAATTAAAAGTCTGATTTTCTAGGTTTTTATATTTTTCCTAGGTTCTAAATACTTAATTAGGATTTTTGCAACTTTCCAATTATTTTCTAGGTCTTTTAATTATTTTCTATAATTAATTTAAGATTTAATTGATTTTAGGAGTTTTTAATTGTTTAAAAATAGTTTTAATTGATTTTAATATTTTGAAAAATATTTTTTAGCTTAATTAGAGTATTTTTGAGGTTTACAAACTTGAAAATCTTGTTTAGGGCTTTTTAATAATTAATTTTGATTTTTAGGGCTTTAATTAGCATTAAAAAGTCATTATCTAATTAATTAAAAGGTTTTTGCAGGTTTTGATTTTTTGTAAACTCTTAGTATATTATTAGGGATTTTTGGTAATTTTTAGAAATTTTTAGGTTTAAATTTTAATTTTGGTGGTTTTACGACTTTACGTGTACGCCTTTTTAGACTTAGTTTAATCCGTCTTCATAACCGTCATTCTCTTCTAATCCCCTTTCTATTCTTCTTTTTCAAATATAATCACAAATTAATCCATATCATTACACACATAACACACTAGCCTCCTTGAGAACGAACTTAATTGGTCATTAGTGCTTGGTTTTCCTAAACCGACACTTAATACTTGCCACTTATTGCTTCCTTTTCCTAAAGGGGTAATTTTACTCAACATCAAACATCACACCACTCCACTCGAGGACCCAACCTATTCAACCGTCCACCAATCATAATCCAACTTCCTCTCCAAGGAATGACACGTGGCCAAATCAACAGCCCACACTCCTTGCTTGGTCACAAAGCTAAAATTGACGTATAGGATGCATTTAGATAGCTCAAAAACTCAATGCACTCAAGGGCAATTCAGAGATTTCTTAGATAGGGTTTTGATGTATTTCATGTTCTAGAATCATCACTTATACTCTATAAAAGGACACCCAACCCGTGGTGAGCCTTTGTTCCAATTTTACTCTTTAAATATTGTAATCCCTTTTTAAATTTATAAAAGTTTGGTATTTTTAAGAAAATTGTAATTCCTTTTTATGTTTTTAAAAGTTGGTATTGTTTAAGAGTGATTCTGAGTTCCATTTGATGTTATAAAGGTGCTTTGATCTTTTGGTTAAAGTACGTTTATGTTTGGTAAGGTTTTCAAGTTTGAAATAAGCTTGAAATCAGTCATCTATTTTCCTATTTTTCTTGTGCTAACCCTTAACCATAAGCCCTAAGCTCTTACAAGCTTTTTGACACCAAGTTTGTGAAGGGATTTGATCCTTTGGTTAGGCTGTTTGTTGCCTTGTGTTGAAGATCATACATATCAAGGTCTGGTTCTACTTTGAACCATTAGTAGACCTTGATCTTTCTTGTTTCAAGGACCTTTTTCACTCTCTAGCTGTTGAGAGTGGTCCAAGGAGCATAGCTGATCTCCCTATGAAGTTGTGGGGGATAGGTATAAGCTCTATTTCCGTTTCCTCTAAAAAATATCATATTCATGTCTGTTATGAGTTTTGCCATGTGATTTGGTGTTCTTGTGTTTGTGCTTTGTGTTTTATTGTTTCTTTCTGTTAGTTGTCACCTAGGTAAAATATTTGAATCATAAAATCAGTAGGTTGTGTGTTGGAATCAAAAGTTTGTTTAAAAAGGGGCTAAAACAAGGTTGTTTGGATTTTGGGGTCATAAGGCCTTGTGGCCTTGTGCCCTTGGTTCTTAAGGTTTGGATAGTCTAAACAACTCATTTGTCATTGGTTTTGATCCTTGGTTAAGTCTCAAGTGGTTTGGAAAAGGATTTCAAAGTTTTGGAAAAATCTGAATATATTGGTTTGAAATTGGTCAAACACATCAGATCCAATACAATCTTTGTTTGTTGGATCTAGGGTCTGAAGTTTGGTTTGGGAAGAGTTTAGGTGATAAGCTATATGTGCAATGATGAGACTGTAATTATACATAGTTTCATCGTCCAAATCGGGCTTAAAACGCTTAAAATATCATCAAAATACACAAATATATGCTTGTGTTTGTTCATTGTGTATTTTAGGTACGGATATCGTGAAATCAACAAAAGATCGCAAGAATAAAGCAAAAACGAACACGGGAAACGAAGCCGCACAAAGAACCGGACCCGAATCATGATTTTCCATTCAAGTCCTTGAAGTTTGAAGATTTGTCAAGATTGGTCCTTCAAGAAATGAAGACTTGTCATTTTATACCCTTGTAAAACTTATATATTACATATGGGTCCCTAAAATGATGAGAAATTACATCATTATCCCTTGGAATATGGTCAAATTACATTGAAGGTCCTTGTTATAAAGTTTGAAAAATCCTTGTGCCATTTTTGACAACTATGCCAAACTTATAACAAAGGAAAAAGAATAGTTGCTGAAAAAACTTTAAATGAAGAAAAGATGTAAGTTCAGGGGTCATTTGTGGCCAGACAGCCAAACCTCATCATCCAATCAACCCACACCACGTCACCCCACTACCTCCATTCCTCCAACCACCAAACGCCACATCACAACTCCTTTCCAACTCACCTGAGTCAACATCCCAATCAAACTCCCCCACTATACTTAGTTTATTAATAATAATTATTTGAATTATTATTTAATAAACTTAAAAAACCGGTAAACACTCCCATTTTCCCTAAAATGGATTAAACACCCAGTTCTTCAACTTTAGAACCCTAATCCACCATTTCATTAAAACAAAGGGTATTTGGACGATTACTTGCAGAATACTAATTAAACCCATCACTAACCTAAATCCACCCTCAAATCCTTTCCCAACACTACCACATGGGTAGTAGGACAACCCCCTGCCCCGTCTTTTTCTTCCCAATATCCTAGACCAGACAAGATGAACGATTTGATCTTATTACTTGGTCACTACACTTTATTAGACGCACAAGATCACTCCAACAGCTGTCATCCAGTACAAGATCACATGAGGGCTTACTTTGACCAAGATTTTGAAATCAAGCAAAAGGGCATTCCTGGAAATTTTCAAATTAGGGTTTAGGGTTTTCCTTTTTTCTGTATTATTTAATCATGTTTTCTAGAATGATCCCTAGACTAGTATAAATACAAGCAACTTGTGCTTAGTATTTTTTTGTTCCAGTTTTTGTATTTTGCTTTCAAATTAATGAAAATGAAATGAATTTAAATATGCAATACTGAGTTCCTCTTTTATCTGTTTTTTATTAGTGTAATCTTTATTTTAACTTGCAAAATTAGTGTAAAAGGTTCAAGAAGTTTCAGTTTTCAGAAATTCTCAAATAGGTTTTAAGACTTTTAGAAATTCAAAAATCCAAGGAAGTGAAAGTGGAATTGGGTCTTTGGTTTTCTGAAGTTTTTATCTTGTTTAAAAACGTGTTGAAAAGATTTTCAAGTTGGTTTAATTAGTGTTTTCAAAAGTCAGTTTTAAAAGATTTACTCAAAATCTTTTACTCTTTTATTTTACCACTTACTATAGCAATAGCTACAAGCTTGTAGCTTGTAGCTCTTGCTACTTGGAATATATTTGGTGGTTTTGTGGTGGTTGTGCATGTTACAAGTACAAGAAGGAGTCTCTCATCTCATTCTTGCCATCTTTTTCATTTCTTGAAGATATTGTGCCCCTTGGGTTCAGCAGTTGAACCAACAACCAAGGGTCTTGCATCCTCACAAGCTTCTCATACTCAGAAAGCCCCAAAAAAGCTGGTGGCATCCACCTTTCAGAAGGTGTGAACTCCCTTTTTTAAAAATCTTTCTTGAAATTTTGAGAATTGAGTGATTTTGCTCTTGCTTACTTGGTCTTAGTTAATGTTATTTGTTTTCTTCTTAGTTAAGGCTTAAAGACTGTTTTGTGCTTGATTCACATAGGGTTAAGTTATTTTGCATAATTTTGTGTGTAAAATCTGAGTTTCTGAATTTAAGGGGGTGTTTGGGAATAGGGTTTAAGCCATATTGGTGACAGATTTGAGCTTGCATATAGTCCAAACACACTTTAATAAGTAGATTTAAGAAATATTGGTGCTTGTTTTTCAGTTTGATAGTATAAGAAGAAAGTTTGCTTGATAAAATTAGTAGAAACATTCAGCAGACTATTAATTAGGTTGTTTTAATATTTCAAGTACTCCAATCTTGGTAATCAGTAGGATATAGGTCTATCTAGGGTTTGTAGCTAGTTTTTTAGTTGTTTGGTAACATATTGAGTAAGTTCTTGGGCTTTAAAAATCGTTTGTGTGCACATCACACCAGCTTACTATTCACAGATACAACATAGCCTTAACAATCATCTAATTGGCCATTGTTTGTGCAATTTTTGTGTGTTACTTATTGATTTTATTGCAATTATAGACTCCCCACAACCCAACTGGTTGTGGGGGTGCCTTATTGTCCAATAATAGGCACTCCAAAAGCTTCCCTAAGCTTATTCATCAACTGTCCCGTTTTTTATAACTATCAGTGGGAACCAATTTCCCACTGCTAGTACATTTGTTTCCCCTGCTTGACGAGCAGACAAAAGTGGCAAGGTGTCACTTTCAGTAATCTTCTTTTTTTGTCTTTAGTGACCTTAAATAGGTTTTAGGTTTTCAAACTTTTTTCAATATTTTTCTTATTTAATTTCTGATTTTTTAGTTTATTTTATTTTTCAGTTACTGTTCATTTAGTATTTTTTAGATTAAGTAGCTATTTTTAATTACTTTTTAAATTCTTTCTTTTGTCTTTTAGTGTGAAAAGTCATTATTTTTCAGTTTTAATATTTTTCACAGATTAAGAAAAACATTTTAAGATTTTTAGTTTAAAAAGATTTAACTGTTCACTTTTTAATTATTTTTTAGAATTCATTTAGTTTAATTAGGGTTTTAATATTAATCAGTTTTGTCTTTTAGTGAAAAATTTTATATTTTTCAAACTTTTTCATTTTTCTACTGTTCATTAGTGTAATTTAGGATTTCTAAAATTGTCAAATTATTTTTGGCATTATTTTATTATTTTTTATGATTATTTTAGTTTAAAAATAGTTTTAAGTGTTTTAAAAATAGAAAAACAGTTTTAAAAATTTAGGAAAAATACTTTTTAGTCTTTAAATAATATAAGTGAGTTATTAGTTCAATAAAATAATATTTTGGACATTCTGTTAATTATATTTAATTTTAGGGCTTTAATTAGAATTTAAAATTGAATATTAAATTAATAAAAGGTTTTAAAATATATTTGTTGAATTTTTATTCTTATTTATATTATTTTAGACTTAGTTTAAGCTTTTAATTAATTTTTAGGTTTAATTTTTAATTTTGTCGCGTTTTACGTAATTATGTCATCGTTTTACGTCAACATCGTAGTTTAATCGTAGTTGTAGCTCGTCTTTTCTTTTTCTCTCTTTAAACCAAAAAAAACGTCACTAATCCAAACTTGATTTCATATATATTGGCACAATAATCCACACACCTCCTTCGAGAACGAACCCGCATTTATTCGGTTTTACGTTTTTCTTAAAACGTAACGCTTAATACTTGCCGCTCATACGCGTTTTTCCTAAAACGTGTACGAAAAACCCACATCAAATTTTGGCGCCGCTGCCGATGAGGTGTTTAGTGTGCCATTATTAGTATCGTGTTTGTGTGAGTAGTGCGTTTTTTCTTTTAAATTTTTGGAAAGCGTATATAACGTACATACTCATTTTTGTTATTTTTCTCTATTATAGTATAATATCCAAATAAATCGTGCTTAATTTTCCTAAATTAAACACAAATCAACCTTTTACTATATTGTAGATATATTGGTTTTCGTTTTTATTGTGAATATATTATTACTATATTGTACTACGTAAGAACAATAAATATACAAGTACTCCAAAAGCGTGAAAATGCAACCTTGATTCGGGATTTCATCACTTGATCATTGTATTCGAATCTAAAGCAAAAGTTTAAAGGCAAAATAGATAAATACTTTCGCGAGGCTTAATTTCAATTAACACAAACTATAAGGTGGGTATAAGGCGGTTGTATTTCACGACCTAAGGGAAAAAAGCTCTTAAGTGCTTAGCGCCGCCTCGTTTCCCCCGCTTGCTTGTGCGTGTTTTGAGAAAGAGGGCTAATCGAGGGTTTGCCGCCCAAGTATGTATACTATATTTGCTTGTGTTTTCAAGATTAAACCCTCTTGAACGTTTTGGTGTTCCACCAATGTTCTAAAGTCATCGAAGGCGTTCACTCCACGTGATCGTTTTCATTCTTTGAGGCTCCTTTAATCGAGAAGATCGATTCGAGGGGAGATTTGTAGATTTGTGTCTACGTAATACATTCAAAAATCAAAAAAAATTAAAAAAGAATCAAAAACCAAAAAAAAAATTGAAAAATCGAAAAGCCGCAAAAAGAATCTTCTTTGCTAACCTCCCATTCTACGCTTAGTGCATGCGCACTCGATCGAAGGATTATTCCAATTCTAGCGAAGCTTCGAATCGACACAATCATAATCGAAGGAATCGACGACGTAGACGAGAATTAGAAACCGACGTTCCTAATATCGTTGTTGAAGAAACCGTAGAGGAGATGGCCGACAATCGTTCGATGATGGAATTGCTCCAAGCGCCCACCGAGGGATATGGAGACGCGATCGTAATTCCCGCTATCGAAACGGAGAATTTTGAGATTAAGAGCGGAATGCTTTCGTTAATCCAAGCTACGAAGTTTCGAGGCCGTGAAGCCGATAATCCTCACGACCATATTCGGAATTTTGATCATCTTTTAGCCACGAGCAAGTTTAAGAATGTCGACACCGATGTCGTCAAGCTTATTCTTTTTTCGTACTCGCTCGATGGTGCCGCCAAGGTTGGTACGAGAAAGAGCCACCTAATTCGATAACTACGTGGAAGGATCTCGTTTCCAAGTTCGTTAATTATTTTTTCCCACCGTCTAAGACGACGTTTTTCAAAAATGAAATTACGAAATTTGAGCAAAAACCGAATGAATCTTTTAGAGACGCGTGGGATCGTTTTAAGGAGTTGCTTAGGCAATGTCCTCACCATGGTTTTTCCGAGTTGCACCAAATTGATACGTTTTACAACGGTCTTAATTTTCAAGAACAAGATTCGTTGAATTCCGCCGACGGTGGCAACTTTTTGTGTAAAACTCCGAAAGACGCTTTGATAATTATCGAAAACCGATCCAAGGTTTACCAACTCCGCAACGCACCGAGTGTTGCCAGTGTCGCCAATGTTAGTAGTTCTAATCGCGACATTGAGAGGGTTGATGCAAAAGTCGACAAGTTGACGAATGTGTTTACGTCTTTTCTCGTTGAGATGCAAAAGAAAGACGCTCCCGCTACGGTGAAAGCGGTTGAGGTTTCGTGTACGTTTTGTGGTGGACCTCATAATTATTACGAGTGTGCGGCTACGGATGGCCAAACGTCGAATGTGAGTGCGTTAAATGGAAACAACAATTTTTCTAATCAAAATAACGCGGGTCCATCACAACAAGGCAATTATAACCAAGGCAACAATTTTCAAAATCGTAACAATTTTCAAGGAAATAATCAACAAGGAAATTTTTCGAATCAAAATCAAGGTTATAATCAAGTTCGTAAAATAACTTGGTAAAATCGAGACAATAATCAAAACTCGAATTTTTCAAACAACAACAATCAAGGCACCAATTTTTCAAGTGGGAATCAAAACAATTTTCAAAGAAACAATCAAAACCAAGGGAACTTTAATTCTAATCAAAATAGTTCGTCAAACGATTTTCAAAATTACATGAAAACAAATGAGGCTAATATGAGACGATTAGAGGGAGAAATTGATACTTTGAAAAACGACTTTTCTAATACATTGAAATTGCAAAACACGAAGATTGAGCAAGGGCAAATTGATATTAAAAAGATGTTTTCGGCCATAATCAACAAGTCCTCGGGTGCGTCATCGAGTTCGTTACCTAGTGACACCGTTGCAAATCCGAAGGAACAATGTAAAGCCGCCTCGTCTCGTGAGAAAGGTCGTGTGATTACCCCTAACCTTGAAGGATTCTGTGTTGTTTATTCTTCTCAACCCTCGACTTCTAAGACGTCTTCTTGTTCTAAAGTCGATAGGGTGAACGTGGCGACTAAGGAAAAGAGTGCACACCCTCGTGTACCTCAAATTCCATCCACGGTTCAAAAAGAGAGCTTTGTCGACCTTACCAAAGTAACCCTTGAAGAAACTTGTGCATCGATCCTTCTTAAAAAACCCAAAAGGCGTATGCCGAGAAAGGAAGAGGATCCGGGCCAATTTCTACTACCTTGTGATTTTTCCGAGATTAAGGGATGTTTAGCCCTTGCCGATTTAGGTGCTAGCATCAATCTCATGCCTCATTCTCTATGGAAATTGAAGAGATTGCCTTCACTTACCCCCACGAACATGACAATCGAGCTTGCAAATTGTACTCCACTTATACCAATTGGAATAGCCGAGGATGTCTATGTCAAAGTTGGAAAGTTTGTTTTTCCCGCGTATTTCGTTATATACGATTACGAGTGTGACCCTAAATGTCCCATTATTTTAGGCCGACCATTCTTATCAACGGATCGAACCGTAATCGACGTTCACGAGGGGAGACTTACTATGAGATATGGGGATGACAAAATGGACTTTTTCGCTAGAAAATCCCAAGTTTTTAATGATAATGAAAAATCCGAGGTTTCAAAACCTAATGATTCAAATCCTAATGATTTCAAAATGTTCACTTTAGCGGAAAGAATGAGGCTTAATGCATGTTTTGAAAGAATTAAGAAAAACGGTTTTAAAGATGATGATTTTAATGATAAAGAGTACGTGTACCTAATTCAAAAGGGTATGTGTAAATTTATGGATGAAAACTCACTTTGGGATGTTTTTAGCGAAACAAGTGAAACACCAATTCCGAAGGGCGACGTTAGTGCCATCACGACAATAACCAAAATGGACTCGTCTTCACCACCTTCGGAGGACCACGTCTTTGAGGCTTCAGCTTCTAACTCCATCGAAGTGCCTCCTTTGCCTAGCCCAACACCCGTTGAGGCTAAAGGGTTTATCGAGATCGATCCTCTCGTCTTAGAAAAGTCGCCTAAGCATAGTCATTCGACTTGTAAGACCATGGTTGTGAATGCTCACATCGACTCTTTCTTTGACGATGACGATGGCGATTTTGCCGAGATTGATCACGTACTTCAAAATCCACATGCAATTTTTGATTCTCCTAAAAAGAAACATGTGAAGTACGATGATTACGAGTTTGATCCCGAGATTGACGAAATTATTGAACGAGAGCTAGCTCTTATGCCTTCACTTCCACCTACGAGTGAGGTCGATCTTTCCAAAATCGAGGATGAACTAAATGAGTTGGAACGTCGTATTTTCGATGACGAACCAACTCATGTGACCACTAAAAATCCAATTCTCAAGGAGTTACCTAATCAACTCTCCTCAAATGAGAATTACGTTTACCACATTCGTGAGGATTTAACTTATCAACAATCCCCACAAAAGAATGATGGTTTCGTGCTTGATCGTGATCTTTTCGAGAGAGTTTCTAAGATAATCAAGGAGGGGAATGACAAACCATGGTTTGACAAGCCTATCTTTGATGAAGAAATCGATGAGATCGACATTCATGAGGATGACGAGTATGTTGACCCCGAGGGGGCGGTGTTCTTTATTGATAAACGTTCTGAGAAATTATATAATCCGCCACCCCCTCCCACCAATGACTTAAATGTGAGGATTTTTAGCGCGACAAATTTTGAATTTGACACGCCAAATATTTTCGACATTATCAAATCGGGTTTTCATAAAGTGTTTTTAAACGACGAAAAAGGAAAAGATTTTAAAAATGTTTTAAAAGATTTTTCTACATGTTTAACTCCGTCATCCCCGCGTTTTATGAGTGCTACCACCTCGTCTACTCCTTTTGACGATGGCGTGTGTGGTTTTAGTGTGGGGGAAGCCCCAAATGTTCCCTCCCATTTCTCCACCGAGGAAGAGATTTACGATCCCGGAATTGCTTGTAAAGGGAAATCTCGGTCTTCCACCGATGCAATAAATGGAAATCGTATCTATTTGCTTGGTGTGAGTCTACCTCGAGTAGCTCATGTTTTTTACTTACCCATTGCCCCACCTTTCTACTTCTCATCTATTTTCTTCTACCCCATTGGGGTTTGTGTTGAAGTAGCGTTGTTTCGTCTTTCATCCGAAAACGAGGACGCTATCTTTGACCCTGGTATTCGTGTATCGGGTTTTTAAAGTACTCCATGTACTTTTGGGCCTTGTTTATTATGTAAGCCCCACTAAAAATGACCATACCAAGATTATCCCTAAATGATCACATTTATGGGGATTCGAGTCGAGCTTTTGACTAGGTTATCAAAAACAAGGTGCCTCGTGGGGGATTCTCATGCTTATCCTTGTAAATATTATTGCTTTCCTTGTTTAATGTAACGAGGGGACTTGTGCTCTTCCAACCTTTGTTTCGTGGTTGTTTGTGATTGTGATTTATTAGGTTCATCGTCACCATTGAAGCCTCTCGTGTTCGTTTTACGGATCACTCGAGCTTCGATCGTTGCCTTTGGAGATTCCGATATCCGATGATATCCTTTTATGTTCTAACGTTTATCTTAATAGCATAATTCATAAACGGCTTTTAGGTTATTCGTTTTATTCTTTCCATGCTCGAGATTAAGCATTCGACTTCATCTCTAGTATCGGGGTGTTTTCACCCCTAGACTCGAAACATTGAGGACAATGTTTAATTTTAGTATGGGGGGGTGAGTAGATACTTCACCTTGCTCACGTCAACACACAATCCAATTTTCATCTTTTTGTTATCATTTTATGTAAAATAAGGCTAAAAATGGCCAAATTTTAAATTTTTTTCTAGTTTTTCATAAGTGTTTAAGACACGAATGTAGGTTTTCCGATGGTGAGAATAAGAGTAATTTTTCACTCGACCGTACGTGTTGAGCACTTAGCTTCGACTCCTTAACTTTTTAGGCTAAGTCTCTTAAATGAGGACGAGAAATGATAGAGTTATTTATTAGTCTCGTAATCATCACGATCTTATGTATAGTAATTATTAGCTTATTCTCCCAACGCTTTTGCATAATAAATTGTTAATAAATATTGATTTAGCGGTTTAGACACTATTGTTGGTTTCTAATTTGTTTTGGTAGCTTCCATGTAAATAAATTGGGAAAACATTAAGGTATCGCCAGCGTCACGGTTTTGAAGTATTGGCACCCGAATAATCGAAAGCTTCACCTAATAATAAGATTTCAAGTGCTCACCTAAATTAAGCAAAAATTTGAAGCTCACAAGGCCGAAAAATCTATGCCCAAATTGAAAGTGAATTAAGCCTTAATCTTCGAAGCTTTAAAGATCCAAAATTCACTTTAGCGTGAGGATATACGTCTTTGGCTAATAAAACCACCGATGATGCGGATAATAAAAGGCAAGGCAAGACCGAAGTCATAATAAAAGCTCCATGGCGGAGTTGAATAAAAGATGGAGGTAAACCAAATATAATAAGGCCCTTCCGTTAGGGGGCGTATAAAAGTCTTGGTAATAAGTCTCATGTTCAAAACCGTTATTAAACCGTGTTTATCGATCCTTCTTGTTGACTTAATTTTTTGACATCGTTGTCTACTAGGGCGAATTATTAATTTAATTATTTTGGTTACACCGTTAAGACTCTATTTTTAGACTTAATCTCTATTCACACATAAGTCAATGATGTATCCTCGTGATCATTAAGACAAAAATAAAATATAAGAGATACCAAGTAGGAATAAGGGAGTTTAGGTTCGTAATTAACACTCATGAGATGTGATCGTGTTGCTAACTTATAATAACAATGATCTCGTTACACGCTTAGCATGGAATTGGGTGAAAATCGAGGACGACGAAATTATTTCTAACGAAGCATTCACTTGTTCTTGTTCTATGATCCCAAAAGTTACTTTCTCGTGATGAAAACATTACATTATGTCTAAAATACGTGTAGTAGTTTATTTAAGTTTACATTTTTAATAAATGTCATCATAAAATGAATTTTGGAGGTGCTACGATACTTAATTCTAGCATTGCGTGGGGACACGACAATGGTTTAGTATGGGGTAGTGATGAGACTGTAATTATACATAGTCTCATCGTCCAAATCGGGCTTAAAACGCTTAAAATATCATCAAAATACCCAAATATATGCTTGTGTTTGTTCATTGTGTATTTTAGGTACGGATATCGTGAAATCAACAAAAGATCACAAGAATAAAGCAAAAACGAATACGGGAAACGAAGTCGCACAAAGAACCGGACCCGAATCATGATTTTCCATTCAAGTCCTTGAAGTTTGAAGATTTGTCAAGATTGGTCCTTCAAGAAATGAAGAATTGTCATTTTATACCCTTGTAAAACTTATATATTACATATGGGTCCCTAAAATGATGAGAAATTACATCATTAGCCCTTGGAATATGGTCAAATTACATTGAAGGTCCTTGTTATAAAGTTTGAAAAATCCTTGTGCCATTTTTGACAACTATGCCAAACTTATAACAAAGGAAGAAGAATAGTTGCTGAACAAACTTTAAATGAAGAAAAGATGTAAGTTCAGGGGTCATTTGTGGCCAGACAGCCAAACCTCATCATCCAATCAACCCACACCACGTCACCCCACTACCTTCATTCCTCCAACCACCAAACGCCACATCACAAGTCCTTTCCAACTCACCTGAGTCAACATCCCAGTCAAACTCCCCCACTATACTTAGTTTATTAATAACAATTATTTGAATTATTACTTAATAAACTTAAAAAACCGGTAAACACTCCCATTTTCCCTAAAATGGATTAAACACCCAGTTCTTCAACTTTAGAACCCTAATCCACCATTTCATCAAAACAAAGGGTATTTGGACGATTACTTGCAGAATACTAATTAAACCCATCACTAACCTAAATCCACCCTCAAATCCTTTCCCAACACTACCACATGGGTAGTAGGACCACCCCCTGTCCCGTCTTTTTCTTCCCAATATCCTAGACCAGACAAGATGAACGATTTGATCTTATTACTTGGTCACTACACTTTATTGGACGCACAAGATCACTCCAACAGCTGTCATCCAGTACAAAATCACATGAGGGCTTACTTTGACCAAGATTTTGAAATCAAGCAAAAGGGCATTCCTGGAAATTTTCAAATTAGGGTTTAGGGTTTTCCTTTTTTCTATATTATCTAATCATGTACTCTAGAATGATTCCTAGACTAGTATAAATACAAGCAACTTGTGCTTAGTATTTTTTTGTTCCAGTTTTTGTATTTTTCTTTCAAATTAATGAAAATGAAATGAATTTAAATATGCAATACTGTGTTCCCCTTTTATCTGTTTTTTTATTAGTGTAATCTTTATTTTAACTTGCAAAATTAGTGTAAAAGGTTCAAGAAGTTTCAGTTTTCAGAAATTCTCAAATAGGTTTTAAGACTTTTAGAAATTCAAAAATCCAAGGAAGTGAAAGTGGAATTGGGTCTTTGGTTTTCTGAAGTTTTTATCTTGTTTAAAAACGTGTTGTAAAGATTTTCAAGTTGGTTTAATTAGTGTTTTCAAAAGTCAGTTTTAAAAGATTTACTCAAAATCTTTTACTCTTTTCTTTTACCACTTACTGTAGCAATAGCTACAAGCTTGTAGCTTGTAGCTCTTGGTACTTGCAATATATTTGGTGGTTTTTGTGGTGGTTGTGCAGGTTACAAGTACAAGAAGGAGTCTCTCATCTCATTCTCGCCATCTTTTTCATTTCTTTAAGATATTGTGCCCCTTGGGTTCAGCAGTTGAACCAACAACCAAGGGTCTTGCATCCTCACAAGCTTCTCATACTCAGAAAGCCCCAAAAAAGCTGGTGGCATCCACCTTTCAGAAGGTGTGAACTCCCTTTTTTAAAAATCTTTCTTGAAATTTTGAGAATTGAGTGATTTTGCTCTTGCTTACTTGGTCATAGTTAATGTTATTTGTTTTCTTCTTAGTTAAGGCTTAAAGACTGGTTTGTGCTTGATTCACATAGGGTTAAGTTATTTTGCATAATTTAGTGTGTAAAATCTGAGTTTCTGAATTTAAGGGGGTGTTTGGGAATAGGGTTTAAGCCATATTGGTGACAGATTTGAGCTTGCATACAGTCCAAACACACTTTAATAAGTAGAGTTAAGAAATATTGGTGCTTGTTTTTCAGTTTTATAGTATAAGAAGAAAGTTTGCTTGATAAAATGAGTAGAAACATTCAGCACACTATTAATTAGGTTGTTTTAATATTTCAAGTACTCCGATCTTGGTAATCAGTAGGATATAGGTCTATCTAGGGTTTGTAGCAAGTTTTTTAGTTGTTTGGTAACATATTGAGTAAGTTCTTGGGCTTTAAAAATCATTTGTGTGCACATCACACCAGCTTACTGTTCACAGATACAACATAGCCTTAACAGTCATCTAATTGGCCATTGTTTGTGCAATTTTTGTGTGTTACTTATTGATGTTATTGCAATTATAGACTCCACACAACCCAACTGGTTGTGGGGGTGCCTTATTGTCCAATAATAAGCACTCCAAAAGCTTCCCTAAGCTTATTCATCAACTGACCCGTTTTTTATAACTATCAGTGGGAACCAATTTCCCACTGCTAGTACATTTGTTTCCCCTGCTTGACTAGCAGACAAAAGTGGCAAGGTGTCACTTTCAGTAATCTTCTTTTTTTTGTCTTTAGTGACCTTAAATAGGTTTTAGGTTTTCAAACTTTTTTCAATATTTTTCTTATTTAATTTCTGATTTTTCAGTTTATTTTATTTTTCAGTTACTGTTCATTTAGTATTTTTTAGATTAAGTAGCTATTTTTAATTACTTTTTAAATTCTGTCTTTTGTCTTTTAGTGTGAAAAGTCATTATTTTTTAGTTTTAATATTTTCATAGATTAAGAAAAACATTTTAAGATTTTTAGTTTAAAAAGATTTTACTGTTCACTTTTTAATTATTTTTTAGAATTAATTTAGTTTAATTAGGGTTTTAATATTAATCAGTTTTGTCTTTTAGTGAAAAAATTTATCTTTTTCAAACTTTTTCATTTTTCTACTATTCATTAGTGTAATTTAGGATTTCTAAAATTGTCAAACTATTTTTGGCATTATTTTATTATTTTTTATGATTATTTTAGTTTAAAAATAGTTTTAAGTGTTTTAAAAATAGAAAAATAGTTTTAAAAATTTAGGAAAAATACTTTTTAGTCTTTAAATAATATAAGTGAGTTATTAGTTCAATAAAATAATATTTTGGACATTCTGTTAATTATATTTAATATTAGGGCTTTAATTAGCATTTAAAATTGAATATTAAATTAATAAAAGGTTTTAAAGTATATTTGTTGAATTTTTATTCTTATTTATATTATTTTAGACTTGGTTTAAGCTTTTAATTAATTTTTAGGTTTAATTTTTAATTTTGTCGCGTTTTACGTAATTACGTCATCGTTTTACGTCAACGTCATAGTTTAATCGTAGTTGTAGCTCGTCTTTTCTTTTTCTCTCTTTAAACCAAAAAAAACGTCACTAATCCAAACTTGATTTCATATATATTGGCACATTAATCCACACACCTCCTTCGAGAACGAACCCGCATTTATTCGGTTTTACGTTTTTCCTAAAACGTAACGCTTAATACTTGCCGCTCATACGCGTTTTTCCTAAAACGTGTACGAAAAACCTACATCATGCAATATCTGTTTTTTGATTTTGGTGGCTTATTGTGGGTGCTAGAGCTTATCAAAGTTGGCTAAAGTGGTCATTTGCATCAGCAAAGTGACCACCTCATTTTAGTTTTGCATTTGCTATTATAGTGTATGCCTTGTTGTTTAACTGCTTGAATCTTGTTATGGTGCTTCGTGTGAGTGCTTCTTGCTATTTGGTTTGCTTATTTGCTGGCTTATAAGCTAACTGGTTTATTGGCTTTATTTTGCCAAAATTTGTCAAGGTTTGGTCAACTGACCACTTGATTCACACGGGCTCAACCTTGAGTTCTTCACAAAAGTTGCTTAAAACAAGCTTGTAATCAATCCCTAGTCATTTGGTAACATTTGGTGGACTTAGACGTTTGGTCAAATAAGCACAATTTGGCTTATTTTTCAGAACTGCTTATTGGTACATGCAACAACTTATTTTGCTTTTTCAGCCAGCTTATTGGCTCCTACAGCTTATTCTACTTGGCTTTTTTTTATTTTTCTTATTGATTATTCTTAGTTAAGCTATTTGTGAGCTTTTGCAAAAAGAATCAGCTTTTGAAACCCTCTAGAACTTAAACCCGACTATTTTGTCGTTTAGTGAAAAAGTTCTTTTAAAAGTGTGGCTTATTACTTGAGCTTTTTCAAAATTTCTTTGTTCAGATTGGTTTAGAATCTCAATAAGATGTTGTGAGTTTAATTAGAGCTTATTGCATTGGCTTATAGCTTAATGGGCAAAAAAGCCCATTAAGAATAAGCTGTTGACTTATTAAGCTATGATAACCACATTTTCACCTTTTGGGCTTTAGACTTTTGTGCTTAAAATCAAATTTTGAGTCAGACTGGTGATTTTCAGCTTATTTGGTTGAGTTTGATCTTATTGGGCCAAAAAGCCCATTTAAGTGCACTGTTTTTTATTTTAGCCCATTTGGGGGCCCAATAGGGGTATTTTGGTAATTTCACTTTCATGTTATGTTTATTTATGTTAAAATAAACTAGTTTTCATGTTTTTAGAATATTTTATAATTTTTGGATTTTTAATAATATTTTAATATTATTTTATTATTAAATTTCATTTTTCATATTTTTGCAACTTTTATATTTTTCTTTGGTAAAATATATTAAAATAGGATTTTTAAAACTCTTAGAATAAATTTAGCATCATTTTCTTAATTTTTAGAATTATTTTAATATTTTAATAGTTTTTAATCATTTAAAAATAGTTTTCCTTAGTTTAAAATTTTATAAAAATTGTTTTTAGTCTTTTTAAGTCATTTTTGAGGTTTACAAAGTGAAAAATCTTTATTGGGACTTTTTAATAATTAATTGGATTTTTAGGGCTTTAATTAGCATTTAAAAATTAATATTTAATTATATAAAAGGTTTGAAAAAGTTTTGATCATTTGTAAACTCTTAGTTTATTTTATTTGATTTTTGGACATTTTTTGGGATTTTTTAGTATTAATTTTTATTTTAGCACTTTTTACAGTTTTAAATTTAGTCATCGTAGTAATAATTTTTACGTATCCGTCATTCTATTTTCTCATCCCTTCTTTCTCAATATTAATCTCAAATCAATTACGAATTTTTCACACACTTATACCTCCTTACGAAACGAACTTTCACACCTCATTGGGTCATTAGTGTTTGATTTTCCTAAATCATCACTTAATACTTTCCGCTCATATACGCTCTTTTTCCTAAAAGACGTATTTTACCACAATCAGGTAGAATAAGAGTTAATTTTTTACTTGATGGGCATTTGAAGTCCTTTACATTCCTTAACCCGCTTGAATCAAGTTTTGCTAGACTTTTATATAGGGAACTTTAAAACGCGAAAGTCTTAGCTCATACGGGTTAAGAACAAGAACTTTTCGCAAGTTCCTATAATTGATCCTAGAAAGTCACTTATCAAGGGAACTTTAAAATGCATTCTCTAAACTTGAAAAATTCTAAGAAAGTGCAAGATCCTATAGGTGACTTGAAAACCCAAAACTTCGATTTGATATAGTCTTAATGAAGCTAATCCAAATTTGGCTTAATTTTGACTTGCACGGCTAAGTATTCACGAGTATCTTTAATTAGAGGTCTTTAAATAGTGAAGAACGAGAAGTAATAGAGTTAGACAAGTGATCATGCTAAACGTAGAACATGAAAATTTTCATTCAAAAACTCATATGTTTTTAATTGTGGCTTTTCTTCCCATAAGATCAATGCATTAGGAATAATGAATTGCAATAAGTAAGGTCGTACGATTTGAAATGTTACTTAGCTTATAGCCCAAGATCGTTTAAAAGTTGCTCGGTGTTGAATAGAGTTCATAGCCAAGGCATAACTTATTAAAGCGGGACGCGAAGATTGGTGAAGATCCAAAAAGGCCCTAACAAGGCATGAGGAGCTCTATTTTGTTGCTAAAGATCCAAGATGATGTGAAGAATTATTATTCCAAAATTAATATGAAGGATCGAGACACAAGACGAAAAGCAATTACTCCCCTAAAGATCATGGATAAAGTCTATCCAAAAAGACCCTAACAAGGTATGAGGATAAATATATCTAAGTCCTAAAAGGAATCGGATCTTTGTATATCAAAATCAAAAATATAGATTGAAGAAAATGATGAAGTCGTGGTCCAAGTATGAAGAATCTCTCAAAAACGTCAAGTGAAGAAATTCCAAAATATGAAGAGAAGAACATAATTTCAAGAACTTCTTCCGAAGGTTCGAAGTATGAAGTACATGCCAAATATCGGTTCGAGAAAAGTCTCAAATCGTGAAACGAGTTATGCCAAGATATGAACTTAAGGAGATACACGAGAAGCCGTTTTAAAAGATTTTTTCCTTTAGCTAACTATCGATTAAATCGTGCTACTTTATTTTCGAACTAATAAATACTCAAATAAGTCAATATGAATCACTTGTGATCCATGACAAATAGTAAAAAAAATTCTAGAAACCTTTTCTTTTCTTAATAACTAGGATTGCGGGGAGAAAAAGTATTACACAATTTGGACGTATGTGTAGTGTTAGCATTGTGACTTGTACCAAAAATGATCTCGTTTTTGCACTTAGCATGGAATGTATGACAATCAAGGATGACGAACTTTACTCTATGAGACATTCACTTGTTTCTATTCATTGACCCTAAAAGTCACATTCGTGATAAAAATCATACATTATGTCTTTTACACATCTTCGTAGTATTTTAGCAAGTTTTACTTTTCAATAAAGGTTAATAAAATTAAATTTTCGAGATGCTTAGATACTTTATTCTAGCATTACGTGACGGCACAAAAATGGTTTAGTATGGGGAGTGATGAGATGGCATTTATACATGATCTCATCGTTCTTTTCGGGCTTTAAATGCATAAAATGTCATCAAAATACCATATATATGCTTGTTTTTGTTTACTTGTGTATTTTAGGTATGGATACCGTGAACAAGACAAAAGATCACAAGAAACAAGGAAAAACGAACACGAGAAATGAAGCCGCATAATGAACTGGGCCCTAGTTATGGATTTCTCAAAGAAAAACCCTTGAAGACTTGAAGATATACAATAATGATCCCTCATTTATAAAGAAATGACACTTAATACCCTTGTATATTCATAATTACAAGTTTTGTTCCTTAAGTTTGTCAAAATGACAAAAAGGTCCCTCAACTTTGAAGATTTGGCAAGTTTAGTCCCTCAACAATTCTAAATTGTCAACAATGATCCCTCATGAAGTCAAATATCCAATGAAGACCTTCAAAGATGAGAAATGTCCAAGATCAGCCCTTAAAATATCCAAAATGGCAAAATTAATCCTTAAAAATACTTTGGAAAAGTATTTGGGACAAAAGTATGAAAATTGAAAGTTTCATAACAAAAGAATACGTTTACTTGGGCTTGATTTCTTGTTATACACATTTTGTCAAAGACCAAGGACTGATATTGCCACAACCAAACATTTAAACCGACAAACACGCGCCAAACACCCTGCTTCCCTTAATTTCAGATCAAAATTACAACTATTCACCCTTCTTCACCCCATAATTTACATCACTTAAACCAAAGGGTAAAACCTAATTGGCACTTCCCACGTGTGATTCACCCTTACACGAATCCTTCCACACCTTCACATCAACAATCCAATTACCCTATGGACCCCACCATTCGCGTTCACCAATAAAAACACAACTTCCTCTCTAGGGAAAACCACGTAGCAAGTTCAATGATTTAGACTCATTTCTTTGTCCTAAAGGATAAATGCACGTTTTGGATGTAATTGGATAGCTCAATACACCTCAAGCATGTAGAAGCATGCAAGGGCATTTTAGAGATCTGCTAGCTAGGGTTTTCATGTATTTTCATTCTAGAATCGTCTATTGTTGCCTATATAAAGACTCCTCAACATGTGAGAGAGCTTTGTTCCAGATTTGGCTAAGAATTTTGTGATTCCTTTTATAAGATAAAAAAGTTTATATTTTCTGTAAAAATTCTTGTAATTCCTTTTTTGTTTATAAAGTTGGTGTCTTTCTTAGCTGAATCTGAGTTTCATTTATCTATTTCTTGAGTTTTGAGGAAAGGTTTTATGTTATAAAATCCTTGTTTTCAATAATTAGTAGTGATTGTATTTGGTTCACCTTTGTTTTTTTTATCTTAGCAGGTAAAAAAGGTGGAAGCTAGTGATTGTTCTGCTACCACTTAAGCTAACACAATCCAAAGCATGGATGTATTTTTTGGAGGTGCACATCTCTAAACCTTTTTACTTTTCTGAATATTTTCATGCTACGTGATTGAATCTGAGTTGTGGTTTATTAATCAGTGGTTTAGTGGTTTAATCTTGTTATTTGGTTGTTACATGTTAGTTATTAGTGGATTTGACCTTAATTTGTGTGGTTTAGTAAACAAGTTCTTTGAAAAAAGTTGGAAATCAGGCATAAAAGGGGTGTTTGGGATTGGGTGTGTCAAGGGTTGGTTGACACAGCCTTGGGAATAAATCAGCCTAGACTTACCTTACACGTTGGTTTAAAGTATTTTCAGCTTTTACTTTAAGTATTAAGGTTTTAACCAAGTTTTCATGTGAAAAAAATGGTCAAAACATTCAAAAAGGTATAACTAGGCTGTTTTAGTGTTTGATGTTCTTAGATCTTGGAATCTGTTAGATCTTGTGCTCATTTAGGATTATTGATAGTTTTTTTGTGATTTGGTAGTCATTTGAGCTAGATCTTGTGGTTTGAATTTCACTTATTGGCCAACTAGTTCAGCAATAGGAGTTGTGTTCATCAATAAACAACTTAGGGTTCAAAACCAGATCTAATCATTGAACCAGTGCATGGAATGAGTTTCTTTGTGTTTAATTATGCTTTATTGAGATTGTGTATGCTTTTGGTGCAATCTGGTGGGCTTATTGTAGCTTAAACTGTTTATTTCATTGGTCACTGTTCATTTATCATACTTGTATCATATATGGGGATTGTTTAAAGTAATTGTATCATTTGGCTAGATCATATTGTGTTTAATTGCTTTATTGTGACTCCTTACAACCCATTGGTTGTAAGGGTGACCTTTTTGTCCATTAAATCCAAGTGAAACTCTCTAAATCATCAAGTCAAATAGTCAAAGCAGTGGGAACCCTTTCCCACTGCTGCTAGCCACTGCTAGTGTTATTATTGGTTCAACTTATCAATAAGCTATTCTAGCTTATTAAAACGTGAAACAACATTAATTTGGTAATAGGTCTTCATCATTTGACCCATTTGTTCATTCTAGAGCTTTTGAGCTGTTGACTTTAAGGTTTGACTAAAAACCAACATGTTTTACTTTTACATAAGTGCTTATTGACTTATTCAGCTTATTTGGCTTTGCTTATTGGATTTTTCTTGATTGATTTGTCTTAATTAAGTCATTTAGAGTCTTTTGCAAGTTAAATCAAGTTCTGAGGTGGTCTAAAACTCTAAGTCAACTATTTTGTCGTTTAGTGAATTTGTACTTGGCTTATTTCTGGCTTATTGGTTGTGCTTTTTCAAAATTTCTTTTCACATATCTCTTAAGCATCCCAAAAGAAGGTTGTGTGTCAAATTAGAGCTTATGGCATTGGCTTATAGCTTAATGGGCCAAAAAGACCATTAAGAATAAGCTGTTGTACATTTAAGTTGTGATAAGCTCATATTCAGCAATTGGGCCTTCAGAGTTTTGTGTTTAGAATTGAATTTTAAGCTAGACTGGTGATTTTCAGCTTATTTGGTTGAGTTTGATTTTATTGGGCCAAAAAGCCCAATAACTTGGACTGTTTTTGTTTTTAGCCCATTTGGGGGCCCAATAGGGTTATTTTGGTAATTTCACTTTTATTTTCTGTTTAGTTAGGTTAAAATAAACTAGTTTGCAAGTTTTTAGTAATTTTTATAATTTTTGGATTTTTATTATTATTTTAATATTATTTTATTATTAAAAATTGTTTTTAGGATTTATTTTGCAACTTTTAAATTTTTCCTAAGTCAAATACATTAAGTTAGGAATTTTAAAACTCTTAGATTAATTTTCTCATCATTTTATTAGTTTTTAGAAGTATTTTAATATTTTAATAGTTTTTAATCATTTAAAAATAGTTTTCATTAGATTTAAATTTCATAAAAATAGTTTTTAGTTTAATTAAGCTATTTTAGAGTTTTACAAAGTGAAAAATATTTATTTGGGCTTTTTATTAATTATTTGGATTTTTAGGGCTTTAATTAGCATTAAAAATTTAATATTTAATTAATTAAATGGTTTGAAAAAGTTTTGATCACTTGTAAACTCTTAGTTTATTTTTAGCTATTTTTGGTAAATTTTTGGAATTTTCTAGAATTTATTTTTATTTTGTCACTTTTTACGGTTTTTCGTTTTATCGTCGTAGTGTAATTTTAACGTATCCTTCATTCTAATTTCTCATATTTTCTTTCTCTCATATTAATCCAAAATCATTACAAGTTATTCACACACATATACCTCCTTGGGAAACGAACTTATTTGGGTCATTAACACTTGATTTTCCTAAATCATTTGTTTAATACTTACCGTATTTACGCCTTTTTTCTAAATGGTGTAAGTTACAACAACCACTCTTCTTCTTCTAAACCTTGCAATACTTCTTTCTCTCCTATTGCTTACTGGAATGAGAGTTTCTCAATCGATCCAATTACCGAAGAAACAGAAGGTCTTCGACCACCACCTAAACCTTGCAATATTCCACCTCTCAATGACCTTTCTTCTTTCCCAAATCTTACTAGGCATTATGAAAACATTACTTATCCATTATCTCCCTCTCCACCACCACCTTCTCTTTTTGATGGTCCTACCCCGTCTAACGACTTTGTTTTGCATCATGGAAGCTCGTGTGATTGTTGTCTATTTCAACAAATTGAAATTGCTCATGTTGGTTTAAAGTATTTTCAGCTTTTACTTTAAGTATTAAGGTTTTAACCAAGTTTTCAAGTGATAAAAATGGTCAAAACATTCAGCAAGGTATAACTAGGCTGTTTTAGTGTTTTTAGATCGTGTAATCTGTTAGATCTTGTGTTCATTTAGGATTATTGATAGTTGTTTTGTGATTTGGTAGTCATTTGAGCTAGATCTTGTGGTTTGAATTTTACTTATTGGCCAACTAGTTTAGCAATAGGAGTTGTGTTCATCAGTAAGCAACTTAGGGTTTAAAACCAGATCTAATCATTGAACCAGTGCATGGAATGAGTTTCTTTGTGTTTAATAAAGCTTGATTGAGATTGTGTGTAACAACTCGAATTTTTGTGTTATTTTAACGAGACGTATACATTACATGATGTTTCGTTTGTAATGGTTTGTGTCGTAGAAAAATATTGTTTGAGCCTTGAGAATACCCGTATCCACTACTATATAACTTGTGTTATTGAGTTTCGCGTAGGACGTCGAATACGTGTAAATTAGATTCGAAAATAATGTTGCATTATCGAAAGGTAACGAGTTAAATCTTATGTACGTCTTAACCAATCCTTATGAGTCGTCTATGAAAAATCTTTCATGGGCCTAAGGTTATGTCGGGCTAACTCTTAACGGGACATGAGGATTCTTTTGATGGACAAATATTGGGTATGCCATATTAAGCCAAAGCCCACTGGTGGTTTCAATCCATCAAAAGCTAGAAATAAAACTTAGGAACAAACAGTTTTATTAATTTATCCAAACCCTAGTCAAACAAGGTCAACAAAGAAACCTGGGCATATTTTATTAGTCCACTCACTACTAGCAGCCAACACATTGTCTGAAACTACTAGCAGCCAACACACAAATAATCTGAGCATACATAAAAATTACAGTTCCTGCCTACACAAGCAGTTTTTGAGCACACATTGCTAGAAGAAAGCACCAAGCTTTAATCAGCCGAGTCCAACCTTCCTTCCTGTCCAACTAACGCCAAGCCGAAACCCCACAATCTTTCCATTGTGAATCTTCTATATACTCCTTTTCGCATCCATAACATGTAGTTGTGCTTGACCATATAGACCACCTATGAAACAAATTAAACAGGATTAGTCACTTAGGAAGCTATACAAGATTTACAAAAAAAATTGAATTAGCATTAGAAATAGCACACATTAACCCACTGTAAAATTTATGCGAGACCCTTAATCATCAATCACCAACAAAAACATGAAATTAATACTATATTTTGTACAGAAACATTAGCTAAACACAGATAATCAATCGGTTATGAAAACCCCCAAATCTTATAAACCCTAAATTTTATAAAACACTTTAAAACTCTAATTAAACCTTAATTAAACACGAATCTATCATTTAAATAGATAAATAAACAAGATTTAATGAAACCCTAAATCAAACGAAACCCTAAATTGATTAATCCGTCCAATTAATACAATTAACATGATTTTATTAATGAAAACGTTAATTTAACATATGAATACGCAAGATCTATTGAAATCCCCAAATTGCCAGAAACCCTAATTTGTAACTTAATTGAATCCGAATCAAACCCATCTAATTGAGATCAAAACAAACGTTTTTATGACAAGAAACCCATGTATTTTCGAAGTATTACAAGAAGAACACAAGATCTTAATTTATAAAAACTAAATAAGTATGAAACTTATCTTTTTGAAGAAACGAATCGTGGATAACAAGAAACCCTCATCAAGAATCAGATTTAGAACTTAAAGAGATGAAAACCCAGATTATTCGAATCAAGAACCGAACCAAGAACACTTTCTCATGATGTTTTCAAATCAGATTAATCATAGGAGTGAGATTAATTGATAAAAAAGAAGGTTTTATGTGTGATGGATAAACCAAGTATGAACCAGAGAGATGTATAAGTTTGAGAGAGTAGTTTGGGGCGGTGTGTTTGTGATGTGTGTGTTTTGAAACACGTAACCCACCAAAACAGAGTAATAACTCTCTGTCTCCCCATCTCTTTGTTATTAACGCCCAACATGGGCTGGACCAAACCTAAATGGGCGAAACATATGTGAATTAGATATTGGGCTGAGTTATGTGTGACACCCCGGGTAGGGTTAAAATACGCAGAAATATCCACGGAGATGTCATAAGGGCAGATCGATAGCATATAGTCCGTAGAGCATAAGATAAAAGTAAGTTAAATCAGATTACATGTTTATTTTAACAAATAAATAAATATTGTCTTAAACATGGTGGAGAGTGTTTATTTGAGTTTCCCAAATAGAAACCCTGACAAGTCCTATGATGCAGATTTCTAAGATGCTGGAGGCCATGCACACACCACGTACTAGCTTCATACTCCTGTGCAATACATACTAACGGGTCAACATGAAGTTGGTGAATTTACAGATTTTAACAATTAATTAGTTTGGACATACAATAATCATAGAAGTAATAATGCACAAAGCATTCTTACTAAAATGTAAATAACATTTGTTTATTATTAGAAACTGAAGCTTAACCCCATAGTCCTCAACAGATGAGGACGTAGTGTCTTACTAAAAGACACCCATTCTTGTTCCAACATGGTATACGTCTGTTGTCCCGGCCAAGGCACAGTGAGCATGACTCACCCAGACGGGGATGTTCAATCCCTAATAGATCTATTTATAACATTCAGGCGATTTACAACAATTTAACAGTTTCAATAGTAAGCAATCATAATCCAGTTTATACAATCCAGTCATGTCCAATATATGTTTGCATATTTTCTTTCCCAAATGGGAAAGTTTTATCAAAGTTTAAATGGGGCTGTAAACTCACCTAGGAGTAGGCAATTGATTGTTTAACACGGGTATCCAAATAAAGCTCACACCAAAGTTATGCCTTTCTTGCCTAAAAGTACCACAAATGATCTAGGTGAACAAGGTGGTTTGAGATCTACTCAAAATGATTAAGAATACCCTATGTATAAATCAAGTCGTGGCCTAGATGGCTTATCTAGGGCTTGTTTATTGTGAATCCAAGGGAATGATACTTGATACTAGTTATTTTGCATGGGTTCTATAAATTCTCTCGGTATCCTCTCGAATTGATCTCGGCTCTAAGTGGGATGATTTGTTCTTGGTTAATGAAAAGGTGTTGGTTTGTTTATCTATTGTAAACTAATAACAATTAATTAAGTGTCGAAGAGAAAACTTAAAGCTTTAAAAGATTAAACTAAAAGACGAGCTTAAAAATAAAAGTTTGAAAAATGTTAAAGATTATACTAGAAAAATAAATGGACATTCAATAAAAACTAACACTTGAAAAACTTTGTGAAAAATAAGAACTTAATTGGAAACTACTAAAAGAAAGTAAGAACGGAGAATAGCAAAACAACTCAATCGGAATAACCAAAAAAATGGGTGTAATCGGAATGTATTCCGATCGAAAGATCGGAATGTTGAGAATCTATATTGATCGGAATATGGAAAAGTAGGCAGCAATCGGAATACTATAAGCTATGCAGATCGGAATGTCCTAAAACTTGTTACAATCGGAATGTTTGAAAATTAGACTAATCGGAATATGTTGAAAAAGGGGCAAATCGGAATACATGAAATGAAACCGGTCGGAATACTCTAAACCCTTTTCCGATCTGAAGATCGGAATAGAGGGTGCTGTTTGGTCGGAATATCCGATCAGAAAAGGGCTTTGCCCTTTCCAAAAATGGTGCAAATTCGAATGGAAAGCAAAGGAAATAAGCTTATGGAATAAGCTAACTCCCAAAACTAGCTCGAATCCAACAATAAGCTGATCAAATAAGCACTAAGAACAACTTTTCTAAACTCAAAATTAACAACTTATAAATCGAATTAATTAAAAGATGAACTTTTCACAAAAACTTTCAAAAGTAAATAAGCTAAATCAACAAATAAGCCAATAAGAACAAGGATCTCAAAGCTTATTTGTGTATAAACTTAAGGAAACATAAAAGAAATCAACTTTTTAAGCACAAATCATTGATGAACCACACGGATCATACGAGATTTGTACCAAAATCAATCAAAATCAAAGAAAGGAAGGATGAGATTAAAGATTAAAAGCTAAAAACTTGAACTTGATTAATGAAAGATAATACAAAAGTTTGATCTTGAAAGAGAAAAAGATGAAATCTAGTGAGAGAAAGTTTAGAACTTTCTCTCTCTAAAGCTAAAAAGTACCTAAAGACTAAGTGTAAAACTAAGTGCCAATTTTTGTGAAGTAAAGTCCTATTTATAGGCAAGTCTTGTGGGCTTTGTGAATGGGCTTGGTTTTGGGCTTCTTTTCTTCTTCCTTCTTTAGTCTTCTCGTCTCTTTAAATAAACGTTTCCGACTTTGGATTTTGAGAAGTGTCGGTGAACAATTCCAACTCGTCTTATAATCTTTTATTTAATAGACTCGAGTTCTTCGACATATATGAATCTTCCATCTTTGGCTCTATTCTTCGATAAATCTTCAAATAGGCACAATGACTTCAAATCTATTGCATCTCTTGGACAGTAGACTTCGTCATGAGTCTTTTTCCTCGATAAAACCCGTGCAATCCCATGTTTTCTTCAATATTCACTCGGTTGACTCTGAAAACACAATAAACACAAAAACCACGCATAATCCCAAACAAATGATATTAAATACGTGTTTTGGTTTTGTTTTAGCCAGAAATAAGTGGTAAAAGGATGGGTGTTTTCACACCTATTAAATCCCCTATAATTAACCATTGCCATGCCCTCATGCAATGCTTAGTAACAAAGCACATTTACACTTTTCTCATAATCAATCAACCTTGGCCTTATTAATATACTACTAAACAAAAATGAAAGTACTAAGAGAAATTAAAACTTTAAAGTAAACAAAAGGATGGAAATAACTTGCAAAGAGATCAAGGACTTACATTAGGTCTTTGGTGCTGCGAAGATTTATCACCCTCAAGTTTCACGTTCCCCAAACTAAGCTTAAAAACGAGATCATTGTTATTATAAGTTATCAAATCAAACACTTACACACATGGCTTAATTAAATGCTTAAACTCCCTTATTCCTAGGTGTATCTCTTATATTTTATTTTTGTCTTAGAATGATCATGAAGATGCATTTTTGGACTTATTTAGTTAGTTTATTTAGGCTGAAAGCAAAGTAGGACGATTTGATCAATAGTTAGCTAAAGGACAAAATCTCTTAAAACTGCTTCTCGGGATATCAAAAAGTTCATATCTTGGCATAACTTGGTTCATGATTTGAGACCTTTCTCGGGCCGATATTTGGCATGTACTTCATACTTCATATCTTGAGAGACGTTCTTGAGATAATGGTCTTCTCATCGTAATAGAGTTTCTTCACTTGGAGGCTTTTGAGGGGTACTCCAACTTTGTTGACCACGACTTCATGATTATTTCTTCAATCTATAATTGGGATTTTGAGATACAACGCTCCGCCTCCTTTTCGGACTTGGATCTATTTATCCTCATACCTTGTTAGGGTCTTTTGGGATAGACTTCTCCATGATCTTTATGGGACTTGATTGCTTTTCGTCGTGTGTCTTGATCCTTCATATTGATTTTAGGAATAATGCTTTTCACATCACTTTGGATCTTCAGCAATAAAATGGAATCCTCATGCCTTGTTAGGGCCTTTTCGGATTCGCCAATCTTCACGCCCCGCTTCATAAGTTATGCCTTGGCTATGAACTCTTATCATTACCGAGCAACTTTTAAACGATCTTGGGCTAGAAGCTAAGTAACTTTTCAAATCGTACGACCTTACTTATTGCAGATAAATTATTAGCAAGTGATGGGAGAATAGGCAAATAATTACACCAAGTGAGCTTGCGCAAGAATACCGACTTATAATTGACTCTATCATTTCTCGTTCTCCACAATTTAAAATCTCAAGTAATGAGACTCGTGGATACTTAGCCTAATAAACCAATTAAGGTCTACATGGTTAAGGATACTAGCTAGAATAAACTTGAATAAGTCTATTCGGGGTGAGTCAAAATAATCGCAACGGCCTAATATGTCAAAGACTTCTAAACTAGCCACACCACTTTATTAATAATTTTGAATTTATTACGGGATATATACATATGAAAGCAACGAGAAAAATTTAAAAATTACGACTAAATGGCCAAAGTTAATTAAAAATTTGAAAAATGTTGAAAAAGATGATTTTCCGGTTAAATGAAGGCATTTCATGGAAAAGTCCACTTAAAACTTCGATAGAAGTCTCCCCTATACTTAAGATAAACGTTGTCCTCAATGTTTAAGCATTTGGGAAAAATCTCCCCTACACTTATAACATTGTGCACGTTGGTTAAATCAAGTTAAGGAAGAGACGACTAAAGTGATCAATTTCAAATGTGAGTATGAAGAAAATTGAATCACGATAGTTGAGAGATAGAACCGGATTTCGGATAACACGGGAGCACGGTTCTTCAAAGGTTCCAAGAGTGCATTCATCCCTGTAATCACATGCACACAAAAACAAACACCTATACAGGTCCCCCTACACTTAGGAGGTTAAAACATAAAAAGATAGATACTCGGGCTGCCTCCCGAGGAGCGCTTGTTTTTTATAACCGAGTCACGAGCCTGACTCGACCCAAAATTAGTTCATGGGGAACGTGGTGAGGGATGGAATCATCTCCTGAGAGATGTCCTCACCAAAGTACAGCTTTAGACGCTGGCCATTCACTTTGAAATTGGGCCCATTTGGCTGAGAAAGCTCAATGGTCCCATATGGAAAGACTTTGGCGACGGTTAATGGACCAGACCAGCGGCTCTTCAACTTGCCAGAGAAGATCTTCAACCGAGAGTTAAAAAGTAAGACTTGATCACCAACGTGGAACTCTCGGTTCTTGATTTTTGCGTCATGAAGGATCTTCGTCTTCTCTTTGTAGATCAGCGAGTTCTCATAAGCTTCATTCCTCAGTTCGTTGAGCTCGTTGAGTTGAATCTTGCGATGATCACCAGCTTTGTTGATGTCGAAGTTAGCCCACTTCAAGGCCCAGTGCGCCTTATGTTCTAGCTCGATGGGAAGGTGGCATGCTTTCCCGTACACAAGACGATACGGTGTACAACCGATCGGGGTCTTATAAGCAGTACGAAAAGCCCACAGAGCATCATCTAACTTATCGGCCCACGTGGCACGATGCTCTCCCACAGTACGCTCCAAAATTCGCTTCAATCCACGGTTGGATATCTCGGCTTGCCCATTGGTTTGGGGATGATAGGCGGTGGAAAGACGGTGATTGACACCGTACTTAGCCATGACTCTTGCAAATTGATCGTTACAAAAATGAGTCCCGCGGTCACTGATAATAGCATGAGGAACACCGAATCTAGCGAACAGCGATTTCAAAAAGTTACAAACCACCCTTGCATCATTAGTAGGTAAAGCTTTGGCTTCAACCCACTTTGAAACGTAGTCAACGGCTACAAGGATGTATTTGTTTCCTTTAGATGAAGGGAATGGCCCCATAAAGTCGATACCCCAAACATCAAAGATTTCACATTCTTGTATGAAATTTTGAGGCGTCTCGTCTTTATGAGTGATCTTGCCTTGTTTTTGGCAAGCATCACAATGTTTAACCATATTGTGAGCGTCACGATATATGGTGGGCCAATAAAATCCCGAATCAAACACTTTTTTGGCGGTGTAGTTGGGACCAAAGTGACCACCAGTGGGTCCTTTGTGGCAAGCATCAAGGATTTCTAAAGCTGCCGGTCCATCAACACATCGGCGAATAATCAAGTCAGCACATTTTTTGAATAGATACGGGTCATCCCAAAAGTAAGTCTTAATGTCATTAAAGAACTTCTTCTTTTTCTGGGATGTTAACCCGTCAACGAGAATTCCACCCGCCAAGTAGTTTGCAATGTCCGCAAACCACGGGGTTTCATTAGCAGTCGAGTTGATAGACTTAAGGTCTCCAAGGGAAAAGAATCATTGATTTCTTTGTTCGGATGATCCCCCTGGTAAGGATCCTCAAGTCTACTGAGATGATCCGCGGCTAGGTTTTCAGCTCCTTTTTTATCGCGAATTTCGATTTTAAATTCTTGGAGTAGCAAAACCCAGCGAAGAAGTCTTGGTTTGGATTCTTGCTTTGTCAACAAGTACTTCAGCGCGGAATGATCGGTGTAAACGATTGTGATGGAAAGGACAGGATAGGGGCGGAATTTTTCAAAGGCATAGACAACAGCTAAAAGCTCTTTTTCGGTTGTCGTATAATGCAATTAGGCCCCCGTCATTGTCTTGCTAGCGTAATGGATTGGTTGGAAGTGTTTGTTCACTCTTTGTCCCAGAACCGCACCAATAGCAAAGTCACTAGCATCGCACATCAACTCGAAAGGCAGCTCCCAATTCGGGGTAACCAAGACGGGTGCCTTAGTTAGCTTATCCTTAAGCGAGTTGAAGGCTTCAAGACACTCTTTGGAAAAGATAAAAGGAGTATCTTTTTCCAAGAGGTGGGTCATCGGGCGAGCGATTTGAGAAAAATCTTTGATGAATCGACGGTAGAAGCCCACATGACCAAGAAAACTTCTCACACCCTTCACGGTTGAAGGTGGAGGCAACATACGATAACATCGACTTTAGCACGGTCTACTTCAAGACCGGATTTGGAAATCTTGTGTCCTAGCACGATGCCTTCTTTTACCATAAAATGGCATTTTTCCCAATTCAGAACAAGGCGAGTGTCTTCGCACCGCTTAAGCATACGTTCCAAATTGGCAAGGCAAGAAGAGAAGGAATCCCCGAAGACCGAGAAATCATCCATGAAGACTTCCATGGTTTGTTCAACCATGTCATGGAAGATAGCTAACATGCACCTTTGGAAAGTCCCGGGGGCATTGCATAAGCCAAAAGGCATTCTTTTGTAAGCAAATGTGCCATAGGGACAAGTGAATGTTGTCTTCTCTTGATCTTGGGGATCGATGGGTATTTGAAAATAACCCGAGAAACCATCAAGATAGCAGTAATATTCATTACCCGCTAAACGTTCAAGCATTTGGTCCAAAGAAGGTAGAGGGAAATGATCCTTTCTCGTGGCATCACTGAGTTTGCGGTAGTCTATACAAACTCTCCACCCAGTAACGAGACGAGTGGAAATCAACTCGTTGTGTTCATTGGGAACAACGGTTATTGCGCCCTTATTGGGCACACAATGGACTGGACTAACCCATGGTGAATCCGAAATAGGGTAAATCATACCCGCATCAAGAAGTTTGATAACCTCTGTTTTGATGACTTCATGAATTTTTGGATTCACCCTTCGTTGGCTTTGAATTGTGGGCTTAAAGTCGTCCTCCATGAGAATTTTGTGTGTGCAGAAGTGAGGATCAATTCCATGAATGTCGGAGATTTTCCAAGCAATAGCCTTCTTATGATCTTTAAGCACGGCGATGAGGCGAGTTTTCTCTTCATCTTTCAAGTCTTTTGCAATGATAACTGGCGACTTCTTCTCTTCTTCAAGGAACACATACTCAAGATGGGGCGGCAACTCCTTCAGTTCTAAATCCGGGGGATTTTCGATGGGAGGCGTTTTCAAGGTCGGAGCATCGATAGCAATGACCGTGGGAGATGGTGGAGAAGGATTGTCTTCGTTGAGAAGGTTTTCAAAGAAATGCATGTCTTCATCCCCATCGGTGGGAGAATCATCAGTAGCTAAGTTCACATCTCCCATGGTGGCTTCAAGATCTGTCCAAAAGAAATCACTTTCTCCAAATAGAGACAGTGATGAATCAATAGAGGAAACGGTTTCAACATTGGGAAGAGAGGTAGGAATACTCTTACAAGCATCATTAAAGTGTTCTTCACAAGCCTCATCCAGAACGTCAATACAATTAACACTCTCGTATGAATAAGGTTGTTTAGACAACTTTCCCATGTTGAAGACGATTTTATCGTCACCCACTCTCATGATAAGCTCACCGGATTCAACATCCATGAGAGTGCGACCGGTCCTCAGGAATGGACGACCAACAATCAGTGGCACACGAGGGTCCATCTCGTAGTCGACGACGACGAAATCGGCAGGAAAAGTGAATTTGTCGACTCCTACAAAGACGTCTTCGGCTATCCCCACTGGATAAGCAACCGTACGGTTAGCTAATTCCAGAGTCATTTTGGTGGGGACTAGCTCAGGGAGAGATAATTTCTTCCAAACGCTTAGAGGCATTAAATTAATATTGGCACCTAGATCGGCTAGGGCCAGAAATACGTGTTTTGGTCTTGTTTTAGCCAGAAATAAGTGGTAAAAGGATGGGTGTTTTCACACCTGTCAATACTACTAATATTTTGTAGTAAAGATGAGACAAGGATGTTGGTGGATTTAATGAACAACTTTGGATTATTATTGCTTAATGCCGAATGATTTGAGAGAGAAAGATAAAGAGAGAATGAGATTTGGTTGCATGAGAAGTTGAGAGAATGCATGTGTGTGTGTTTCAGCTTAAAGGGAGAGATAAGGGTGAAGGCAAAAAGCCATGATTGCCTTGGTAAGAACCATTGTGCCATGTGTTGGCTTTTACAAAACCAAGACAACCCTTCTTCTTCCACATATGGGGTGTCGTGTCTAGCTAGCCACAAAGGAGGGTAATGGGCTTTGGTTTAGGCTCATGTTGGGCTAGTACATAAAGAGTATAGTCTTGGGCTAGTCCAAGGAGGTTAAGAACATGTTTGTGGTATACACCCTTGCCCACACCTACACGGCTACATACACTATGTAGCATGTTTTTCCAACTTTGAATAGTGTTGTGTGTATAGCCAAGTATTGATTATACATTTTTATCATTTGTTCTCCTAGTCTTAAGTACAAGGTTTGAGCTATGTAACTTATTTACAATAAGTGTGAATGTAAAGGTATAAGTACCTAAATGAACAAGTTCACACTCAACCTATAGGAATACACATGTGAGTATGTGTTCTAGGATTAATGGTGAAACTTCATCACATATAAATCATGGTAAAATCATAGATTTTACAGCACCTCCCCGTTATTTTATCTTTGTCCTCAAAGCTACTAAAAACCTAGTTATCTTCAAAGTAAGAGATGTTCTAAGTACATGATTTGTTTCAGATTTCCTCTTAGGTATGGATGGCGGCACAACACGAAGTGGTCCACACCTAGGTTGTTCTTATATGCCTAATCTGGCATTTATGGAAGCTTCAAGCATTATAGGTGAACAGAAGAGAATGTAAAGAGGTCTTTACCCGGATTGCACTATACATCCGATTGAGCAGTAAAAGAGACTGCTGCTGTAGACGGGTAGGCGAGGAATGCAAAGAGATCTTTATCCGGATCGTACTATACATCCGATTGAGCAGTAAAGGAGACTGTTGTTGTAGATGGGTAGGCGAGGAATGCAAAGAGATCTTTATCTGGATCGCACTATACATCCGGTTGAGCAGTAAAGGAGACTGCTGTTGTGGATGGGTAGGCGAGGAATGCAAAAAATCTTTATCCGGATCGCACTATACATCCGATTGAGCAGTAAAGGAGACTGCTGTTGTGGATGGGTAGGCGAGGAATGCAAAGAGATCTTTATCCAGATCGCACTATACATCCGATTGAGCAATAAAGGAGACTGCTGTTGTGGATGGGTAGGCGAGGAATGCAAAAAGATCTTTATCCAGATCGCACTATACATCCGATTGAGCAGTAAAGGAGACTGCTGTTGTGGATGGGTAGGCGAGGAATGCAAAGAGATCTTTATCCGGATCGCACTATACATCCGATTGAGCAGTAAAGGAGACTGCTGCTGTGTATGGGTAGGCGAGGAACTTCCCAATGGGTGTTGTAGTCGTACTTTTCTCGGATCTGGGAGAGGACCATTAATGCTGTGGATTTGTTTAGGAGGGCAAATCCATTGCAAATGGTTTCTGATATGAGGAGGACGTGCCAGCTTGTTTTATCCGCTGGGGAATCCGGGGACACACTAATTCTACATCCTGTTCATGGGTGAGATACAAGTTATATCTCCATACCCATGGATGTAAAATTGGGGGTTGAAGGTAGAACAAACATGTTTATCTCTAACCCTTCCCATATTAGCAGCTTTAAGAAGAGACTCACGATCTTTATCTCAGGCAGCGAGGTACAAACATAAGTTAATGGTACTAAAGTTTCTACCCAACAAGGAGGTTAAGACTGTTGTCTATTGCGTTTGCATAAGAGGTTGCAAGGAATCTGCTTCCTTTGCCGTAAGGCTGAGAGAGAGGGGCGCAAAAAAGAAGTACCTCAAATGGTGGAAATAAAAGAAGATACCATAAATAAAGAAGTGTGCGCCTTGCAGGGTGTCACAACAAGGGTCATGCATTCATTATTACTGGTTCAAAATTTTGTATAAATTTTGACTTCTAAAGAGTGGAATTCTCATCTCCCAGCATCTAGTGGGTGATGGTATTGTCGAACTAATTGGACCCGAAGAGAAAAGAGTAATGTCCAAAAGCATAGGACATTCATCATCTCCTTACGGGGGATGCCGAACGTAGCCCTACAAAGTACACCCGTTGTGAGTTGGGTGTGCCTTTCAGGTTTTATGGTTGTCTAGGTGGCGGAAGTAACCCTACAAAATACACCCATTATGGGTTGGGTGTGTCCTTCAGGGTTGGGCAGGGAAGAAACGGGTTAAGGAAACGGGTCACACTCGGACCAAATATTCTTTAGCCCGTTGGTGCTAGAGATGACACTAAATCTAGTGTTATCTAGTGTTAACTATACCGGGGTTATGGCTCCCTAGTATAATCAAGGTTTCATCTCACCAAGGTGCACAAACCCATTTTTGGCTATAAGGGATAATCACATGTTACTTGCCAGTCAATTTGTGCTAAGAACGACATTAAATTATCAAGGCTTTCCAGGATCTGATTGGTATAAGACGGCTGATTCGGAAAGTTTTTAAGGAACAACCTCGGATGAGGGTGTTTAACCATCATAACTTTTTCGTCAACTATCCCACAATATAATAGGAGCCTAGAACTATCCGGGGGGGGGGGGGGATTTCCATTACCTTACTAAATTTAGCAATTGTAGTGCCTTGTCCTACACATGTATCAGACAAGATAGATGTATATCATTTTTTTAGTAAGAACGTACCAGGTGCGATGTTGGGGCCTGGGTTTGTTGGGGCATTGCCGGCCATGTACACTTGCGAAGGAGCTCCCTTGTCGTCCTTATTCTGATTGGCCCTCTTGGGATAATCAAGTCTCACGTGCCCAGGGGTTCTAGAATCGTAACATACCACGACTTTCTTCGGCCCGCTACCGCTCCCACCAGTGGGGTTTCGGTTTCCTTGTTGCCCACATCCACTCCCTCGTCCGTTGGATTTTCCCCGGTTGCTGTTTCCAGGATTGGTGTTGGGTCGACCTGGGTAGAAAAATTGCTTGGACACTCGCGAGCAAAGTGGCCTCGTTGGCCGCACTTGTAGCATCCTTGACATTGTTCTCCAGCAACATGGTGGTAGTGCACTTTGGACACTAGGGTTTTGTCCCTGAGTAGTTCTTGGTGCATGTTATGGGGGTAGTGTCATCTGCTTGCCCAACGTTTTGCTTTTTGGAAGGTTGTTGGTGCTGGCTACGAGAGTTTTCATCGGATTTCCTCTTTTATCTATTTGCCTCTCAGACAGATTGCGGGCTTGTTTGTTGATCAGCTCAGTCGCAAATTCCATGGCACCTTCAACAGTGGTGGGTCGTGAACCTAGCACACTGTCATGAATGTTGTCAGGGAGTCCACTGACATACTTCTCAATCTTGTCACTCCTTAGAGGAAACATTCTGGTGCACATCAAGCTTAACTCTTGAAACCTTTGGTTGTACCAAATGATATCATTGTTCTTACACTTGAGATCCCACAACTCGACTTCCAACTTCTTCATTTCTCCTCTGGGAAAGTACTTTTCAGTCATTCTTTCCTTGAGGTTGGCCCAAGTGAGAGCATAAGCCGCATCATGTCCAAGGATAGCGACCACAGAGTTCCACCAGGTAAGGTCACTCTCAAGTAGGGTGCACGTGGCAAATTTTACTCTGTTCTCGTCAGCACAACCACTGATGCGGAAGTCTGTCTCTAGTCTTTCAAACCACTGCATCAATTCAACAACTCCTTCTTTACCTCGGTAGTATGAGGGTTTACATTTCAAGAAGTCGGGGTAAGAGCAACCCCTGTTGGTGTTATTTCTGCTATCGTCGGAGTTTGGATCATTGTTTGTATTTGGGTTAGCTCCTCTGGCTGCCATAGCTGCTGTGATGCCTTCACTTGTCATTTCCCGCAGTTGTGCGACAGTGACATTTCGTGTATAATCATATACAAAATGAGATTATTAGTTCAAGCATTAGTACAGTTTTTATATAATTTGCACGAAGAAACTTATGCACTTATTTCATAACAAATTTGGCCAACCTGTTAAGATCTCATAATATAATACATTGCACAACAGATATAATAAAGAGAGTGATTACATGTTATTTCCATGAGAAATTTAATAGTCATCTTAGCATAACACAATCTAAGTCATAGGCCGGTCGAGCCTAATCCAAATTAATGATACACACAGTATTTAAAAACATCATATCCCAAAGTTACATGTCCCAAAAGAAAGAAAAGATAAAGTATGGGAATACATCACAAAAGCTAAACAAGAGATAAAAGTACAAATGCCCTATGTCATGATAGTCGGGATGCAACCCGTGAGCTTATCATGACATACAAGAAGTCTAGTACGTCTATGTTAATCCTGCCTGGATGGTCCACTAGATGATGCCGGGGCTGACGGTGCAGATGAAGCTGGTAGGGCTGCAGAATTTCTCCTGGTGTTCCATAAAGTCCGAACTGTCGTTCGGGTCTCCTTGAGCGTATGGAGTGCAGACAGTAGCTGGTTCCGGAGCCTATCGACGACCCCTCAGAGATAAGCCATCTCCCCAGTAACGCCATCATGTCAGACAGTGGCGAGATCAAAGAAGATGGACAAGGATTGCTCCTGAATAGCAAGAGCAGCATGGGTCTGATGCTGCAGACCTTCCATGACCTGAATGCACTGGTGGAGGCGGCAGTTCTCATCCAGTAACCACTTTAGTGCCTCGTCCGTCCTAGCCTGGATGCCCTTAGTAGTCTGGAAGTCTTCCCTCCTAGTGCGGAAAAGAGTGTCGATACGCTCATAGATGACAGCATAGATCTGTTGACTGACTGTCAACTGGCTGCGGAGGTCAGATATCTCTCGCTCATGGCGTGCAGCCAATGCGGAGATCTGGGCCTGGATGGGATCGACACGTGTTGCCCCCGAGCCTTCCCCGACCTCATAAGTAGAGACGGGCGTGGGTCCGGAGAAATAGCCTGATGAAAAGGATAGAGGCATGGAAGATGGTATGCTAGAAGGGAGCCGGTCCTCTTCCATAGAGATTGGGGCCGGTGTGGCTGATGCTGAGATAGAAAATGGGTCCTCTAGGAGTACAACTTCGGTGGCTGGGTCATCCTCTGAATCTGAGGCTGACAACCATCCACACTGCATCGATCGTGGGGATGAACAGACACCTAGAGTAGGAGCTACTCTGGGTAGAAGAGTCGTAGATGTAGTAGGCGGAGTCATGATGCTCTGAAATAATATCATTTTAAGTTTGAATTGAGTATAAGCTTAAAAACAAAGAACAATATTATTTAGATTACATGCTTTATGAAATATATCCCCTTTTTAAACAATTATTAGAATGTTTTAGGGTTACAAATATTTATACTTATAATATATATGTACTATCATGTAAGTAGTTCATTTATCAATTAGTAAGTGTGAAATTTAGTTTAATATTACTCATATTCGCATTTCAGTATTTTACTATATAGTGTAAAATTTTCAAGTTTAGCACATCTAACTTATAGCAATACCTTACTAAACAGTATTAATAATCAAGTGTAGTAAACATATATATATATATATATATATATATATATATATATATATATATATATATATATATATATATATATATATATATATATATATATATATATATATATATATAAACATATATATATATATATATATATATATATATATATATATATATATATATATATATATACTATAAGTTCACATAGCATAAAATGCCCTAAGATCTATATGCTTAACTAAGACGGTCCAAAAATAAAATCCCATAAAGAGTTTTATAAGTTATAGTCCAATTTTAAATAAAAGAAAAATCATTTTATTTTTGCTTTATTTAAAAATTTATCTGGTTCTCTATAACTAATGCTCTGATACCATTCTCTGTGACACCCCGGGTAGGGTCAAAATACGAAGAAATATCCACGGAGATGTCACAAGGGCGGATCGATAGCATATAGTCCGTAGAGCATAAGATAAAAGTAAGTTAAATCAGATTACATGTTTATTTTAACAAATAAATAAAAATTGTCTTAAACATGGTGGAGAGTGTATATTTGATTTTCCCACATAGAACCCCTGACGAGTCCTATGATGCAAATTTCTAAGATGCTTGAGGCCATGCACACACCACGTACTAACTTCATACTCCTGTTCAAAACATACTAACGGGTCAACATAAAGTTGGTGAATTTACAGATTTTTACAATTTATTAGTTTGGACATACAATAATCATAGAAGTAATAATGCACAAAGCATTCTTACTAAAATGTAAATAACATTTGTTCATTATTAGAAACTGAAGCTTAACCCCATAGTCCTCAACAGATGAGGACGTAGTGTCTTACTAAAAGACACCCATTCCTGTTCCAACATGGTATACGTCTGTTGTCCCGGCCAAGGCAAAGTGAGCATGACTCACCCAGACGGGGATGGTCAATCCCTAATAGATCTATTTATAACATTCGGGCGATTTACAACAATTTAATAGTTTAAATAGTAAGCAATCACAATCCAGTTTATACAATCCAGTCATGTCCAATATATGTTTGCATATTTTCTTTCCCAAAAGGGAAAGTTTTATCAAAGTTTAAATGGGGTTGTAAACTCACCTAGGAGTAGGCAATTGCTTGTTTAACACAGGTATCCAAATAAAACTCACACCAAAGTTATGCCTTTCTTGCCTAAAAGTACCATAAATGATCTAGGTGAACAAGGTGGTTTGAGATCTACTCAAAATGATGAAGAATACCCTATGTATAAATCAAGTTGTGGCCTAGATGGCTTAGCTAGGGCTTGTTTATAGTGAATCCAAGGGAATGATATTACTAATGATTTGTAGTAAAGATGAGACAAGGATCTTGGTGGATTTAATGAACAACTTTGGATTATTGTGGCTTAATACCGAATGATTTGAGAGAGAAAGATGAAGAGAGAATGAGATTTGGTTGCATGCGAAGTTGAGAGAATGTATATGTGTGTGTTTCGGCTTAAAGGGAGAGAGAAGGGTGAAGGCAAAAAGGCATGATTGCCTTGTTAAGAACCATTGTGCCATGTGTTGGCTTTTCCAAAACCAAGACAACCCTTCTTCTTCCACATATGGGGTGCCGTGTCTAGCTAGCCAAAAAGGAGGGTAATGGTCTTTGGTTTGGGCTCATGTTGGGCTAGTACATAAAGAGTATAGTCTTGGGCTAGTCCAAGGAGGTTAAGAACATGTTTGTGGTATACACCCTTTCCCACACATACACGGCTTCATACACTATGTAGCATTTTTTTCCAACTTTGATTTAGTGTTTTGTGTATAGCCAAGTATTGATTATACATTTTTATCATTTGTTCTCCTAGTCTTAAGTACAAGGTTTGAGCTATGTAACTTATTTACAACAACTGTGAATGTAAAGGTATAAGTACCTAAATGAACAAGTTCACACTCAACCTATAGGAATACACATGTGAGTATGTGTTCTAGGATTAACGGGTGAAACTTCATCACATAAAAATATGGTAAAATCATGGATTTTACATTATGGAATCTTGTTGACCGGACTGGCAAATCCTTGTGCTCCGAGTTATATATACTTGGGCTGGGTAATTAGAACCGGACTGTGTATTCCCAATAACGAAATATATTAGTACATTGTTTAAACTTAAAGCCCACTAAAAACCGTATGTACGTTTTCGAGTCATTATAAACCAAAAACGTAAAGCCAAGCACAACTAGGAAGACTTGCATTTTATTGTAAATTCATAGTCGTCGTAACAAGATATTTATACTTAATCTAGGTCGTGGATAATGTGGTCGTATTCTGAAGCTTTCTTGCATTATCATCCATTTGCCTAACTTACGAGGTGAGTTTATAGCCCCACTTTTATTTGTTTTATCACTTTGGGGTGAGAACATTGCTTGTTTTTAACGGATGAACGTAAGTGCCTAAACTCATACGTGCCTACATGATGTCTAAGTAGCGATACCCCTAGATGCTTTATCCCACTATCATGAACCGTTAATTACTTTGTGTAAGCACAAATGTTATGGATAGATCTATTGGGACTGGCCTCTCTATCAATTGTTCGTAGTGTGACCAAATTAGATACAAATACATTTGAGGTTGTTACGAATGCTTTGGGGTAGTATTTGCTTGGGCACGCTCTTATATAAACTTGTTGGTACGCTTAACGCTTCGGTGTCATGAGCTTAGACGTATGATATCATGAACGTATGCTATTTTGATAATAATCTTGTATTTGTTATAACATTATTTATCGGTTGCCTAACAAAAATCTTATGGTTCATCACACTACTTATACTTAAACCTATAAACTCACCGACCTTTGTTTTGACGTTTTTAGCAATGTTTTTCTCAGGTGTCAAGGCGGAGGAGTGACGTGGTTGTGCTATGGAGATCAATAAAAATTATCATTATTTAACTTTGAGACTTGCTTTTAATGTATGACATTTGGAAACTCAAATTATGTTAGCATGAGTTGTAAAACAATTTCCTTTGGAACCTCTTTTATTTATGATTGAAAAATGACTTTTGTTTGTCGTTCTTGTAGCTATGTCTCTTGGTTGTCATGATAGTCACATCCTTGTGTAAAACACACATGGGCTAAATTGAGGTTGTGACAGATTGGTATCAGAGACATGGTTATAGAGAACTAGGTTACTTTTATAAAAATCATTTTTACAAAGGTTTTGGTCAAAAATGAAATTTTGGAAAAAGAGTAATACTAGACTATAACTACCTCCATCTCCATAGACCACATAATTTCGCGCCTTCGACAAGTAAGTTGTAACTTTAAGTTATATCATTTCATTGTTCTTAGTACTCTACTAAGTAAATTCCTAAAAGTATCAAGTAACGTAATTTATGACTATATGCTAAATGGTTTGTGCCATGCTACGAGAATACAAAATCGATGTTTATTTCGACACTACGTGAAACTCTGTGCTAAATGGTTTGTGCCATGATATATGAATATAAAATCGATGTTTATTTCGACACTACGTGAGACTCTATGCTAAATGGTTTGTGCCATGCTATACGAATGCAAAATCAAATTTTTATTTCAACATTACTTGAAACTCTATGCTAATGGTTTGTTCTATGATATACGAACGGAAAGCTTAATCTTATTTTGACGCCACTATAAACTCTATGATAAATGGTTTGTGCCATGTTATGTGAACGCAAAATTGATATTATTACATTATTTAAAAACCCTACGTTAAGTGGTTTGTGCCATGCTATGCGAATACAATATTAATCTTGTATTAACAAGTCTTAAAACTTCTTTTGTGCTAAATGGTGTGTGCCATGACAAACTAAAACTTCAACATATTGCAAAATTGATTTATTCTTAAACATGCCTTTCTTGATTTGGCAGTGACATGTCTATCTCGTCCAAAGATTCGTTGTACTACTTGAGCTCATCTACGGATGGAGCACGACGCGAGTCTGCTACTAGTGGTTCTTCGCCACTATCATCTACTCGAGGAGAGCCAAGTGCTCATGCACCTACTTGCGCGTCACCACCACCACTCATTTGCTACCAAAGGCGTGGCAAGGAACCAATGGTTCCTCCCTCCACATCCTCATCTCATGCCCCTAGGGCCCCTCGCCAAAACCGTACCGCGAGGATGTCCGTGAGAGCCTCAGTGTTTGGGAAGAGGTTGGCCGCTAGACGTGTGAGCTCTACCCGCACTACCCGTAAGTCTTCAATGTCACCGTCCGTGAGAGTGCCCCCAAGGCACGATGCCCCTCGTCGACCCACTATGCCTATGCCACCCCCACCTTGCGGCTATAATGGAGCCGAATGCTCCGCGGCCGCCGAGGCTCGTGTAATGCCCCTCATCGTTTTGCTAGGCTTGCTACATTACGAGGCAAGGTGACCCACGTGCTTCGTAATTTGGGTGGTTTGTCTCATGAGTCATTGGTTCGACTCGAGGCTTGTTACGAGGCGGTCATCGCGGGTTTGGGTAGGAATGTCCCACCCCCACCCGACCATTTCGCGGTACTAGCTTGGAGAGTCGAGGACCAACATTACGAGATCGGAGCTTTACGCACTCTTTTACATAGGGCCTTGATTGATTTATCTGAGAGGATTTCCACCCTTGAGCATCGTTTCTATTAGATCTATGTATGGTTCATCTGTGTACACTATCATTCCAAATTTTCCCTCCATGTGTTGTAATCCCTAAGAATTCTAAAACTATGTGTTAACTCTTTGTGTTTCCTTTTTATCATGGAATGAATTAATTGTGCACTACATAACTTGTTGATTATCACTTCATTTGATGCTATATCGTGTTTTGTGACATACACTCTAGCCGTTAAACTTACGATCCTAACCATGCCATGAACTTTGATGTGAGTTTAGGACCATGGCACCAAAAACCCGCAAGAATAGAGTCGATACAACTCCTGTCGCACCTATCACCGTCGACCCATCGGTTTTGAGTCAAATGATCGCCGATGGAGTTGCCGCCGCTCTTTCCGCCAATGAAACAAGTCCAAGCACGCAAGAGGAGACTAATCAAGTGCCAATTCTGGTACCTCCTACTCGTGCATGTTCATACAAGGAGTTGTGTTCATGCTTCACAAGTACTTTTAACGGCACCGAAGGTGCCGTGGGACTTGCATGATGGATTGAGAGACTTGAGTCTCAATTTAACGTAAGAAATGTTGCCGAAGGTGACAAGGTAAAGTTTAGCTCTAGCACCTTGGTTGATGGTGCACTAACTTGGTGGAACATCCATGTGAAGGCCGTAAGTTTGGAAGCGGCCAATGCTACTCCTTGGGCTCATTTCAAGGGAATGCTTCTCAAAAAGTATTGCCCTAGAAATGAGATGAAAAGGTTGGAAGACGAGTTGTGGAACCTCCGTGTACATGGAGTTAACTCGATGGCTTACACTCAACGCTTCCAAGAGTTGAGGTTGATGTGTCCCGAAATGATACCAAATGAGACACGAGCCGTGGAAAGGTACATCGTTGGACAACCGCCTTCAATCTGAGGTGACGTCATCTCTTCAAAACCCAATGATTTGAACAAAGCCATTGAAATGGCGGATGGTTTGATGGACTCAGTCACCTTGGAAAGTGGTGATAGCAAACGAAAAAGGGAAGGAAACCATGGCCCCAATCATGGTGACTACCCTAACAAACACCAAGACGTGGTAAAGGTGTTCAACGTGAACGGTGGATCCGGTTACCAAGGAAAACTACCGTTTTGTGGTAAGTGTGGTAAACACCACAATGGTGCATGTGGAGGCACATGTCACAATTGTGGGAAAACCGGTCACTTCGCCAAGGATTGTCGAAGTGCACCAAAGCCCACGAACCAACGGACTCCTACCACTCCAAATGCTCAATACGCAGATGTCACTTGCTATGGTTGTTGTGAAAAAGGTCACTTTAAGAATAGGTGTCCTAAAGCTACAACTCAAGGCCGAGGAAACCAAATCCAAGGCAACAACAACAACCAAGCTCGTCGACAACCTCGTCAAAACCACGATAATCCAAATGGGCGGAACAATGGGAATCAAACGGGAGCACCGAGATGTGTGTACGCGCTATGTGCCGAAGCGGCCTTTCAAGACAACAACGTGGTCACTGGTACGTTTCTCATCAGTTACATCTATGCTTCTGTATTATTTGATTCTGGTGCCGATAGAAGTTTTGCCTCCATTACCTTTAGTGAACTATTAAATGTGAACCCCACTCCATTAGATGTCGACTATAATGTGGAATTAGCCGATGGTAAATCGATCACTACAAACACCGTACTTAAGGGTTGTACCCTAAGCCTCCAAAATATTCCTTTCATCATCGATCTTTTACCTATCGAACTTGAAAGTTTTGACGTTATCGTTGGTATGGATTGGCTATCCAAGTAACATGCGGAGATAATATGCCATGAGAAACAAGTCTGTATTCCCTATGGAATCCGAACCCTAACCATCCCCGGTGAGAAGAACGGTGTGAAAAGCCGGGCTAGTTTAAATGTCATCTCATGTACTAAAACCCAAAAGTACATCCAAGAAGGTCGTCCTATTTTTCTTTTCCAAGTCACTAGCAAAAACGAACTCGAACCAAAGGAGAAGAAAATTGGAGACGTACCAATTGTTTGCGACTTTCCCAAAGTTTTTCCCGAAGACCTACCCGGGCTACCTCCACTTCGCCAAGTGGAATTTCACATCAAATTAACCCCCGGAGCCGCACCCGTCGCGAGGGCACCATATCGTTTAGCCCCGGCCGAAATGAAGGAACTAGCCGAACAATTAAAAGAACTTACCGACAAAGGTTTTATAAGACCGAGTTCCTCACCTTGGGGAGCCCCGGTTTTATTTGTGAAAAATAAAGACGGATCGTTCCGTATGTGTATCGACTATCGCGAATTAAACAAACTCACTATAAAGAATCATTACCCTTTACCAAGGATCGATGATTTGTTTGATCAACTTCAAGGTTCGAGCATTTATTCAAAGATTGACCTTAGGTCGGGTTAACACCAACTTAGAGTTCGAGAGGAAGACATTTCTAAGACGGCGTTTTGAACCCGATACGGTCACTTTAAATTCCAAGTCATGCCATTTGGGTTAACCAATGTACCCGCGGTATTCATGGACCATATGAACCGCGTGTGTAAACCTTATTTGGACAAGTTCGTGATCGTGTTTATTGACGACATCCTTATCTACTCTCGTAGTAAGGAAGAACACGAGGAACACCTAAAGAAAATTTTGGAATTATTGAAACAGGAACAATTATACGCCAAATTTTCAAAGTGTGAATTTTGGATTCACACGGTACAATTCCTTGGTAACGTAGTCGATTGTAGTGGTATTCATGTGGATCCCGCTAAAATCGAAGAGGTAAAGGATTGGGCGACTCCTACCACACCTATGGAGATTCGCCAATTCCTTGGACTTGCCGGCTATTATAGACGGTTTATTGAAAGATTCTGAAAAATCGCTAAGTCTATGACGGAATTAACTCAAAATAACAAGAAGTTTATTTGGGGAGACGATCAAGAAACTTCTTTCCAAAATTTAAAACAAAAACTTTTCGACACGCCCATTCTCGCGCTACCCGAGGGTAGTGAAGACTTTGAAGTATATTGTGATGCTTCAATTAAAGGTCTAGGCGCGGTTCTCATGCAAAGGAAAAAGGTCATAGCTTATGCCTCTCGACAACTAAAACCGAACGAAGAAAAATACACTACTCACGATTTGGAGCAAGGCGCGGTTGTCTTTGCTCTAAAATTTGGAGACACTACCTCTACGGAACTAAGTGTGTAGTTTACACCGATCACAAAAGTCTTCAACATATCTTAGACTAAAAAGAACTCAACATGAGACAACGACGTTGGTTGGAACTACTTGGAGACTACGATTGTGACATTCGTTATACCCCGGGAAAAGCTAACGTTGTAGCCGATGCTTTGAGTAGAAAACCCCGTGAGCGACCTCTAAGGGTTAGAGCCTTAGTGATGACTATTGGCTTAAACATACCCGCAAAAATCTTAGAAGCCCAACGAGAAGCTATTAAGATAGAAAACATCGATAAAGAAGAAGCCGGTGGAATGATCACCAAAAATCTCGTTGCACGTACCGATGGAACATTGTGCCTTGACAATAGAAGTTGGTTACCTCGTTAAGGTAATGTCCGAGAATTAATCATGCATGAATCACACAAGTCAAAGTACTCGATCCATCCCGGATCGGACAAAATGTACCATGACATGAAAATGTTCTATTGGTGGCCAAACATGAAAGCCGACATCGCGACTTATGTTGGTAAATGCCTAACTTGCGCCAAAGTTAAGGTTGAACACCAAAAGCCTTCCGGATTAATAGTCCAACCTAGGATCCCGGAATGGAAATGGGAACGAATTACTATGGACTTCATTACAAAATTCCCAAAAACGTCCGCGGGATACGACACCATTTGGGTCATCGTCGATCGCTTAACGAAATCTGCACATTTTCTTCCGATGAAAGAAAACGACAAAATGGATCAATTAGCACCATTATATGTGAAAGAAATCTTTTCTAAGCACGGTGTACCAATTTCTATCATATCGGACCGAGACGGTCGATATTGCTCAATATTTTGGCAATCTCTCCAAGAAGCGTTAGGAACGCAATTGGACATGAGTACGGCTTACCATCCTCAAACGGACGGCCAAAGTGAAAGAACCATCCATACAATGGAAGATATGCTTCGCGCATGCGTAATCGACTTTTGAAATGGATGGGATCGACACTTACCATTGGTGGAATTTTCGTACAACCATAGCTACCACACTAGTATTAAAGTGGCACCGTTTGAAGCGCTTTACGTACGAAAGTGTCGTTCACCCGTTTGTTGGGCGGAAGTTGGTGATGCACAACTTACCGGTCCGGAAATTATTCACGAAACAACGGAGAAAATCGTACAAATCAAGAGTCGTATGCAAGCGGCTCGTGATCGACAAACGTGTTATGCCGACAAGAGACGGAAACCGTTGGAATTTAAAGTCGGAGATCGGGTGATGTTGAAAGTTTCACCATGGAAAGGTGTAATTCGTTTTGGTAAACGAGGAAAGCTAAATCCTCGATATATTGGACCGTTCGAAATTATTCAACGCATAGGTGACGTTGCCTATCGTTTGGATTTACCTCAAGAGGTTAATCGCGTGCATAATGTGTTTCACATTTGCAACTTGAAGAAATGCTTATCCGACGAAACGCTTGTTATACCTATGGACGAAATCCAACTCAACGACAAACTTGTGTTCGTAGAAGAACCCGTCGAAATTATGGAACGTGAAGTTAAACGACTCAAACAAACCCGTATACCTATTGTTAAAGTGCGTTGGAATGCATGCCGAGGACCCGAGTTTACTTGGGAACGCGAGGACCAATTTAAAGCAAAGTACCCTCATTTGTTTACTAATGTGGCGTCGACATAAATGTATCATTTGTTTTGCTTTGCGGACAAAGCCCTTTTTAGGGAGAGCGAATGTAACAACTCGAATTTTTGTGTTATTTAAACGAGACGTATACATTACATGATGTTTCGTTTGTAATGGTTTGTGCCGTAGACAAATATTGTTTGAACCTTGAGAATACCCGTATCCACTACTATATAACTTGTGTTATTGAGTTTCGCGTAGGACGTCCAAAAGGTGTAAACTAGATTCGAAAATCATGTTGCATTGTCGAAAGGTAACGAGTTAAATTTTATGTACGTCTTAACCAATCCTTATGAGTCGTGTATGAAAAATCTTTCATGGGCCTAAGGTTATGTCGAGCTAACTCTTAACGGGCCATGAGGATTCTTTTGATGGACAAATATTGGGTATGTCATATTGGGTCGAAGCCCACTGGTGGTTTCAATCCATCAAAATCTGGAAACAAAACATAGGAACAAACAGTTTTATTAATTTATCCAAACCCTAGTCAAACAAGGTCAACAAAGAAACATGGGCATATTTTATTAGTCCACTCACTAGCAGCCAACACATTGTCCGAAATTACCCAAAATGAGTAGTCATAGACTTGCCAAACCCAGATTTGTTCAAACCCTAAGCAAAATATACCAGGATATATACTATCCTAAGCATACACAGCCCAAAACACAAATAATCTGAGCATACACAAAAATTCCAGTTCCTGCCTACACAAGCAGTTTTTGAGCACACATTGCTAGAAGAAAGCACCAAGCTTTGATCAACCGAGTCCAACCTTCCTTCCTGTCCAACTAACGCTAAGCCGAAACCCCACAATCTTTCCATTGTGAGTCTTCTATATACTCCTTTATACATCCATAACATGTAGTTGTGCTTGACCATATAGACCACCTATGAAACAAATTAAACGGGATTAGTCACTTAGGAAGCCTTACAAGATTTACACTAAAAATTGAATTAGCATTAGAAATAGCACACATTAACCCACTGCAAAATTTATGCCGAGACCCTTAATCATAAATCACCAACAAAAATATTAAATTAATACTATATTTTGTACAGAAACATTAGTCAAACACAGATAATCAATCGGTTATGAAAACCCCCAAATCTTATAAACCCTAAATTTTATACAACACTTTAAAACTCTAATTAAACCTTAATTAAACACGAATCTATCATTTAATTAGATAAATAAACAAGATTTAATGAAACCCTAAATCAAACGAAACCTTAAATTGATCAATCGGTCCAATTAATACAATTAACATGATTTTATTAATGAAAACGTTAATTTAACATATGAATACGCAAGATCTATCGAAATCCCCAAATTGCCAGAAACCCTAATTTGTAACTTAATTGAATCTGAATCAAACCCATCTAATTAAGATCAAAACAAACATTTTTATTACAAGAAACCCATGTATTTTTGAAGTATTACAAGAAGAACACAAGATCTTAATTTATAAAAACTAAATAAGTATGAAACTTATCTTTTTGAAGAAACGAATCGTGGATAACAAGAAACCCTCATCAAGAATCAGATATAGAACTTAAAGAGATGAAAACCCAGATTATTCGAATCAAGAACCGAACCAAGAACACTTTCTCATGATGTTTTCAAATCAGATTAATCATAGGAGTAAGATTAATTGATATAACAACAAGGTTTTATGTGTGATGGATCAACCAAGTATGAACCAGAGAGATGTATAAATTTGAGAGAGTAGTTTGGGGCGGTGTGTTTGTAATGTGTGTGTTTTGAAACACGTAACCCACCAAAACAGAGTAATAACTCTCTATCTCCCCATCTCTTTGTTATTAACGCCCAACATGGGCTGGACAAAACCTAAATGGGCCAAACAAATGTGAATTAGATATTGGCCTGAGTTATCGACTCTTATGGACCAGACTAGCAAATCCTTGTGGGCCGAGTTATCTATACTTGGGCTGGGTAATTAGAACTAGACTGTGTAAGCCCAATAACGAAATATATTAGTACCTTGTTTAAACATAAAGCCCACTAAAAACCGTATGTACGTTTTCGAGTCATTATAAACAAAAACGTAAAGCCAAGCACAACTAGGAAGACTTGAATTTTATTGTAAATTCATAGTCGTCGTAACATGATATTTATACTTAATCTAGGTCGTGGATAACGTGGTCGTATTCTCAAGCTTTCTTGCATTATCATCCATTTGCCTAACTTACGAGGTGAGTTTATAGCCCAACTTTTACTTGTTTTATCACTTTGGGGTGAGAACATTGCTTGTTTTAAACGAATGAACGTAAGTGCCTAAAACTCATACGTGCATACATGATGTCTATGTAGCGATACCCCTAGATGCTTTAGCCCACTATCATGTGTAAAATCCATGATTTTACCATGATTTTTATGTGATGAAGTTTCACCCGTTAATCCTAGAACACATACTCACATGTGTATTCCTATAGGTTGAGTGTGAGCTTGTTCATTTAGGTACTTATACCTTTAAATTCACACTTGTTGTAAATAAGTTACATAGCTCAAACCTTGTACTTAAGACTAGGAGAACAAATGATAAAAATGTATAATCAATACTTGGCTATACACACAACACTAAATCAAAGTTGGAAAAACATGTTACATAGTGTATGTAGCCGTGTATGTGTGGGCAAGGGTGTATACCACAAACATGTTCTTAACCTCCTTGGACTAGCCCAAGACTATATTCTTTATATACTAGCCCAACATTAGCCCAAACCAAAGCCCATTACCCTCCTTTTTGGCTAGCTAGACACGACACCACATATGTGGAAGAAGAAGGGTTGTCTTGGTTTTGGAAAAGCCAACACATGGCACAATGGTTCTTACCAAGGAAATCATGCCTTTTTGCCTTCACCCTTCTCTCTCCCTTTAAGCCGAAACACACACATACATTCTCTCAACTTCTCATGCAACCAAATCTCATTTTCTCTTCATCTTTCTCTCTCAAATCATTCGGCATTAAGCCAAAATAATCCAAAGTTGTTCATTAAATCCACCAAGATCCTTGTCTCATCTTTACTACAAATCATTAGTCGTATCATTCCGTTGGATTCACTATAAACAAGCCCTAGCTAAGCCATCTAGGCCACGGCTTGATTTATACATAGGGTATTCTTCATCATTTTGAGTAGATCTCAAACAACCTTGTTCACCTAGATCATTTGTGATACTTTTAGGCAAGAAAGGCATAACCTTGGTGTGAGCTTTATTTGGATACCCATGTTAAACAAGCAATTTCCTACTCCCAGGTGAGTTTACAGCGCCATTTAAACTTTGATAAAACTTTCCCTTTTGGGAAAGAAAATATGCAAACATATATTGGACATGACTAGATTGTATAAACTGGATTATGATTGCTTACTATTGAAACTGTTAAATTGTTGTAAATTGCCCGAATGTTATAAATAGATCTATTAGGGATTGACCATCCCCGTCTGGGTGAGTCATGCTCACTGTGCCTTGGCCGGGACAACAGACGTATACCATGTTGGAACAGGAATGGGTGTCTTTTAGTAAGACACTACGTCCTCATCTGTTGAGGACTATGGGGTTAAGCTTCAGTTTCTAATAATAAACAAATGTTATTTACATTTTAGTAAGAATGCTTTGTGCATTATTACTTCTATGATTATTGTATGTCCAAACTAATTAATTGTTAAAATCTGTAAATTCACCAACTTTATGTTGACCCTTTAGAATGTTTTGCACAGGAGTATGAAGTTAGTACGTTGTGTGTGCATGGCCTCCAGCATCATAGAAATCTGCATCATAGGACTCGTCAGGGGTTCTATTTGGGAAACTCAAATAAACACTCTCCACCATGTTTAAGACAATTTTTATTTATTTGTTAAAAAAACATGTAATCTGATATAACTTGCTTTTATCATATGCTCTACGGACTATATGCTATCGATCCGCCCTTGTGACATCTCCGTGGATATTTTTGCGTATTTTGACCCTACTCGGGGTGTCACATCATGAACCGTTAATTACTTTGTGTAAGCGCAAATGTTATGGATAGATCTATTTGGATTGACCTCCCTATCTATTGTTGGTTGTGTGACCAAATTGGATACAAATACATTTGAGGTTGCTACGAATACTTTGGGGTAGTATTTGCTTGGGTAGCTCTTATATAAACGTGTTGGTACGGTTAATGCTTCGGTGTCATGAGCTTAGACGTAGGATATCATGAACGTATGCTATTTTGATAATAATCTTGTATTTGTTATAAGATTATTTGCCGGTTTCTGAACAAAAATCTTATGGTTCATCACACTACTTATACTTAAACCTATAAACTCACCGACCTTTGTGTTGGCATTTTTAGCAATGTTTTTCTCAGGTGTCAAAGCGTAGGATTGACGTGGTTGTGTGATAAGTGTGAAAACACTCCTCAATAATGATCTATAAATCACTCAAAACACAGTCAAACACATTATAGTTAACTGAAAATTATCAGAATTACGCGGGTATTTGTGTTTCATGTGTTTTCAGGTAAGAAGATACATTTTTGAGCAAACACACGCTTTCAAGGGATTTATCTAACAAAAGACGAAGAAAAGGGCAAAAAAGATCTAACAATGACCATAAGTGCTGATACAGGGTTTTTGCACGTATAAAAATATTAAAGTTCAGTTCTCGGTATCTTCTCGAATTGAAAAATGGATTAACTACGACTCAGTCGTTCTCTGGTAAAACAAATAGTTGTGTCGTTGTAGTAATTAAAATGTGCAAGACTTAAAAGTAAAAGACGTTAAAGTAAATCTAACTCTAATTTAAAATAAAAGACAAGAATTTAAAAGCGTGACGGAAAATTAAAAGCACTAAAAATAAATAACGCAAACTTAAAACTATCTAAGGCAAACTTAAAACGCAGCTAAAACTTAAACTAAGGCAAGACTAAGATAAATCTATGGCAAGTAAACTTAAAGTGCAATTAAGTAAAAAGGCGGGAAAAGTAAAGCTTGAAAATTGAAGAATTAAAAACAGAAACTTAAAATAACCTGAACACAACTTATCTGGAATAATCCTTCGTTCGGAATAAACATTCATCCAGAATGTCACATTCGTTCGGAATGTTCTTCTTCACTCGGAATATTAACCAAAACCTTGATCCGGAATAAATCCTTTATCCGGAATATGTCACTTATCCGGAATAAAGTCTTGATTCGGAATATTGGTCCTTGATCCGGAATGTTGTGCTTGATCCGGAATGTCGAATATTTCGGATGAAGACCTTGATCCGGAATAATTACTTATTCAGAATAAAACTCTTTGATCCGGAATATCTCCTTGATCCAGAATGTTTGGTTGATTCGGAATGAAAGGCTCATCCAGAATATTATTCCGGATGAGGGACTTGATCCGGAATAATAAATTATTCCGAATAAAACACTACTGATCCGGAATGTTAAATATTCCGGATGAACGACTTTGATTCGGAATGCAAGAATATTCCGGATGAAGGCCTTGATTCGGAATATAAAATATTCCGAATGAACGACTTTGATACAGAATATCCACAACACAATTCCTTCACTAGAACAACCTTGGCTTGATCCGGAATGTTTCTTGGGAAAAAGATCAGTAACAGACAAACGAAGAACAAGGAGAACAAAGATAATATGGATCTAATAAAAACTAAACAAAATCAACCACAAGATTAAATCAAACTAATCAATAAACATGTATTAATCATAAATAAACAATCCAAAACAATCAAACTAACAAATATAACCAAAATAATCAAAACCCACTTTAATCAATAAAAACTCAAAACATAAACATAAAAATCAAAGATTAAAGAAAAGTAGATAGGAGATGAACAATAAAAATAAAGATTGACAAGAATTAAAAGGAAACTTACTTGAAATTAAATGTATTTAAGTTGCAAGACAAGGTATTTAAATGGACATGAAATTAAATGACAAGGTAATTAAAAGTGGAAGAAATAGTTTGTCAAGCTATCCAACCAAACCAATGAAATGAAATCCTAATCTATTTATAGGGGAGGATTAGGGAGTGCTTAGGAAGCTTCCTCCCTCTTTCATCTTTTCTTAATTGCACCATTAAGTCCTTAAGTCTTTAATCTTCTTAAATATTGGACTTTAATGACTTTGTCTCGGGATTTCTTTAAACTCGTCTTTTAATTCTTCAATAAATAAGGCTTGAGTTCTTCGGCTTTTAGTAAACTTCCGTCTTTTGACTTTTTCTTCGATAAATCTTCAGAATTGGTCTTGGACTTTCGTTCTTTTTGCACTCTTGACTTCTTGACTTCGTCTTTCGTCTTTTTCTTCGATAAAAGCCCGTGAATGCCCGTGTTTTCTCCCCTTTTCACAATTTCGTCCTAAATCACAACAAAAACACAAACCACGCATAATTCCGACATAAATGACATAAAATATACGTTTTGGCTCGGTTATTATTGTAATTAAGTGGTAAAAAGGATGGGTGTTTACACACCTCTCAAATCCCCTACACTTGACCATTGCAATGTCCTCATGCAATGCATTAGTTACAAAGCACGTTTACATTTTTCATCATAATCAATCCACATTGGCCTTTATTAAAGAGATAGAAAATTATACACATTCAAAGTAAAGAAATCAAAAACATACCTTCGGGTTTTGGAAATGTCATGAATAATCATCATCCTCAAGTTTTCACTTTCTTCAAACCAAGCTTAAAAATGAGATCATTGTTATTATAAGTTAGCAAACAAACACGAACTCATGTGGGCCAATTATTCACTTAGACTCCCTTATTCCTAGGGGTATCTCTTATATTTTATTGTTGTCTTGAATGATCACAAGGATGCATTGTTGACTTATTTCGATAGTTATTAAGGCTAAAAATAAAGTGGGACGATTTAATCAATAGTTAGCTAAAGGACAAAATCTTTTAAAACTGCGTCTCGGGACCTCAAAAAGTTCATATCTTGGCATAACTCGCTTCGCGATTTGAGACCTTTCTCGGACCGATATTTGGCAGTGACTTCATAGTTCAAACCTTGAGAGACGTTCATGAAATTATGGTCTTCTCTTCATATAGGAATTTCTTCACTTGAAGTTTTGAGAGATTCTTCATACTTGGACCACGACTTCTTCATTTTTCTCCAATCTTTATTTTGGACTTTGATATACAACGATCCGCCTCCTTTTTGGACTTGGCTTTATTTATACTCATACCTTGTTAGGGCCGTTTTGGATAGACTTCTCCATGACTTTTGGGGAGTTTTTTTTTTTGCTTTTCGTCGTGTGTCTCGATCCTTCATATTGATTTTTGATAAATGATTCTTCACATCACTTGGGATCTTTAGCAACAAAATGTAGTCATCATGTCTTGTCAGGACCTTTTTGGACTCGCCAATCTTCGCATCCCGCTTCAATAAGATATGCCTTGGCTATGAACTCTAATCCATAACGAGCAACTTTTAAACGATCTTGGGCTAGAAGCTAAGTAACTTTTCAAATCATACAACCTTATATATTGCAGATAAATTTATTAGCAAGCGATGGGAGAATAGGCTCATAATTAACTCACATAAATTCACGAAAGAATACCAAACTTATAATTGACTCTATCATCTCCCGTTCTCCACAGTTAAAAATCTCAAGGAATGAGACTCGTGGATGCTTAGCCTATCAAATCAAAGTTTAGGGTTTTCGAGTCGCCTATAGGATCTTACAAATTCTTAGACTTTTTCAAGTTTAGAAATCGCATTTTAAAGTTCCCTTGATAAACAACTCTCTAGGATCAATTATAGGAACTTGCGAAAAGTTCTTGTTCTTAACCCGTGAGAGTTAAGACTTTCGCGTTTTATAGCTCCCTATATAAAAGCCTAGCAAAACTTGACTTAAACACGTTAAGGATACTAGCTAGAGTAAACTTAGATAAGTAAACTTGGGTTGAGTCAAAAGATTCACAACGTTTGAAAATTAAAACCACTTTATTAAAATTTATTCTAATAAGGAAAAAAATAACTATACAAAGGGAAAAACTAATAGGCCAAAATAGATCAAAAATTTTGAAAAATGTCGAAATATTGATTTTCTGGTTAAAATGAGGACAAATACAAGGAAAACAGCCACTTAACTTCGATAGAAGTCCCCCTAAACTTAATATAAACATTGTCCTTAATGTTTAAGCATGTGGGAGTAAACTACGCTACACTTAGGACATTGTGCACTTTGTTTAAATCTCGCTAAGGAAAAGACAACTAACGAGATTCCTATTTTAATATTGGAAATTATAAAATAGTGAATCGAAAAGAGTTTAGGATAGAACCGAGAAAATGGGAACACGGAATCACGGGTCGTCAAAAATCATCAAGAGTGGATCATTGAGCGCTCGAATCCCTGAATAGTAGAAGAGAGGAGATAGCAAACACCAACGGGTCTCCCCTACACTTAGGATAAAGAAAGCTAATAGATAGAAACATGGGTTGCCTCCCAAGAAGGGCTTGATTTTTGTTCACCGAGTCGTGAGCCTGACTCGACCTTGATTACCATAGGAAGAAGCATGAAACATATCCACCGGGATCAAAGACATAGTTTTCGTCCATCAAATAGCACAAGCTTAAGGCGAACAAGGCAAGCCAAAGAAGAATAGGCAAGGTTCCCTTAAGCAAAGATGGAGCACGGTGGAAGCAAGGGTGAAGTGGTGCAAGCAAATTTTCAATAGTTCCAAAGATTTTTCCTTTTATTTCATCAGATGGATACTGAGAAGGCTGAAGAATATCGATACTAGGGTCGAACACCTTTTCCTTTAGGGGAAAATAGCACTCAAGCTCAGCAGAATGTGAAGAAGATCCGCGAAGAAAATGCACAACCTCGTCCTAAGAAGGTGGACAAAGAGGTGTTAAATCATACGTGCTGCGGATATTGGTGTCGACCGGTTTCTTCTCCTTTGAAAGAATTTTCTTCAAATCCAAAGTAGGATTAAGACCATAACCATCAAAATCTAAAGGAGGGGCATCACTCTCATGAGGGAAGTAGGTATTGAGAAAAGCAGAGAAATCTTCCTCAAATGAGTAATCATCCAAAGTAGGATCAAGTGATGGCGGAGGATCTTTATCATGAGAAGAATCACTCGAAAGACTATCGGCCTCATCAAAATCATCATATGTGGGCATGTCGGGATACTCGGAGGTAAGATCATCATAATCATCCGAATCTGAGCTAGAATCATCATCATAAGCATCAAAGATCGGTGGAGAATCATATATGGGAGAAGGTTCCAAATTGGAGAGAGAATCATCCACATCATCTTGAAAAAGTGGATTATCAATGCAAGACTCGAATAGAGGATTGTTGTAGATGACAAAAACATCAAGCACATTAATCATATTCGTAGATTCTCGTCCATAGGATTTGCTTGTAAGCTTCCCCATTTTGAAAACTTGTGCATCATCCCCGACTCTTAAGATGAGCTCACCTTCGGCAACATCAACTAGAGCTCGTCCGGTTCTCAAGAATGGCCGACCAAGTATTAAAGGAATACGAGGGTCCATTTCATAATCAACAACGACAAAGTCGACCGGGAAAGTAAATATGCCAACTTTAATGAACACATCTTCGGCAATACCAACGGGGTAAGCGAGAGTGCGATTTGCAAGCTCGAGAGTCATCTTCGTTGGAGTAAGGTCGGGTAATGATAGTGTTTTCCAAACACTCAAAGGCATAAGATTTATACTGGCCCTGAGATCAACTAGGGCGGTAAATTCTTCGGTTTTGTTAAAGATGCAACGCAACACAAAACGACCGGGATCTCCAAGCTTTTACGGAAGTTCTTTAAGAATAACTGCAAAGCAGTTTTCATTTAAGCGTGTGTTGGCGAGCTCAATCAGCTTCTCCTTCTTGTTAAGCAATTCCTTAAATGCTTTGACAAATTTCGGCATATGGACAAGTGCTTCAACAAGGCTAATGTTGAAAGTCATTTGAGAGATCATCTTCAAATAATTCGACACTTGAATGTCATCCTTTGTGTGCATTTTGGTCTTGCCTAAGTGAGATGGATAAGGAATATTGGGGTTGGGTGGTGAAGGTTTAGGTGTAGGTAAAGGTTGAGATGTTGAAGGTGGGTTTGGTGGAGGATTCTTGGTGGTTGCTTCATCACGACGAGGCGGAGACGGTAATGGTGTACTAATACTAGGTGTGGGAGTAGTAGGGATAAATGGTGGTGGAGGAGGTGTTGATGATGGGGGCGGGATAGGTGGTCCTACTATGTTAACTCTACTACGGGTAGTAATAGCACTCACATTCGCTCGCGGATTGGTGACGGTGTTTGAAGGTAGGGAACTCGAGGTAGAGGGTTGAGTTGTGGGCAAGAAACTAGCCAGCATATTCTTTATATCATTCGTTTGATTGCTGAAGGAGGATTGGATATTATCTCGAAGCTCAGATCTAATGTCATTCCCTTGCTTGGTGATATCTCCTTTCAGATTGATAATTTGGCTCTGCAGATTCTTGATTTGCTCACCTTGGGTTCTCATTAATGCTTCAACATCGGGGTTAATGGGTGGGGCTTGTTGAGCGGGTGGGTGAAAAGGATTAGAAGCTCTTGGTGGGATTTGGTTGCTTCTATTGTAGTTGGTGTTTTGGTTTTGGTTTTAAGGAGAAAAACCGGGTGAAAGGTAGTTGTTTGATCGGTAACTCAACAAATTTCGATCCGCTTGAGGTCGAGCTTGGTAATTTTCCGGTGAATAATTACCATAAGCTGCATACACATTTTCCGGATTTCCTTGTGTAGAAGGACAATCAGTGTATGAGTGTGGACCGCCGCATGTCTCACAAGGATTGGCAACCGCTTTAACTTGATGTTGTTGGTTTGAAGCGAGAAGCAAGATATTTTTGTTCATTTCAGTCATCATGCGGGTGAATTCGGTCATGTCGGGGCTTGCTGAAGTTGAAGAAATATTAACTATCGGGTTGTTCCTTGAAGAAGCGGATGAATCCCAGTTTTTGTGGTGAGTCGTCATGTTCTCAATAAGCTCTCTACACTCCTCAGGTCTCCTTTTCATAAATGTGCCACCGGCGGCTGCATTAATCGTATCACGATCATGAAAATTCAATCCGTTGTAGAAAGTATCAATTAAGGTCACAGGGAGCATGTTGTGGTTTGGACATCTATCGATCAAGACATTATATCTTTCCCAAGCATCAAAAAGAGATTCATCGGCTTCTTGCATGAAACCGCTGATTTGATTGCGAAGGCTCGTAACCATGGATGGTGGAAATTAGCGCGACAAAAAGCGTTGAGTCATGTCATCCCAAGTATGAATAGAATTCTTCGGGAGATGATCAAACCATTTCTCGGCGTGATGTGATAAAGTATGTGGAAAGAGTTGTAGGCGAAGAACATCCATTGTGGCACCGGTGCACTTCATGCTTTGAGTGATTGTAATGAACTTGTCGAGGTGTTTGTTGGCATCATCATCAGGCATTCCTCTAAAAGGATTTGTTTGCACTTGCTGAATCATGTGGTGCTTCAACGAAAACTCCAGAGCCGTGATTTTCATCGGCGCAATCGGTCCTCCTCGTCCAAACATGGTAGGTTGATAAAGCTCCTCCATTGTCCGAAGATCGGGCTGTAGATGAACATTGTTGTTGTTATTATTGAGGTGCGGTGGATTATTGTTGTTGTTCACACCTGCCATAGCTAAATCTTCTCGAGTCTCGGGCTCTTGATAATTAGAAGATCTAGTACGCATACACCTACAAAGACAAAAGAAAACAATACCAAACACAAAGACAATATATATACACAATAAAACTAAAATCTTTTTGGATTATTTAAATTTTTAATTTTTATGGATTTTTAACAATTTTTTTAATTTTTATGGTTTTTTGAATTTTTTAATGCAAGAAAAATAACGCTCACAAGTGAACGGATACCAAAAAGCAACGCGTTTCTCACAGAAAACCGTTAATCTTTACGAAAAGAGCCGACAGCGGCGCCATTTGATACAGGGTTTTTGGCCGTATAAAAATATTAAAGTTCAGTTCTCGGTATCTTCTCGAATTGAAAAAATAGATTAACTATGCGACTCAGTCGTTCTTTGGTAAAACAAATAGTTGTGTCGTTGTAGTAATTAAAATGTGCAAGACTTAAAAGTAAAAGATGTTAAAGTAAATCTAACTCTAATTTAAAATAAAAGACAAGAATTTAAAAGTGTGACGGAAAATTAAAAGCACTAAAAATAAATAACGCAAACTTAAAACTATCTAAGGCAAACTTAAAACGCAGCTAAAACTTAAACTAAGGCAAGACTAAGATAAATCTAAGGCAAGTAAACATAAAGTGAAATTAAATAAAAAGGCGGGAAAAGTAAAGCTTGAAAATTGAAGAATTAAAAACAGAAACTAAAAATAACCTGAACACAGCTTATCCGGAATAATCCTTCGTTCGGGATAAACATTCATCTAGAATTTCATCTTCGTTCGGAATGTTCTTCTTCACTCGGAATATTAACCAAAACCTTGATCCAGAATAAATCCTTTATCCGGAATATGTCACTTATCCGGAATAAAGTCTTGATTCGGAATATTGGTCCTTGATCCGGAATGTTGTGCTTGATCCGGAATGTCGAATATTCCGGATGAAGACCTTGATCCGGAATAATTACTTATTTCGAATAAAACTCTTTGATCTGGAATGTTTGGTTGATTTGGAATGAAAGGCTGATCCGGAATATTATTCCGGATGAGAGACTTGATCCGGAATAATAAATTATTCCGAATAAAACACTATTGATCTGGAATGTTAAATATTCCGGATGAACGACTTTGATTCGGAATGCAAGAATATTCCGGATGAAGGCCTTGATTCGGAATATAAGATATTCCGAAAGAACGACTTTGATACAGAATATCCACAACACAATTCCTTCACTAGAACAACCTTGGCTTGATCCGGAATGTTTCCTGGGAAAAAGATCAGTAACAGACAAACGAAGAACAAGGAGAACAAAGATAATACGGATCTAATAAAAACTAAACAAAATCAACCACAAGATTAAATCAAACTAATCAATAAACATGTATTAATCATAAACAAACAATCCAAAACAATCAAACTAACAAATATAACCAAAATAATCAAAACCCACTTTAATAAACAAAAACTCAAAACATAAACATGAACATAAACATAAAAATCAAAGATTAAAGAAAGGTAGATATGAGATGAACAATAAAAATAAAGATTGACAAGAATTAAAAGGAAACTTACTTGAAATTAAATGTATTTAAGGTGCTAGACAATGTATTTAAATGGACATGAAATTAAATGACAAGGTAATTAAAAGTGGAAGAAATAGTTTGTCAAGCTATCCAACCAAACTAATGAAATGAAATCCTAATCTATTTATAGGGAAGGATTAGGGAGTGCTGAAGAAGCTTCCTCCCTCTTTCATCTTTTCTTAATTGCACCATTAAGTCCTTAAGTCTTTAATCTTCTTAAATCTTGGACTTTAATGACTTTGTCTCGGGATTTCTTTAAACTCATCTTTTAATTCTTCAATAAATAAGACTTGAGTTCTTCGGCTTTTAGTAAACTTCCGTCTTTTGACTTTTTCTTCAATAAATCTTCAGAATTGGTCTTGGACTTCCGTTCTTTTTGCACTCTTGATTTCTTGACTTCGTCTTTCGTCTTTTTCTTCGATAAAAGCCCGTGAATGCCCGTGTTTTCGAACCTTTTCATAACTTCGTCCTAAATCACAACAAAAACATAAACCACGCATAATTCCGACATAAATGACATAAAATATACGTTTTGGCTCGGTTATTATTGTAATTAAGTGGTAAAAAGGATGGGTGTTTACACACCTATCAAGTGCAAAGAAATTAAAGATTAGAGGACTATTGTTGCTGATTTTACAAGATAAAGGTTCAATTAGAAGAAAAGCCCAAAAGTTACAAAACCAGGGACTGCTTTTGCCAATTGTTGAAATTTTATTCCACTTGGACCAATAAGAATTCAGTTTAAGGGTGCACATGGATCACTAAAACCCACCAATCATATTTCTCAAAATAGATAGCAATCCGTGTATTCTCCTGAGAGCCAATTAGATTGCAACACGACATCTAATTCTTCATCAACAAATTCAGGGGGCTAGAGACGTTTTCAAGAAAAGGATAAAAGATCAAAGTTTCTCGTTTTGACATTCTCTACAAGCTATATAACTTAATTGCTCTCAATTTACCTCAATAGAAAAAAAACCAATTTTCTAGAAATCGGGATGAACACTTGAATCCACGTGGAGTTCTCTGATTGGTGGTGACACGTCAACCCCTCACCTGGCACTTCTCAACTCGCTATAAATATCACACATCCTCCACATTTTTGAGTTAGTTAGTAGATAATAGTTAGTGTAGGTGTGAATTTCACACACTAGATTTAGGAGTAGTTAGTGTTACTTAGTGTAATCTTTTTCTCAAATAATTTCATCATACTTCCTGTTACAAAACTTAGTTAAAGATCAGTTACATTTCAGTTCATTCATTTGTAACAAACTACACCTTTCTGCCATTAATGAAAGAATCGAGAATCGAGTTTACAAGTTTTCACTTTCATCTTTTCTCTGTTTTCAGAATTCAGTGAGATGGTTAATAGTGTTATTTAAAACTCATTTTCGATATTGTTGAATTTGATTGATCTCGAGTCAGTTTTAAGTTCTCGGTTCGGTTACGAGTTTGTTACGATTTCAGTTTAGTTGTGAGTTTTATGTTTCGTGGCTTTGGTTCAAAGATCATATCAAGCTCTTTTCAGTAAGTAAAATAGTTGTTGTTCAGAGCTTATAGCCCATAAGCTCTTGATAGGATCTTAAGCTTACTGAATATTCAGTATTAACCAGTGGGTAGAACTAATTTTACTGAAGTCTTTATTTTCTTTTCTTGATTTTGTTTTTGAGCTCATAAGCTCAAAGCTTATGAGCGATAACAAGTTTCTGTGAGTTTCAGTTAGTGCAGATTACAGTTTCAAGTTCGCAGCTGCTAGTTCAGTTCAGTAGTCATCATCTATGACATCGAAACAACGAGCTAGCCTTGATACAGTTTCCTTTCGAAGAATTCAGAAAATGCAGTTCAAAAGTGTACATTTGGCTTTGCTGATAAAGGAGCAGTTTGTAGAATTTTCTTGGACGATCTTTTCACGATTTGGATCATAGCCTACTGGATTTATTTAGTTGGCAGTTTCGGTTCAGTTAGGAAGTAGCAAAGGCAGCTCAGCGCTGACCTTCTACATCAAAGGGCAGGCTTCGGATGAATAGGTCAAGCACGTTTAAGTTTTCTGCGTATTATTAGTGTAATCTGCTAGTTATAATTTCTCGTAATAACTGTAGTATAGATGTTCGTTTGATCTGGTTGTTTTAGTTGTATTTGGTAATGTTAGTTGTTATATTGATAGAGTAAACTCAGTTGCTGCTTAATAATTTCGAATTGTAGACGTATGATTGTAAATGTGTTCTTGGTAAGTACATTAAAACATAGCAATTAGTTTTTACTAGTTTCCTTCCTGGCATTAACAGTGTGTCTGTGATAGCATTTTAAGATAGCTTAGATTTTATTTGTAGGCAGATTAAGTTCTGATAGAATATAGCTGATAGGAATTTTTAAAAAGTAGTTCATTGAATTGATTAGGAGATATTGAATTTGGTTGTGCTTAATAGTGAATTTGCTAGAATATGATTTTCGTTGCCATAATAGGATGCAAGTTTACTGATGTGAGTTTAAGATTCTGCCGATTTAGTCCTTAGTTTAGATATAGTCTATTTTACTTGTAGTCCAGTGTTGGTAGTAGTCACAAATCGTAAGACTAATAGATCAGTTTAAGTTTTGTTGGGCTTAGTTAATTGATGGTCCATAATTGGTTAAAATGATTTGGTTTATGATTTAGAAATCTTAGGGAAAAATTCATCCACTGTAGGTCTATATTAGAATTTCCATTAACACATTGTAGCTAGTTGGTTTTGGAAATTATTTTTTTAATAAGTAATTCGTTGGTTAGCAAGAGTATTAGGTCCAAAATTTGTAGGTCCAAAATTTGTGTAGCTGTTTGTTGTAAACTCAAGAATTTATAAAATTGGTATTAGTAGATTTTAATAAAAAGAACTTTTAGAGTAAAAATAAGTGTTTTACATTTTTTTTATTTCGTTCATTTAAATGACGTAATTGCAATGTGTTTTTAGTTAGTACGTATACGTAGCGTAATATAGAGATTTATTATTTATACCTTTTTGAATGCTTTGTGCCAATTAGACATAAATTCCAAACAAATTTTTACAACCAAAAACAATAGAGTCAAGCTTGGATAGTTATATCAATTCGATAAGATACCCAGACGAAACGATACTAAAAATTAAAATATCAAATGGCGCCGCTGCCGGTTCTTTGACTTTACGAGAGACTATCGATTGACGGTTTTCATTGGCTTTTGGGATCCGTTCACCTCGTGGACGTTATTTTTACGTATCATAAATCAAAAACAATAAAAAATCAAAAATATAAAAATACATAAAAACTAAAAAATTAACAAAACAATTCTTTTCCTAAAGAATTGACCAAACAAATTTAAAAAATCCAAAAAGCAATCTTTTTCCTAAGAGATTGCACCCAAAAAAATATATATTATTGGATTCTCTCGGTTTTTATGTACATCTAGTATTTTCTCTTAAAAACTTATAAATACAAAAATATTTTCCATATATTATTATAAGTAAATACGTATACGTATAAGAACAACTAATTCACATATTCTCATAAGTATTGCCGAGGCAATACACCGTGTTGAGGGGCGTTCCGGTCCTTGACACGTGTATCGATCAAACAAAATAAAGCAAGAATAGATAAATACTTCCAATAAGCAACAATTCGAAGAATACAAACAATTAAGTGAATAGAAAGGCGATGTGCTATAAAATGCCATCTAAGGGTCAATAGGTACTTAAGTGCTTCGCGCCACCTAACCCTCGTTCACTTGTGAGTATTCTAAGAAGGAAGGCTTCATTCGGGGTCTTGCACCCAAGTAGTACATACGTATATTATTATTTTCTTGTGGATATTTCATATTGAAACTCGAAGAGGATAATCCTTTTCTCTTCAAAGTCACACGAGAGCTTCTCTCTCATTCCTCGTATTGAGTTGCATGCTCACTCGCGGGCGTGCACAAATACCGATTGGTGTACAACCCCTTCCTTCGAAAAGGAAGAAAAAGAGAAAGAGTAGGAACACCACCGTCCATCAAGCCGATCACGAGAATCGTGCTTTGATTCATCCACAACAAGAAGCCATGGCTGGAGTTGATACTCGATCTTTGATGGAGCAATTGCAATCCAATGTGCACGGATATGCCGATGCTATCAAGATACCCGATATTCCCGCAAACACATTTGAGCTAAAAACATCCATGATTAACTTGGTTTTAAACACACCTTTTTATGGGAACAAGAATGATAATCCTCATGATCACCTTAAGAGATTTCTTGCTCTTTGCAACACCATTAAGTACAATGGAGTTCCCCATGATGCCATTAAGTTGATATTGGTACAATTTTCACTAGAGGGTCCGGCTAAGCATTGGTTAGATACACAACCACCCGAGAGTATTACCACATGGGATGGTTTCACTACCAAGTTTTTGAACAAGTTCTTTCTCCCATCTAAGACCACGGCTTTGAGGAACTTAATTATAGGCTTTCAACAAAAACCTAGTCAAACATTTAGTGATGCTTGGGAGGAGTACAGAGAGTTATTGAGGAGATGCCCTAACCATGGATTGGATGAAGTTCACCAAATCAATAATTTCTAAAATGGCCTTAAACCTAATCACCAAGACTCACTCAATGCTTCCGCGGGAGGAAATATTCTTTTTAAATCCATTAAAGAGGCTTGGGATATTATTGAGACCAAAGAAATGGTGCAAACTAACACACGATTTGATGAAAGAGTACATGTCATTCAAGAAGGAGGTTCTAAACCATTAGAGACTCAACTCATTCATGCATTCAAGAATTGACTCAAGCTTCAAAGGAAAATCAAACAATCATGCAAAACACTCAAAAGATGCAAGAAACAATGATGAATGACTTTATGAAGCTTTCTATGGGCAATCATTCCACAAATGATGTGCATGTCATTACTCTTTCATGTGAGACTTGTAGAGGTCCTTATTCCTATCAACAATGTGATAAGGTGCAAGGTTATCAAGGGGAATGTTATGCTTACCAAGAGGAATATCGTGAACATTTCAAGCCAAACATCAATCCAAACAACCTTTCTTACAAGTCTCAAAATTAACTTACTCCACCGGGATTCCCACCCCAACCTCCCACCCAATTTCAACAAAATTCCCCTCAATTGTTACAAAGGAATCAAGGTCCAAGACCACAATACCAAAGGAATAACTACAAGGCACCTAACAATTTTCAAAATCAAAGAAGTAACTTTTATCCACCACATCAAGGATTTAATCCACCACTCCCACCCTTCCCAAATCAAGGATATTCTCAAATAACAAATCAAGGTTACCCTCAACTTCAAAATCAAGGATATGGGCTACAAGAGACTCATGAGTATGTTGAGAGGAGAATTCGTGAAAGTGGGAAAAGAATGAATGACCAAATGAAACGTATATCGGAGGAACAAACTAATAGGCTTTTGATGGCATTCAATCAAAGACAACAAGGGGCTTTACCATCTAACACACAAACAAACCCAAGGGAAAATGTCAATGCTATTACAACAAGAAGTGGAAAAACAACAAAGGATCCTTCACCTCCTACACCTCCTATTGTTAAACCTACTTTTGTTCCTACATGTGACAAGCCTTCTACATCTACGTCACCACTTCTAAATGCTCCTATTCAATCAAACACACCTTCTAAACCTATTCCCACTTCTCCTTTAACTTCCACAACTCCCAATCAAGAAGCTAACAAAGACAAATCTTCCACTACAACACCTACACCTAAACCAAAATCTTCCTTACCCTTCAAGATTGAGAAAGGAAAATTTAAATAACAAGGATGATATCCAAGTCTAAAATTTCTTAAGGATGTTCAAGCAACTTAACATAAACATCTCCTTTGCGGAAGCTTTAGCCAATATGCCTAAGTTTGCTAAGATGATCAAGGAACTTAACATAAACATCTCCTTCGCGGTTTTGCTTAAGAAGTTGCCTACTAAGCTTGGAGATCCGGGGAGGTTTTTGATTCCTTACAATTTCTCGGGGGTGGAAAATTGTATGGCTCTTGCGGACCTTGGTGCTAACATAAACCTCATGCCGTTATCGGTTTGGAAGAGACTTTCACTTCCCGAGCTCACTCCTACTAAGATGACTCTTGAGTTGGCCAACCGTACTATAGCTTATCTGGTGGGAATTGCGGAAGATGTTTTTGTTGGGGTTGATAGATTTACATTTCCCGCAGTTTTGGTGGTAGTTGATTATGATATGGATCCGAGAGTTCCTTTGATTGTTGGTAGGCCATTTTTGAGAACGGGTCGTACTCTTATCGATGTAGCGGAAGGTGAACTCATAATGCGGGTAGGAGATGAAAGAGTTGTGTTTAACATGGGGAAGTTGTTTAAGAAATCCAATGAACCCGAGACCGTGAAGCATATTGATGTTATTGAAGGAGGTAAATCAAGTTGATATCCTTGATGAAGTTTGTGGTGAATATTTTCATGAAGCTTGCACAAGTGGTAATTATGATCCTCCGTATGTTGAGACCATCGCTTGCATTACCTCATCATTGGATATTCATGAACCTCACGAGCTTAACGTTGGTGATTTTGTGATTCATTCCATTCCTCTTTTTGAAACCTCATATGATAACCCACTTTTCCACAATGATGAAGACACCAATGACGATTTTAGTGATGAAGAATCTCTTCTTTGTGATACACCAATATATGATGACTATAGTGATGATGAGATTTCTACTTGTGACTCTCCATTTGTTGATGATCACACTTCTTTGGGTTTTGAGGAATCACCAATCTTTGATAGACCTATCTATGATGTTTATGGTGATGAGGAGGATTATATCATTGATGAGATTTATGAGTTTTTATAGGTGGATATACCTTTTGAGTATACTCTTGGATATCTTGATGAGGAGGGGGACATACTCTATTTAGAATCTCTATTGCATGAAGATCCTTTACCTTCTTCCTTGCCCACCTCAACCTTTCAAAGTGATAAAGGAAAACAAGTCATGATGGTTCCTTCCAAGAGCTTGTTGTTACCCATGCCTCCACAACCTTTCTCTCACCATGTGAACTACAAAAGAGAATCTTCTAAGGCAACCAACACTTGTTGTTTTCCCATCAAGGAACGGATTTTTGATCCTGGCATTGAGCTTGCTAAACCATCTCAGTATCCTCCTGATGCAACAAAAGTAAAACTTGTGAAATATTTGAGAGTTTTACCCTATCACCTTGTGAAGAACATATGGGAAACCATTTTGGAGAACAACACCTCACTCTTTTCACCATTGGTTGGGAAGTTAGTTGTTGGATTGTTTTATGAGTGGGATGGTAATTATGTATTTGATCCAGGGGGGTATTTATGGAGTTTTGATCATTGGAAACTTGTTTTACCTCATCAATAAGATTTTTCTTAAAAAGGGGCAAAATTTTTCTTTTCCACGAGAAGAGCCGACAGCGGTGCCATTTGATACTAGTGTTTTTGCATGGGGTTCAGATTAATTCTCGGAATCTTCTCGAATTGATCACGGTTCAAAGTGGAATAGTTGTTCTTGGTTACTAAAAAGGGGTTTGGTTTTCTATTCTACTAAAAAGGTAAATGTGTGAAGTAAATAAAGATTTAAACCAAAAACAGTTAATGAAATAAAACTTGAATTAAAATTAAACAATTAAACGATTAAACAGTAGAATAACCTTACCGAAAATTGTTTGATTCGGAAAGTATGCTTGATCCGGAATATCTAAGATAAAAGCTTGATTCGGAATATTTTCTTAAAAACCTTGATTCGGAATAATGCCACTCATCCGGAATATTGATTATTCCGGATGAACTAACTGATCCGGATTAAATTTGATTCGGAATAAATGAAAGGAATTGCTTGATTCGGAATGTAAGGTGATCCGGAATAAAATTGGTGATCCGGAATAAAATGTGATCCGGAATATGAAGGTTGATCCGGAATAAGGGTTGATCCGGAATAAATAAGGTGATCCGGAATAAAGTTCTATCCGGAATAAATTGTGAAACTTTGATTCGGAATATTCACACTCAACCGGAATATTAATTATTCCGGATGAACACTTGATTAGGAATGTTTAAATGAAATAAACTGATCCGGAATATTTGACAAAAACCCATTGATCCGGAATACCAATTTGATTCTGAATTTGGGAAATGTTGAAGAACAACGAAGAACAGGAAAATCAAAGAACATGATTTTTTTATCAAAAATCAACCAAGTTTTTAACCAAAACTTAAACCAATTTAAACACTAATCATTTACTAATCATAATCATCAAATCCCAACAATAAAAACACAAAACCCACTAACTTTTGAAGATCAAATCAACCAAATAAAACTTGAAAACTTTAAATCAATAAGAACAAGATGAACAAGATTATAGGAAGATGGTATTGAAAGCTTAATGTTAAACAAACTAAATGGAAGATTAAAACATACAAATTTATCAAGGATTCAATAACAATAAAAATCACCAAACACCCTAATGGTGTTGGTGACCTACGAACTAGAAAGAAAAAGAAGGAAAAATAAAAGCTGGCATCTAAAATGTGAGGAGAGCTCTATTTATAGTCTATTGTGGGTGGTTGGCGAGTGGGCTTTCCTTCTCTCTTTTTGTCTTCGCTTCTTTTCAGTAAAGTTGACGTTTTCGACTCAGATTCGGGATTTGTCGATGAATAAATTCAACTCGCCTTTTAATTTCTTCGTTTAATAGACTTGAGTTCTTCGACATATGTAAATCTTCCATCTTTGGTCCTTTTCTTCGATAAATGTTCAAATATGCCCATTGACTTCAAATCTTTTGCATCTCTTGGACAATAGACTTCGTCTTGAGTCTTTTTCTTCAATAAAACCCGTGCAATCCCATGTTTTCTTCAATATTTATCCGGTTGGCTCTGAAAACACAACAAACACACAAACCACGCATAATTCCAAACAAATGACATTAAATACGCGTTTTGGTCTTGTTTTAGCAAGAAATAAGTGGTAAAAGGATGGGTGTTTTCACACCTATCAAATCCCCTACACTGAACCATTGTCATGCCCTCATGCAATGCTTAGTGATAAAGCAAGTTTACACTTTTCTCATAATCAATCAACCTTGGCCTTATTGATACTAACCACTACTATTAAAATAAAAAATTTAACTACTATGAAGAAATAAAACTTTAAGGAAAATAAAAGGGATAAAAAACCATTTTCACTAGAAAATAGCTACATGGAAATAACTTGCAAAGAGATCAAGGACTTACATTAGGGCTTTGGTGCTGCGAAGATTTATCACCCTCAAGTTTCACGTTCCCCAAACTAAGCTTAAAAACGAGATCATTGTTATTATAAGTTAGCAAATCAAACACTTACACACATGGCTTAATTATATGCTTAAACTTCGCTATTCCTAGGTGTATCTCTTATATTTTATTTTTGTCTTAGAATGATCATGAAGATGCATTTTTGGACTTATTGCGATAGTTTATTTAGGCTGAAAGCAAAGTAGGACGATTTGATTAATAGTTAGCTAAAGGACAAAATCTCTTAAAACTGCTTCTCGGGATATCAAAAAGTTCATATCTTGGCATAACTCGCTTCACGATTTGAGACCTTTCTCGGGCTGATATTTGGCATGTACTTCATACTTCATATCTTGAGAGACGTTCTTGAGATAATGGTCTTCTCTTCGTTAATAGAGTTTCTTTATTTGGAGACTTTTGAGGGGTACTCCAACTTTGTTGACCACGACTTCATCATTATTTCTTCAATCGCAAATTGGGATTTTGAGATACAACGATCCGCCTCCTTTTCGGACTTGGATCTATTTATCCTCATACCTTGTTAGGGTCTTTTCGGATAGACTTCTCCATGATCTTTATGTGAGTTGATTGCTTTTCGTCGTGAGTCTTGATCCTTCATATTGATTTTTGGAATAATGCTTTTTACATCACCTTGGATCTTTAGCAATAAAATGGAATCCTCATGCCTTGTTAGGTCCTTTTCGGACTCGCCAATCTTCGTGCCCCGCTTCATAAGTTATGCCTTGGCTATGAACTCTTATCATTACCGAGCAACTTTTAAACGATCTTGGGCTAGAAGCTAAGTAACTATTCAAATCGTACGACCTTACTTATTGCAGATAAATTATTAGCAAGTGATGGGAGAATAGGCAGATAATCACACCAAGTGTGCTTGTGCAAGAATACCGACTTATAATTGACTCTATCATTTCTCGTTCTCCATAATTTAAAATCTCAAGTAATGAGACTCGTGGATGCTTAGCCTAATAAACCAATTAAGGTCTACATGGTTAAGGATACTAGCTAGAATAAACTTGGATAAGTCTATTCGGGTTGAGTCAAAATAATCGTAACAGGCCTAATATGTCAAAGATTTCAAAACTAGCTACACCACTTTATTAATATTTTTGACTTTATTGCGGGATATATGTAAAAATTTAAAAATTACGACTAAATGGCCAAAGTTAATTAAAAATTTGAAAAATGCTGAAAAAGATGATTTTCCGGTTAAATGAAGGCATTTTAATGGAAACGTCCACTTAAAACTTCGATAGAAGTCCCCCCTACACTTAATATAAACATTGTCCTTAATGTTTAAGCATGTGGGAAAAGTCTCCCCTACACTTATGACATTATGCACGTTGGTTAAATCAAGCTAAGGAAGAGAAGACAAACGTGATCAATTTCAAATGTGAGTATGAAGAAAATTGAATCACGATAGTTGAGAGATAGAACCGGATTTCGGAAAACACGGGAGCACGGTTCTTCAAAGATTCCAAGAGTGCACTCATCCCTGTAATCACATCACCACACAAACACAAACAACCTATAGAGGTCCCCCTACACTTCGGAGGTTAAAACGGAAAAGGATAGATACTCGGGTTGCCTCCCGAGGAGCGCTTGTTTTTGATAACCGAGTCACGAGCCTGACTCGACCCAAAACTAGTTCATGGGAAACGTGGTGAGGGATGAAATCATCTCAGGAGAGATGTCCTCACCAAAGTACAACTTCACTCGTTGTCCATTCACCTTAAAATTAGGTCCATTAGGTTGAGCGAGCTCGAGAGTACCATATGGAAAAATTTGGGCAATGGTGAATGGGCCGGACCAACGAGATTTCAGCTTGCCCGAAAAGATTTTCAACCGAGAGTTAAAGAGTAAAACTTTGTCTCCAACTTGGAACTCTCGGTTTTTAATCTTAGAGTCGTGAATGAGCTTAGTCTTTTCCTTATAGATCAAAGAATTTTCATAAGCCTCATTCCGGAGTTCATTCAGCTCATTGAGTTGGATCTTATGTAGGTCACCGGCTTTGTTGATGTCAAAATTAGCCCACTTCAAGGCCCAGTAAGCCTTGTGCTCCAACTCAATGGGGAGGTGACATGCCTTTCCGTACACGAGACGATATGGTGTACAACCAATCGGAGTCTTGTATGCGGTACGAAAAGCCCACAGAGCATCATCAAGTTTATCGGCCCATGAGGCACGATGCTCTCCCAAGGTTCGTTCAAGAATTCACTTTAATCCTCGGTTAGATATTTCAGCATGCCCATTAGTTTGTGGGTGGTATGCGGTGGAAAGACGATGATTTACACCATACTTAGCCATGACTCTTGCAAATTGATCATTGCAAAAATGAGTACCGCGATCACTAATAATGGCACGAGGCACACCGAATCTAGCGAACAGCGATTTCAAAAAGTTACAAAACACCCTTGCGTCATTAGTGGGTAAAGCTTTGGATTCAACCCATTTAGAAACATAGTCAACGGCTACAAGGATGTATTTGTTTCCTTTAGATGAAGGGAATGGCCCCATAAAGTCGATGCCCCATACATCAAAGATTTCACATTCTTGTATGAAATTTTGAGGCATCTAATCTTTATGTGTGATCTTGCCTTGTTTTTGGAAAGCATCACAATGTTTAACCATCTCGTGAGCATCATGATAAATGGTGGGCCAATAAAATCCCGAGTCAAATACTTTTTTGGCGGTGTAGTTGGGACCAAAGTGACCACCGGTGGGTCCTTTGTGGTAAGCTTCGATAATGTCTAAAGCCGTCGGTCCATCAACACATCGGCGAATAATCAAATCAGCACATTGTTTGAAGAGATACGGGTCATCCCAAAAGTAAGTCTTAATGTCTTTAAAGAACTTCTTTTGTTGGGATGTTAACCCGTCAATAAGAATTCCACCCGCCAAGTAGTTTGCAATGTCCGCAAACCACGGGGTCTCATCTTGATTTGAATTGATAGACATTAAGGTCTCAAGGGGAAAAGAGTCATTGATCTCTTTGTTCGGATGATCCCCTTGATAAGGATCCTCAAGTCTACTGAGATGATCCGCGGCTAGGTTTTCAGCTCCCTTCTTATCACGAATTTTGATTTTAAATTCTTGAAGTAGCAAAACCCAGCGAAGAATTCTTGGTTTGGAATCTTGTTTAGTTAACAAGTACTTCAACGCGGAATGATCGGTATACACGATGGTGGTAGAAAGGACAAGATAGGGGCGAAATTTTTCAAAAGCATAGACAACAGCTAAAAGCTCTTTTTCGGTTGTCGTGTAATGCAATTGAGCCCCTGTCATTGTCTTGCTAGCGTAATGGATCGGTTGGAAGTGTTTATTCACTCTTTGGCCAAAAACTGCTCCAATAGCAAAATCGCTAGCATCGCACATCAACTCGAAAGGCAGCTCCCAATTAGGGGTAACCAAGACCGGTGCCTTAGTTAGCTTATCCTTAAGCAAGTTGAAGGATTCAATACACTCGTTGGAAAAGATAAAAGGAGTATCTTTTTCCAAGAGGTGGGTCATCGGGCGAGCGATTTTAGAAAAATCTTTGATGAAACTACGGTAGAAGCCCACATGACCAAGAAAACTTCTCACACCCTTCACGGTTGAAGGTGGAGGCAATTTAGAAATAACATCGACTTTAGCACGGTCCACCTCAAGACCGACTTTGGAAATTTTGTGTCCTAGCATGATGCCCTCTTTTACCATGAAATGGCATTTTCCCAATTAAGAACAAGGCGAGTGTCTTCACACCGCTTAAGCATACGTTCTAAATTGGCAAGGAAAGCAGAGAAAGAATCGCCATAAACCGAGAAATCATCCATGAAGACTTCCATAGTTTCTTCAACCATGTCATGGAAGATAGCCATCATACACCTTTGGAACGTCCCAGGAGCATTGCATAAACCGAAAGGCATGCGTTTGTAAGCAAATGTTCCGTAGGGACAAGTGAATGTGGTTTTCTCTTGGTCTTTGGGATCGATGGGAATTTGAAAATACCCGGAGAAACCGTCTAAGAAGTAGTAATAGTCATTACCTGCTAGACGCTCGAGCATTTGATCCATGAAAGGAAGAGGAAAATGATCTTTTCTCGTGGCATCATTGAGTTTACGATAGTCGATACAAACTCTCCACCCAGTAACGAGACGAGTAGGAATCAACTCGTTGTGTTCATTGGGAACAACGGTTATTCCGCCCTTCTTGGGCACACAATTGACGGGACTTACCCATGGCGAATCCGAAATAGGGTAAATCAAGCCGGCATCTAGAAGTTTGATAACCTCTTGTTTGATGACGTCATGAATTCGAGGATTAACCCTTCTTTGGCTCTGGATTGCGGGTTTAAAGTCATCTTCCATGAGAATCTTGTGAGTACAAAATTTTGGATCAATTCCGCGGATATTGGAAATTTTCCAAGCAATTGCCTTCTTATGATCTTTAAGCACGGCGATAAGGCGAGATTTTTCTCCTTCTTTCAAGTCCTTAGCAATGATGACGGGCGACTTCTTCTTTTCTTCCAGGAACACGTGCTCGAGATGGGACGGCAACTCCTTAAGCTCTAAATCCGGAGGATTTTCGATGGGAGGCGTATTCAAAGTCGGTTCATCGATAGCAATAGCCTTGGGAGATGGTGGAGAAATATGGTCCTCTTTGAGAAGTTTCTCAATGAGACGAATGTCTTCATCCCAATCGGTGGGAGAATCTTCATATTCTAAGTTCACATCTCCCATGGTTTCTTCAATATCTTTCCAAAGGAAATCACTTTCTCCAATTAGAGTTAGTGATGGATCAATAGAGGAAACGGTCTCAACATTGGGAGGAGAAGTAGGAATACTTTTGCAAGCATCTTTGAAGTGTTCTTCAAAAGCCTCATCAAGAACGTCGATAAAATTAACACTCTCGTAGGAATAAGGCTGTTTAGAAATCTTACCCATGTTGAAGACAATTTGATCGTCACCAACTCTCATGATAAGCTCACCGGCTTCAACATCGATGAGAGTGCGACCGGTCCTCAGGAATGGACGTCCCATGATTAATGGAACACGAGGGTCCATATCGTAGTCGACGACGACGAAATCGGCAGGAAAAGTGAATTTTTCGACTCCTACAAAAACGTCTTCGGCTATCCCCACTGTATAAGCAACCGTACGGTTAGCTAATTCCAAAGTCATTTTGGTGGGGACTAGCTCAAGGAGAGATAATTGCTTCCAAACGCTTAAGGGCATTAAATTGATACTAGCACCTAGATCGAGTAGGGCCATGCAATTCTCTACTCCCGGGAAGTTGCAAAGGATTAAGAAGCGACCCGGATCACCAAGTTTGGTTGGCAATTTCCTTAAGAGCACTGCAGAGCAAGTCTCGTTAAGTTGGGTATTAGCAATATCAAGAAGCTTCTCCTTGTCACTAAGAAGATCTTGGAACATTTTCGCATATTTAAGCATGTGGGCGAGAGCCTAAGCGAAGGAGATGTTGAAATTCAGTTGTTTGAACATTTTAAGAAAGTTTGAAACTTGAATATCGTTCTTGCTTTTGAGCTTCTCTTTCCTCAACCTTGAGGGATAGGGTATATCGGAAGAAGAGGAAGGCTTTGGGATAGTAGGATCACTCACATCCTTGGGTGGAGGAGGGGTAGAAGTAAGAGGTGGAGGAATTGGGTAAGTAGCAAGATGAGGAATATGAGTAGGTGACTCGTTTTCCTTAGTCACAATCACCGGTGGAGGTATAGGAAGCTCGGGTTCCTTGGTACCTTTGCCACTGCGAGTGGTGATTGCTTTCATCTCCCCTCTTGGATTAGCCACGGTGTTACTCGGAAGAGTACCCGAAGAAGAGGTTTGATTACCTTGGAAGAAACCAGCCATCATGTCCCTTAGGTCATTCGTTTGACTACTCAAAGAATTTCGCATATCGGCTCTAAGATCGTTCCCTTGTTTCACCATGTCTGCTTTCAAGTTGAGCACTTCCTGCTGAATATTTTGCACTATCACATCGTTAGTCCTCATGTAGGTTCCAACATCTTGGTGTAATGCGGTGGGTTGGTTGGGAGGAGCATTGTAGGCGGGTGGTTGATAAGCATGTTGTTGGTAAACTTGGTTGTTTCTTTGAGGTGGATATGGTTGTCTTTGAGGTGGTTGGTATGGTGCACGAGGTTGTTGTTGAGGAGGGCGATTGAGGTTTTGATGTTGGTTTGGGTTGTTAGGAGGAAAACCGGGCGGGGAAAAAAGTTGTTTTAGCGATAGCTGAGCAAGTTGCGGTCTCCTTGAGGACGAGCTTGATAAGCGGCCGGAGGATAGGTACCGTATGCTGCATTAACATTCTCAGAAGGATAGTCTTGGGTGGAGGTACAAGTAGTGTAAGAGTGAGGACCCCCGCATATTTCACATGGTTGGCTTACAGCATTGACTTGAGCGTTTTTAGCGTTGATGCTGTTGGTGTTGCTAGCGGTTTGGGTAGCAAGCGATTCAAGAAGCGACGTAATTTTGTCAAGTCTCTTGTCGTTGCCACTAGTATTAGCACTAGCGGCATTGGTCCGAACACTCTTGGTTTGCACTCTAGACTTATTCTCAATAATATCCTAAGCGGCATTAGAACTCTTAACCAAAATATTACCCCCTGAGGCACTATTTAGTGAATCTTGGTCATTCATGCTTAAACCATTGTAAAAAGTATTAATTTGGTGCACTTTGGTAAAACCATGTTGTGGGCACTTTCTTAAAAGGTCTTTAAAACGGTCCCAAGATTCACTAAAAGACTCTTCGTACTTTTGTTCAAAATTAATAATTTCATTCCGCAAAGCGGTAGTACGAGAGGGTGGGAAAAAGTAGTTTATGAATTTGGTCTCCAAATCCGTCCACGTCAGAAGACTTTGTGGCGCTTCCTTTGCAAGCCAATGTCGGGCTTGTCGCTCTAAGGAGAAAGGAAAAAGTTGTAAACGGATTACCTCTTGTGGAACACCATTGAATTTGACCGTATTCATGAGTTGCAGGAACCTTTTGATGTGGTCATGAGGATCATCAATCGTACGCCCCAAGAATGGTTGAGCGGAGACCATCTGAATAAAGCCGGATTTGAGCTCAAAGTTGTTGGCTGCAATCGCGGGTATGACAATTGGATCGTTGTTGCCCTCTACATGTGCTTGCAAAAGTTCAATCATCGGGCGATTTTCCGGTAGAGGTTCATTGTTGTTATTATTCATGTTGTTTTGAGGTGGATTATTGTTGTTGTTGTGAACACCGGCCATGTCTAAGTTATCGAGAGTCTCGGGCTCTTGATAATACGTTGATCGAGTGCGCATACACCTGCAAAAGAACTAACAAAGCAAATAAGAAATATTTTTGGTTTTTATGGTTTTATGGTTTTTTAATTTTTTTGTATTTTTGAAAATTTTATATTTTTTAGGGTTTTTGAAATTTTTTATGAAAAAGTAACGTTCACGGTGAACGGATCCCAAAATCCAAGTTCTCACAAAAAACTATTAATCTTTACGAGAAGAGCCGGCAGCGTCGCCATTTGATACTAGTGTTTTTGCATGGGGTTCAGATTAATTCTTGGAATCTTCTCGAATTGATCACGGTTCAAAGTGGAATAGTTGTTCTTGGTTACTAAAAAGGGGTTTGGTTTTCTATTCTACTAAAAAGGTAAATGCGTGAAGTAAATAAAGATTTAAACCAAAAACAGTTAATGAAATAAAACATGAATTAAAATTAAACAATTAAACGATTAAACAGTAGAATAACCTTACTGAAAAATTGCTTGATTCGGAAAGTATGCTTGATCCGGAATATCTAAGATAAAATCTTGAGACGGAATATTTTCTTAAAAACCTTGATTCGGAATAATGTCACTCATCCGGAATATTGATTATGTGATACCCTAGAACCGAGGTCACTAACATTACCCTAAATTACGCTTATTTTTGAAATTTTTAATAAATTTTAATTGCTATATATTTTAGTATTTTGGTTGAAACCGATGTTCGAGGTTATAATTTTGACGATTGACGATTTAAGGAGGACGATGACGAATACGATCCCGATGGATGCCCAAATTTCTATAATTATTGTCGTTTTATCGATATTGTAATTTTCGAGAATTTTACTTACGGTTCGTGTTAAGTCGAGTCGGGTGAGTTTTATTGCTTTCCGGGTACATTTAAATTGTCCTAAAAGTATTTTGGAGTGTTTGGGATGATTCCCGACTCCCGTAAAATTTTCTAAAATGACTAGTTGGTCAATCCCGTAAAGTTTTAGAGTCGTTTTTACTTGAGGCCAAAAGAAAGCTTAAATTGCACCTTTGCTCCCTCCCATTTCACGAAAAGGAAACAAACACTCACACACATAACATTTCAAAAAAAAAATCAAACCCACCCCTTTTTCTCTCTCTAGGCCGACGGCCAAACACACCAACACCACCACCACTTCAATTTTTCTTGGGTTTTGATTAATTCCAATAAAAGACCACCTTCTAAAATCCTTTAGTAAGTGTTAATCCATGGTTAATTCAAACATGCATTAACAAAAATTTTTCCAAAAATTAAAGATTTTTCAAAAGTCCATTTGGATGTTAATTGGGCATTTGCATGTTTAATTCATGTTAAAATGATGCTAGAACACCAAACAAATCAACCAAAATCAATTTGGTTGATGGGTTTTGATCACCCAAACCCCACGGCTCAAAGGGGGGTGTTTGGGGATCATGGTGGTTAATGTTTTGATGTTTGATTTTGTGTTTAATCATATGTTTACATGTTTTTAGATGGGTATATCCAATTGCATGTTTGTTTTTATGATTTGGTTTTATGAGGATGTTGATCAATAGGGGTTTAGGACTGAAAATGATGTTTGGATATGATTAGGAGTACTTAGGATGATGTCTAGTGTTGGTAAATGGGTTTGAAAACGAGCGTTGGTATGATTTTGGTATGGGTAATTTTAGGCAGAAAGTTTGAGGTGTTTTCGTAAAAATTATTTTGAAAACAGGTCTTGTGATTAGGATAGAGTTGTAGAGCATCTTCTTAGCTTCGATTTGGTATAAGATAGAGCTTACGACTCCTAACGAGTCAAAAGTTACGACGTTTTGAAATTCGTGTACCGGGAGATGAAAACCGTCATAATCCGAAATTATGCTTGGTTTTAGGTCAAATCCCGGGGACTATAGGTTTAGTTTGATAAATGGTCAAAGGTTGAATTTTGGTCTCAAACCTGCACATTTGAGTCTATTATAAGACTTAGGTGTCAAATGGGTCAATGGAGTATTTTAAACGGGTCAAATGAGTCCGACTTGGTCAAAGTACAATTTCAGTCCGAAAAATGTAGTTTTGGAAAAGTGTTGAATAACGAGTCGTAAAAGCGAAAACTTTTGTTGGGATTAAATATTTGTTTTCTACAGGTCTTAAAGTATTTTTGGGAATTTTCTCAAATTTTATAAAAAGGGTTAAGTATAGTAAAACAGTCCGTACTTTCGGTAAGTATCGGCGAAAATGTGTAAAAATGGTTAACGTTAATAAGAAGGACAAATGGTATAAAACGAGTAACACTTGTTTGTTTTGTTTTGGCGTGAGTTGTAATTATCACAAGTGACTAATATGTATGTATTTTATACAGTACCATAAGGTTTATAAATGAGATTACTCATTACGCGTTATTTGGTTTGATAGGTGTTGATTTACCCGGGCATCCTTATCGTCGTCAGTGACCGTCACTCGAACTATCGACTACTTGTTATATAAGGTGTGAATTTATAGCCTCGCTTATTATTATTTCACACTGTTTTACCCGCGAGGGAAATGCATGCTAGTTTTCAAAATGAACATATGTCACGAATGATTGTTGGACCCGAATGTTGCCTTGAAATTGTGTTGAGTACCTAGTTGCAAAAGGCCCTAAATTCATGAACTATTAACTATTGTTTAGTCCTAGCGTGGATTAGAAATAGCCGCTTATACAAAGTGATAGTACTATGGGGTTGACTACCCTATCCGAGACGAGGGCTAGTACGTTGATACCCCATGCGGACGGATAATTTGTGATAAGAGATAAGGTATAATTGCAACTGATGCCTTAGTAGGGGCACTTGTTTCATCTGAATCACGCCGGTAATTATTACGCGGGTGATCGAGTTAACGGTTTAGTGTCATGAGCTTAAACACAATTGTCGGTACCTTGAATATAGATTGTTTGATCAACAAGTCTATGAATGATCGTGAATTGTTTTTATTTCACATATGTTCAAAATGAATTGTAAAACCTATGAATTCCACTCAACGTTTTCGTTGACCAAATTTAGCATGTGTTTCAGGTAACCGCTGAAGTGTAGCATGGAGCGTGCATTGGATGGATGTTGTGTGTGGAGCTTGGAGTCTACTTGTTTTTCCGCCCAGTATTACTTAAACATTTTTAAACTTTGATGTCATGTTGTTGTGAAAACTGTAACTTTTGGGTTTGAGATTTATGGGGACCGTAACGCAAAACTCTGTTGTATCATTTGGGGTTGGAAAACCGTAGACATGTAACTTTTCAACAATTTTTAATTTAAGTTTAAAATTTGACGTCTCTTTGGAGTCGTTCGATATATCTTGTGTGCGATGATAACTGCCTAGCACCCAAATGTTGTAGTTCTGCTGCGCATAGCATTTGGTGGGGTGTTAGAGATTGGTAATCAGAGCCATGAGTTATAGAGAACTAGGTCGTTTTGAAAATTCCTAAACTATAACTTTTGGTGTCGTAAGAAATTGTCCAAGCGCACACAACTATCCTGCATGGCTCCGGTAAGGTTTATTTTTCTATTCATGGCATTTGACGTATACTTTTGAGTTGAAGTATATATGTGGGTATTTATTATATAAATATGGAAATTACTATATGTAAACGTTGAAATTATACGTGGAATACCCGACACCATATTTCTTGTATTACTTATGCATGAGCATCATATTATCGCATTTTGGGCATGTGTACCACCTTTGCATTGCATTTGCATGCATGTATTTATAAATATTGCATAGTTATCTTACGTACCCTCCAAAATTCTCTGTTATTGCAGGAATGGCCGAGGTACCGCCTAATGGTAATGGAGACGATTATGTCGTAGGTCACGAAGGGGGACCGTTTCCTCCGAACCCACCGGATAATGACAATGGACGGATCGCTCCAGAAGAAGCGGTAGAGCCGGGAAATAACAGTGACAAAAGTGACGTGGACAACTTCAGTATCAGTAGCGATGGTAGTGAGGATTCTGAGGAAGAGCCCGAGGAACCGGTGGATGATGGAATTCCCGAGAATGCTGTCGGTCAGACCGAACCTGATTTATTTCAATCTCCAAATTCGCCAAAGGGTTATGAAGTGCCTCCGACCGATCGATATGAGCAGCAACCTTTTCCTCGCCCGATGGACAATTGTAAGGACTACCTGAAGACAGTGCCAGGGTTTGTTCGAGTAAGTAATGAGAGTGGTGCAGAATCCAGCAATTCATCTAAATCACAATCTATTCATGAGAATATCGCGAGGGTCTACTTTCCGAGACCAAGACACTACTGGTATCCCGAGGGTCGTTTGAGGAGGATGGATAGGTTGATGTATGAGTGGTTTGTGGTGGAGACCAGGGTAATTAAGAGGTTTGATAAGAATGAGAGGGAACACCAAAGATTATTCGCAAGAACTTCAAGAATTGAGTATGATGGAAATGCAAAAAAGAGTGATATCAACAGTCTAAGATCGATGATCGCAAACTTGAGCAACAGTCTTGATCGAGTTAGGGAAGATCAAGCGAGATTGTCTAGGATGCAGAGTTGGGAGCATCGAGTGAGAGAATCATTGCCCCCAGATTGGAGATTTGTGGACGACTTGGAAATGGAAGCTAATGACTTCATGATCCAGCCACCTGCCAGAGATGCTTGTATCACTGTGGGAAATCATGTAGAGGTTGAATGTGGGTCTACGTCAGGGACGAAGAAGGCGACTAAATGTGGGCCGAATGACAAAGGAAAGAGGAAGATGGATGAAGTGGACGAGGAAGATAGCGACGAGGAACCCGAGGAAGATGATGATGAACCGCCATCCAAGAGGGCGTGTGGATCACCACATGCCTAGTTGCTTGTCTTGTATTTTAGCTTTGATCGTTGTAATAGAACTGCTTTAGACTTTTGTATGATGGCATTGTGACGAAAAACTTGAGGACTTAAGTTTTATGGTGAATGGTTGTAGTGGCAATACTTGTCACAAATTTGGTTGATTATCAATACAATCCATGTTTACCTTTCATGATCTGTGATATGTCTTTAATTTGATCTTTTGTGATGTGAATTGATGAATATTAGTAACTCTGTAGCGATGTGTCGTTGTATTTATATTATGTCTTGAAAGAGAAATCCATCTTAATCTTGATGTGTATACTTACATTGTTTTTCTATTTTCCCTGTCTTTGCAGAGAGGTGTATTTGATAACGCACCATGCCTCTAAAACTAACAGCCGACCGTGTGAACACGATGATTCAGGAAGCCATTGCGAATGCGCTAGAAGCAGATCGAGCAGGGAGGAACCCAGACCAGGGCAGAAATGTGGGGAGACAGCAAGCCCTAAGAGAATGTACTTACTCTAGTTTCATAAAATGTGGTCCCACGCAATTTCGTGGAACTGGTGGAGCTCTAGAACTCAGGAGATGGTTAGAAAAGGTCGAAAGTACTTTCGAGATTAATGGTTGTTCAGAAGCGAACAAGGTCAAGTTTGCGGCTGCTACTTTTCTTGACGATGCATTGAGTTGGTGGAATACCCAAGTAGCCACTGTTGGGTTAGCAGTAGCGAATGCAAGAACATGGACTGCTACTAAAGCTCTTTTGACCAAGAAGTTCTGTCCGGAAGAGGAGTTAGGTCAATTGGAAGGTGAGTTGAGGCACCTGACTTTGAAAAACAATGATATCACTGCTTACACCAAGAGGTTTAATGAATTAAGCCTTTTGTGTCCAGACACCTTTGTCGATGATAACAAGAAGATGAAACAGTACATCAAAGGTCTGTCCAGTAATATCAAGGGTGAGACGACTTCGTCTAAACCTGGGTCGTTTGATGAAGCGGTCCAGATTGCTCACGCGTTGATGGATGTCAAACTCCAAGACAAAAAGAACTTCATTGCTGAAGGAAATAAGAGGAAGTGGGAGGCGGCGCAGAGCAATCAATCCCAGGGTCAAAGCCGAGGTGGAAACCGAAACAACAATGGTCGGAACCGCAATCAGCAGTTCAACCAGCGAAGGAATGAAGGGATGAGAGATGTGACAAACCCCAGAGGAGCGAAGGTGAATCCCCACTGTGGTCGATGCAACTTGTACCATGTAGGGAGTTGCCCGCCTGCATGCGGTAAATGTGGAAAAGCAGGTCACAGGTTGTCTGATTGTCGAACAAAGGGGGTAGCCACTGGGGCGAATGCTACGAGAGTGATGGGTTGTTTTGTATGTGGAGAAAGAGGCCATAAGCAAGGAAATTGCCCGAAGGCAGGAAACAAGCAAGGAGGTAACAATGCTGCTGCCGTGTATCAAGTAGGGACGACTGATAAACCACAGGGTCCTATCGTGGTTACCGGTACGTTTTTGCAAGACGCTTGTTATGCTAGTATTTTGTTTGATTCTGGTTCCGACAAGAGTTTCGTAGATGTTAAATTTAGTCGTCATATCGATAGAAAACTGGTATTGTTAGCGACTAGTTATAACGTGGAGTTAGCCGATGAGAAAATCGTTAGTACGAATTCTATACTGAAAGGGTGTACCTTGAAGTTAGGAAATTACGCTTTTGAAATCGACTTAATGCCTATAGAGCCAGGATCGTTTGATGTGATCGTGGGAATGGATTGGCTGATGGCGCACAGTGTTGTGATCGTCTGTGGAGAGAGATTAGTTCAGATCCCGTTGAGGAATAAGGTCTTGACTGTGAAGGGAGACGAATGCACTTCTCGTTTGAAAGTGATTTCTTGTTTGAAAATGATGAGGTGTGTAGAAAATGGATGTGATGTGTTTTTGGCACAAGTTTCGAGTGATGGTGATTTAGAGACGAGGATTGAAGAGGTACCTGTAATCTGCGAAAGTTTTTCCAGACGAGTTGCCGGGTTTACCACCCACCCGTGAGGTCGAGCTTCGAATCGATTTGGTGCCGGGAGCTGCGCCGGTTGCGCGTGTACCCTATCGATTAGCACCATCCGAGTTAAAGGAGTTATCGGATCAACTGAAGGAGTTGATGGATAAAGGATTTATTAGGCCGAGCTCATCACCATGGGGAGCGCCAGTGTTGTTTGTGAAGAAGAAAGATGGGTCATTTCGGATGTGTATTGACTATAGAGAACTCAACAAGCTGACAGTTAAGAATCGGTATCCATTGCCGAGGATTGACGATTTGTTTGATCAACTGCAAGGTTCCTGTGTATACTCAATGATTGAGATCAGGGTATCATCCACTGCGTGTGAGAGAGGAGGATATTCCTGTAACTGCCTTTCATACGCGGTATGGACACTTCGAATTTCGAGTGATGCCGTTTGGGTTGACAAACGCGCCTGCTGTATTCATGGACCTTATGAATCGCGTATGCAAGCCGTATCTAGATAAGTTTTTCATTGTTTTTATTGATGATATTCTTATTTACTCTAAGAGTAAGGACGAGCGCGAGAAGCACCTGAGAAAGATATTGGATCTGCTGAAGAGAGAGAAGCTGTATGTGAAGTTCTCTAAGTGTGAGTTTTGGTTAGAGTCTGTGCAATTCCTTGGTCACGTAATTGATAGCAAAGGAGTTCGCGTGGATCCTGCCAAGGTCGAAGCGATCAGGGAATGGTCGGCACCCACAACGCCGACTGAAGTTCGACAATTCCTTGGTTTATCTGGGTATTATCGGAGATTCATTGAAGGATTTTCGTTGATTGTGAAGCCATTGACAAAGCTTACCGAAAAGAATAGGGTGTATGAATGGGGAGATGAGGAAGAATTCGCTTTCAAAACGCTCAAGGACAAGTTATGTTCCGCGCCGATATTGTCATTACCTGAAGTAACCGAAGACTTTGTAGTGTATTGTGACACATCTCGTAAGGGTTATGGAGCTGTGATGATGCAGCGCGAGAAGGTGATTGCTTACGCGTCGAGACAACTGAGGAAGAACGAGGAGAACTACACGACGCACGATTTGGAATTAGGAGCTGTAGTTTTTGCGTTGAAATTGTGGAGACATTATTTGTATGGGACGAAGTGTGTTGTATTCACTGACCACAAGAGTTTTCAGCATATTTTAGATCAAAAGGAGTTGAATATGCGACAGAGACGATGGGTAGAATTACTGAGTGACTATGACTGTGAAATTCGCTACCATCCTGGCAAGGCGAATGTTGTAGCGGATGCACTTAGTAGGAAGGATCGAGAGAAACCTTTGAGAGTCAGAGCATTGGTGATGACTGAGAGTGTTGATTTAACCGAAACTATACTGAAGGCTCAAGAGAGGGGATTAATGAAAGAGAATGTTGATGCTGAGAACTTGGGAAGAATGTTGAAACCTCTTTTTGTGGTTAGGTCAGACGGACTGACATATTTCGAGAATCGGATTTGGTTACCGTTGTGTCCATCCGAAGAAGGAAAGCCTGGAGTACGAGATTTGATTATGAACGAGTCTCATAAGTCGAAGTACTCGATACATCCTGGATCGGATAAAATGTATCATGATCTGAAGAAAGATTATTGGTGGCCGAATATGAAGGCGGATATTGCTCGTTACGTTAGTAAGTGTTTGACTTGCGCGAAGGTTAAAGCAGATTATAAGAAGCCGTCTGGGTTGTTGGTACAACCAGAGATCCCAGAATGGAAATGGGAGAAAATCGCTATGGATTTCGTGACGGGTTTACCCAGAACTCCTAGTGGATGTGATATGATTTGGGTAATAGTGGATAGATTGACGAAATCTGCTCATTTCTTACCTATGAAGAAGACGGACAGTATGGAAAAGCTGGCCAGTGTGTACGTGAAGGAGATAGTTTGCAGACATGGAGTACCGTTATCGATCATTTCGGATCGCGATAGTAGGTTTACTTCGGAATTTTGGAAATCGCTTCAACGTGCGATGGGCACTGAATTGAATTTAAGTACGGCTTATCACCCGGAGACTGACGGCCAAAGTGAACGGACTATTCAGACGATGGAGGACATGCTCCGAGCATGCGTGATTGATTTTGGAGGAAGTTGGGAACGCCACTTGCCTTTAGTGGAGTTTTCGTATAATAATAGTTATCATGCGAGCATCAAGGCTGCACCGTTCGAAGCGTTGTATGGAAGGAAGTGTAGATCGCCTGTGTGTTGGAGTGAAGTAGGAGAAAGTCAATTGACTGGACCCGAAATGGTTTTAGAGACGACCGAGAAGATTGTGCAAATCAAGAACCGACTACTTGCTGCGAGAAGCCGACAGAAGATTTATGCCGATAACAGAATAAAACCGTTGGAATTTGAAGTCGGAGATATGGTTATGCTTAAGGTTTCGCCGTGGAAGGGTGTAATTCGTTTTGGGAAGAAAGGAAAGTTGAGTCCGAGGTATATTGGACCATTTAAGATCGTTAAACGAATTGGACCAGTAGCGTATAAGTTAGAGTTGCCGAGCGAGCTTAGTGCTATTCACGACACGTTTCACGTATCGAACTTGAAGAAGAGTTTGGCGGATAAGGAATTGGTGATTCCTTTGGACGAGATTCAGCTGGACGACAAAATGCATTTTGTGGAACAACCCGTGGAAATTATGGACCGAGAGGTCAAGAGGCTGAAGCGTAGTAGGATTCCCATTGTGAAGGTTCGATGGAATTCTAGGCGTGGACCGGAATACACTTCGGAACGTGAGGACTTTTTCAAGGAAAGGTATCCACATATGTTCCAGCGGCACGAAATGTGAGTATAAGAAGATGCGAGCGCCGGGACGTCGCTCTCTTTAAGGAGGGGTGGATGTGATACCCTAGAACCGAGGTCACTAACATTACCCTAAATTACGCTTATTTTTGAAATTTTTAATAAATTTTAATTGCTATATATTTTAGTATTTTGGTTGAAACCGATGTTCGAGGTTATAATTTTGACGATTGACGATTTAAGGAGGACGATGACGAATACGATCCCGATGGATGCCCAAATTTCTATAATTATTGTCGTTTTATCGATATTGTAATTTTCGAGAATTTTACTTACGGTTCGTGTTAAGTCGAGTCGGGTGAGTTTTATTGCTTTCTGGGTACATTTAAAGTGTCCTAAAAGTATTTTGGAGTGTTTGGGATGATTCCCGACTCCCGTAAAATTTTCTAAAATGACTAGTTGGTCAATCCCGTAAAGTTTTAGAGTCGTTTTTACTTGAGGCCAAAAGAAAGCTTAAATTGCACCTTTGGTCCCTCCCATTTCACAAAAAGGAAACAAACACTCACACACATAACATTTCAAAAAAAAAATCAAACCCACCCCTTTTGCTCTCTCTAGGCCGACGGCCAAACACACCAACACCACCACCACTTCAATTTTTCTCGGGTTTTGATTAATTCCAATCAAAGAACACCTTCTAAAATCCTTTAGTAAGTGTTAATCCATGGTTAATTCAAACATGCATTAACAAAAATTTTTCCAAAAATTAAAGATTTTTCAAAAGTCCATTTGGATGTTAATTGGGCATTTGCATGTTTAATTCATGTTAGAATGATGCTAGAACACCAAACAAATCAACCAAAATCAATTTGGTTGATGGGTTTTGATCACCCAAACCCCACGGCTCAAAGGGGGGTGTTTGGGGATCATGGTGGTTAATGTTTTGATGTTTGATTTTCTGTTTAATCATATGTTTACATGTTTTTAGATGGGTATATCCAATTGCATGTTTGTTTTTATGATTTGGTTTTATGAGGATGTTGATCAATAGGGGTTTAGGACTGAAAATGATGTTTGGATATGATTAGGAGTACTTAGGATGATGTCTAGTGTTAGTAAATGGGTTTGAAAACGAGCGTTGGTATGATTTTGCTATAGGTAATTTTAGGCAGAAAGTTTGAGGTGTTTTCGTAAAAATTATTTTGAAAACAGGTCTTGTGATTAGGATAGAGTTGTAGAGCATCTTCTTAGCTTCGATTTGGTATAAGATAGAGCTTACGACTCCTAACGAGTCAAAAGTTACGACGTTTATAAATTCGTGTACCGGGAGACGAAAACCGTCATAATCCAAAATTATGCTTGGTTTTAGGTCAAATCCCGGGGACTATAGGTTTAGTTTGGTAAATGGTCAAAGGTTGAATTTTGGTCTCAACCCTGCACATTTGAGTCTATTATAAGACTTAGGTGTCAAATGGGTCAATGGAGTATTTTAAACGGTCAAATGAGTCCGACTTGGTCAAAGTACAATTTCAGTCCGAAAAATGTAGTTTTGGAAAAGTGTTGAATAACGAGTCGTAAAAGAGAAAACTTTTGTTGGGATTAAATATGTGTTTTCTACAGGTCTTAAAGTATTTTTGGGAATTTTCTCAAATTTTATAAAAAGGGTTAAGTATAGTAAAACAGTCCGTACTTTCGGTAAGTATCGGCGAAAATGTGTAAAAATGGTTAACGTTAATAATAAGGACAAATGGTATAAAACGAGTAACATTTGTTTGTTTTGTTTTGGCGTGAGTTGTAATTATCACAAGTGACTAATATGTATGTATTTTATACAGTACCATAAGTTTTATAAAAGAGATTACTCATTACGCGTTATTTGGTTTGATAGGTGTTGATTTACCCGGGCATCCTTATCGTCGTCAGTGACCGTCACTCGAACTATCGACTACTTGTTATATAAGGTGTGAATTTATAGCCTCGCTTATTATTATTTCAAACTGTTTTACCCGCGAGGGAAATGCATGCTAGTTTTCAAAATGAACATATGTCATGAACGATTGTTGGACCCGAATGTTGCCTTGAAATTGTGTTGAGTACCTAGTTGCAAAAGGCCCTAAATTCATGAACTATTAACTATTATTTAGTCCTAGCGTGGATTAGAAATAGCCGCTTATACAAAGTGATAGTACTATGGGGTTGACTACCCTATCCGAGACGAGGGCTAGTACGTTGATACCCCCTGCGGACGGATAATTTGTGATAAGAGATAAGGTATAATTGCAACTGATGCCTTAGTAGGGGCACTGGTTTCATCTGAATCACGCCGGTAATTATTACGCGGGTGATTGAGTTAACGGTTTAGTGTCATGAGCTTAAACACAATTGTCAGTACCTTGAATATAGATTGTTTGATCGACAAGTCTATGAATGATCGTGAATGGTTTTTATTTCACATATGTTCAAAATGAATTGTAAAACCTATGAATTCCACTCAACGTTTTCGTTGACCAAATTTAGCATGTGTTTCAGGTAACCGCTGAAGTGTAGCATGGAGCGTGCATTGGATGGATGTTGTGTGTGGAGCTTGGAGTCTACTTGTTTTTCCGCCCTGTATTACTTAACCATTTTTAAACTTTGATGTCATGTTGTTGTGAAAACTGTAACTTTTGGGATTGAGATTCATGGGGACCGTAACGCAAAACTCTGTTGTATCATTTGGGGTTGGAAAACCGTAGACATGTAACTTTTCAACAATTTTTAATTTAAGTTTAAAATTTGACGTCTCTTTGGAGTCGTTCGATATATCTTGTGTGCGATGATAACTGCCTAGCACCCAAATGTTGTAGTTCCGCTGCGCATAGCATTTGGTGGGGTGTTAGAGATTATTCCGGATGAACTAACTGATCCGGAATAAATTCGATTCGGAATAAATGAAAGGATGTGCTTGATTCGGAATGTAAGGTGATCCGGAATAAAATTGGTGATCCGGAATAAAATGTGATCCGGAATATGAAGGTCGATCCGGAATAAGGGTTGATCCGGAATAAATAAGGTGATCCGGAATAAAATTCTATCCGGAATAAATTGTGAAACTTTGATTCGGAATATTCACAGTCATCCGGAATATTAATTATTCCGGATGAACACTTAATTCGGAATGTCTAAATGAAATAAACTGATCCGGAATATTTGACAAAAACCCCTTGATCCGGAATACAGATTTGATTCGGAATCTGCGAAATGTTGAAGAACAACGAAGAACAGGGAAATCAAAGAACACGAATTTTTATCAAAAATCAACCATGTTTTTAACCAAAACTTAAACCAATTTAAACACTAATCATTTACTAATCATAATCATCAAATCCCAACAATAAAAACACAAAACCCACTAACTTTTGAAGATCAAATCAACCAAATAAAACTTGAAAACTTTAAATCAATAAGAACAAGATGAACAAGATTAAAGGCAGATGGTATTGAAAGCTTAATGTTAAACAAACTAAATGGAAGATTAAAACATACAAAATTATCAAGTATTCAAGAAAAATAAAAATCACCAAACACCCTAATGGTGTTTGTGACCTACGAACTAGAAAGAAAAAGAAGGAAAAATAAAAGCTGGCATCTAAAATGTTAGGAGAGCTCTATTTATAGTCTATTGTGGGTGGTTGGCGAGTGGGCTTTCCTTCTCTCTTTTTGTCTTCGCGTCTTTTCAGTAAAGTTGACGTTTTCGACTCAGATTCGGGATTTGTCGATGAATAAATTCAACTCGCCTTTTAATTTCTTCATTTAATAGACTTGAGTTCTTCGACATATGTAAATCTTCCATCTTTGGTCCTTTTCTTCGATAAATCTTCAAATAGGCCCATTGACTTCAAATCTTTTGCATCTCTTGGACAATAGACTTCGTCTTGAGTCTTTTTCTTCAATAAAACTCGTGCTATCCCATGTTTTCTTTAATATTTATCCGGTTGGCTCTGAAAACACAACAAACACACAAACCACGCATAATTCCAAACAAATGACATTAAATACACGTTTTGGTCTTGTTTTAGCAAGAAATAAGTGGTAAAAGGATTGGTGTTTTCACACCTATCACTCACTCAATTCATGCTTTGGAGCTTATGGATGAGGCCCTTGTATCCGGTTCACTTCGTTACAATTGTGATCTTTCATTGACACCTTGTGCTTTAAAAATGAATTCACTATAGTTGATATTTCCTTAACTTGGGTTAAGCAAAGTCTATTCATTGTCATAAGTGTAGGGGAAGTTTTTATACTTCCATGCTCTTAAACATTAAGGACAATGTTTAGCTTAAGTGTAGGGGGGTCTTCTATCGAAGTGACCTTACCTAGAACTTGTCATTGACCTTCATGATAACTTGGAAAAATAATTTTTCAAACATTTTTCAAATTTTTGATCTACTTTGGCCACCAAAAATAGGCATTCATAATTTTTGAATTAATCATTTTTCATTTGCATAACACATTTGCATTGCATATATTTCTTCTTTTGTTCTTTATCAAATATATAAAAGAAAAAAATATATATAATAAGAACGTGGTTTAACAAGTTTAGACTTCTTTGACATATTAGGCCCGCCATGGATATTTTGACTCAACCCGAGTTTGCTTATCTTAGCATTCTCTAGCTTGTATCCTTAACCATGTAGTCCTTCATTGGTCTATTAGGCTAAGCATCCACCAATCTCATTCTTTGAGATTTTAAATTTGTAGAGAATGGGAAATGATAGAGTTGAAGCAAGTATAAAAGGGCTAGATAAACTTCATGCTAATTACTTGTGGCTAAACCATTCTCTTCTTTACCTCTATTTTCTTCGCATGTATATATGTTAATAAATAATCAAGAACGGTTTTAATTGGTTTGTAATCTCTTATGCATTTTTGTCTAATCATTCATGGTTGATATAAGTACGTCTTAAGATTCTAAGTTAGAACGTTTTATGTGTACTAGACTTATGTCATGCTTAATACTTAGCGGGTGTTTTTCCTTTTATTCTTTTCAACTGTCTTTGTGAGGAATAAAGAAAAAAATAAGATCGGCTTACAAAAAAATGAGTGGCTAGAAAAAAAAGAAGAAGAAAAAGAAAAAGAAAAAAAATAATTATACAAGACTCCTAAGAGGGGCAGTGAAGTGTTAATTATAGTAACTATTACATTCCAACATTACCTTGACGGGTTGCGGGGATTTAATAGTTGCTCCAATCTAATATTACCTTGACGGTTGCGGGGTTGAAGATCCAAATTCTCGAAAAGGCGGATGATGTAAATTATTGCGTGAGTTTTATTTTTCTTTCCTTAGCGAGTGTGTAGCTACTTATTAATGCATGACATGAGGAATTTACACATAAGGCGAATGACTTGTTACTCTTGAAATGGACTTATATTAATTGTGAGAGGTTTTTCGAGTAATGGATGAGAGGATTACTTAGGATTAAAACCGTGCTTCCTTATGTTTGGATTTTACATTTCTTATATTTCACGCTTCAAATAATGACAAATTTGCCTTCAAGCAATTTGCTCAAATAATAACCGGTTCCACATTTAAGTGTCATGAATAAGTTGATGCACTTTTTACTTGTGAATACAATGATCCCATTTTTATGCTTGGTATGGGGAAAGTGAAACTTGAGGATGATAAGTGTTCATGGTACCAAAAGCCCTAATCTAAGTCATTGGTTTCTTTATGAGTTATTTCCATCAAAACCATTTCAAGAAAATCAAAGATATATTAATAAAATTGTTTTCCTTGCATTGCATTATAAATATTCAAAACCATTCATCATGTAGCATAGTATAGTTTATTAAATCATAAAATGGCCAAGGTGGGTTAATTATGAGAAAAGTGCACTCTAGAGCATTGAAATACTACATTGCATGAGGCCATGACCATGGTCAAGTGGAGGGGAGTTGATAAGTGTGAAAACACTCATCAATAATGATCCATAAATCACTCAAAACACAGTCAAACACATTATATTTAACTGAAAATTATCAGAATTACGTGGGTATTTGTGTTTCATATATTTTCAGGTAAGAAGATACATTTTTGAGCAAACACGCGCTTTCAAGGAATTTATCTAACAAAAGACGAAGAAAAGGGCAAAAAGGATCTAACAATGACCATAAGTGCAAAGAGATTGAAGATTAGAGGACTATTGTTGCTGATTTTACAAGATAAAGGTTCAATTAGAAGAAAAGCCCAAAAGTTACAAAACCAGGGACTGCTTTTGCCAATTGATGAAAGTTTATTCCACTTGGACCAATAAGAAATCAGTTTAATGGTGCACATGGATCACTAAAACCCACCAATCATATTTCTCAAAATAGATAGCAATCCGTGTATTCTCCTGAGAGCCTATTAGATTGCAACACGACATCTAATTCTTCATCAACAAATTCAGGGGGCTAGAGACGTTTTCAAGAAAAGGATAAAAGATCAAAGTTGCTCGTTTTGACATTCTCTACAAGCCTATATAACTTAATTGCTCTCAATTTACCTCAAGAGAAAAAAAAACCAATTTTCTGGAAATCGGGATGAACACTTGAATCCACGTGGAGCTCTCTGATTGGTGGTGACACGTCCACCCCTCACCTGGCACTTCTCAACTAGCTATAAATATCACACATCCTCCACATTTTCGAGTTAGTTAGTAGATAGTAGTTAGTGTAGGTGTGAATTTCACACACTAGATTTAGGATTAGTTAGTGTTACTTAGTGTAATCTTTTTCTCAAATAATTTCATCATACTTCCTGTTACAAAACTTAGTTAAAGATGAGTTACATTTTAGTTCATTCAGTTGTAACAAACTACACCTTTCTGCCATTAATGAAAGAATTGAGTTTACAAGTTTTCACTTTATTCCTTTCTCTGTTTTCAGAATTCAGTGAGATGGTTAATAGTGTTCTTTAAAACTCATTTTCGATATTGTTAAATTAGATTGATCTCGAGACAGTTCTAAGTTCTCGGTTCGGTTACGAGTTTGTTACGATTTCAGTTTAGTTGTGAGTTTTATGTTTCGTGGCTATAGTTTAAAGATCATATGAAGCTCTTTTCAGTAAGTAAAATAGCTGTTGTTCAGAGCTTATAGCCCATAAGCTCTTGATAGGATCTTAAGCTTACTGAAGATTCAGTATTAACCAGTGGGTAGAACTGATTTTACTAAAGTCTTGATTTTCTTTTCTTGATTCTGTTTGTGAGCTCATAAGCTCAAAGCCTATGAGCGATAACAAGTTTCTATGAGTTTCAGTTAGTGCAGATTACAGTTTCAAGTTCGCAGCTGCTAGTTCAGTTCAGTAGTCATCATCTAGGATATCGAAACAACGAGCTAGCCTTGATACAATTTCCTTTCGAAGAATTCAGAAAATGCAGTTCAGAAGTTTACATTTGGCTTTGCTGATAAAGGAGCAGTTTGTAGAATTTTCTTGGACGATCTTTTCACAATTTGGATCATAGCCTACTGGATTTATTTAGTTGGCAGTTTCGGTTCAGTTAGGAAGTAGCAAAGGCAGCTCAGCGCTGACCTTCTACATCAAAGGGCAGGCTTCGTATGAATAGGTCAAGCACGTTTAAGTTTTCTGCGTATTATTAGTGTAATCTGCTAGTTATAATTGCTCGTAATAACTGTAGTATAGATGTTCGTTTGACCTGGTTGTTCTAGTTGTATTTGGTAATGTTAGTTGTTATATTGATAGAGTAAACTCAGTTGTTGCTTAATAATTTCGAACTGTAGACGTATGATTGTAAATCTGTTCATGATATGTACATTAAAACATAGCAATTAGTTTTTACTAGTTTCCTTCCTGGCATTAACAGTGTGTCTGTGATAGCATTTTAAGATAGCTTAGCTTTTATTTGTAGGCAGATTAATTACTGATAAGCTGATAGGAATTTTTAAAAAGTAGTTCATAGAATTGATTAGGAGATATTGAATTTGGTTGTGCTTAACAATGAATTTGCTAGAATATGATTTTCTTTGCCATAATAGGATGCAAGTTTACTGATGTGAGTTTAAGATTCTGCCGATTTAGTCCTTAGTTTAGATATAGTCTATTTTACTTGCAGTCCAGTGTTGGTAGTAGTCACAAATTGTAAGACTAATAGATCAGTTTAAGTTTTGTTGGGCTTAGTTAATTGATGGTCCATAATTGGTTAAAATGATTTGGTTTATGATTTATAAATCTTAGGGAAAAATTCATCCACTGTAGATCTATATTAGAATTTCCATTAACACATTGTAGCTAGTTGGTTTTGGAAATTATTTTTTTAATAAGTAATTCGTTGGTTAGCAAGAGTATTAGGTCCAAAATTTGTAGGTCCAAAATTTGTGTAGCTGTTTGTTGTAAACTCAAGAATTTATAAAATTGGTATTAGTAGATTTTTATAAAAAGCACTTTTAGAGTAAAAATAAGTGTTTTACATTTTTTTTATTTCGTTCATTTAAATGACGTAATTGCAATGTGTTTTTAGTTAGTACGTATACGTAGCGTAATATAGAGATTTATTTTTTTACCTTTTTGAATGCTTTGTGCCAATTAGACATAAATTCCAAACAAATGTTTACAACCAAAAACAATAGAGTCAAGCTTGGATAGTTATATCAATTCGAAAAGATACCGAGACGAAACGATACTAAAAACAAAAATATTATTGTGCTATGGAGATCAATAAAAACTATCATGATTTAACTTTGAGACTTGCTTTTGATGTATGACATTTGAAAACTCAAATTATGTTATCATGAGTTGTAAAACAATTTCCTTTAGAACCTCTTTTATTTTATGATTGAAAAATGACTTTTGTTAGTCGTTCTTGTATCTATGTCTCTTGGTTGTCATGATAGTCACATCCTTGTGTAAAAAACACATGGGCCAAATTGAGGGTGTGACATTGTGTATCCTTTTGGTTCAGTCTGGTGGGCTTATTGTAGCTTAAACTGCTTATTTCATTGTTCACTGTTCATTTATCATACCTGTATCATATCTGGGAACTGTTTGAATTAATTGTATCATTTGGCCGGATCATATTGTGTTTAATTGCTTGATTGTGACTCCTTACAACCCACTGGTTGTAAGGGTGCCCTTTTTGTCTATTAAGTCCAAGTGAAACTCTCTAAAACATCAAGTCAAATAGTCAAAGCCAATGCTAGTGTTATTATTGATTAAGCTTATAAATAAGCTATTCTAGCTTATTAAAACATGCAAAAACTTTAATTTGGTAATAGGTCTTCATAATTTGACCCATTTGTTCATTCTGGAGCTTTTGAGCTGTTGACTTTAAGGTTTGACTAGAAAATCAACTTGTTTGACTTTTACATAAGTGCTTATTGACTTATTCAGCTTATTTGGCTTTGCTTATTGATTTTTTCTTGATTGATTTGTCTTAATTAACTCATTTAGAGTGTTTTTCAAGTCAAATCAAGTTCCGAGGTGGACTAAAACTCTATGTCGACTATTTTGTCGTTTAGTGAATTTGTACTTGGCTTATTTTTGGCTAATTGGTTGTGCGTTTTCAAAATTTCTTTTCACAGATCTCTTAAGAATCCCAAAAGAAGGTTGTGTGTCAAATTAGAGCTTATGACATTGTCTTATAGCTTAATGGGCCAAAAAGCCCATTAAGATTAAGCTGTTTTACATTTAAGTTGTGATAAGCTCATATTCAGCTTTTGGGCCTTCAGAGTTTTGAGTTTAGAATTGAATTTTAAGCTAGACTGGTGATTTTCAGCTTATTTGGTTGAGTTTGATTTTATTGGGCCAAAAAGCCCAATAACTTGGACTGTTTTTGTTTTTAGCCCATTTGGGGCCCCAATAGGGGTATTTTGGTAATTTCACTTTCATTTTCTGTTTAATTAGGTAAAAATAAACTAGTTCGTAAGTTTTTAGAAATTTTTATAATTTTTAGTTTTTTAATATTATTTTATTATTAAAAATTGTTTTTAAGATTTTTTGCAACTTTTATATTTTTCCTAGGTCCAATACATTAATTTAGGAATTTTAAAACACTTAGATTAATTTTCTCATCATTTTATTAATTTTTAGAATTATTTTAATATTTTAATAGTTTTTAATCATTTAAAAATAGTTTTCATTTTTTTTATTGTCTAAATTATTAATAATTATAATTTACATATTAGGAGAAGGCAAACGGGCAACAAGCTGCGCCGCTAGCCCTTTTTGTATAGCAAAACCAAGTCTATTAAATACAACGTTTGTGGATTTAGGAGTCAAAACATTACTATTCATAACACGTTGCATTCTCGTAAGTAGCTCCACCGCCTCGGGTGCAAGGAAACCAAATGTTAAACACGTGTTGATTTTCAATACATGCTTTCTCGTGCTTAGTCACTTTGCACGAGGCGGCTTTCATAGCAGCCTGACCCGCTGTAAAATCTCGACTGCCTAGCCCCACGAGAGGAGAAACCCTTGTCAAATCAACGCATGCATGTTTACCTCCAACCCATCCAAAAACCAAAACATCAGCGGGTCTCAGTGTGGATCTTCCATCTGACGGGTCGGTCAAGAAATTCACAGGTGCCTCTTTTTAAATTACATAAAAATAGTTTTTAATTTTATTAAGTTATTTTATAGTTTTTCAAAGTGAAAAATCTTTATTTGGGTTTTTTATTAATTATTTGGATTTTTAGGGCTTTAATAAGCATTTAAAAGTTTAATATTTAATTAATTAAAACGTTTGAAAAAGTTTTGATCATTTGTAAACTCTTTGTTTATTTTTAGCTATTTTTGGTATATTTTTGGAATATTCTAGAATTTATTTTTGTTTTGTCACATTTTATGGTTTTTCGTTTTATCGTCGTAGTGTAATTTTAACGTATCCGTCATTCTATTTTCTCATCTTTTCTTTCTCTCATATTAATCCAAAATCATTACGAATTATTCACACACATATACCTTCTTGGGAAACGAACTTATCTGGGTCATTAACACTTGATTTTCCTAAATCATTTGTTTAATACTTACCGCATTTACGCCTTTTTCCTAAAGGGTGTAATTTAGAACAACCACTCTTCTTCTTCTAAACCTTGCAATACTTCTTTCTCTCCTATTGCTTACTAGAATAAGACTTTCTCAATCGATCCAATTACCGAAGAAAGAGAAGTTCTTCAACCACCACCTAAACCTTTCAACAATACACCTCTCATTGACCTTTCTTCTTTCCCAAATCATACTAGGCATTGTGAAAACATTTCTTATCTATTATCTACCTCTCCACCACCACCTTCTCTTTTTGATGGTCCTCCCCCGTCTAACGACTTTGTTTTGCATCATGGAAGCTCGTGTGATTGTTGTCTATTTCAATAAATTGAACTTGCTCATGTTTATGACAAGTTAAATTTTCTTGAATTTCTTCTCACTCGACCTCCTCTCAAAGTATTTGTTCCTATGAACAAATCTTCGAATGATACCTCGTCGTCTTATTTTTCCAATTAAAGCATGCTTTATGTTTTAGTTGTTTTAGTCAAATAAAAACTTAATTAATGCCTAAAAACATTATTAGTGTTAACTAATAATTTTTAGTTTTGATCACGATAAATTAAAAAGACATTTATCGTCAAATACAATCCTAAGACGAATTATCTAACAAACACTATCATCAAGGTAATAATCATTTAAGTATTCCACTAACATATCTTAATCATGATTAGTGATCATAAAAGTGATTAGACCTAAACTTACATTTTGTCAAATGTGACAAAAGATTTTTTAATAAACTTTCTTTTTAAGAAAATGTTTTATTAAAATGGAAAATGTAAATTTTAATATGGCATTTTCCAAATTCCATAGGAATATCATTTGAAGGTAAAAACTTACCTTAGATACCACTTCCCCACTAAAAGTAAAAAGGGATCAGAGTCTATGACCACGGTTCTTTAAATACCTATGTGGTTCCTTAGTGATAAGGCACCGCAGGTACAATTAATGAACCACGCTCGGGGAGCCGTTGGCTTTTGTCTCCTATAAATAATGGATCAAATCTGCATTTTCCACAACCCTTTTTGGACACTCTTTCTGCCATCTTTCTCATTTCTAATTCCTAATCATTTGTATATGATCACTTAATGTGTTAAGTATGTTTACTTATGATTATCCCCTTGATCTCCTTCTTTACCTTGTCCAAAGAGAAGATCACTCACTGTCACACCCCACCATGGCGGAATATGAGGCGCGACGTATGGATATCATCAGAACAAAATGGTGTCTCAATAGAGTAATACTAAATGCCAAACAAATGTCATAAATGGAGACATAAATTTCGTAACAATATCTCAACAAAATGCATGAGTCTAGGTAAGTAGGTAAAAGTCCTACCTCTTACCAAAGACATTCAAATAACACACATCAAACATATAGGTGTCTACAAAGTATCACTTATCCAAAAATTAAACAAAGACTAAGAGGAAAGGGATTCCTTCTAATGCAATCCTAGAAGCCTCTAGACTCTAGTCACTTCTAACATCATCCTTCTCAACTATCCCACCTGAAAATGACACTAAAATTTTTCAACATAAAGTTGGTGTGAACATAGGTTTAAGTTATCAAAACATCTTAAGAAACCTTGTTAACCGCTGTAAATAAGTTGAAGAAAACATGTTAAAGCAATGGACCATAATATGATAATCATGTTAAATACATCTACAACAAAAATCAATTCAAGTACCAATCATATTTACAATTCACAAGAACACACTGTAACAAGCAAGAAACATCCCGTCACACACAAAAGAACAACGCACCACACTATAACTATCAAGAAGCATCATGTCACACACACAAAAGAACAACGCATCGCACTATCCGGATCTTTCCTACACCACTTCTGGAAGATGAACTATATCTCCGTCGAGATATCTTGCCTCCGTCAAGACGATGCATAAGTACTCGGAACACATGTACTCAGAACACAAGAACTCAGGACGGATCGTGCCCCCCGCTCCACACACATCACAAATAGTCCCACAGACGCCCATACATCTATGTACCATACCAAAACAAGGCTACCCGCATTACGAATATCCACAGAGACGGTACGTGTCCCCCGATCCAAATCATAAACATAATCAAGATTCACATATCAAAACACATATCAGAACACATAACAGAACACATAAGCACGCATGTCACACAATAACACAACTATGTCCTAACATTTATAAAATTATAGTACCAAAACATTTTAAGAACACCACAAGTGTCATCTACATCCCATACTAGAAGAAAAAATTTAAAAACTCAGTGAAAATGGGACTATGAACTCACCTTGCGAATAGCAATCCAAAGTCTCCTCACGAACAACCAATTATCTAAAGCACACAATACAATAACACGCACGTCAAAATTGACTCCGAAACTCTAATCCTTCATCAATGTAACAATCCCTATGATGGACACATCTCAAAACCTATCGCAAGTCAGCCCCATGTTAGATCTCTAAGTGCCTATTAACCCAAAATACCCAAAACATGATTTTAAGCCTTGTCTTACAAACATTAACCTTGAACTCGACAGTTGTACAAATAATTCGACCAAGCTACTGACCTCCGTAGGTTATACATCTGAATATTTGAAAACTACGTTCCGAGTACATAATTTTAGGTTTTTGAATCACCCAAAAAGCTTTAAAAACAAACAAGTTATGACCAAAATGATATTACCTAAAATCTGCCCAGACATTAGCGACAGTTTCTGAGACAGTTTAGTGACGAATTCTAATTGATTAACGACAGTTCCTGACTAATCCGATTTAAACCCTAAGAAACGATTTTAAACCCTAAAAATCCCTCATTAATTACCAAATTCAAGCACTAAATTATATTAATTCCAGAAAATTAATAACCCTAATCCATCACATAATTAATTACATGATTCTAACATAATTAATTAAATAAGAACAAAGATTAAAACATACTTATACCTTAATTGATCAAAGATCAAGATTTAGGAAAACCCTAATTTTTTTTTCTTCTCTTTTTTTTATCTACTGCGTTCACCGTTTTTTTCTTGCGTTTGATTTGTGTGAGTTTCTTTTACAAAGGCTATTTATATACTAACACTTCCTAGTTCAAGCCCAATACAAAAAGCCCATTTTTTTCCTTTTTTTAATCGGTTCTCTCATTTTTTAAACATCCGTAGTTTTTTTTTGTCTTAACTTTGATTTTCCAAATATTTCCTTATTTATGAAAACCCTTTTATTTATTTTTAAGACCTCCTATTTTATAAACTATTTAAAACATTGTTCACTTGTATTTTTTATTAAAACCTTTCGTCATTTAAAATTTTATTAAATAAAATTTTACTATCTATGACACTCAAATAAATCTATGAAAACTTCTAAAAGAACCCCTAGCTATAAACGTACACCACTAATTGCATACATATATAATTACATAAAAATACTACGTACACGGTAATTAAATACATAGACATAAAATGACCTAATAAAATACCATATTCTATCATAATCACATCCATGTGAAGTAATGAGCACGAACTATCTCCAATGTATCATCATATAACGTACTACATAAACGATGCCTGAACTCCAAGTCAAAGTCTCAAACACAAACAAATAACAAATAAACGCACACTCAGCACATAATCAAAGTAAACAGTCACAAATGGAAAATTTCAAATATTTAGGTTTGTCACAGCACTCCCTCCTAATAAAAATCTCGTCCAAAGATTTACTCTCAAAATTGTTACTCATTCCCTGAAATAAATGGGAATACAAATCTTACACTACCTATTCACAGCCAAACGCGAACTCAGTCTACATTAAACAAATTTCAACCAACTACACATCATCCTCTTCAGTAATAACACGAAGCTTCCCATAATGAATAACTAAATTGGACAAATATTTCCCTCGTTACATATGAATCCAAAGCTAGAATTAGAATCACCAAACACGGATAACGAATCGAACCCACAGATTACCAACTGAATTCTAAGTGAACGAAATTAAAAACCTGAACCAAAGCCATGAGACTCTAAAAGATACTCAAACATAAACATGTGTCGACTCCAAACGAACCATGGAAGGTGACCAATGACTCAAGAAGTACCCAACGACAACCGAAACGTATTACGACCACATGAAGTGAACTTAACACCACACTTGAATCCCACCCTACTGGATTTATGTTTTCCCATGGTCTAAGAACTTCAAAAATCAATTTCGCTTTCTACTTACACGTTTAACCTCTCCGTTTGGTCTTTATGCCAAAATATTGTTTTTACAAAACTGATTTTCTGTACACGCTAAATATTCGACACCAAAAGCCCGATCTAAACACCATATTTTTTATTGAAAAACTCCAGTCCTTTTATATACACTATAAAGAGTTCCCAAATCAAAAATCTTTGGCTATCTCATCCGTTTGGTTAGGTTTTGACTCAAATTCCCGAAATCTAAATTTATTCCTAAACAACGCACTGTTTTTGTAAAAATTGTTTGACACATTCCCGAACTCCATTTTCGACCAACCTTACATTTTTGAAAAGTAGACTCTCTGAAATTAATTTACAAAAAAAGAAACTCGACCAAAGGTGCTACCTACTGCCCAGAACAGTCAACACAAGACAGCCCTGAAAATCAGATTGTTTTACCCCTTTATACACCAACCCTCTAAACATCATTAATTATCCCTAAATTTTTAACACAAACCCTAACATCGTTAAGGGATCTTAATTACTATATAAACCATGTTTCCGACACTTTAACCTTATTTTTCACCGACTTCCAACAACTTTTTTAACTATTTGCAAATTCCATTTTTTTACCATGTAAGACTCGAAACAAAAGATATCGTTATCCAAAAAAATATCTCCACCATCTCAATGGCCTTCACACCAAATGTATTGCACAAACGAACACGTGAAATGAGTACTCGATAAATGCGCTACTATGAAATTTTAACATCTCAAAGAGAAACGAGCTAGCAAACCTTCCCAAGAATATAATCGATTAGTAGAAAAGAATTATACATAGATAGGCATAGGCGTACTTACACTCAAATCCATCCAACATATACTATACAAGCATGTATTAACCCTCTTTCATGCAACCATACTTAGGAATCCATTGATGTCGTGGTACTTGTATAACTATGTTAGCCACCATACTTATACAAGTCCCCTTTCACCAATGCACTCCCTCCTATGATGACACTTATAAGAATTAATACTAAGCATAACACATTAGTCTACCAACTCAAATAATCACATAGATCCTACAACTCATATAAACACATAATCCACAACATAACATAAGGTCCAAAATTCCATGTATTAAAATAACGTAGCCAATGCATGAAACACAAAAACTCGCAATCCAAAATGTATAAAGAAACATGAAAAAATAATAAAACAAAATCCAATAATGACTATTGTACACGAATATGGTTCAACCCGCACTAGTAAAAACTCGAAAAGAAAGTAACATGTAACTGAATATGAACTTACTATGGTTTAATTCATACTACTCAAAACATTGCAATAAATAACATCCAAACACATCAATTAATATAAAATGCATTGATGAGATGGCATTTATACATGATCTCATCGTTCTTTTCGGGCTTTAAATGCATAAAAATGTCATAAAATACCATATATATGCTTGTGTTTGTTTACTTGTGTATTTTAGGTATGGATATCGTGAAAAAGACAGAAGATCACAAGTTACAAGGAAAAACGGACACGAGAAACGAAGACGTACAAAGAACCGGGCCTTAATCATGGAATTCTCAACAAATACCCTTGAAGACTTGAAGACAAACAAGATTGATCCTCATTTATTGAAGAAATGACACTTAAAACCCTTGTATATTAATAATTACAAGTTTGGTCCCTTAAGTTTGTCAAAATTACACAAAAGGTCCTTCAACTTTGAAGAAATGGCAAGAATAGTCCCTCAACAAATCAAAATTGCCAATAATGGTCCCTCATAAAGTCAAAGATACAATGAAGACCTTAGAAGATCAAGAATGTTCAAAATCAGTCCTTGAATTATCTCAAAATGGCAAAAAGAACCCTTGAAAACACTTTTTATAAAGTTTTGTGCCAAAATTGCCAAGTGATGAAAGTTGTTACAAGTTAAATTGGGCGCTGATAGAAGTTTAACCACAAATGCCAAAAGAAAGGAAAGAGGAGGGCTAAACTTGTGCAAATGAAACATTCAAACACGTTTTGCGCCAAACACTTATTCACTCCTACAAAAACGGATCAAACAACTTACTATTCACCTTCATCCACCCCGTTTTACCATCACTTAAAACAAAGGGTAAATCAAAATTACCCACACCCACGTATGATTCACACATGCAGAAACGAATCTCACACACAAAACCCTCACTCCCACTACTCCCTGGACCCCACACTCAACCTCCTTACCCAATGAAAACACAACTTACTCTCCAAGTTATGTGACGGGTCCAAATCAACAGCTAAGGATCATTGCTTCATAACAAAGCTGAAATGAACGTCCAAGATGAATTTAAACAGCTCACACCAAGGATTCGTCTAGAAGGACTTAGGGCATTTAGGGAATTTCACTTCTAGGGTTTGTGAATAGTGTTTACCCAGGCATTTGCCTATAAAAGGAGACCTCAACATGTGAGAGTCCCTTTGTTCCAGATTTTAGCTTTTAATCTTTGTAATTCCTTTTTATGAAATAAAGTTTGAATTTCTTAAAATTTTGAGTTCTAATCTGTTATTTATAAAAGTTTGGTGTTTGAGAAGCTAAAATCTGAGTTCCATTTATATGTTTGAAGGTTTTTGAGGCAAGGTTTTAAGTGATAAAGCTTGTGCATCAAAAATCAGAAAGTTGGCATTATTTTTTATCTCACTTTGTATTTGTTCATCTTAGCAGCATTGGAAGCTGGTACTTGTTTTGCTAGTACCTCAGCTCAAACAATCCAGGGCCTGGATGTAGGACTTGGAGGTTTGCACCTTCTTCCCTTTTCATTTTCTCTTTAAGTTTCTGAATATTTGTGATTTTTGTGGATTTGTGCTTGAATCTGTGTTATTGTGGTTGTTTATTGTTGATTTGGCTTGGTTTGATGTTAATGAGGTGTTACTGATCTGATTTGTGGGTTGAATCTTAATGATCCTTTGAAAAGTTGTGAAAATAAGTTTTAAAAGGGTGTTTGGGATTACTGCATAAGTTGGATTTGAGGTTTGTTAAGTGCTTGTGTGTTGTATGTAAGTATTGGTATCTGTTATTTGGGAGCATATGTTCATCTGTTTGCAGGTTTTGTGGTCTTAAACACATAGATTCATAGATTGGCTATAAAATCTTCATAACTTGGTAAAATTGGCTAGGATTTTGAGGACACCTAGAACTAAGCATAGGTTAAGGGTAACAAGTGCTAAATCATAGCTAATCACACTAGGGTAGAAGGATTTGAGGCTTGAAATTGGATCAAGTGTCAAGTATATCAGCAAACTGTTTCTGCATATTGTTCTTTGTTCATCAGTAACTTTTTGTGCTTTGATCTTGCTATTTACTTTGATTCAGTGTTTGATTCTTGTTGCTTTGTGTTCATTGTTAGTTTATATAGCTTGTCTGTGCATCTGGTTAAGTTTGGCTGGCTTATTTTGCTTAAAACTGCTTATTAAGTGCTTAACTGCTTATTTGCATATCTGGAGCATATCTGTAGACTGTTTGGCTTATAGTGGCTTATTGTGTGGATCATTTTGTGAATTTATTGTTTCTATTGACTCCTTGTGGTTCACTGATCACAAGGGTGCCTTTGTTTCCAATTGAATCAAACCAGAACTCTCAAATAAGCTTGGTCAATTAGTCAAAGCAGTGGGAACTCCTTTCCCCTGCTATTTGCCACTGCTAGTGCAATTTGGGTGTCAGCTTATCAATAAGCTATAATAGCTTATTTTAACCAGCAACAACTTTGTTTTTGTAATAGGTGCTCATAATTTGACCCATTTGTTCATCTTGGAGCATTTGGGTGGTTGACTTTTAGGTTTGACAAGAAAACCAACTCCTTTCACTTTTACATAAGTTCATTTGTGCTTATTCTGGCTTATTTCTTGTGCTTATTAGATTTTTGTTGATTGATATTGCTTATTGAGTCCATTTGAAAGCTTTTGCAAGTTAAATCAGCTTCTGAGGTTCAGTATTTCTCAAAAACGACTATTTTGACGTTTTGTGAATTTTTACTCTTCTATTTTCTGGCTTATTGAGTGAGCTTATTGAAAATTTCTTTTAACAGATCTCTTAAGCATCCTAAAAGAGGGTTGTGTGTCAAATTAGAGCTTATGGCATTAGCTTATGGCTTAATGGGCTGAAAAGCCCAATAAGAATAAGCTTTGTGTTCAATAAGCTATGATAAGCATATTTTCAGCTTTTGGGCCTTTAGAGTTTTGTTCTTAGAATTAAATTTTAAGTCAGATAGGGCTTTTCCAAGTCAATTGGGCCAAGTTTGACTTTTTGGGCCCAAAAGCCCATTTGTGTTGACTGAATTTGGATTTGGCCCATTTGAGGGCCCATTAGGGGTATTTTGGTAATTTCACTTTGATTTTCTGATTATTTAGGTTAAAATAAACTAGTTTGCAAGTTTTTAGAATTTTTTATAATTCTTGGATTTTTAATATTATTTTATTATTATTATATTATTATTTTTAAAATTTCACATTTTCCAACTTTTTACATTTTTCTTAGGTTTAATACATTAAAATAGGAATTTAGCAACTTTTAGAATAATTTTATCACTTTTAGATTAATTTTTATAATTATTTTAAGTTTTAATAGTTTTTAAATCATTTTAAATAGTTTTTATTAGTTTTAAAATTACTAAAAATAGTTTTTAATCTTTTTAGGTCATTTAAGAGGTTTATCTATTGAAAAATCTTTATTTGGGCTTTTTGATAATTTATTTGATTTTTAGGGCTTTAATTAGCATTTAAAAATTGAATATTTAATTATTTAAAAGGTTTGAAAAAGTTTTGATCATTGGTAAACTCTAAGTTTATTATTTTTGATTTTTGGTGAATTTTTGGTAATTTTTAGAATTTATTTTAATTTTGGTGATTTTTTAGGTTCTACGTGTTAACTTTCTAATAGTGATTTTGTGTTAATTTTTATTTTTACGACTTCGTCATTTTCTCTGCTAATCCCCTTCTAAACCAAATATTAATCTCAAATCTTGTACATCTTAGTCACACACATATACCTCCTTGGGAAACGAACTTAATTGGGTCATTAACACTTGATTTTTCCTAAAGTCATTTGTTCAATACTTACCGCTTTTACGCCTTTTTCCTAAGAGGTGTAATTTACCACAATCACTTTGGCGCCGCTGCCGGGGAGGTGTGTCGTGATTAATTTGCATTGTTGTTTTTAATATTAACCAAATAGTATTTGTATTAGTAGAACTCTACTAATACGTATTATCGGTTTTCTTGGTTTTTCTTGTATAAATATTACTATATTGTATTAAGTATCACAATAAATTTACAATATCTCCAAAAGTGTGAAAACACAACCTTAATTGGGATTTGATCTCCTAATTATTGTATTCGAATCTCAAACAAAAAGAAAAGGCAAAAATAGATAAATACTTTCGTGAAGCTCGATTTTGAAAAATACAAACTATAAGGTGGGTATAAGGCGGGTATTATAAAATATACCCTAAGGAAAAAGGCTCTTAAGTGCTTCGCGCCGCCTCGTTTCCCCGCTTGCTTGTGAGTATTTTGAGATTGAAGGCTAATCGAGGGATTTGCCGCCCAAAGTATTATTACGTATACTATATTTGCTTGGTTTCTTTGTGATTAAACCCTCTTGAACAATTTGGTTTTCACCAAAGTTCTAAAGTCATTCGAAGGCGTTCACTCCACGTGATCGTTTTCATTCCTTTGAGGCTTCTTTAATCAAGAGTTTGATTCGAGGAGAGATTTTTTAGATTGTTGTCTACGAAGATACACCAAAATTCAAAAAAAAATTAAATATCATCAAAAACAAAAAAAAATTGAAAATTCACAAAACACCCAAAAAGAATCTTCTTTGCTCACCTCCCATTCTTCGTGAAGTTTATGATCACTCGTAATCAAGCAAAACGAGCTCGTAAACGTCTTCAAAAGCAAGCCAATCAAGAGACGTTGATTGTTGAAGAACCTCCAATTGTTGAACCTATTGTAGAACAAGAAGTCGTCATGGCTAAGCGTACTATGATGGAGTTGCTACAAGCACCCACCGAGGGTTTTGGAGAGGCTATTGTGATTCCCGCCATCCTTGCGGAGAATTTCGAAATTAAGACGGGTTTAATGTCGATGTTGCAAGCAAATAAGTTTAGAGGTCACGAGAAAGACAACCCGCATTACCACATTAGGAATTTTAACCGTCTCACCGCCACTAGCAAGTTTAAGGATGTTCCACATGACGCCATTAAGATGATGTTGTTTCCATACTCGTTGGATGGACCCGCAAAAATTTGGCTCGAGAAAGAACCACCAAATTCGATTTTGACATGGGCCGATCTCGTTTCTAAGTTTGTGAACAAGTTTTTCCCACCATCTAAAACAACACACTTGAAAAATGAGATTTCACGATTTGTGCAAAGAAATAATGAAAGTTTTTCAATGGCATGGGAACGATTTAAAGAGATGTTACATGAATGTCCACACCATGATTTCACGGAATTGCATCAAGTGGATACTTTTTATAATGGGCTTAATGATCATGAACGAGATTATTTGAACGCCGCCGCGGGTGGTAATTTTTTGTGCAAGACGACAAATGAGGCTTTACAAATCATTGAAAATAGATCTAAGGTTTATAACCCTCGTAACACACCGAGTGTTGCCAATATGGGTTCGTCATCTTCGTCACAATCGTCTCGTAGCATTAACGCCTTACACGATGAAGCTAATGAGGAAAATCGGTTTTTTGATAGATTTTCTAATCTAATGTCCCATTGGAAGGCTCGAGAAGCTTCCAATTCCGCTTCGGTTAAAGCGGTTGCTAAGAGTTGTTTATCTTGTGGGGGAGCTCATGATCTTTCCGAGTGCATTACCGCGGATGGTAACACTTCGAGTGCTTATGTAGCAACGGGAACTTACAACCAAAACGGCCAAGGTTCCCGCCAAAATCAAGCTCCACCAAACCAAAATGTTAACAATTATCGAAACAACAACCAAGGTAATTACCAAGGCAATACACGCAATTACAACAAAGGGAATTCTCAAAGTGGGAATGGACAAATCTCTAATCAAAACCAAAACCGTGATTTTCAAAACACTACACAAGGTTTTCAAAATGCTCACACTAAAAATTTGCAAGGAGAATTTTTGGATTATGCAAAAGCAAATGATGCTAAATTTGATAACATGCAACGTGAGATGATTAGCTTAAGATCCGAGTTGAAAAACGAACTTAAAAATGAACTTGCTAATGAACTTAAAACTCATGCAAACAAAATGGAAGGAAATGTCCAACGTCTTCAACAAAACCAACAAAAGATGGAATTAGGACAACATGAGATTAAGCAAGAGTTATTAAAAGCGGATGCTAGGCAATCAAAATTTGAGGACCGAATGGCTAAGATGTTTGAAGCAATCATGTGTAAGCCCTCTTCTTCGAGTGGTCTTCCTAGTGATACCATTGCAAACCCGAAGGGAGAAATGAAGGTTATTACTACACGAAATGGTAAAACTTTCAAGGAACCAAACTCTCGTACAAGTACTTCTAAGGAGAAGGAAATCGAGAAAGAACCCGAGGTGATGGTCGAAAAGGAGCACATTACAATCCCACGAAGTACCGCTCATACCACACCTACGGTTGAACCAATACCAATTGTGGAACCCGAGTTTCCAAGGCCGTTGCCTAATGACCAACCCACACCACCTTTACCCTACCCTTCGAGACGAAACAAGGAGAAGTTGCAAGAACGTAACAAACAACAAATCGAGCTTTTTATAAAAATGTTTCAACAAGTGCATTTTGATGTGATTTTAGCCGACGCATTGTTATATATGCCTCGTTTCGCTTCCACTTTTAAAAGTATGATGAGCGATAAGGAAAAGCTTTCAAAGCTTGCTAATTGTTCTTCGGTTTATCTTAACCGTATACCGGAAAAAGTTGGTGATCCCGGAAAGTTTCTCATTCCTTGTGACATACAAGATATGAAAGAATGCCTCGCCTTGGCCGATCTTGGTGCGAGCATTAATTTGATGCTATTTTCCATTTGGAAATCGCTTTCGCTTCCGGCTCTCATTCCTTCGAACATGTCCATCGAGATGGCCGATCATTCTACGATTATGGCATGTGGAGTAGCCGAAGATGTTTTCGTGAAAGTGGGGAAGTTCTACTCTCCCGTTGATTTTATAGTAGTTGACATCCCCGTGGATCCTCAAGTTCCTCTAATTTTAGGTCGATCATTTTTAGATACTTCGAGATCGCTTATCGATGTTCATGCGAGAACTATCACTTTGAGATTCAACGAAGAGGAACTTGTTATAAACGCTACTCAAAACTCGAAACCTTCTCATGTTTATGCAATCGCTACCATCAATCACATTGACATCGTTGATGTGGTTTGCGATGAGTTTTCACAAGAAGTGTTAGGTTTTTCCGATAGCTCGTCAAGTGGCGATCCTACTATTTTGTATCCGATTCTTGCTAATTCCACACCAAATCTCACTTCATTCCAAGGAGGCGATCTTACTTCAAATGAAATCGACAATGAAGATGAGGTGTTAATTATTGATGATACTTCTATTCCACCATTTCTTTCGCGGATGGAAGTTATGAGTGTTGAACCAAAATCTTCAATCGAGGAACCACCTATCCTCGAATTGAAAGATCTTCCTTCTCACCTTGAATACGCATTCTTGGAAGGTGATGACAACTTGCCGGTTATTATTGCAAAAGGTCTTGCTAATAATGAAAAAACCGAGCTCTTGAAAGTTCTTAAGGCTCATAAAGGGGCAATTGCGTGGAAAATATCCGACATTAAGGGTATTGACCCAAAATTTTGTACTCACAAGATTTTAATGGAGGAGGACTACAAACCCGCAATTCAACGTCAAAGAAGGGTGAATCCCAAAATTCACGATGTCATTAAAAAGGAGGTCCTTAAACTCCTTGATGCGGGAATGATTTATCCTATATCCGATAGCCCATGGGTGAGCCCAATCCATTGTGTCCCTAAAAAGGGAGGAATGACCGTTGTGCCTAATGAAAACAACGAGTTAATTCCCACTCGTGTTGTGACCGGTTGGAGGGTGTGTATTGACTACCGAAAGTTAAATGACGCCACTCGTAAAGACCACTTTCCTTTGCCCTTCATGGATCAAATGTTGGAGCGACTTGCGGGAAATGAATTCTATTGCTTTATAGATGGTTTTTCCGGTTACTTTCAAATCCCTATCGACCCTCGTGATCAAGAGAAGACTACGTTTACGTGTCCTTATGGAACGTTCGCTTATCGTAGGATGCCTTTCGGACTTTGTAATGCACCCGGTACGTTTCAACGGTGTATGATGGCGATTTTTCACGATATGATCGAGAAGTCGATGGAAGTGTTTATGGATGACTTCTCGGTGTTTGGTAATTCGTTCACGTCATGTTTATCTAATCTCGAACAAATGTTAAAACGTTGTGAAGAAACCAATCTTGTGCTTAATTGGGAGAAATGTCATTTCATGTGTAAACAAGGACTCGTCTTAGGACATAAGGTGTCGAAGGCGGGGATTGAGGTAGATAAAGCTAAGGTAGACGTCATCGCCAAGTTACCTCATCCCAAAACCGTTAAGGGAGTTAGGAGTTTCCTAGGCCACGCGGGCTTTTATCGTCGTTTCATCAAGGACTTTTCGAAGATTTCTCGTCCTATGACACACCTTCTCGAGAAGGATGCTCCTTTTAACTTTAATGAGGATTGTGTTAAGGCTTTCGAAACTCTCAAAAGGAAACTTACCGAAGCTCCCATTCTTGTTGCTCCTAATTGGGAATTACCCTTTGAAATCATGTGCGATGCAAGTGATTATGCTATAGGGGCCGTCTTAGGGCAACGTTATGACAAGCATTTTCGTCCTATCCACTATGCTAGTAAGACGATGACCGAGGCTCAATTAAAGTACACCACAATGGAAAAGGAATTCCTTGCCGTGGTCTATGCTTTTGAGAAATTCCGACCTTATCTCGTCTTAACTAAAAGCATTGTGTATACCGACCATTCGGCTATCAAGTATCTCTTAGCTAAGCAAGATGCTAAGCCGAGATTGCTTCGTTGGATGCTCCTCCTCCAAGAATTTGATGTCACCGTGCTTGACAAAAAAGGAGCCGAGAATCTAGCAGCCGATCATCTCTCTCGTATAGAAGATCCTCACAAAGATGTTTTCGAGAACAAGGAAATTACCGAAACATTTCCTCTTGAGACTCTCGGTGTAGTGAATTCTAAAGACACAACCCCATGGTTTGCCGACATTGCAAATTACCATGCGGGCAATTTCATAATCAAGGGTATGACGACACAACAAAAACGAAAATTCTTTCGTGACGTCAAGTTCTATTTTTGGGACGACCCTTATCTCTTTCGGATTTGTGCGGATCAACTCGTTCGATGTTGTGTGTTTGGTGCCGAAGCTTTTAATATCCTTAGAGCTTGTCACGAGGGACCCACGGGTGGTCACCACGGTGCTAATCTCACGGCTAAGAAAGTGTTCGATGCCGGTTTCTTTTGGCCTTCTATCTATCGTGATGCACACGCACTTGTAAAGTCGTGTGATTCGTGCCAACGTCAAGGAAAATCGTCTCAACGTGATGAAATGCCGCAAAACATAATTCAAGTATGTGAGATTTTCGACATATGGGGAATAGACTTTATGGGGCCGTTCCCATCGTCTCATGGCAACAAATATATCCTCGTCGCGGTGGACTACCTTTCTAAGTGGGTGGAAGCTAAGGCTTTGCCTACTAATGATGCTCGTGTGGTAGTGAAGTTTTTGAAGCAACTATTCTCTCGGTTCGGAACCCCTCGTGCTATTATAAGCGATCGTGGAACCCATTTTTGTAATGACCAATTCGAAAAGGTTCTAAAGAAATATGGGGTTACACATCGTCTTTCTACGGCTTATCACCCGCAAACGAGTGGGCAAGTCGAGGTTTCGAACCGAGCTTTGAAGAGGATTTTAGAAAGGTCAATTGGAGAAAACCGTGCTTCCTGGTCCGACAAACTCGATGACGCTTTATGGGCCTTTAGGACCGCTTATAAGACACCTATCGGTTGCACTCCTTATAAGTTAGTCTATGGGAAGAATTGTCATTTGCCCATTGAGTTGGAGCATAAGGCATATTGGGCCCTTAAGCATGCTAATTTTGACTTGAAGACCGCGGGAGATCACCGGAAAATACAATTGAATGAATTGGATGAATTAAGGGATAATGCTTATGAAAATTCATTAATTTTTAAAGAAAAGACTAAGAAGTTTCATGATTCAAAGATTAAAAACCGTGTTTTTAACGTTGGTGATCAAGTGTTGCTTTTTAACTCTCGTCTTAAGATATTTTCCGGGAAATTGAAATCTCGTTGGTCGGGTCCGTTCAGCATTACACAAGTGTTTCCATATGGGACCATTGAGCTAGCTCAAGATAATGGCCCTAATTTCAAGGTGAATGGACATAGGCTTAAGCACTACTTTGGTGGGGAAATTCCTTCAACGGTTGCCCTCGACCAAGTCACCTTCCCCAATGATAATTAGCATTGAGGGGATCGAGTCGAGCTCATGACTCGGTAATCAAAAATGAGGTGCCTCGTGGGGGAGATCCCATGCTTATCTTTTATACTCACTATTCACTAATAAGGGGACTTGTACCCTTCCAACTCGTTGTCTCGTGGTTGTTTGTGATTGTGTTATCTAGATCATCATCATCACCTACGATTGAAGACTCTTGTGTTCGTTTACGTAAGCCTCCATCGTTCGTTTGAAGAAGTTTTTCACGAATCCATGACATATCCTTTATTGTTCTAACAATTATCTTTTAGCATACTTAATAAACGGCTTTAGATATATTGTTGATCACCCTTTCCATGCTAGATCCTAAGCATTCGACTCTTCGTCTCTAGTATGAGGGTGCTCCACCTTTAGACTCGAAACATTGAGGACAATGTTTACTTTTAGTATGGGGGGTGAATAGGTACTTGCTTTGCTACGCCCTCACGCTTTCCAACTTTCAATGTTTTGTTTTGCTAATAAGGCTAAAAATGGCCAAACTTTAAAACTTTTCTTAGTTTTCATAAGTGTTTTTAAGACACGAATGTATATTTTCCGTTGGGTAGAATAAGAGTTAATTTTTGACTTGATGGGCATTTGGAGCCATTTACATTCCTTAACCCGCTCAATTCAAGTTTTGCTAGACTTTTATATAGGGAGCTTTAAAACGCGAAAGTCTTAATTCATTCGGGTTAAGAACAAGAACTTTTCGCAAGTTCCTATAATTGATTCTAGAAAGTCACTTATCAAGGGAACTTTAAAACGCATTCTCTAAACTTGAAAAAGTCCAAGAAAGTGCAAGATCCTATAGGTGGCTTGAAAACCAAAAACTTTGATTTGATATAGTCTTAATGAAAGCTAATCCAAAAAATTTGGCTTAATTTTGACTTGCATGGCTAAGTATTCATGAGTCTCTTTAATTAGAGGTCTTTATAAAGTGAAGAACGAGAAATGATAGAGTTAGACAAGTGATCATGCTAAACGTAGAACATGAAAATGTTCTTTCAAAAACTCATATGTTTTTAATTGTGGCTTTTTCTTCCCATAAGATCAATGCATTAGGAATAAATCATAATTGCAATAAGTAAGGTCGTACGATTGGAAAGGTTACTTAGCCTCTAGCGCAAGATCGTTTAAAAGTTGCTCGGGGTTGAATAGAGTTCATAGCCAAGGCATAACTTATTGAAGCGGGACGCGAAGATTGGCGATCATCCAAAAAGGCCCTAACAAGGCATGAGGAGCTCTATTTTTGCTAAAGATCCAAAGATGATGTGAAGTATCATTATTCCTAAATCAATATGAAGGATCGAGACACACGACGAGAAGCTATTACTCCCCTAAAGAATGGAGAAAGTCTATCCAAAAAGACCCTAACAAGGTATGAGGATAAATATATCCAAGTCCGAAAAGGAGGCGGATCGTTGTATATCAAAATCCAAAGTAAAGATTGAAGAAAAATGATGAAGTCGTGGTCCAATATGAAGAATCTCTCAAAAACGTCAAGTGAAGAAATTCCAAATATAAGAAGAGAAGACCATAATTTCAAGAACGTCTTCCCAAGATTTGAAGTATGAAGTACATTCCAAATATCGGTCCGAGAAAGGTCTCAAATCGTGAAACGAGTTATGCCAAGATATGAACTTAAGGAGATACACGAGAAGCCATTTAAAAGATTTTGTCCTTCGGCTAACTATTGATCAAATCGTGCTACTTTGCTTTCAGACTAATAACTACTCAAATAAGTCAATATGAATCACTTGTGATCCATGACAAATAGATAAAAAATGATAGTAACCCTTTTCCTTTTATAATAACTAGGATTGCGGGGAGAAAAAGTATTACACAATTTGGACGTATGAGAAGTGTTAGCATTGTGACTTGTACCAACAATGATCTCGTTTTTGCACTTAGCATGGAATGTATGACAATCAAGGATGACGAAGTTTACTCTAAGGGACATTAACTTGTTTCTATTCTTTGACCCTAAAAGTCACTTTTTGTGATGAAAATCATACATTATGTCTTTACACATCATCGTAGTATGTTGCAAATCTTTTACTCTTCAAAAAAGGTTAATAAAATTGAACTTTGGTGATGCTTAGATACTTTATTCTAGCATTGCGTGAGGGCACGACAATGGTTTAGTATGGGGGAGTGATGAGATGGCATTTATACATGATCTCATCGTTCTTTTCGGGCTTTAAATGCATAAAAATGTCATAAAATACCATATATATGCTTGTGTTTGTTTACTTGTGTATTTTAGGTATGGATATCGTGAAAAAGACAAAAGATCACAAGTTAGAAGGAAAAACAGACACGAGAAACGAAGCCGTACAAAGAACCGGGCCTTAATCATGGAATTCTCAACAAATACCCTTGAAGACTTGAAGACAAACAAGATTGATCCTCATTTATTGAAGAAATGACACTTAAAACCCTTGTATATTAATAATTACAAGTTTGGTCCCTTAAGTTTGTCAAAATTACACAAAAGGTCCTTTAACTTTGAAGAAATGGCAAGAATAGTCCCTCAACAAATCAAAATTGCCAATAATGGTCCCTCATAAAGTCAAAGATACAATGAAGACCTTAGAAGATCAAGAATGTTCAAAATCAGTCCTTGAAATATCTCAAAATGGCAAAAAGAACCCTTGAAAACACTTTTTATAAAGTTTTGTGCCAAAATTGCCAAGTGATGAAAGTTGTTACAAGTTAAATTGGGCGCTGATAGAAGTTTAACCACAAATGCCAAAAGAAAGGAAAGAGGAGGTCTAAACTTGTGCAAATGAAACATTCAAACACGTTTTGCGCCAAACACTTATTCACTCCTACAAAAACGGATCAAACAACTTACTATTCACCTTCATCCACCCAGTTTTACCATCACTTAAAACAAAGGGTAAATCAAAATTACCCACACCCACGTGTGATTCACACATGCAGAAACGAATCCCACACACAAAACCCTCACTCCCACTACTCCTTGGACCCCACACTCAACCTCCTTACCCAATGAAAACACAACTTACTCTCCAAGTTATGTGACGTGTCCAAATCAACAGCCAAGGATCATTGCTTCATAACAAAGCTGAAATGAACGTCCAAGATGAATTTAAACAGCTCACACCAAGGATTCGTCTAGAAGGACTTAGGGCATTTAGGGAATTTCACTTCTACGGTTTGTGAATAGTGTTTAGCCAGGCATTTTCTTATAAAAGGAGACCTCGACATGTGAGAGTCCCTTTGTTCCAGATTTTAGCTTTTAATCTTGGAATTCCTTTTTATGAAATAAAGTTTGAATTTCTTAAAATTTTGAGTTCTAATCTGTTATTTATAAAAGTTTGGTGTTTGAGAAGCTAAAATCTGAGTTCCATTTATATGTTTGAAGGTTTTTGAGGCAAGGTTTTAAGTGATAAAGCTTGTGCATCAAAAATCAGAAAGTTGGCATTATTTTTGATCTTACTTTGTGTTTGTTCATCTTAGCAGCATTGGAAGCTGGTACTTGTTCTGCTAGTACCTCAGCTCAAACAATCCAGGGCCTGGATGTAGGACTTGGAGGTTTGCACCTTCTTCCCTTTTCATTTTCTCTTTAAGTTTCTGAATATTTGTGATTTTTGTGGATTTGTGCTTGAATCTGTGTTATTGTGGTTGTTTATTGTTGATTTGGCTTGGTTTGATGTTAATGAGGTGTTACTGATCTGATTTGTGGGTTGAGTCTTAATGATCCTTTGAAAAGTTGTGAAAATAAGTTTTAAAAGGGTGTTTGGGATTACTGCATAAGTTGGATTTGAGGTTTGTTAAGTGCTTGTGTGTTGTATGCAAGTATTGGTATCTGTTATTTGGGAGCATATGTTCATCTGTTTGCAGGTTTTGTGGTCTTGAACACATAGATTCATAGATTGGCTATAAAATCTTCATAACTTGGTAAAATTGGCTAGGATTTTGAGGACACCTAGATCTAAGCATAGGTTAAGGGTAACAAGTGCTAAATCATAGCTAATCACACCAGGGTAGAAGGATTTGAGGCTTGAAATTGGATCAAGTGTCAAGTACATCAGCAAACTGTTTCTGCATATTGTTCTTTGTTCATCAGTAACTTTTTGTGCTTTGATCTTGCTATTTACTTTGATTCAATGTTTGATTCTTGTTGCTTTGTGTTCATTGTTAGTTTATATAGCTTGTGTGTGCATTTGGTTAAGTTTGGCTGGCTTATTTTTCTTAAAACTGCTTATTAAGTGCTTAACTGCTTATTTGCATATCTGGAGCATATCTGTGGACTGTTTGGCTTATTGTGGCTTATTGTGTGGATCATTTTGTGAATTTATTGTTGCTATTGACTCCTTGTGGTTCACTGATCACAAGGGTGCCTTTGTTTCCAATTGAATCAAACCAGAACTCTCAAATAAGCTTGGTCAATTAGTCAAAGCAGTGGGAACTCCTTTCCCCTGCTAGTTGCCACTGCTAGTGCAATTTGGGTGTCAGCTTATCAATAAGCTATAATAGCTTATTTTAACCAGCAACAACTTTGTTTTTGTAATAGGTGCTCATAATTTGACCCATTTGTTCATCTTGGAGCATTTGGGTGGTTGACTTTTAGGTTTGACTAGAAAACCAACTCCTTTGACTTTTACATAAGTTCATTTGTGCTTATTATGGCTTATTTCTTGTGCTTATTGGATTTTTGTTGATTGATATTGCTTATTGAGTCCATTTGAAAGCTTTTTCAAGTTAAATCAGCTTCTGAGGTTCAGTATTTCTCAAAAACGACTATTTTGTCGTTTTGTGAATTTTTACTTTTCTATTTTCTGGCTTATTGAGTGAGCTTATTGAAAATTTCTTTTGGCAGATCTCTTAAGCATCCTAAAAGAGGGTTGTGTGTCAAATTAGAGCTTATGGCATTAGCTTATGGCTTAATGGGCTGAAAAGCCCAATAAGAATAAGCTTTGTGTTCAATAAGCTATGATAAGTACATTTTCAGCTTTTGGGCCTTTAGAGTTTTGTTCTTAGAATTAAATTTTAAGTCAGATAGGGCTTTTCCAAGTCAATTGGGCCAAGTTTGACTTTTTGGGCCCAAAAGCCCATTTGTGTTGACTGAATTTAGATTTGGCCCATTTGAGGGCCCATTAGGGGTATTTTGGTAATTTCACTTTGATTTTCTGATTATTTAGGTTAAAATAAACTAGTTTGCAAGCTTTTAGAATTTTTTATAATTCTTGGATTTTTAATATTATTTTATTATTATTTTATTATTATTTTTAAAATTTCACATTTTCCAACTTTTTACATTTTTCTTAGGATTAATACATTAAAATAGGAATTTAGCAACTTTTAGAATAATTTTATCACTTTTAGATTAATTTTTATAATTATTTTAAGTTTTAATAGTTTTTAAATCGTTTTAAGTAGTTTTTATTAGTTTTAAAATTACTAAAAATAGTTTTTAATCTTTTTAGGTCATTTAAGAGGTTTATCTATTAAAAAATCTTTATTTGGGCTTTTTGATAATTTATTTGATTTTTAGGGCTTTAATTAGCATTTAAAAATTGAATATTTAATTATTTAAAAGGTTTGAAAAAGTTTTGATCATTGGTAAACTCTTAGTTTATTATTTTTTATTTTTGGTGAATTTTTGGTAATTTTTAGAATTTATTTTAATTTTGGTGATTTTTTAGGTTCTACGTCTTAACTTTCTAATAGTGATTTTGTGTTAATTTTTATTTTAACGACTTCGTCATTTTCTCTTCTAATCCCCTTCTAAACCAAATATTAATCTCAAATCTTGAACATCTTACTCACACACATATACCTCATTGGGAAACGAACTTAATTGGGTCATTAACACTTGATTTTTCCTAAAGTCATTTGTTCAATACTTACCGCTTTTACGCCTTTTTCCTAAGAGGTGTAATTTACCACAATCATGCATACATACTCCTATGACGCCTATATGCAGGGACCCTTAAGCTATAGACTAGGCTACGCGACTAGGCAACCTAATTCTCTATAACCATTGTCTCTGATACAATTCTGTCACACCCCACCATGGCAGAATATGAGGCGCGGCGTATGGATATCATCACAACAAAATGGTGTCTCAATAGAGTAATACTAAATGCCAAACAAATGTTATAAATGGCAACACAAATGTCGTGACAATATGTCAATAAAATGCAGGAGTCTAGGTAAGTAGGTAAAAGTCATACCTCTAACCGAAGACATTCAAATAATACACATCAAACATATAGGTGTCTACAAAGTATCACTTACCCAAAAATTAAACAAAGACTAAGAGGAAAGGGATTCCTCCTAATGCAATCCTAGCAGCCTCTAGACTCTAGCCACTTCTAACATCATCCTTCTAAACTATTCCCACCTCAAAATGACACTAAAATCTGTCAACATAAAGTTGGTGAGAACATTGGTTTAAGTTATCAAAACATCTTAAGAAACCTTGTCAACCGCTATAAATAAGTTGAAGAAAACAAGTTAAAGCAATGGACCATAATATGATAATCATGTTAAATGCATCTACAACAAAACTCAATTAAAGTATCAGTCACATCTACAATTCACAAGAACACACTATAACAATCAAGAAACATCCCGTCACACACAAAAGAACAACACACCACACTATAACAATCAACAAGCATCATGTCACACACACAAAAGAACAACGCACCACACTATCCGGATCTTTCCCTGACCATTTGTGGAAGATGAACCATATCCCCATCGAGATATCTTGTCTCCGTCGAGACGATGCACAAGTACTCAGAACACATGTACTCATAACACAAGAACTCATGACTGATCGTGCCCCCCGCTCCACATAGATCACAATATGGTCCCATAGACGCCCATACATCTATGTACCATACCAAAACAAGGCTACCCGCCTTACCAATATCTACTGAGACGGTACGTGTCCCCCGATCCAAATCATAAACACAATCAAGATTCACATATCAAAACACATATGAGAACACATAACAGAACACATACGCACACATGTCACACAATAACACATCTATGTCCAAACGATTATAAAATTATAGTACCAAAAAAATTTAAGATCACCACAAGTGTCATCTCCATCCAATACTAGAAGAAAACATTTAAAAACTCAGTGAAAATAGGACTATGAACTCACCTTGCGAATAGCAATCCAAAGTCTCCTCACGAACAACCAATTACCTAATGCAGACAATAAAATAACACAAACGTCAACATTGACTCTGGAACTCTAATCCTTCATCAATGTAACAATCCCATTATACCAAAATACCCAAAACATTATTTTAAACATTATCGTACAAACATTAACCTTGAACTCAACACTTGTACAAATAATTCGATCAAGCTACTGACCCCCATATGCTATTCATTCTGAATATTTGAAAAATATGTTCCAACTACATAAATTTAGGCTTTTGAATCACCCAAAAAGCTTTAAAAACGAACAAGTTATGACCAAAATGATTTTACCTAAAATCTGCCCAGACATTAGGACAGTTTCTGAGACAGTTTAGTGACGGATTCTGACAGATTAGTGACAGTTCCTGACTAATCTGTTTTAAACACTAAAAACCCCTCATAAATTACCAAATTCTAGCCCTAAATTATATTAATTCCAGAAAATTAAAAACCCTAATCCATCACATGATTAATTACATGATTCTAACTTAATTAATTAAATAAAAACAAAGATTAAAACATAATTATACCTTAATTGATCAAAGATCAATATTTTGAAAAACCATAATTTTTTTTCTTCTATTTTTTTCTCTGATGTGTTCACCTTTTTTTTCCTGCGTTCGATTTGTGTGAGTTTTTTTTACAAAGGCCATTTATATACTAACACTTCCTAGTTCAAGCCCAATACAAAAAGCCCTTTTTTCCTTTTTTTAATCGGTTCTCTTTTTTTTAAAACATCCGTAGTTTTTTTTTGGTCTTAACTTTGATTGTACAAATATTTCCTTATTTATCAAAACCCTTTTATTTATTTTTAAGACCTCCTATTTTATAAATAATTTAAAACAATTATTCCCTTGCATTTTTTTTAATTAAAATCATTCGTCATTTAAAATTTTATTTAATAAAATTTTACTATTTATGACACTCAAATAAATCTATGAAAACTTCTAGACTAACCCCTAGCTATAAACGTACACCACTAATTGCATATATATATAATTACATAAAAACTGCGTACACGGTAATTAAATACGTACACATAAAATGACCTCATAAAATACTAAATTATATCATAATCACATCCATGTGAACTAATGAGCACGAACTATCTCCAATGTATCATCATATAACGTACCACCTACTACATACATGATTTCTGGACTCAAGTCAAAGTCTCAAACACAAACATATAACACATCAACGCACACTCAGCACATAATCAAAGTCACACATTCACAAATGGCAAATCCCAAAAATTTAGGGTTGTCACACTCACACACTTGTGGTGTGATGAAAGATGAATACTTGATGAAGATCAACCTCTCCTAAAGATCTAGTCATGTTCATTATTTATTTTATTTTAGTCTTGTGTAGATCCAATGTATTTATGAATGCTTGGGTTAGTTGTGTTGATCCATTGTATTTGTGAATACATGGATTAAATCTTGTGTAAATCCCTTGTATATGTGTATGCTTGGATTTGGGTTATGTAGATCCAAGTTACATGTGTATACTTGGATATGTGTTTTATTGAGTTGTAATAGTTGTGTCTTGTAAGTTTTCACTAAACTACAAAGTGATGTGGTTGTGTGTCTTGCGAGTTCTCACTAAACTATAAAGTGACGTGGTTGTGTCTTGTGAGTTCTCACTTACGTTCAAAGTAAAGAGTCGTGAAGATTGGTTCTACCTTTCGATTAGAACTCGACATCTAGCCTTGTGTCGGAAAATGGTGAAGTAGGCAACGTCGTGAAGATTGGTTCTACCTTTCGATTAGAACTCGACATTTATCTTTGTGTCGTTAAATTGTGAAGTAGGCAACGTTGTGAAGATTGGTTCTATCTTTCGATTAGAACTCGACATCTAGCCTTGTGTCGTAAAATAGTGAAGTGGGCGACGTTGTGTAGATTGGTCATAGCTAAGATTAGGTCTCGACATTTAGCTTAGTGTCGGAAAATAATGTAAGCGACGTTGTAAGGTTTTCTCCGCCAAGAAAGGAGCTTGTGGATATAGTGGAAATCTCGGGTAAAGTGTACTCGAGGAGTGGAGTAGGAACGAAGATACAGCTTCATTACCGAACCACTATAAATCTTGGCGTCTTCGTATTAGGTTGTTCGTTTCCTTACTCTTTACTTAGTTTCATTATTACTTCACACACCATTATCATTTGTCATTGTTAATGATTAGAAATGAACCTAATCATTATGCAAATAGCTTTCAAGTAAAAGATAGTTTTAAGACAAACATAATTAAAATAAATTTTAATTAGGACATAAATTGAAGAGAAACTATTCAACCTCCCCCCCCCCCCACCCCCTTCTAGCTACTTCAGATTTGATTGGACCGTGAAATTCAAGTTTCAAATTATACTGTAAGACTAGGTAATGATAGAACCTTAAAAAATTATGAAAATATCTTTTTACAAGATTATCTAGGGGCGAAGTAACTAACATAAAAACCTCAACGCTAATAATAAAAAATACCCTTTAAAACAGGACAAACGACTATACATTAGAATTAATAAAACTAACAGCATCAATTCTAAAAATACAAGTATTAATCCAAAAACACCATTAATCCCTTTACTCAGCAAAGTAAATCCCAAACTACAATCTCTAATCACTAAAATGTACATCAATGAGTAAAAAAACAATATACAACATTTTTATACAGACAAAACAATAAGAACCCACACACTTTTAGATTAGAACTAAATTCAAGATCTAAACAAGTCATCAAAGCACACTCATATACATGAGATAAACAATGAAGACTGGTTCCTTGCATAAAAGAATCCATTAGTCTTTAAGCCAAAAGTATGCTCCTACAAAAAGTAGTTCACACATACTCTTAGGTTGCTTTAATCTCTGGGTTGTGAAAACCATTACGAGTACTAGGTACTTCTTGTAATCATATAGACTATTTAAAAGAGCCTTCTTTACAAGATTTCCATCATGAAATTGTTCTCCAAACTATATATCATATGACTAACTCACCATTAATGAAATGGCAAAGAGTGGGCCAACGGGTATAAACTATTTCTTAACAGCACTGTACTCTTGACTTGTTTTCCTTGGGTCTCCAAACCGTGTTTACTAGGCATTGTTTTATTGCGAAACTTTTTACATCTTGTTTCACCTTGGTTGTTTTGTTTTCAGTTGGTTTAGACTCATACTTATTAAACCTAGGTCTAACAGCTTTGATTGCATGCGGTTAAAGTTAAATAAACCTCATCTTGGCGGGGTGACCTTTTAAGGTTGCAGACATGTCGGGTTTGTACTCTTTTTCCTAAATGTAGATGGTTGTTTGTATTAATTCTGAAATGGCAACTCAACAGCGGTCGTGCATCCTTACGCCCAATATCTTTTTTGGAGACAAAGCCAATATGTTAATACGTTCTTTTTGTTCCTTTTGTGAGATGAACCACTATTCCTAGGGATGCGAGGTTCCTCCCTATTATTCAGTTTATAATCTGCTAAAGAGTTGAATAACAAGTTTAGAAATAGAAGTGTAGTTGTGAATAAGTGTCGCTATAAGTTAACTTTGTCTTATTCCATACAGACGTGCATTTGAGCCTGTGGATTCATAGTTTTAAATCTTTTTGTGGCTATGATGATGCTTCTAATATCAGCAAGAAGATATGCCACCAACCGTATGGGCCAATGGTCAGATGGCATTCCATTCATGGATGTTATGCAACTAGGTTTTGTTGCAGCCTGAGCGTAATTTAAAATCTTTAATGATTTGACAACCTTATAGATCTGACCCTAATCGGGGTTCATCTTCTCTTTTCTTATCTTAAGTTTTTTTTTAATGAACAACTCATGCGCGAACAGTCGAGACACCTACTGCGGGTTCATTGTTCGTCAAATTTTTAGCTTTTCATAGAAATTATAAGTGTAGGTAATGTGCTTTCTCTCTCTTTTCTTTGTTATATATGATGTCTTTGCTTGCAGATGTAAAAGAAAGAACAAGCCGTCAAATGAATGAAAGTGAATGTTTCTGTTTAGATCTGTTAAAACTTTATGCTTTTCGCTATACTATAATGTTGCTTCAAATGCAGTATATTTACTTTGAGTGATATACATGTGTAATACAATATATCGTGCATTTGTTTATATATACCAAAAACGATCACACAACACTGCGTGAAACGCGGTACGATCCCTAGACTATATGCTCAACACCGTGATAGTATTATATAATCTATCACACATATACAACATAAAATAATCATTATTACTATAATAATTTTATTTACTCCCTCCTCTCCCGCTTTTTCCACTCTCTTCGTCTCACACATTTTACATTATACTATAATTATTTTATATTACACTACAATAACGTAACTATATTAGCTTTTCATTATTCTAGAAAAAAAAATTCACATAACACACCCTCCAAGTATGTGCGTGTTTACATAAATGATCTCAAACTTTAACTTATTTACGGTTTTATTTATATTAATAAATTTTGTTTATCAAACATGAAACATACATCGAACTATTCATCCGAAAACAATATCTAACTAAAAAGATTAGCGAATTACAAATAACACAAACCCAATAGTGCCCAACTTTTTACATCCCTACGATTTATAAGAAATATTGAAATCTAATACATATTTTTAAAGAATTTACATAAATAATCTCTGAAATTATTAGTTCATTGCAAAGTTAGTGTAACACCCGCTCCATTAAAGAGACAAAATATCACGTATGGCGTCATATCAGAGACATATAATATGAAAATCCAAAAGAATACTTATTTATTATGATAAAATATGTTCAACTAAATCATAAATTTAAAAACAAAGGGTTCATATGTAAATGCACTAAAGCATAATGCCTTTGGTACTTATTGACTCAAAGGTAACCCTAGACCGCTCTCAACCCAGCTCTTACTTCCCAACTTCAAGCATAAAACCTGCCACAGGAAAAGAAAAGCGGTTGAGCTAACCCTCAGTGAACATATATAAATGTTGTAAAGATAAATGGATATACGAAATCTGTGATCATAATTTATTAGGTTGTAAATGTGATAGGCTAATAAGTAACATAAAATAAAAGGTAATAAAAGTGAAATTAAAATGCCTGCGATCCCAGATAATTTCTAAACATGATACATTCATAAACTAGTCACATACATCGCATGCAGTTGCATGGTTGTCCCACGAATGCACATAGGTGGTTCAGACCTAATGTACCGGAAGCGATACGGGGCGTATTGCACACACTCACCAACCAGTAGAAAACAAATCATACCACATATACCTAAGATGCATCCGTACGCCCTCTACAAAACCGAACTTTAATCTACACTAGCTCATGACTAGAAAACATACACAAAATAATATATATATATATATATATATATATATATATATATATATATATATATATATATATATATATATATATATATATATATATATATATATATATATATATATATATATATATATATATATATATATATATATATATATATATATATATATATATATATACTAGCCTTTAGACTCGTTCGGTGGACTGGCTAGCTTTATGTATATATTTTTTAATGAAAATTGAATTTATGTGTGTTTGTATTAGAAGTTTAGTATATGTAGTGTTAGTTATAACATTGATATTTTAATAATGTAGCATAGAATAGACAAAAATAACGTAGTTTAAGATATTTTATTTATTTAAGAATATTATGAGTTAATTGTATTTGCATACGTTAACGGTATGAATAAGTTTGTTACATTAAATTTTTTTTAGAATTTTAATAATATTGTATAAATATTTTATGTATTTTTTAATTTTATGAGGTAATAAATTTTGTATATGTTAATGTTATGAATAACGTTTTTACATTAATTTTATTGTAATTAATATTATTGTTGTGCATTTTTATATAATTTTGTATTTAAGGCATTGTTTCACCATCCTTCCTTATATATATTTATAGAATTTTGTATTTATGGCATCATTTGTAATTCCTATATATATTTTTATAGAATTATGTATTTAAGGCATCATTTGTAATTCCTATTTTATTTTTGAAGCATTTTATGGAATCATTTTTATAGAATTTTGTATTTAAGACATTGTTTCACCATCCTTCCTTATATTTTTATAAAATTTTGTATTTAAGACATCATTTGTAATTCCTATATGTATATTATAGAATTTTGTATTTAAGGCATCATTTGTAATTCCTATTTTATTTTTGAAGCATTTTATGGAACAATTTTTATAGAATTTTTTATTTAAGGCATTGTTTCACCATCCTTCCGTATATATTTTTATATAATTTTGTATTTAAGGCATCCATTTTAATTCCTATATATATTTTTATAAAATTTTGTATTTAAGGCATCATTTGTAATTCCTTTTTTTTTGAAGCATTTTATAGAATTTTGTATTTTAGGCATTGTTTCACCATCCTTCCATATATATTTTTATATAATTTTGTATTTGAGGCATCATTTATAATTCCTATATATATTTTTATAGAATTTTGTATTTAAGTCATCATTTGTAATTCCTATTTTATTTTTGAAGCATTTTATGGAATCATTTTTATAGAGTTTTGTATTTAAGGCATTATTTCACCATCCGTCCTTATATATTTTTATAAAATTTTATATTTATGGCATCATTTGTAATTCCTATATATATTTTTATTGAATTTTGAATTTAAGGCATCATTTGTAATTCCTATTTTATTTTTGAAGTATTTTATGGAATCATTTTTATAGAATTTTATATTTAATGCATTGTTTTACCATCCTTCCTTATATATTTTTATAGAATTTTTTATTTAAGGCATCATTTTAATTCCTATATATATTTTTATAATTTTGTATTTAAGGCATCATTTGTAATACCTACTTTATTTTTGAAGCATTTTATGGTATCATTTTTATAGAATTTTGTATTTAAAGCATTGTTTCACCATCATTCCTTATATATTTTTAAAGAATTTTGTATTTAAGGCATCGTTTGTAATTCATATATATATTTTTATAGAATTTTATATTTAAGGCATCATTTGTAATTCCTATTTTATTTTTGAAGCATTTATTGGAATCATTTTTTTATAGAATTTTGTATTTAAGGCATTGTTTCACCATCATTCCTTATATATTTTTATAGATTTTTGTATTTAAGGCATCATTTGTAATTCCTATATATATTTTTTATATAATTTTGTATTTAAGGCATCATTTGTAATTCGTATTTTATTTTTGAAGCATTTTTATGGAATCATTTTTTTAGAATTTTGTATTTAAGGTATTGTTTCACAATCCTTCCTTATATATTGTTTTATATAATTTTGTATTTAAGGCATCATTTGTAATTCCTATATATATTTTTATAGAATTTTGTATTAAAGGCATCATTTGTAATTTCTATTTTCTTTTTTGAAGCATTTTATGGAAACTCTTTAATGAATTACATGTGTCATTTTTATAGAATTTTGTATTTAAGGTATTGTTTCACCATCCTTCCTATATAAGGGTTTCTGATATATATATATATATTATATATATATATATATATATATATATATATATATATATATATATATATATATATATATATATATATATATATATATATATATATATATATATATATATATATATATATATATATATATATATATATATATATATATATATATATATATATATATATATATATATATATATATATATATATATATATATATATATATATATATATATATATATATATATATATATACATATGTGTGTGCACACGAAAGTGAACACCGGAGACTAATCACGCTGTCCTAGATAGTGTCATGCCACCAGTGCATCGATGACATAGCCATGGTACCTCCATGGCTAGTTACAAAAAAGCTAGGGCAAAGCGTTTAGGCAATAACAGTTTTCAGATAGGTTATGAAGTTAACCAAAAGTTATCAAATGGTGTAATAAAATGCATAATGAGTCAAAAGGCCATAACGGATCATATTAAATTAGAATTATATCAAAGGATTATCACACGAAATTGAATGAAAAAATAAAATATAGAGTAATTCAAAAAGATGTTCTTACTAAAAAACGAAATATATGTACGTATACACAAAGTGAAGCCGAACACAAATAAAAATGAAATCACACTTGTGTCATCGGATCTACAAAAAATATTACCATATATAATAATTACCATAAATAGATCACACAAAAGTTTCCACAAATAGATGATAGACACTACTTAAAACCATAGTTTCGTTATTTAAGATTTTATATCGGTGGGTAAGTGTTTGTACTTAGTTATCCAACCATAATGTTTCGAAAAATTTTTTGTAAAAATCCATAGATGCTAATATATGAGTCTATAAGGCCTCTATAAAAGTGCTTAATCCCGTTCATTACCCAGCTCATATTATAACCCTAAAACCCAAGACTAACCCAAAAACAGTCCTCGCAGAAACATACCTAATTCAATAAATTTTTGACCCACTTAGACACCTCCACAATTTTAAAAAACATTCCAAGAGATGTACCAATATATAAAAAGATCCCCCTGAAGTGTCTCGACAAAGTTCATTATAGATTATGAATTAGAATTTTTATACTAGATCTAATAATTTTAGTCTAAAAATTTGATTTTGACACTTATTTTTAAAATAGTAGATACCCAACCTTCCCTACCTCTTAAAAATAAAAGAGACCATATTCAGAAACAAGATTCAAATAAGATAATCATAGGCATTTGAATCGATTGTGAATCTATCATAAAAAAATAATTTATGCATGTTTTAGGATAACACTTTTTCCATACTACCCGAAACACTCTATTTAATTACGGTGTTCTACCCATCTACTCAATCTTAGGGTTTCTAGATATTAATTAGTATGATAGATAACTTATTTAGGACCCCTTAGGATTGTTTAATCATAAAAATTAGCCATGTTCATTTATGAAATTAATATAACCATCATATCATATAACTAGGGTTTATATAAACCCTAATTCACAAATAAATTAAATAAACATAACCATGGTGACACATAGATTAAAAGATGAAGTAACTTACATGAAAATATGATTATGATGATGGAAGATCATCACAAACACCAAAAAAACATCAAAAAACACAAGGTATGAAGAAGGAATAGCAAGAAAACCTTAAGAACTCCAAGGTTTCTTCAATGGATGATTATGGAAAAAAGCTTGAAAATAATAATGAAGACTTTTGGTTTATGGTTTTCATTCACATGACCCATTGTTTATAGATGAGGGAAAATTTTCATCGATTTCAGCATGTTGTTAATTTGAGGAAACATATCTAATATGCTTCACAAAATATGCTAAAATAATACAAGTTAAATAGAAATTACATATTCTTTATATTATTTTGTCCTAAATCATTCTAATATAAAATATGGGAGACACAATATTTTATTTACCTCTTTAAACGACTATACATTTATTTAACAAAAACATATATTAACAAATTACACTCAATTCCAAATTTAACCAAAACATCAAAATAAAAGATTTCGATGCATATTCTAATTAAATTACCAAAAAAAGATAATATATTAAATATATATAAGGGGGAAAACGAATTTATTATTAAAAATTAAGTACATATATACTTTTTTCCTTTTAAAATAAATACTTAAGTTATTTCCTTATAATTTTTCTAAAACCATAACATATAGTTTAATTATTTAAACTTCTTAATTAATTTCAAAACCATACTTCACCTTATATGAAATGCAAGTTAAAAATACATATTTTCAAATTAATCGAAATGAAAATTTCACATTTACAAAATTTGGTTTTTACAACTCTTTCCCTCTAAAAAGAATTTTGTCTTCGAAATTAATGTTCTGAAACAAATTTTGACCGCAAAATTAAAATAGGAAAATTAGACGAAATGAATATGAAAGCATACGAATTGGATCTAACGAATGCGAAACACGTGAAGCGACAATAGATGAAAACCTCTCATAACGACATACTAAACACATTACGCGCATAGGATAGTCATGGAAGTATAAGGATCAAAAGTCAAACACTAAAATTTCAAACAAATCGATAAATAGAGGATGTTGGACACCTCAAAATGATTAATAAACAGTATCGTTGTTCGGGCCATCATAGTTCAAAAGTAATTCTACAAACGTTTGAGGAGAGAGGGCACTTTAAATCGAAAATCCAACCACACAGTCAGAACGTAATATCAAGATGGAGCATCTTAATACGAAGATCCCTACAAACATGACATGTTCTAAATATTACTTCATATGTCAAACGAAAAAGAAACAACGAATGTGTCGCACCATAACCCAATCAAAATAAGGATAAAGAAAATCGCGCTTGGACAAATAAAGATATCTAGAAATTATACTTGAAGAACTAGCCAAAATTACGTCTCTTTGCATAAGATTCCGTGTCATCTCCAATTCGAATAATCATCAAACGAAACCGCGAAAATGATTAAGAATACAAAAATAATCTTGTCAGATTACATATAAAAGCCTAACCCAATCCTCACAAGTCATATCATAAGTCGCGGGTCTCTGATACTATAATTGTAACACCTGCTACGACAACCCATAAATTTCACATCTATGCTATAATCTATGATTATATGAGTATGAAAATTTGGCTAGAAATTTTTTATTTTTATACCTTACTTGGTAAGAAGAATTGTTTCTCATAACCTGAACTGCCATTACAACATATTCCTATATGTTCTCAATACAATGTATATATCAAGTCTAAGATCTAAAAGTGAACTAATAAGTTCAATATTAATAAGAACATATCAAATGTAACTATGATGCCCTTAATTCCGTTAGAAACCCTAGAATCCCTATTAATGACTTGTAAACTCAAGAATGGTAAACTATGAATGGATAATACATATGAATAAGTAATTAAGGATTATAAACAAATTGTAAACTATACTTTGAAGACATAATAATTAATAAGTGTGAAAACACTTATCCTTTTACCACTTAATTATAATAATAACCAAGCCGAAACGTGTATTTTATGTCGTAAATGTCGGAATTATACGTGGTTTGTGTTTTTGTTTTGATTTAGGATCAAAATGTGAAAAGGGAAGAAAACACGGGCTTTTATCGATGAAAAAGACAAAAGACGAAGTCGAAAGATCAAGAGGGCAAAAAGAACGGAAGTCCAAGGCCTATTATGAAGATTTATCGAAGAAAAAGTCTAAAGACGGAAGTTTAATAAAGTCAAAGAACTCAAGTCTAATTAATGAAGATATTACAAGACGAGTTCAAATAATCCCGAGACAAAGTCGAAAAAGTCGAAGAATTTAGAAGACGAGAAGACGTGAAGAAGAAGAATGAAGCAACACATGCTAACCTCCCTAATCACCTATAAATACTCTCCTAATGACACATTAGGAGGTGTTGACTATCTTGACAAAATAGTTCTTCCATTTTAATTACTTGCATTTTCTTAATGTCATTTACTTAATTGTCATTTAATTACCTTGTCTTGCACCTTAAATTTGTAAGTTTTTAATGCTTGCTTTTACTTTTATTGTTGAATCTTAATTTTAATCAAGTTTTTAATTAATCACTCATTCTACCTTTCTTGTTCCTGCTTAATCTTTATATTTATGTGCTTATTGTTATGCTTATTTGATTAATAGTTTTGTTTTTATGTTTATGGTTGTGTTAGCTTATTGATTTTATAGCTTATTGTGTGCTTTTTTTATTTTTAATTAAGTGCTTATTAGTTAATTTTTATAAAAAGTTGATTTTACATATTTTTGTTATTTAGTGTTTTTAAAAGTTTTTAAATTTTGGTTTAATAGCTTTTTCTTAAAATGAATTTGGTAAAAGTTTTAGTTAAGTGCTTATTAGTTTTTAGCTTATTTTTAGATTTGTGCTTATTAAGTTTCTTATCCGGGTTCTTTAAAACCCTATCTTTCCGTATAAGCAACATCATCATTCCGAATATCATCAAGTCTCCATATTCCGGATAAGGGAATTTGGCAAATTCCGGATAAGGCAACAAAATATTCCGGATAGGCGCCAAGAAGGAAATTCCGGATATAGCTTCTACAGTGAATTCCGGATAAGGAGTATAACTCCATATTCCGGATAAGCAATCAGGAATTTGGCAGATTCCGAATAAGGTGTTGGAGTGATTCCGGATAAGGGTGCTGTTTAAATTATTCCGAATATGCAGCAGTTGATTATTCCGGGTTGATCTCTTATTCAGGATTCCAGATAAGAAGCTCAAGAAGGTTATTCCGAATAAGTGTCGGGAATTTATATTCCGGATAGTGACAACTTGTGGGATATTCCGGATAAGCTGCTTGTTTGAAGATTCCGGATAAGGGTAAGATTGGATTCCGGATAGTGACAGTATATTGGATTCCGAATCAGGTTTTGTTCATTCCTGTTTTTTTAATGTTCAAGCATTTATTTTTCCCGTCATTTTTCTTTAAGTGTTATTTTAATTGTTTTTCTTTATTTTTAATTTCAAGTTTACATTTTATTACATTGTCAAATTTACCTTTTAAAGTTTTAATTTTTGCACCATTTACTTTTTAATCAGTTTTAGTTTTAATTACCCGTCATTTATTTTAAAGTCTTGCAATTTAATTTACTACAACGACCAATCTATTATTTTATCCACCAAAAGACGGTTGAGTCGCACACGTTAACCAGTAATCAATTCTAATAGACCAATTTCAACGAACAATTTTTCTAATTAAAACCTAGGTATTAAATGGCGCCGCTGCCGGCTCTTTTCGTAAATATTAACAGTTTTCTGTGAGAGACGCGTTGAATTTTGGGATCCGTTCACTCGTGAACGTTATTTTTCTTTCTCAAAATTTTTCAAAAATCCATAAAAATTAAAAATTGTTATAAATCCATAAAAATTAAAAGATTTCAAAAATCTAAAAAGATTTTTATTTTTATTTTTACACATACATATATATTCTCTATTTCTTTGGTATCTTTTTATTTTTCTTTTGCAGGTGTATGCGTACTAGATCTTCAACTTATTCAGAGCAAGAGACTCGTGAAGATTTAGATATGGCTGGCGTGCACAACAACAATAATCCACCCCACCCCAACATGAATAACAACAACAATGTTCCCCCACCCGACCTTCGAACAATGGAGGAGCTTTGTCAACCTACGATGAATGGACGAGGAGGACCGATTGCGCCGATGCAAATCACGGCTCTAGAGTTTTCGTTGAAGCATCACATGATCCAACAAGTTCAAAACACTTGTCCATTTCGCGGATTACCGGATGATGATGCCAATAAACACCTCGACAAATTCATTACCGTTACTCAAAGCATGAAGTTGCCCGGTGTTACTATGGATTTTCTTAGCCTTCACCTATTTCCACACACCTTATCCCACCATGCCGAAAAATGGTTTGATCGTCTTCTAAAGAATTCAATTCATACTTGGGATGAGATGACTCAACGCTTTTTGTCGCGCTACTTTCCACCATCCATGGTCACGAGCCTTCGAAATCAAATTAGTGGATTTACTCAAGAACCCGATGAATCACTTTTTGATGCTTGGGAACGATATAATGTTTTGATCGATCGATGTCCAAACCACAACATGCTCCTCGTCACCTTAATTGATACTTTCTACAATGGGTTAACTTTTCATGATCAAGATACGATTAATGCAGTCGCCGGTGGCACAATTATGAAAAGAAGATCCGAGGAGTGTAGAGAGATTATAGAGAACATGACTACTCATCACAAAAATTGGGATTCATCCGCATCTTCAAGAAATAACCCGAGAGTCAATGTTTCTTCTACTTCTTCAAACCCTAATATCACCGAATTAACCCGCGCAATGGTCGCAATGAGCAAGAATATGCAACTTTTGGCTACAAATCTACAACAACAAGTTAAATCTGTTGCAATTTCTTGTGAGATTTGCGGGGGTCCTCATTCATACACTGATTGTCCTTCTACTCATGGCAATCCGGAAAACGTGTATGCGTCTTACGGTAACTATTCAACGGAAAGCCATCAAGCTTGACCTCAAGGTGATCGTAACTTGCTAAGTTACCGTTCTAACAACTTTCTTTCACCCGTTTTTTCTCCTCAAAACCACAACCCCAACAACTTTAATAGAATCAATCAAAACCCACCTCGAGCTTCTAATCCTTATCACCCACCCGCTCAACAAACACCACCTATTAATCAAGATGTTGAAGCTTTCATGAAGACCCAAGGATAGCTAGTTAAGAATCTTCAAAGCCAAATTATCAACTTGAAAGGAGATATCAGTAAGCAAGGTAATGATATCAGATCCGAGCATCGACATGATATGCAAACCTCTTTTAGCAATCAAACGAATGATTTAAAGAATATGATGGCTAGTTTCTTTCCAAGTACTTAACCCTCTACTTCGGGCTCTCTTCCTTCAAATACCGTCACCAACCCAAGAGCGAATGTGAGTGCTAGTAATACACGCAGTGGAGCAACCTTAGTAGGACCATCTATCCCTCCCCTAGTTAGTCCATCTAAACCTCTTCCACAACCATTTATCCCTCCTACTCCCACGCCTAGTATTAGTTCTCCATTACCATCTCCACCTCTACCAACAGAAGTACCCAAGAAGAACCCTTCACCAACCGCACCTTCCACCTATAAACCCAACATCCCTTATCCTTCTCGGTTAGACAAGAGTAAATTGCTCACTAAATAGGATGCTCAAATCACTTCTTTTATGAAGATGATCTCTCAAATGAATTTCAACATTAGCCTCGTTGAAGCACTTGTCCAAATGCCGAAATTCGTCAAAGCATTCAAGGAATTGCTTAACAAGAAGGAAAAGATGGCTGAGTTTGTCAACACACGCTTAAATGATAACTGTTCTACAATCATTCTTAAAGAACTTCCGGAAAAACTTAGAGATCCCATTCGTTTTGCGTTGCCTTGCATTTTTAACAAAACCGAAGAATTTACTGCCTTAGCTGATCTCTTGGCAAGTATTAATTTGATGCCTTTAAGTGTTTGGAAAACACTATCATTACCCGACCTTACACCAACAAAGATGACTCTAGAGCTAGCAAATCTCACTCTCGCTTACCCCGTCGGTATTGCGAAGATGTGTTTATCAAAGTTGGCACCTTCACTTTTTCGGTCGACTTTGTTATTGTTGATTATGAAACGGACCCTCGTATTCCGTTAATACTTGGTCGGCCATTCTTGAGAACCGGAAAAGCCTTAGTCGATGTTGCCGAAGGTGAGTTAATCTTAAGGGTCGGGAATGAGGCACAAGTTTTTAAAATGGGGAAGATCACAACAAAATCAAATGGAAAAGAATCAGCAAATATGATTAATGTGCTTGATGATTTTATCATCTACAACAATCCTTTTTTCGATTCTTTCTATGATAATCCACTTTTCCAAGATGATGTGAATGATTCTCTCTCCAATTTTGATCCTCCACCAATTCATGAGTCTCTACCGATCTGTGATGACTATGATGATGATTCTAGTTCTGACATGGATGATTCTGATGACTTTTCTTCTGAGTATAAAGACATGTCATATGATGATTTTGATGATGTCGATACTCTTTCGAGTGATTCTTCACATGATGACCTTGCACCTACGTTTGATGAAGATCCTCCGCCAACATTACTTGATCCTACTTTGGATGACTACTCATTTGAGGAAGACTTTGCTACTTTTCTCAACACTTACTTCCCAAATGAGAATGATTCTCCTCCTTTGGACTTTGATTTTGGTCTTTATCCTCCTTTGGATATGAAGAAACCCGTTTCAAAGGAGAAGAAACAAGAAGACACCGATATCCGCAGTACTTATGTCTTGACACCTCTCTATCCACCTTCTGAGGATGAGATTTTTCGATTTATGAGCGGATCTTCTTCAAGATCTACTAAGCCCGAGTGTTATTTTCCCCTAAAGGAAAAGGTGTTCGATCCCAGTATTGCGACTGTTAAGCCATCCCAATATCCATCTGATGAAATAAAAGGAATGAATTTTGGAACTTTTGGAGATATGCTTGCACCTCATCACCCTTGCTACCACCGTGCTCCACAACTGCTTAAGGGAACCTTGCCTACTCTTCATTGGCTTGCCATGTTCTCCTTAAGCTTGTGCTACTTGATGTATGAAAACCATGTATTTGATCCCGGGGGATATTCTTTAAGCTTCTTCCTATGCTAATCAAGGTCGAGTCAGGCTCACGACTCGATGAACAAAAACAAGCGATTCTCGGGAGGCAACCCGCAGTATCTATCCTTTTTCTTTGTTTTTATAATAAGTGTAGGGGAGACCATAGTATGTGTATGTTGTTTTCTTTCTTATCATGTGCAGGGATTCGAGCTTTCAAAGATCCATTCTTGATGACTTTTGACGACCCGTGATTCCGTGTACCCGTCTTCCTGGTTCTATACTAAGCTCTTTTGATTCTCTATTTTATATTCTTCAATATTAAAATAGGAATCACTTTAGTTGTCCTTTCCTTAGCAAGATTTAAACAAAGTGCACAATGTCCTAAGTGTAAGGGAGGTCACTTCCACATGCTTAAACACTAAGGACAATGTTTGTATTAAGTGTAAGGGGGACTTCTATCGAAGTTAAGTAGGCTTTTCAATGCATTTGTCTTCATTTTAACCGGAAAAATGATTTTTCGACATTTTTCAAAATTTTTGATCTATTTTGGCCTATTAGTATTTACCTTTGTTATGGTTATTGTCTTTCTTTGCTAGAATAAATTTTAATAAAGTGGTTTTAATTTTTAAACGTTGTGAATCTTTTGACTCAACCCGAGTTTACTTATCGAAGTTTACTCTAGCTAGTATCCTTAACGTGTTTAATTCAAGTTTTGCTAGGCTTTTATATAGGGAACTTTAAAACGCGAAAGTCTTAACTCTTACGGGTTAACAAAATTTAATTATAAGTTTGGTATTCTTTCATGAATTTATGTGAGTTGATTATGAGCTTTTTCTCCCATCGCTTGTTAATAAATTTAATTACAATAAGTAAGGTTGTACGATTTGAAAAGTTACTTAGCTTCTAGACCAAGATCGTTTAAAAGTTGATCGGTATTAATTAGAGTTCATAGCCAAGGCATAACTTATTGAAGCGGGATTCGAAGATTGGGGAATCCAAAAAGGCCCTAACAAGGCATGAGGGCTATATTTTGTTGCTAAAGATCCCAAGTGATGTGAATAATCATTTATCAAAAATCAATATGAAGGATCGAGACACATGACGAAAAGCAAATACTCCCGAAAAGATCATGGAGAAGTCTATCCAAAAAGGCCCTAACAAGGTATGAGGATAAATAGATCCGAGTCCTAAAAGGAGGCGGATCGTTGTATATCAAAATCCCAAATTAAGATTGGAGAAAAATGAAGAAGTCGTGGTCCAAGTATGAAGCATCTCTCAAAACTTCAAGTGTAGAAATTTCTATTATGAAGAGAAGACCATTATTTCATGAACGTCTCTCAAGATTTGAAGTATGAAGTCGCTGCCAAATATCGGTCCGATAAAGGTCTCAAATCGTGAAGCAAGTTATGCCAAGATATGAACTGTATGAGGTCCCGAGAAGCAGTTTTAAAAAATTTTGTCCTTTAGCTAACTATTGATTAAATCGTCCTACTTTATTTTCAGCCTAAATAACTATCGAAATAAGTCAAACAATGCATCCTCGTGATCATTCAAGACAACAATAAAATATAAGAGATACACCTAGGAATAAAGGAGTCTAAGTGAATAATAGGGCCACATGAGTTCGTGTTAGTTTGCTAACTTATAATAACAATGATCTCGTTTTTAAGCTTGGTATGGGGAACGTGAAACTTGAGGGTGATAAACATTCATGACAATCCAAAACCCTAAGATAAGTCTTTGATCTTTTTATTTGTTTTCTATATCTTTTATGTCTTGTGTTTAATAAAGGCCAAGGTGAATTAATTATGATGGAAAATGTAAATCTTGCCTTGTAAGTAATGTATTGCATGAGGACATTATAATGGTCAAGTGTAGGGGATTTAATAAGTGTGAAAACACTTATCCTTTTACCACTTAATTATAATAATAACCAAGCTGAAACGTGTATTTTATGTCGTAAATGTCAGAATTATGCGTAGTTTGTGTTTCTGTTGTGATTTAGGATCAAAATGTGAAAAAGGAAGAAAACACGGGCTTTCACGGGCTTTTATCGATGAAAAAGACAAAAGACGAAGTCAAAAGATCAAGAGTGCAAAAAGAACGGAAGTCCAAGGCCTATTCTGAAGATTTATCGAATAAAAAGTCTAAAGACGGAAGTTTAATAAAGTCGAAGAACTCAAGTCTAATTAATGAAGATATTACAAGACGAGTTCAAATAATCCCGAGAAAAAGTCGAAAAAGTCGAAGAATTTAGAAGACGAAAAGACGTGAAGAAGAAGAATGAAGCAACACATGCTAACCTCCCTAATCATCTATAAATACCCTCCTAATGACACATTAGGAGGTGTTGACTATCTTGACAAAATAGTTCTTCCATTTTAATTACTTGCATTTTCTTAATGTCATTTACTTAATTGTCATTTAATTACCTTATCTTGCACCTTAAATTTGTATGTTTCTTTAATGCTTTCTTTTACTTTTATTGTTGAATCTTAATTTTAATCAAGTTTTTAATTAATCTCTCATTCTACCTTTCTTGTTCTTGCTTAATCTTTATGTTTATGTGCTTATTATTATGCTTATTTGATTAATAGTTATGTTTTTATGTTTATGGTTGTGTTAGCTTATTGATTTTATATCTTATTGTGCTCTTTTCATATTTTTAATTAAGTGTTTATTAGTTAATTTTTATAAAAAGTTGATTTTAAATATTTTTGTTATTTAGTGTTTTTAAAAGTTTTTAAATTTTGGTTTAACAGCTTTTTCTTAAAATCAATTTGGTAAAAGTTTTAGTTAAGTGCTTATTAGTTTTTAGCTTAATTTTAGATTTATGCTTATTAAGTTTCTTATCCGGGTTTTTTTTGAAACCCTAACTTTCCGTATAAGAAACATCATCATTCCGAATATCATCAAGTCTCCATATTATGGATAAGGGAATTTGGCAAATTCCGGATAAGGCAACAAAATATTCCGGATGGGCGCCAAGAAGGTAATTCTGGATATAGCTTCTATTGTGAATTTCGGATAAGGAGTATAACTCCATATTCCAGATAAGCAATCAGGAATTTGGCAGATTCCGGATAAGGTGTTGGAGTGATTTCAGATAAGGGTTCTGTTTAGATTATTCCGGATAAGCAGCAGTTGATTATTCCGGATTGATCTCTTATTCAGGATTCCGGATAAGAAGCTCAAGAAGGTTATTCCGGATAAGTGTCCGGAATATTTATTCCGGATAGTGACAACTTGTGGGATATTCCGGATAAGATGCTTGTTTGAAGATTCCGGATAAGGGTAAGATTGGATTTCTGATAGTGACAGTATTTTGGATTCCGAATCAGGTTTTGTTTAATTCCTGTTTTTTTTTTAATTTTCAAGCATTTATTTATCCCTCCATTTTTCTTTAAGTGTTATTTTAATTGTTTTCCTTTATTTTAAATTTCAAGTTTACATTTTTATTACATTGTCAAATTTACCTTTTAAAGTTTTAATTTTTGCACCATTTACTTTTTAATCAGTTTTAGTTTTAATTACCCGTCATTTACTTTAAAGTCTTGCAATTTAATTTACTACAACGAACAATCTATTATTTTATCCACCAAAAGACGGTTGAGTCGCACACGTTAACCAGTAATCAATTCGAATAGACCAAATTCAACGAACAATTTTTCTAACTAAAACCTAGTTATTAATAATACCTAAGAATAGAAAGAACAAACCATACAAAGCTAAGTACAAGTAATTGTACATAATAGTCTAGATCACCACCTAGAAACCCTTGGTAAATAATATTTCAAGCAATGTAATAACATAATATCTATGTACAAGTATAAAAAACAATATACTAATTATAATCTATCATATAAAGGAAAGTTAATTGGTCACAAAACACTAATACTCACTAATCCAAAGCTAAGTACAAGTTAGACCTAGTAACCAAGATTAACATATAAAATCCATTATACATTAAATTAGAATCTAATATTTTTCCATAAGTTATAAAATTCAACTATATATCATATTAAGAACACACATTTATTTCAAGTTAAGTTACAAGTTGGTAAAGCATAAGGAACAAGTTATAAAAGCATAGGATCTTAAGCTCCCATAATTATCCCTAGAATATGATTAACCTATACAAACCCTTAAATTAAGAATGTAGAATCCCTAGAAGTCACAAACATACTATATAATCCCTAGAATAAGTTTTTATAAAGGTACAAACACTAATTACCCAAGATAGAAAGTCATTAGGATTAAAGACCTAAAAACCCTTATATTAAGAAATCTGCATAGAATCACTACCTAGTCATTTTGTACAAGTCTATAAATATTTATAAGACTTCATTAAGGTTATAAGATTATGTTATGACAATGAACAAGTACACTAATGCACAAAGTACAAGATTTCTATGCATGACTTGTAAATTAGGTCAAAATGAGTATTTTCACCCTTTAGACATGTTTACCTAGAATAACTTAATAAAACCAATATAGGAACTTTATGAACACATTGAGAAAAATTTAGGATGTATAAATTGAGTTTACATCAGTATCTAGTTGAAGGATAATCACATTCACTAAGACTTAACCATATTTCATTAGAAACCCTACCACGCCTATGTTTTTTCTTCCCATTTTCACATCAAACCTTTGTTAAACTTCAAAACAAGGACCCAAATTTCTTAATTATAATGTATAAACCCTAATTAAGCCTTATTAATTCACTAATCACTTTTTTAATTGCCCTCTAAGCTGCTGGATCACCATCTTGTAGACAATGAATCACCATTCTTATCCTAATCCTATCCGTGTACATTTTTAGCCACAAGTAGAAGATAGGAATGAAGCTAGGCTCTACAAACGTGTATAGACCTTCACTAGCCTCCCTTAGTCTGTACTCTATCTATCTTACACGTTCATATCCTTAACTTGGAGGCTAAGTGTTGAAATAGTATAAATAGAGGTCTTTAGGTTCATTTTCATATCATCCTCCATTTTCAAATATAAAAACCTTCACATTCTGTTCTTTCACGACCATTGAATTCCTAATACATCCCTAAGATAAGTAGAAATATTTGGAACAAGTTCTAGGAGTTCTTGAAGAGTTATGAAGAAGATATAGTCCATATACCCATTTAGGAGCCGTTTTGGAGCATCCTAGGTAATTAATTTGTTAGCCAAGATTTGATATTGTTATAATACTTTCTTAGAGTTTTTATACTGTTAATAAGATGTTATAAAGATAATATAAAAGAAACTAGAGCTTTTGATCGTTTTAAATAAAAGTTATAAGTTAAAAATGTCTTAAAACCCTAATTTTGTAATTTTCATGAAATAATAAGCAAAAACCCATTTCAAAAGCTATGATTGTGGATAAATGTTTTTATTATGATTATAAACTTTTTTTGAAACTTTGTTTTAAAATCCTAGATCATTTTATCCACTTTTGAGGTTGTTATGTGATTTTTACAAGTGTAGGGACTAAAACTGTCATTTTTGAAACTATTTAACATTTTGGGAGAAAAGTGTCATTTTGTGAAAGATAAATATAAGGATAAATATTGGAAATTTTGAGATCCTAAGGTTAAATATTGAGGGTTTAAAATGAAAATACTAAAACTATATACTTTAAGGGTTAAAAGTATAATTATACCAAAGTATAACTAAAAGGGCTATTTTTGCCAATTTTAAGACTAATGAAGATTAATTATGAATATAAGGAAGTAATGAAAGTATCAATTTAGTAGGGAGAATTGTACAAAGATATTCCATCTCGATATCACGTTCTGACTGGGTGGTTGGATTTACGATTTAAGGTGCCCTCGCTCCTCAAACGTTTATAGAATGACTTCTGAGTATAATGGCTCGAACGATGGTGCTAGAATTACAACAAAATAATAATTAATGAATATATAACCAATAATTATAAAGATTGAACAAAATAATAAAGACTTGATACTATACACAATGTATTAATCCAAGTTTGTGTGAGATCACGTTGTTGTTTATGAGACCAAGTTGTGGTTTGTATGATCAAGTTGTTTATCTGTGAATGAAATATATCTGATTATAGCTCGGATTCTATGGACATAAGATGATTTCATAGCCTCACACCCGTGAGGGGGATATATGCTAAAACTGGAATACGAGTGCTTTTAAAATTGTATGGTATGATTATTGACACTATGTTTACTACTGTCATTAAGTCCCTTTGTAATCGTGAACCGCTAATCATTTCTTGAAAATGAGCGCTAATATTGTGAATAGTACTATTTGGGGGTTGACATCCCCTATCTAGGCAAGTCGCACTTCCCAGCAACAGAAGGTTCCTACCTTGGCTAACTGATAAACTTTATTTTGCTAAACTAAGGATAGTATGGCAGGCTTCCTTCTTAAAAGGGAAGTTTTCTGATATTGTCTAGCAGCGGGGTCATGATCATAGTGCAATATGATGACTATTTTATGTGAGAGTATAACACTGTAGCTTGGATGTTATACTTGTATTCAAAACATGTTTAAACCCTATGAATCCACTCAACCTTTGTGTTGAATTGAAGCATATATTTCAAATAAATGGTGATGATAACATGGAGCATCATAAGGATAGCATTAAGAGGCACAAGATTGAAGTTATTCTAGAGTTTGGGAACCTTATATTGTAAAACTCTGATTTTTCCATGAAATATATAGAAAGTTAATTTCATCACTCTTTTGAGTTGTTTTCTATTATTATGACTTGTGTTCTACGAAGTAATAACCCAGATCAATGTTCCGCTGCGTAAAGGTAAAATGGGGTTGTTACAGACTGGTACTCAGAGCCATGGTTATAGAGAACAAGAATTAAAATCTTGACTATAACTACTTTTAAAATAATATCAAGAAAGTCCTTCGTGCCCATGCCAGTGTTTCTACAAGAATGAGGTAATATTATACCAATACTAGGACTTCTACCCAGTAGAACAATGTGTAAATGACACCATGTTTATGTGTAAGTATAAAGATTATACTTATGAGTAAGTAATATTTTAGAATTTATTGACGTCTCTAGAAATAGGTATCCCTATCTCCCTCCTATTATCATCTTATCGGATTCTCAAGAAGAGCGTTCTACAAGTGTTCCTGATAACTTCCCAAAGTATATTTCCACTCTTCCGATGAATAGTCCTTATGATACTTGAGAAAAAACACCCAAAGACCATACAATCCCAAAATCCGTTTTATCCTTTGATGACAACCCCTATATGAAAGTTATACGAGCATATAATGAAGAAGTAGATTTTACACCTCGACACCAAGATTTTCCATCACCTTACCCTATTAATAAACCATCACCTATATCTGAAACCGTACCTAAAAATACCTATGTACAACAACTTATAGATGTACTACCCTATATGAAACAAGTTCCTCCCGAGCGTATTGAAGATCTTGAAGATAAAGTTAAAGGACTTCAGAAAGGTTGAAGAATTATGCAATGAGATTTTGAGAAGTCAGACGGAGATTTAGAAGATGCTAAAGCTAAGTTGTAGAGAAGACAGATGACACAAGATGAAGAAATTGTTCAAGCTCGACTAAAGATTTCTACCCTTGAGTTAGTCATTGAGGATATTCAAATTAGACATCGAGCCAATATACGAAGTCTTTTTTATGCCATCAAAGAACTTAAGAGGGAGAGATCAAAACATTAGACTATTAAGTTGTAAATACTTTCAACTTTATGTCTTTACTGTTATGTTAACAGAGTGGCTTGTCCTGTAAGTATAAACAAGACAAGCTGTTAATAAATAAAAGTTTGTTTCTCATCTTCTCGTTTCATAGTTTTTTTAGAAATAAGAAACTCCTATTTCTTGGTTTTCTCATAAAAGATTATGAATGAAATTGCGTTAGTTCTAAGAAAATAATATACTTAATAAAGTATATATTCCTAGAATTTCTATTATCTTCTATGATAATAATAAAGTTGAATATAATCTGTAAGTTTGAAGAAAGAGTAAGGAAACTTCCCAAGTTTTATAGAAATATTCTATTCTTGGCTTTTGTCTATCAAAAGATTCTTTTTATATGAATGTAAAAGAGAAGCTTGTTCTGTAAGACGAGTTTTTACATATTCTGTTATATTCCTCCATTCCATGTCATGGAAAACAATTATGTTACGATTATGCATATCTTTATAAATCCATTGTAAACTTTGAAATTTTATTTCATAATTGGATTTATTATCCTTAGATATGAATGATAATCAACATAGTTAGTTTCCTATAAACCCAAAAAGATATACCTTGTGTTCACTAAGCATTTATATGTATCCATATACATATGTGTCAAATGTTTTCTTATATGAGTATACCTTGGATTCTTAATTATTTCTATTCTTTCCCCTCATTCTAAACCCTAAAAAGTATTTGACGAAGAATTGACGATGATGTGGTTACAATCCTGCAAGTGCAAATTGTCAATAAGAAGTATTATTCGGAAGAAGACTCGATGACTAGTTAGTTTTTGATATCCAAGGAACAAAAGATGTTATTAGTAACACCCGTTGGATTGAAGGAGCCAATACAGTTTCCTATCGTATTTGAAATTAAAAAATGAAGATTGCTATTAGAAGATAGCACTTCGTCAGTTATCTTGGTAAATTCTTTATACTTAACCCATTGAGAAAAAAGAAATACATAATATCTCTTGATTAAATTTCAAATATTTCTTATCGAGAAGATGAAAGAAGAACTCCCCTAACTAATGATAAAAGGAATTAATTTCGAGACATACACAAGAGAAATTTCAAAAGTTAGTAGAGTTAGATCCTATTCTGTAGAATGATAAAAGCCTTCATCCGAAGATTTTATCATGGAAATATGTCATGGAATTTCTTCTGAAATTCAATTAAGAAGACCCCATCAAAAGATTTTGTTAGAAAAGTTTAGGAATTTTATCAAAGATTTTAAAGAAAGATTACCACTTCAAAATATCCCAAATTATTGGAAAACGTCATTAACATATCCTTAAAGTTGATGAACAAGGTAATTAAGCACAATTGTGTGCAAAAATCTGAAAAATCTTAAGCATAAATTCAGCAAGGAAAGAACGTCGTAAATTATAATGAAACAAGGATCTACCGTAGCTGGAATTACTAATCGAATCTACGGTAATTATGATGGAAATCTTCTTATGTGAAGAAAATGCACTCTGCATCACACAGGACTTTACACCATCTGGTGTCGGATTTTCAACATAGTAGGTCGTTGGATTAGGAAATTTAAGGGTATGATAAATATGTCAAATGCTAGAATATTTGTCTATACTCGTGTTATGTCAGAAATTTCTAAGTCAATGATTTACATTCTATTTATTTGATTGAATTAGGATGCTTCTTCAGTCAAATAAATAAATTTAAATCACCAAATTTATAATTTCTTCCTTGCATAAAGTTGGACGCATCTTTATGTTAGTGAGAATTTATAAATGGACTTAAAGAGATTCGATATAAGACAAGTGTGGAAATAATAAAATGTTAGAACATTAAGTGAGAATATGTGAAAATTCGTCTTAGATTTGGAATTTTTAAGTTGAAGTATTCCATTCAACTCGAAGAAACTTTGAAATCCTTATATTATGATTTTAAAGCAGAATATTAAGTCATCCGACTTACTAGTTCAACCTGAATTTCCTCCATGGAAATAGGAAAGAACAATGAGGATTTTGTTACTTCAAGGAGACATAATCCATCCGGATCATTGTCAATTATCTTATTAGAGCTTCAGGATTTATTCCTATCTAGGAAATTGATAATATTGAAACTCTGACAAGATTATATGTGAAATAATCTGTTGACATAGAGTATCAATATCTATCATCTAAGATCGTGACGAGTATTTCACATCTTGATCCTAAAGGTATACTCAAAATTTGCGTGTTATACTTAAATAAGTATACTAATGTGTTAAGTGGAACTCCAAATACTAAACTACATACTCCATGTATATGTTATAAGTTTTAGAATGGACATTTACCATTGGAAACATTTTCCCGTGTAACAATAGTTTTCATGCTAGAATCAAAGCAATACTAATTGAAGCACTTTATCGAAAGAAGTGCCATTTACGTATTTGTTGTGCTAAAGTTGGAGATTTTCAACTTACGAAACCAAAATTAGTTCATGAAACTATTGGAAAGATTACATTAAAATAGAACTTCATAGAGCGTTGACTTGTGATAATTAGGTATCCGCTAGATTAAAATGGTAATTTAAGATATCCAAGAGATTATTTTGATGAAAATTTCTCATTGTAAATGAGAAACTACACCATATTAAACAGTATCTATGTGAGAAGGATTTTGTAAAACCCGCATACTATTACCATGAACAGTACACTTAGTAAACATACGGACCAATTTAAACTTTCCTTTTATAGCATGAAAACGCGTCACGAATAATAATTACAGAAACTATGTACGTGTTAGTGCACGATATTTATTAAGTACGTGGTATTACACGATAAATATAACCACGAGCATGAAATCATGAACATTAAATCACGAACATGTAACTACATATATATTTAATATTACACAGTAAATATCGTTTACGTACAAGTATTTATTATAACATGAATAATAAATTACGAACTAACACGAAAATACTAACGAACGAACACTTAATTTGGTTAAACATGAAAAAGGATCATCAAGGCCTTTTGGGGCCTAATAGCCGCGGAAAAGGAAGGACGAAAGGGCCCAGCCCAGTTGATTTTAACTAAATAACCAAAAAAGGGAAAAACACAACCATATTTTTACAGATTTTTCATAAAAATAAAAACCTAGTTCTTCCTTTGCCTCTCCTTTTGTCGTCGGCTACAAGAGACACCATAAGGTGTTTGGTTGATTTTTGATTGTTGAATTCGGGTATACGTGTTCGTGTTATTAGTCCTCATTCAATCACGCATACGATAACCTTTTAATCCTTTTCTTTTTATTATTTTAATTTGAATCAAGAACACATGCTTATGTAAATCATAAAAACAAGAAAACATGTTGGTTTAATCATGAAAACATAAAAAGAAGGGTTTGTGGTTCGGGTTTTGTTTGGCTGATGCATGAATCGAGAGCCATGGGCTCTCGGTGGTCTTTGTATCACCACAAACCGAGACCTCTAGGTCTCGGTGGGGTTTTGGTGTCTCAGCAGCAAGAAAACAGGGAACCCCGACTCACGTCGGGGTTTCTTTGCTTTGATTGGGGGTCTCGGCAGCACAACAGCACCACCGGTCTTAGACCAGTGGCTGTTTTGGGCTCTCGGTGGGAACACGAAGCAGGGCAGGGGGAACCACCAACTAAATTTGGTGGTGATTTTGCACTAGCAGTTGCAACCGGCTAGGCAGGGTAGTCACTGCTAAGGGGTGTTTGGCTCGGTCCGGTTCAAGGGGTCCGGTCTGATTCACGTTCGGTCAAAATTAAAAACACGGGTTCGGTTCATGACTAATATTTAAAAGCTTACGTTTGACAAGTTATATTATTTTTAACAAGAAAAATAAATTTAATTGAATCATGACTAGTAATTAATTTAACTTAACATGGACTTACGTTATAATTATTTCAGAAATAATACATGTTTTAACCTAAGTATTTTATCATTTAATTTAGCCTATAGTATTAATTAATTATTAAAAACATGGACTATAATTAATTAATAAAACACGACTTAGGTTATAATTAATAAATTATTAATACATGTTTAACCTAAGTATTTTATATGCCTTAATTTAATTAAATCATGCTTATATTTAACTAAATCGTATAACCTATAGTTTATTTAATTAACGTGATATTATTAATAAATTATACTAACAATTACATGACTTATGATATTTAACTAGTAAACTTAAGCTTATATTATTATCTTATTAATCCAGCTTATTTCTAAATATGGAAACTTTCTATTTTCGGAAACTTACTATTTTTGGAAATTTTCTATTTTTTAGAAACTGATCTATTTTTAGAAAATGATCTATTATTGCAAACTTTCTATTTTTGGGAACTTTCTATTTTTGGAAACTTTCTATTTTAAGAAACCTTCTATTTTTAGTAAGTTACTTATTATTACACAACAAGTATAATAATACAAGAATACAAGTTAATACTTAATCAGAATACATGAAATACATGATAAACACAGTATAACATTACAATCAGTAAAACAAGAAAAGAACATATAAAACAAGCTAAGGCATGATATAATCAGTTACATACTCAGTAAACAGAATACTTATACATGTCCCCTATTTATTTAGCATTAGTGAGATCCGAGTAGCACTTTCATCCTTTCCTCTTTTTTCGTTCACTGGACACAAGGTACGGATTTCCCGTCCTTCAGTATGGACATTCTTTCCTTATTAGGATTCCCCGTTTGCAGCTAACTATTTTCCCAGTTTTGTTTTATATGTTTGATTACTTATGTTAGATTCAATTGCCTAATCCATATACATGCATGACTAGTTTCACCTAGTTATGGAGGTACCATAACCATAACACTAGAGGCACCAGTGTTATGACTTCCCATGGCGGAGTGATTGCTCGTGGCATCTCTTTTCAGTTTTGGTCTATATTTATTATCATGTGGGGCGTATGGGTACATCCTAGTTACATGTTTTACAGGATTTTCATGGTGAATCCGATGTGTGCCTTGCATCCTTCACAAGGAGTTGATCCCCCTACCCAGACTATTTAATTAGAGGCAACCCCTCTAATTGCATGACGAGGTCTCCCCTCCAAGTATTCATGCACGGTGGAAACTCATGACCTATATGGGCTATTGTCTAATTAATACATATTTTACATTAAAACATAAGTCTTTTCAAACTATAAAACTAGTTTTATGAACATGTTTCCAGGTTTAATAGGACTTATATATTTCCGCTGCTATTAGTCTTTTATGCTTATGTCATTTTGTGCTATACTTGTATATTCGTTCACTGGGCGTTATGCTCAGCCATTTTATTTTCATTTTCCCAAACGGCAGGTACTCAAGGGCGCTCGTACACTTTAAGCGTACGTTTATATGGATTGGAATCTATCTAGCCTTCTCTACTTTATGCATTTCTTCATACACTGTGCTACTTATTTATTTAGACATTGTTTAGTCCTTTTCCATTTCAGTACTTATGTTTATGTGTGATCAGCTTATACTTGGACTACCGATGTTTGTTTCTGGTATTTCCATTCATGGTCATTTAATGTTTTAAGACCTTTACCTTGCATGCTTTGATGACACGTCATAATTACGCGTGACATGCCATTTACCAAAATATGGTGTTACGATTATGGTATTAGATCCTGGTTTCGACCTGTTGGCTCTTAAAACATGACCTGTGATTAGTGGGTAATCACCATGGTCTTCCTAGAATTGACAGTTGTTTTCATGCATTCATTCATGTATCATTCTTGCAGGAATTTTGACTAAGTATTGGTTGGTACAGGACTGGCCATATTTAGTCACATGTGCTTTTAATCGAATAATTTTTGTTTTGATGAACTGACCGACAGGCGTTCATCCTCGTCATGTGATTTTGTTTAGGTGAACCGACCCAAAGGTGTTCACCCAAACCCATGTTATTTCATCATCATGTATTCATACACTGTTTTCATGCATAAAATTTTTCTCATGATTTATTGGCATAAATTTTTTTCATGTATATATATTATCTTTTTAATCAGTTTAATCATGCATTTTGTTTTGTACTGTCAGATTGTTCTCACACGCGAACAGGAGCAACTCAATGCAGCAGTTCAAGCTATGATGTAGGCCATGCTTCCTCAACTGAGGAATCAAATCATGGCCAAGGTGCAAGCTGCCAACAATGAGCACCAACACCAGCATCAGAATCCTCCTCCTCCTCTTCCAGCTACACTGATCACATGCCTAGAGCAACTCAACAAGCAGCGTTCGCGATCCTTCGAGAAGACTGACAACCCTAATGAGGCTGAGAGCTGGCTAGCTCATATTCATAAGATCTTTGATGCAATGCGTTGCGACCTTGTCTTTAAGGAAAGGTTGGCATGTTACAAGTTTGAAGGAGACGTGCTTGGATGGTGGAAGTCAGTGAACCAATCTGAGGGAGGCGAAAATTGGGTGGCTGGCTTGTTTGGGGCTCAGTTCAGAGAGTTGTTTATGGGACAGTTCTTCCCAAAGGCTGAGCAGGATAAGCTGAAGAGGGAGTTCCACGAGATTAGGCAGATAGCTGGCGAGAATAGAAATGAGTTCATGCAGAGGTTTCTTCGTTTTGCTGGTTTCCTTGGCGTAGCAGCAGGGACTGTAGAGGAGCAAGCGTACCATTTTCACTGGGCTCTTCGTACATCGGTCGCCAATAACTTGGTGTGTGCTACCTTCAACACGGTGGCACAAGTAGCTGATGCAGCACGTAAGTTGGAGATGCTGCAAGAGAGGGATGAGTTTGGAGAGGAAGAGAGACCCGAAATGAGGTATATTTCGTCACTCATCGGTGATCATTTCAATTCATTCAGTACTATCCAAATATTTATCTTTCTTTATAAACTGCATCTTTTAGGTAGAAGACTGGGGACTGGTCTCAACCGGCTAGTCAGCAGCAGCCTAGTCAGCACAAGGGTAACGGTCAGACCCAAGACCGTTCTGCTTCGGATAGGTAATGAGACTGCTTTTATACATAGTCTCATCGTCCAAAACGGGATTAAAACAATGAAAATATCATAAAAAGTGCCATATATAAGCTTGTGTTTGCTCAATGTGTATTTTAGGTACGGATATCGAGAAAATGACAAAAGATCACAAAAATCAATAAAGAACGAACACGAGAATAGAAGCCGCACAATGAACCGGACCCAAGTGTTGAATATCCAAGAAAAGTCCTTGAAGAATTGAAGATTTTCCAATAAGAGTCCTTCATTATTGGAGAATTGACATTTTATACCCTTGTATATTCATAATTACATGTTTGGTCCCTAAAGTTTGTCAAAGTTACAAAAAGGACCCTCAACTTTAAATAATTGGCAAGATTGGTCCCTCCAAATTAAAGACTTGTCACTTTTAGTCCTCCATAATGTAAAATCCATGATTTTACCATGATTTTATGTAATGGATTTCCACCCAATAATCCTAGAACACAAACTCATATGTTACACTTCTATGGGTTATGTGTGAACTTGTCTAACATGCACATATACTTACATATACACACTAGTTTAGTTAAGACTCATAATGTAAACCTTGTACATACAACTAGGGATAACAAGTAGTAAGATGTATACTTAATATTGGAAATATTCAACACTTAACAAAAATTTGAAAAACATACCATGCCATATACATATAGCCGTATATATGTATGTATGTTTATTATAGGCATCCGTAAACTTTCTTGTACTAGCCCAAAGTTATGTATTCCTTATGCTCTAGCCCAACTCAAGCCCATACAAGCCCACCCTTTTCTTTAGATAGCCTTACACGGCACACACACGCATATGTGAAAGAAGAAGGGTTGTCTTGGGAAGGGAAGAGCTTACACTTGGCACAAATGTCCTTACCATGGAAATCATGCCTTTTGCGTTCTCTTTCCCTCTCTCATCTTTAAGCTGAAACACACACATCCCCATCTCTCATACATGCAACTCACTTCTCTCTACTTCTTTCTCTCTCAAACATTTCGGCCATAAGCCACAAAAATCCAATGTTGATTCATTAAATCAACTAAATCTTTGTCCCATCTTGATTACAAATCATTTGGTGGCAACATTCTTTTTGAATCACTACAAACAAGCCCTAGCAAAATCATTATAGGTCACGGCTTGGTTTGTGTTACGGTTTTCACCATCAACTTGAGTAGATCTTATATCTTCTTATTCATCTAGATCCTTTTTGTTACTTTTAGAAAAGAGAGGTATACACATCGTAATCTTTCATTTCTTCATGCATTCATCTTCATACATCTATAAACACAAGTGTATAACATGTTAAAAATCAAGATTTGGTAAGTTTGTGACCCTTATGGGTCACGGCATATTTATACAACCTATGATCATGATTCAAAATCTTTTAATAAGAAACTTATGACTTATGTGTTATGTGTTAAACTAGATTTAAAAACTATATGAAACCTTTTATAAATCTAAATATGGCATGGGTTACAAATCTTGTTTATGGGACTTTGGTTAACCAATAACCATAGATCTCATGAAAAGAACTTGTGAAACCTAAAGATCATGAGGTATACATGAAATAAGCTAGTAAATCTAATAGGAATATCGGGAGGAAACAATATAGACGTGGGCTATACATTTATTCTTGGAATAATAGTAGCCTTGGAAACATGCATGTAACATAGATAATCATAATGTGTTGTTGTTACAAGATTCAAAAACTTGTTGAAGTACTCATCTTGGAAATACCAAAATCTAAAACATAGCCGTAAGCTATATACGTAGGTACATGGATCTATGTTTGATTTCTAGGCCTAAACATAGGTAGATCTTATTTTGAACTTGTGATTTATTTTCTTGATGTGTACATAGTTAGATCTAATCTTTTAACACATATAAACTACATGCAACCTTAAAAGGGGACTTGACCTATCTTAAAATGCTATAACTAATGTAGTCCGTGGGTTATAAGCTCCTATTAGGACTTATGACTTACTTGTAACCTTATGACATACCTAGATCTAATTTGGTATAACAAATAAAATGAATCTTTAAGTTTTATTCATCTATTTGGATTAAAAACTAAATGTTAATAAGCTCATAATAAGCTTATAAGAGTATCCTAAGTAAAAATATACATAAAATGTAAAGTAGTGTTAATGGACTATTTAAACCTATGAAAAGTTAACCTAAAACTTAAGTAAACCCAATAAGCCCATTTTATAAATTATAGTGACTTAAATGGACTTGGAATCACACTTAGGCCCATTTAACTAATTAAAATGGCTTTAAAATGTATTAAGCCCAATAAATGATTTAAAGGCCCCTTTTAAGTAAATTAGTGGACTTGAAATATTCTTATTCCAACTAAAATAGCCCATTAGATGTTTAGCCCATTTAATGAGCCCATATAAAGTTTAGATGCTAAAATAAAAGTTTTTATAATAAAATATGACTTATAAAAACTTTTTGGATGAAAATGACAAATTGTAAATCTTAAGGACTAAAACTGTAACTTATGAAACTTATTTTGATAAACTAGTAAGCACAAGGACTGAAAATGTAAATGTCCAAAAGTCTAGACTTTAATAATTATTTTCCGAGGCAACTTAAACCCTAGGGACCATTTTGGGGAGTTTTTAAAAGTTATTTTGTCATTCTAAAACCCTAAGGACCATTTTGGCAACAGTCCAAAACTTAAAGAAGCTCTAAGGGCTGTTTTGTCATTTTAGTAAAGTTACAAAACCTAGATAATACTAGAGGGACCAAATCTGCCATAGGCCGAAACTATAACAAGCCCTAGGTGCTAAATATGTAAAATTCGAAAGTTATACTTGTTTAAAAATATGAAGGGACTAGTTTTGCCATAAACCGAAACATTTCCAAGCCCTAAACCTAAAATCTATTTTAATTATAATAAAACATAATTAAAACACTTAGACCATAAGAATTAAGGTATAAATTCTTAAGTTTAAAATTATTTTATAAATGATTTATGGAAACTTTAAAGTTAAATAAAATAACTTATATATTTTTTATATATATATAAAATATTTATATTTACTTTAGGAAATAATTCTATAAACAATTATGAATATGTATTGTTAATACATATACTCATATACTTTTAAGAAATAAAATTATGTGAACGTAAATTAAACTAAATGTTACTACATGAATATATTATAAGTAAAAACCCCTTATGTTTACTTAAATATAGAACGTGGTTATAAAGTTTAACGAGATGTTATTGATACAAGTACTATAAACATAGATTAATATCTTAAGTGAAACATTTTCTTTTATGTTTACTTAAAATGTAAAACTTGATTGTAAGATTGAATGATTAATATAATTACATGTATGCTACCTGATATTAATAGTTAAACATTTTATGTTTACTTATCAATGAAACTTATATAAATAAGTTAAATGAATATTGATGCTACTTGAACTATGGCTATTTGGATAAATACCATAGTATGAATGAACTGACTAAAATCTGTATAAGCATACATATATGTTCTTTGTACTATCTATTAAGACTTCACTATCTGGTTAGGCATAAATTTGGTGTGTGCTTTAATTGGATACCCGTGTTAAACAAGTAATTGCCCACTCCCAGGTGAGTTTACAGCCCCATTTAAACTTTGATAAGACTTTCCCTTTTTGGGAAAGAAAATATGCAAACATATATTGGACATAACTGGATTGTATAAACTGGATTATGATTGCTTACTATTGAAACTGTTAAATTGTCGTAAATCGCCCGAGTGTTATAAATAGATCTATTAGGGATTGACCATCCCCGTCTGGGTGAGTCATGCTCACTGTGCCTTGGCCAGGACAATAGACGTATACCATGTTGGAACTGGAATGGGTGTCTTTTTGTAAGACACTACGTCCTCATCTGTTGAAGACTATGGGGTTAAGCTTCAATTTCTAATAATAAACAAATGTTATTTACATTTTAGTAATAATGCTTTGTGCATCATTACTTCTATGATTATTGTATGTCCAAACTAATTAATTGTTAAAATCTGTAAATTCACCAACTTTATGTTGACCCGTTAGTATGTTTTGCACAGGAATATGAAGTTAGTACGTGGTGTGTGCATGGTCTCCAGCATCTTAGTAATCTGCATTGTAGGGCTCGTCAGGGGTTCTATTTGGGAAACTCAAACAAACACTCTTCACCATGTTTAAGACAATTTTTATTTATTTGTTTAAATAAACATGTAATATGTTTTGACTAATTCTTTATCTTATGCTCTATGGACTATATGCTATCGATCCACCCTTGTGACATCTCCGTGGATATTTCCGCGTATTTTAACCCTACCCGGGGTGTCACAGAGAATGGTATCAGAGCATTAGTTATAGAGAACCAGATAAATTTTTAAATAAAATAAAAATAGAAATGATTTTTCTTTTATTTAAAACTGGACTATAACTTATAAAAATCTTTTTGGGATTTTATTTTGGGACTGTATTAGTTAAGCATATAGATCTTAGGGCATGTTATGCTATGTGAACTAATTGTATATATATGTTTACTAAACTTGATTGTTAATACTGTTTAGTGAGATATTGCTATATGTTAGATGTGCTAAACTTGGAAAATTTTACACTACATAGTAAAATACTGAAATGCGAATATGAGGGAACTAAACTTCACACTTACTAACTAATAAATGAACTACTTACATGATAGTACATATATATGTATAAGTATAACTAATTGTAACCTTAAAACATTCTAATAATTGTTTAAAATGAGATATATTTCATAAAGCATGTAATCTAAATAATATTGTTCTTTGTTTGTAAGCTTATACTCACTTCAAACTTAAAATAATACTATTTTGGAGCATCATGACTCCGCCTACTGCATCTACGACTCTTCTACCCAGAGTAGCTCCTACTCCAGTTGTTTGTTCATCCCCACGATCGACGCAGTGTGGATGGTTGTCAGCCTCGGATTCAGAGGATGACCCAGCCACCGAAGTTGTGCCCCCAGAGGACCCATTTTCTATCTCAGCATCAGCCACACTGGCCCCAACCTCTATGAAGGAGGACCGGGTCCCTTCTAGCATACCATCTTCCATGCCTCTGTCCTTTTCATCAGGCTATTTCTCCGGACCCACACCAGTCTCCACTTATGAGACCGGGGAAGGCTCTAGGCAGGACGTGTCGATTTCGTCCAGGCCCAGATCTCCGCATTGGCTGTACGCCATGAGCTAGAGATATCCGACCTTCGCAGCCAGTTGACAGTTAGTCAACAGAGCCATGTCGTTATCTATGAGCGTATCGACACTCTTTTCCGTACTATGAGGGGAGACTCCCAGACTGCAAAGGGCATTGAGGCTAGGACGGACGAGGCACTGAAATGGTTATTGGATGAGAACTACCGCCTCCACCAGCGCATTCAGGTCATGGAGGGTCTGCAGCATCAGGCCCATGTTGCTCTAGCTGCTCAGGAGCAGTCATTGTCCATCTTCTTTGATCTCGCCACTATCCGACACGATAGGGTTACTGGGGAGATGGCTTATCTCCGAGGGGTCGTTGATAGGCTCCGGAACCAGCTACTGTCTGTACTCCGTACTCTCAAGGAAACCCGAACGACAGTTAGGACTTTGTGGAACACCAGGAAAAACTGTGCACCCCCACCAGCTTCATCCGCACCGTCAGCCCCGACATCTTCCATTGGACCATCCAGGCATGATTAGTATAGATGTACTAGACTTCTTGTACATCATGGTAAGCTCGTTGGTTACATCCTGACTATCATGATGTAGGGGCTTTGTACTTTTATCTCTTTTTCCGCTTTTGGTGATGTAATCCCGTACCTTATCTTTCCTTTTTCTTTTGGCATGTATTTTGGATATGATGTACTTAAGACAATGTGTACGACTACCCGGAGCAAGGCTAGCTAAACCTTGTTCTGGATTTGATATGCTTGACGAATATTTAAAATTCCCTACGGAACTTTGCATGAAATCACTGTCTTATGTTATATCTGTTGTGCAACGTATTATATCATGAAATCCTGACAGGTTATCCAAATTTGTTATGAATTTTATGCATGAAATCATTCTCTTGCAAATAATATAAAGACTGCACTAACGATTGAATTAATAATCTCATTTTGTATATGATTATAGACAAATGGTGATTTCCCAATCGAATCCCAATAATGCAACTATCTTCGATACCACTAATACCGAAGTACCTGAAGCTACTCATAATGTTACCGCTGCTCAACTCCGGGAGATGATTGATGAAGGCATTTCGGTAGCCATGACAACCAGAGAAGCAAATGTGGGCGATGACCCAAACCCCAACATACACAGAAACAACTTCAACAGGGGTTGTCCGTACCCCGACTTCTTGAAATGAAAACCCTCATACTACCGAGGAAAAGAAGGAGTTGTTGAACTAATGCGATGGTTTGAAAGACTAGAGACAGTTTTCCGCATAAGCGATTGTGCTGACGAGAACAAAGTTAAGTATGCTACATGCACCCTACTCGATAGCTCCCTTACTTGGTGGAACTCTGTGGTCACCACCCTTGGACATGCCGATGCTTATACTCTCACTTGGGCCAACCTCAAGGAAAGAATGACTGAGAAGTACTGTCCCAGAGGAGAAATGAAGAAGTTGGAAGTCGAGCTGTGGGATCTCAAGTGTAAGAACAATGATATCATTTGGTACAACGAAAGATTTCAAGAGTTAAGCTTTATGTGCACCAGAATGTTTCTGCTAAGGAGAGACAAGATTGAAAAGTATGCCAGTGGACTCCCTGACAACATTCATGACAGTGTGCTAGCTTCACGACCCACCACTGTGGAAGGTGCCATGAAAATTGCGACTGAGCTGATCAACAAACGAACCCGCAATCTGTCTGAGAGACAAGTAGACAACAAGAGGAAATCTGAAGAAAACTCTCATAGCCAGCACCAACAGCCTTCCAAAAAGCAAAACGTAGGGCAAGCAAATGAGACTACTCCCACAACCCACACAAAGAACTACTCAGGGACAAAGCCCAAGTGTTTGAAGTGCAACTACCATCATGTCGCTGGAGGACAATGTCAAGGGTGGTACAAGTGCGGCCAACAAGGCCATTATGCTCGTGATTGTCCAACCAATGTTGCCACCCCAGGTCGACCTAACCCCAATCCTGGAAACCGCAACAAGGGCAAGTCCAACACACGAGGGAGTGGAAGTGGTTAACCGGGAAACCGAAACCCCACTGGTGGGAGCGGTAGCGGGTCGAAGAAAGCTGTGGTATGCTACGAGTGTGGAACCCCTGGTCACGTGAGACCTGATTGTCCCAAGAGGGACAACCAGAAGAAGGAAGACAAGGGAACTCCTTCGCAAGTGTACATGGCTGGCAATGCCCCAACAAACCCAGGCTCCAGCATCGTACCTGGTACAGTTTTACTAAACCAGTGATATGCATCTATCTTGTCTGATACATGTGTAGACCAAAGCACTACAATTGCTAAATTTAGTAAGGTAATGGAAATCCCTCCGATAGTCCTAGGCTCCTATTATACTGTGGAATAGTCGACGAAAAAGTTATGATAGTTAAACACCCTCATCCGAGGTCGTTCCTTGAAAACTTTCCGAATCAGCCGTTTTACACCAATCAGATCCTAGAAAGCCTTGATAACTTTGATGTCGTTCTTAGCACAAATTGGCGAGCAAGTAACATGCAACTATTCCTTATAGCCAGGGTTTGTGCACCTTGGTGAGATGAAACCTTGATTATACTGGGGAGCCATTACTCCGATATAGTTAACGCTAGATTTAGTGTCATCTCAAGCACCAATAGGCCAGCGACTACTTGGTCCGAAAATATCCCGTTTTTCTAACCCATTTCTTCCCTTTCTAACCCTGAAGGACACACCCAACTCACAATGGGTGTATTTTGTAGGGTTACTTCTGCCACCTAGACAACCCTAAACCTGAAAGGCACATCCAACTCACAATGGGTGTACTTTGTAAGGCGATGATCAACATCCCCGTAAGGAGATGATGAATGTGCTATGTTTTTGGACCTTCCTCTTTCCTCTTCGGGTCCAATTAGTTCGACAATATCATCACCCACTAGACGCTGGGAGATGAGAATTCCACTCTTTAGAAGTCAGAATTTGTACAAATTTTGAACCAGTAATAGTGAATGTGTGACCCTTGTTACAATACCCTGCAAGACACACACTTCTTTATTCTTGGTATCTTCTTTTATTTCCACCATTTGAGGTACTTCTTTTATGCGCCCCTCTCACTCAGCCTCACGGTAAAGGAAGCAGATTCCTTGCAACTTCTTACGCAAACGCCATCGACAACAATCTTAACCTCCTTGTTGGGTAGAAACTTTAGTACCATTAACTAATGTTTGTACCCCGCTGCCTTGAGGTAAAGATCGTGAGTCCCTTCTTAAAGCTGCTAATACAGGAGGAGTTAAAGTTAAACATGTTTGTTTTACCTTCAACCCCCAATTTTACACACGCGAGTATGGAGATATAACTTGTATCTCACCCATGAACAGGATGTAGAAATAGTGCGTCCCCGGATTTCCCAGAATATGAAACAAGCTGGCACATCCTCGTCATATCAGAAACCATTTACAATGGATTTTCCCTCCTAACCAAATCCACAGCACTAATGGTCCCCTCCCAGATCCAAGGAAAAGTATGATTACAACACCCATTGAGAATCCCTCGCCTACCCATCCACAGTAGCAGTCTCTTTTACTGCTCAATCGGATGTATAGTGCTATCCGGATAAAGATCTATTTACATTCCTCGCCTACCCATCCACAGCAGCAGTCTCCTTTACTGCTCAATCGGATGTATAGTGCGATCCGGATAAAGATCTCTTTACATTCCCCGCCTACCCATCCACATCAGCAGTTTCCTTTACTGCTCAATCGAATGTATAGTGCGATCCAGATAAAGATCTCTTTGCATTCCTCGCCTGCCCATCCACTGCATCAGTCTCCTTTACTGCTCAATCAGATGTATAGTGCGATCCGGATAAAGATCTCTTTACATTCCTCGCCTACCCATCCACAGCAGCAGTCTCCTTTACTGCTCAATCGGATGTATAGTGCGATCCGGATAACGATCTCTTTGCATTCTCTTCTGTTCACTTATAATGACGGAAGCTTCCATAAATGCCAGATCAGCCGTATAAGAATAACCTAGGTGTAGACCACTTCACGTTCATGCCGCCATCCATGCCTGAGAAAGAACCTGAAACAAATCATGTACTTAGAACATCTCTTACTTAAAAGATAACTAGGTTTTTAGTAGCTTTGAGGACAAAGCTAAAATAACGGGGTGGTACTGTAAAATCCATGATTTTACCATGATTTTATGTAATGGATTTCCACCCAATAATCCTAGAACCCAATCTCATATTTTACACTTCTATTGGTCATGTGTGAACTTTTCTAACATGTACATATACTTGCACATACACACTAGTTGAGATAAGACTCATAATGTAAACCTTGTACATACAACTAGGGATAACAAGTAGTAAGATGTATACTTAATATTTGAAATATTCAACACTTAACAAAAATTTGAAAAACATACCACACCATATACATATAGCCGTATATATGTATGTATACTTATTATAGGCATCCCTAAACTTTCTTGGACTAGCCCAAAGTTATTTATTCCTTATGCTCTAGGCCAACTCAAGCCTACACAAGCCCACCTTTTTCTTTGGATAGCCTTACACGGCACACACATGCATATGTGGAAGAAGAAGGGTTGTCTTAGGAAGGGAAGAGCTTACACTTGGCACAAATGTCCTTACCAAGGCAATCATGCCTTTTTCATTCTCTTTCCCTCTCTCATCTTTAAGCCGAAACACACACATCCCCATCTCTCATACATGCAACTCACTTCTCTCTACTTCTTTCTCTCTCAAACATTTTGGCCATAAGCCACAAAAATCCAAAGTTGATTCATTAAATCAACTAAATCTTTGTCCCATCTTGATTACAAATCATTTGGTGGTAACATTCTTTTTGAATCACTACAAACAAGCCCTAGCGAAATCATTATAGGTCACGGCTTGGTTTGTGTTAGGGTTTTCACCATCAACTTGAGTAGATCTTATATCTTCTTGTTCATCTAGATCCTTTTTGGTACCTTTAGGAAAGAGAGGTATACACATCATAATCTTTCATTTCTTCATGCATGCATCTTCATACATCTATAAACACAAGTGTAACATGTTAAAAATCAAGATTTGGTAAGGCTATGACCCTTATGGGTCACGACATATTTATACAACCTATGATCATGATTCAAAATCTTTTAATAAGAAACTTATGACTTATGTGTTATGTGTTAAACTAGATTTAAAAACTATATGAAACCTTTTATAAGTCTAAATATGGCATGGGTTACAAATCTTGTTTATGGGACTTTGGTTAACCAATAACCATAGATTTCATGAAAAGAACTTGTGAAACCTAAAGATCATGAAAGCCATGACCTTAAAGGTCACGGCTAGAACGAGTAAAGGCCATATGATTTGTCTACTAAGTTTTGTATAGTGGAACATGAAATGTCACATGTTAAAAGAGCTAGTAAAAATTATCAAAGTAACTTATGTGAATATATAGCCGTGGGTTACATATGACCCTAAAATGGGTTAGATGTACATGCATGCTTATAAAAACCTAGAACTAATGATAAGTGTTAACTTAACATGGTATACATGAAATAAGCTAGTAGATCTAATGGGAATATCGGGAGGAAACAATATAGCCGTGGGCTATACATTGTTTCTTGGAATAATAGTAGCCTTGGAAATATGCATGTAACATAGATAATCATAATGTGTTGTAAATATTTACAAGATTCAAAAACTAGTTAAAGTACTCATCTTAGAAATACCAAAATCTAAAAAAATAGCCGTGAGCTATATACGTAGGTACATGGATCTATGTTTGATTTCTATGCCTAAACATAGTTAGATCTTATTTTGAACTTGTGATTTATTTTCTTGATGTGTACATAGTTAGATCTAATCTTGTAACACATATAAACTACATGCAACCTTAAAATGGGACTTGACCTATGTTAAAATGCTATAACTAATGTAGGTCGTGGGTTATAAGTTCCTATTAGGACTTATGACTTACTTGTAACCTTATGACACACCTAGATCTAATTTGGTATAACACATAAAATGAATCTTTAAGTTTTATTCATCTATTTAGATTAAAAACTAAATGTTAATAAGCTCATAATAAGCTTATAAGAGTATCCTAAGTAAAAATATACATAAAATGTAAAGTAGTGTTAATGGACTATTTAAACCCATGAAAAGTTAACCTAAAACTTAAGTAAACCCAATAAGCCCATTTTATAAATTATAGTGACTTAAATGGACTTGGAATCACACTTAGGCCCATTTAACTAATTAAAAGGGCTTAAAAATGTGTTAAGCCCAATAAATGATTTAAAGGCCCCTTTTAAGTAAATTAGTGTACTTGAAATATATTTAAGCCCACTAAAATAGCTCATTAGATGTTTAGCCCATTTAATGAGCCCATATAAAGTTTAGATGCTAAAATAAAAGTTTTTATAATAAAATATGACTTATAAAAACTTTTTGGATGAAAATGACAAATTATAAAGCTTAAGGACTAAAACTGTAACTTATGAAACTTATTTTGATAAACTAGTAAGCACAAGGACTGAAAATGTAAATGTCCAAAAGTATAGGGTTTAATAGTTATTTTCCGAGGCAACTTAAACCCTAGGGACCATTTTGGGATGTTTTTAAAAGTTATTTTGTCATTCTAAAACCCTCAGGACCATTTTGGCAACAGTCTGAAACTTAAAGAAGCCCTAGAGGCTGTTTTGTCATTATAGTAAAGTTACAAAACCTAGATAATACTAGAGGGACCAAATCTGCCATAGGCCGAAACTATAACAAGCCCTAGGTGCTAAATATGTAAAATCCGAAAGTTATACTTGTTTAAAAATATGAAGGCACTAGTTTTGCCATAAACCGAAACATTTCCAAGCCCTAAACCTAAAATCTATTTTAATTATAATAAAACATAATTAAAACATTTAGACCATAAGAATTAAGGTATAAATTCTTAAGTTTAAAATTATTTTATAAAATGATCTATGGAAACTTTAAAGTTAAATAAAATAACATATATTTTTTTATATATATATAAAATATTTATATTTACTTTAGGAAATAATTGTATAAACAATTATGAATATGTATTGTTAATACATATACTCATATACTTTTAAGAAATAAAATTATGTCGTAAATTAAACTAAATGTTACTACATGAATATATTATAAGTAAAACCCCTTATGTTTACTTAAATATAGAACGTGGTTATAAAGTTTAATGAGATGTTATTGATACAAGTACTATAAACATAGATTAATATCTTAAGTGAATCATCTTCTTTTATGTTTACTTAAAATGTAAAACTTGATTGTAAGATTGAATGATTACTATAATTACATGTATGCTACCTGATATTAATAGTTAAACATTTTATGTTTACTTAACAATGAAACATATATAAATAAGTTAAATGAATATTGATGCTACTTGAACTATGGCTATTTGGATAAATACCATAGTATGAACGAACTGACTAAAATCTGTATAAGCATACATATATGTTCTTTGTACTATTTATTAAGACTGCACTATCTGATTAGGCATAACTTTGGTGTGAGCTTTAATTGGATACCCGTGTTAAACAAGCAATTGCCCACTCCCAGGTGAGTTTACAGCCCAATTTAAACTTTGTAAAACTTTCCCTTTTCGGGAAAAGAAATATGGAAACATATATTGGACATAAATGGATTGTATAAACTGGATTACGATTGCTTACTATTGAAACTGTTTAATTGTCGTAAATCGCCCGAATGTTATAAATAGATCTATTAGGGATTGACCATCTCGTCTGGGTGAGTCATGCTTACTGTGCCTTGGCCGGGACAAAAGACGTATACCATGTTGGAACTGGAATGGGTGTCTTTTTGTAAGACACTACGTCCTCATCTGTTGAGGACTTTGGGGTTAAGCTTCAGCTTCTAATAATAAATAAATGTTATTTACATTTTAGTAAGAATGCTTTGTGCATCATTACTTCTATGATTATTTGTGACACCCTAGAATCGAGGTCATTAACGATACCCTAAATTACGCTAATTTTTGAAATTTTTAATAAATTTTAATTTCTATACTTATAAGTATTTTGGTTAAAGCCGATGTTCGAGGTTATAATTTTTACGATTGACGTTTTAAGAAGGACGATGACGATTACGATCCCGAGGGATGCCCAATTTTATATAATTTTTGACGATTCATCGATAATGTAATTTTTCGAGAATTTTATTTACGGTTCGTGTTAAGTTGAGTCGGGTGAGTTTTATAGCCTTCCGAGTACATTTAAAGTATCCCAAAAATATTTTGGAGCGTTCGGGAAGATTTCCGACTCCCGTAAAATTTTCAAAATTGACAAATGGGTCGAACCCGCAAAGTTTTGAGGACGTTTTTCATTTAAGGCCAAAAGAAGTTAAAAATTGCAATTAGGTCCCTCCCAACCCACCAAAAAGGCCAAAGTTGACACAAACACAAACACACACAAAATTTTCACCAAAAATCAAACTCTCTCTCCCTCTCTTCTCTCTAAAGCCGACGGACACCCCCAACACCACCAAAAATTCACCAAAAATCTTTTTCCACTTGATTTTCCTAAAAACCAAGGTTAGACCACATCTAGTTTGGTCATTCCCTACATGTTCATGTGCTCAAATCCCACATGCATTAACAAAAATTTTCCAAGATTTTTCAAGATGATCCAAATTCGTTTTTGTGGCTAAATGTGCTAATGCATGTTGATTTTAAGTGTCATGGAAGTATAAACACCAAGAAAACCCACCAAAATTAATTTGGTTGTGGTGATTGGGTCACCCAAACCCCACGGCAATGGGGGTGTTTGGGGAGCCATGGTGGTTGTTGAATTTTGAGCTTATTCTTGTGTTTGGTTTATTGTTTTAGGATGTTTTACATAGGTGTTAGTGGTTGCATGTTCATTTCTTTGAATTTTTGAACTTGAGATTGGTTGATCAATAGGGGTAGGACTGAAATTTGATGTTAGGATATGTTTGGGAAGGCTTAGGATGATGTTTAGTGGTGGTTAGAAGGCTTGGAATCGAGTCTAAGTGCATTTTTGGTATGGTCATTTTTAGGCAGAAACATTTGGTCCATTTCATAAAAATTATTATTTTTCCAGGTCTTGAAAACTAAATGTAGTTATAGAGGGTCTTTCTAGCTTTAATTTCGTATAAGGTAGAGCCCGTGACTCAAAACGAGCTAAAAGTTATGACATTTTAAAGATCGGGTACCGGGAGACGAGGACTTTCATAATCCGAATTTGTGTAAAGTTTTAGTCAAATCCCGAGGGTCACAAGTATAAATTGGTAAATGGTCAAGGGTCAAAATTTGGTCCCTAACCTGTACAAATGAGTCTATATGTTGACTTATGAGTCAAAGAAGTCAAAGGTATTCTTCATATAGGTCAAAGAGGTCAAAATTGGTCGAAGCGCAATTTCAGCCCGTAAAATGTAGTCGTGGAAAAGAGTTGCGTAACGGGTCGTAAAAGTAAAAACTTTTATTGGGCTTAAAAACATGTTATCTACAGGTCTTATAGGATTTTTTGGAAATTTTGTCAAATTTTATAAGTGTGGTTAAATAAGGTAAAACAGCCCGTACTTTAGTCGAGTACCGGCGAGAATGAGTAAAAATGAACAACATAAGTAATGAGAACGAATGGAATAAAATGAGTGATGCTTGTTGTTTTTGTTTTTGGCGTGAGTTATACTTGTCCTAAGTGACTAGTATATATGTATTTTATACAGTACCGTAAGTATTTAAATGAGATTACTCATTACGCGTTATTTGTGATAGGTGTTGATTTAACCGGGCATCCGTTTCGTCGTCAGTGATCATCCCTCGAACTACCGACTACTTAAGATATAAGGTGTGAATTTATAGCCTCGCTTATATTTATTTCAAATTGTTTTACCCGCGAGGGAAATGCATGCTAGTTTTTAAAAGGAACGTATATCATGAATGATTGTTAGACCCGAAAGTTGCCTTAGAAATTGTGTTGAGTACCAAAGTTGCAAAAGTCCCTAAAATCATGAACTATTAACTATTGTCCTGCCCTCGAGTAGGGGGAAATAGCCGCTTATGCAATTTGTAGTACTACGGGGTTAACGACCCAATGCTAGCCGAGAAGCTGTACTTTTAGTAAGTTCTGCGGTAGATTATTTTGTATGAGAAATAAGGTATAATTGCAACTGATGCCTTTAGAAGGGGCACTGGTTTCATCTGAATCACGCCGGTATTTATTACGCGGGTGATTGAGTTAACGGATTAGTGTCATGAGCTTAAACACAATTGTCAGTATCCTGATTATAGTTTGTTTGATCGACAAGACTATAAATGATCACGAATGGTTTTTATTATATATACGTTCAAATGGATTGTAAAACCTATGAATTCCACTCAACGTTTTCGTTGACCAAATTTTTGGCATGTGTTTCAGGTAACCGCTGAGGTGTAGGATGGAGCATGCATGGGATGGATGTTGTGTGTACGGCTTGGTGTCCGCTTGTTTTTCCCTCCTTTTCTACTTAAACAATTTTTATGTTTAATGTCATGTGGTTGTAAACTGAAATTCTTGGGTTGAGATTCATGGGGACCGAAAACGCTAAACTCTGTGCACTATTTGGGGTTGGAAAAACCGTGGACATGTATCATCTAACAATTTTAAATTTCAAGTTTTAAGTTGACGTCTTTTTAGCGTCGTTTGATATATCTTGTGTGCAATGAATACTGTGTAGCACCCATTGTTGTAGTTCCGCTGCGCATAGCAATTGTGGGGGTGTTACAGATTGGTATCAGAGCCACGAGTTATAGAGAACTAGGTCGTTTTTGAAAATCCTAAACTATAACTTTTGGTGTCGTAAGAAAAGGGTCCAAGCACACACAACTATCCTGCATGGCTCCGGTAAGATTTATTGTTGTATTTATGGCATTTGACGTATACTTTTGAGTAAAGTATATATGTGGGTAATTATTACGTAAGTATGGAATTACTATATGTAGACGCTGAATTTTACGTGAAATATCCGACATCGTAATTTTTGTATTAATCATGCATGAGCATCATATTATTACATTTCGGGCATATGTACCACCTTTGCATTGCATTTGCATGCATATATTTATAATTATTGTATAATTACTTATGTACCCTCCGAAATTCGCTGTTATTGCAGGAATGGCCGAGGTACCGCCTAACGATAACGGAAACGATTACGTCATAGGTCACGAAGGGGGACCGTTTCCTCCGAACCCGCCGGACAATAATAATGGATGGATCGCTCCAGAAGACGAAATAGGGCCGGAAAACGACAATGACGAAAGTGAGGTGGATAATTTCAGCATGAGTAGTGACGAGAGTGAGGATTTCGAAGAAGAGCCCGAGGAGCTAATGGATGATGGCATTCCCGAGGATGCCGTAGGCCAGACCGAACCCGATTTGTTTCAATCCCCAAATTCGCCGAAGGGTTATGAGGTACCACCGACCGGTCGTTATGAGCAGCAACCCTTTAATCGCCCGATGGACAATTGTAAGGATTATTTGAGAACCGTGCCAGGATTGGTTAGAGTAAGTGATGGGAGCAGTGGAGAGTCCAGTAAATCATCCAAGTCGCCATCGATTCATGAGAACATTACAAGGGTCTACTTTCCGAGACCGAGACACTACTGGGATCCCGCAGGTCGTTTGGGGAGGATGGAAAGGTTGATGTATGAGCGGTTTGTAGTCGAGACTAGGGTAATTAAGAAGTTTGATAAGACTGAAAGGGAACACCAAAGACTGTTGGAAAGGACTGCAAGAGTGGAGTATGACGGGAATGTGAACAAAAGTGACATCAACAGTTTAAGATCAATGGTTGCGAATTTAAGTGCTAGTCTTGACCGTGTTAGGGAAGATCAGATGAGGTTGTCGAGGATGCAGAGTTGGGAGCATCGTGTGAGGGATTCATTGCCCCCGGATTGGAGATTCGTGGACGATTTGGAGATGGAGGCGAACGACTTCATGATTCAGCCGCCTACTGGAGGTGCTTGTATTACGGTGGGAAATCAGGTAGCGATTGAGTGTGGATCCACATCAGGGACGAGAAAGGAAACGGAATGTGGGCCGGATGAGAAAGGAAAGAGAAAAGTGGATGATGTGGATGAGGACGTTAGTGATGAGGAAACCGAGGAAGACGACGACGAGCCGCCATCCAAGAGGCAGTGTGGATCACCACATGCCTAGTTACTTGTTTTGTATTTTTCTTTGATCATTGTAATAGAACTATTTTAGACCTTTGTATGATGGTATTATGACGAGAAACTCAAGTACTTGATGTTTTGTGGTGAACGATTGTAGTGGCAATACTTGTCACGATTTTGGTTAACTATCAATACAATCTATGTTACCTTTCATGATCTGTGATATGTCTTAAATTTGATCTTTTGTGGTGTGAATTGATGAATATTAGTAACTCCGTAGTGATGTGTCGTGGTATGTATTTTATGTCTGGGAAACTTGATATGAATACTTACATTGTTTTTCTATTTTCCTTGTCTTGCAGAAAGAGATATTCGATAACACCATGCCTCCAAAGTTGACTGCCGATCGTGTTAACACCATGATTCAGGAAGCTATAGCAAATGCGTTGGAAGCGGACCGAGCTGGGAGAAATCAGGATCCAGGAAGGAACGCGGGGAGACAGCAAGCCCCGAGAGTGTGTACCTATTCTAGCTTTATGAAGTGCGGTCCCACGCAGTTCCGTGGAACGGGTGGAGCTTTAGAACTTAGACGATGGTTGGAAAAGGTTGAAAGTACGTTTGAAATCAGTGGTTGTGCAGAAGCGGATAAAGTAAAGTTTGCAGCAGCTACGTTTCTTGATGATGCGTTAAGTTGGTGGAATACCCAGGTAGCTACGGTTGGATTGGCTGTAGCGAATGCAAGGACGTGGAATGCGACCAAAGCTTTGTTGACTAAGAAGTTTTGCCCAGAGGAGGAATTGGGGCAATTGGAGGATGAATTGAGGCATTTGACCTTGAAGAACAACGATATAGCTGCTTACACCAGGAGATTCAATGAGTTAAGTCTTTTGTGTCCGGACATATTTGCCAATGATGCCAAGAAAATGAAGCAGTATATTAAGGGTTTATCTAGCAATATCAAAGGTGAAACAACTTCGTCAAAACCTGGAACGTTTGATGAAGCGGTTCAAATGGCTCACGCTTTGATGGACGTTAAGCTTCAGGACAAGCAGAACTACATTGCCGAAGGCAACACAAGGAAATGGGAAGCGGCACAAGGCAATCAATCCCAAGGCCAGAACCGAGGTGGAAATCGAAACAACCATGGGCCGAACCGTAATCAGCAGTTTAATCAGAGAAGGAACGAAGGGATGAGGGCAGCGACGAACCCTAGAGGTGTGAAAGTGAATCCCCATTGTGGTAAGTGCAATTTGTATCATGTTGGAAATTGCCCGCCGGCATGCGGCAAGTGTGGAAAGGCAGGTCATAGGACTTCTGGTTGTCGAACGGGAGGAGTAGCCACTGGGGCTAATGCTATTAGGATGAGGGGATGTTATAGTTGTGGAGAAAGGGGTCATGTGCAAGCGAATTGCCCGAAGGCAGGAAACAGGCGGGGAGGTAATAATGCGGCTGCTGTGTATCAAGTGGGAACTGCTGATAAACCACAGGGTCCCAATGTGGTTACCGGTACGTTTTTGCTAGACGCTTGTTATGCTAGTATTTTATTTGATTCTGGCTCCGACAAGAGTTTTGTAGACGTTAGATTTAGTCGTCATATTGATAGAGAACCGGTGTTGTTAACGACTAGTTATAATGTTGAATTAGCCGATGGAAAAATTGTTAGTACGAATTCTATACTGAGAGGGTGTACCTTGAAGTTAGGAAATTACGCTTTTAAAATCGACTTGATGCCTATAGAGCTAGGATCGTTTGACGTGATTGTGGGAATGGATTGGCTAATGGCGCACAGTGCTACGATCGTCTGTGGTGAGAGATTGGTTCAGATTCCGCTGAGGAATAGGGTTTTGACGGTTAAGGGAGACGAATGCACTTCTCGTTTGAAGGTGATTTCGTGTTTGAAAATGATGAAGTACGTAGAGAGCGGATGCGATGTGTTTTTGGCACAAGTTTCGAGCGATGGTGATGTAGAGGCGAGGATCAAAGAGGTACCAGTTATTCGCGAGTATCCGGACGTTTTTCCAGACGAGTTGCCAGGTTTACCGCCTACCCGTGAGGTCGAGTTTCGAATTGATTTAGTGCCAGGAGCTGCGCCGGTTGCACGTGCACCTTATCGCTTAGCACCATCTGAGTTAAAGGAGTTAGCGGATCAATTGAAGGAATTGATGGACAAAGGATTTATTAGGCCGAGCTCATCACCTTGGGGAGCGCCAGTGTTGTTCGTAAAGAAGAAGGATGGTTCGTTTAGGATGTGTATCGACTATAGGGAACTCAATAAGCTGACGGTTAAGAATCGGTACCCATTGCCGAGGATTGATGATTTGTTCGATCAATTGCAAGGTTCCAGTGTATACTCAAAGATCGATTTAAGATCAGGGTATCATCAACTGCGTGTAAGAGAGGAGGATATTCCTGTAACTGCCTTTCGTACGCGGTATGGACACTTTGAATTTCGAGTGATGCCGTTTGGGTTGACGAACGCGCCTGCTGTATTCATGGACCTTATGAATCGCGTGTGCAAGCCGTATCTAGATAAGTTTGTTATTGTTTTCATCGATGATATACTTATTTACTCTAAAAGTAAGGAGGAGCACGAGAAGCACCTGAGGAAGATTTTGGAGTTGTTAAGGAAGGAGAAGCTGTATGCAAAATTCTCTAAGTGTGAGTTTTGGTTGGAATCAGTGCAGTTTCTAGGTCATGTGATTGATAGTGAGGGAGTTCGTGTAGATCCTGCTAAGATCGAAGCAATCAGGGAATGGTCAGCGCCGACGACGCCGACTGAAGTTCGACAATTTTTGGGTTTAGCGGGGTATTATCGAAGGTTTATTGAAGGATTTTCTTTGATTGCAAAACCATTGACGCGGCTTACCGAAAAGAATAGGGTGTACGAATGGGGAAATGAGGAAGAGCTTGCTTTCGAAACGCTCAAGGATAAGTTATGTTCCGCACCGATTTTATCATTGCCTGAAGGAACCGAAGACTTCGTAGTGTATTGTGATGCGTCTCGTAAAGGTTATGGAGCGGTATTAATGCAACGTGAGAAGGTGATAGCTTACGCGTCGAGGCAATTAAGGAAGAACGAGGAGAACTACACGACGCACGATTTGGAATTAGGAGCGGTAGTTTTTGCGTTGAAGCTGTGGAGACACTATCTGTATGGGACAAAGTGTGTTGTATTCACTGACCACAAGAGTTTGCAGCACATTTTAGATCAAAAGGAGTTGAATATGCGACAAAGACGATGGGTTGAACTACTGAGTGATTATGACTGCGAAATTCACTACCACCCTGGCAAGGCGAATGTTGTAGCGGATGCACTGAGTAGGAAAGAACGGGAGAAACCTTTGGGGGTTAGAGCTTTAGTGATGACTGAGAGCGTTGACTTAACCGAAACCATACTGAAGGCTCAGGAGAGAGGACTAATGAAAGGGAATGTTGAAGCCGAAAACTTGGGACGAATGTTGAAACCTCTTTTCGTGATTAGGTCTGACGGACTGAGATATTTTGAGAATCGGATTTGGTTACCATTGTGTTCATCTGAGGAAGGAAAGCCTGGAGTTTGAGAATTGGTTATGAATGAGTCGCATAAGTCGAAGTATTCGATACATCCTGGATCGGATAAGATGTACCACGACCTGAAGAAAGTTTATTGGTGGCCGAATATGAAGGCAGATATTGCTCGTTACGTCAGTAAGTGTTTGACTTGCGCGAAGGTTCAGGCAGAACATAAGAAACCATCTGGATTGTTGGTACAACCAGAGATCCCAGAATGGAAATGGGAGAAAATCGCAATGGATTTCGTGACGGGTTTACCTAGGACTCCTAGTGGATGCGATATGATATGGGTAATTGTGGATAGGTTGACGAAATCTGCTCATTTCTTACCTATGAAGAAGACGGACAGCATGGAAAAACTCGCCAGCGTGTACGTGAAGGAGATCGTCTGTAGACATGGAGTGCCGTTATCGATCATTTCGGATCGCGATAGTAGATTTACGTCGGAATTTTGGAAATCGCTTCAACGTGCGATGGGCACTGAACTTAGTTTAAGCACGGCTTATCACCCGGAGACTGACGGCCAGAGTGAACGAACGATTCAAACGATGGAGGACATGCTCCGAGCATGCGTGATTGATTTTGGAGGAAGTTGGGAACGCCACTTGCCTCTGGTGGAATTTTCGTACAATAATAGTTATCACGCGAGTATCAAGGCAGCACCGTTCGAAGCATTGTATGGAAGGAAGTGTAGATCGCCTGTGTGTTGGAGTGAAGTAGGGGAAAGTCAATTGACTGGACCCGAAATGGTTTTAGAAACGACAGAGAAGATCGTGCAGATCAAGAACCGACTACTTGCTGCGAGAAGCCGACAGAAGAGTTATGCCGATAACCGAAGGAAACCGTTGGAGTTTGAAGTTGGAGATATGGTTATGCTCAAGGTATCGCCGTGGAAGGGTGTAATTCGTTTTGGGAAGAAAGGAAAGTTGAGTCCGAGGTATATTGGACCGTTTAAAATCGTTGAACGAATTGGACCGGTAGCGTACAAGTTAGAATTACCGACCGAGCTTAGTGCTATTCATGACACGTTTCACGTATCGAACCTGAAGAAGAGTTTGGCGGACAAGGAATTGGTGATTCCTTTGGACGAGATTCGACTAGACGACAAAATGCACTTTGTGGAAGAACCTGTGGAAATTATGGACCGGGAGGTCAAGCGGTTGAAGCGTAGTAGGATTCCTATTGTGAAGGTCCGATGGAATTCTAAGCGTGGACCGGAATACACCTGGGAACGTGAGGACTTTTTCAAGGAAAGGTATCCTCATCTGTTCCAGTAAGACGAAATGTGAGTACAAGAAGAGGCGAGCGCCGGGACGTCGCTCTCTTTAAGGAGGGGTGGATGTGACACCCTAGAATCGAGGTCATTAACGATACCCTAAATTACGCTAATTTTTGAAATTTTTAATAAATTTTAATTTCTATACTTATAAGTATTTTGGTTAAAGCCGATGTTCGAGGTTATAATTTTTACGATTGACGTTTTAAGAAGGACGATGACGATTACGATCCCGAGGGATGCCCAATTTTATATAATTTTTGACGATTTATCGATAATGTAATTTTTCGAGAATTTTATTTACGGTTCGTGTTAAGTTGAGTCGGGTGAGTTTTATAGCCTTCCGAGTACATTTAAAGTATCCCAAAAATATTTTGGAGCGTTCGGGAAGATTTCCGACTCCCGTAAAATTTTCAAAATTGACAAATGGGTCGAACCCGCAAAGTTTTGAGGACGTTTTTCATTTAAGGCCAAAAGAAGTTAAAAATTGCAATTAGGTCCCTCCCAACCCACCAAAAAGGCCAAAGTTGACACAAACACAAACACACACAAAATTTTCACCAAAAATCAAACTCTCTCTCCCTCTCTTCTCTCTAAAGCCGACGGACACCCCCAACACCACCAAAAATTCACCAAAAATCTTTTTCCACTTGATTTTCCTAAAAACCAAGGTTAGACCACATCTAGTTTGGTCATTCCCTACATGTTCATGTGCTCAAATCCCACATGCATTAACAAAAATTTTCCAAGATTTTTCAAGATGATCCAAATTCGTTTTTGTGGCTAAATGTGCTAATGCATGTTGATTTTAAGTGTCATGGAAGTATAAACACCAAGAAAACCCACCAAAATTAATTTGGTTGTGGTGATTGGGTCACCCAAACCCCACGGCAATGGGGGTGTTTGGGGAGCCATGGTGGTTGTTGAATTTTGAGCTTATTCTTGTGTTTGGTTTATTGTTTTAGGATGTTTTACATAGGTGTTAGTGGTTGCATGTTCATTTCTTTGAATTTTTGAATTTGAGATTGGTTGATCAATAGGGGTAGGACTGAAATTTGATGTTAGGATATGTTTGGGAAGGCTTAGGATGATGTTTAGTGGTGGTTAGAAGGCTTGGAATCGAGTCTAAGTGCGTTTTTGGTATGGTCATTTTTAGGCAGAAACATTTGGTCCATTTCATAAAAATTATTTTTTTTCCAGGTCTTGAAAACTAAATGTAGTTATAGAGGGTCTTTCTAGCTTTAATTTGGTATAAGGTAGAGCCCGTGACTCAAAACGAGCTAAAAGTTATGACATTTTAAAGATCGGGTACCGGGAGACGAGGACTTTCATAATCCGAATTTGTGTAAAGTTTTAGTCAAATCCCGAGGGTCACAAGTATAAATTGGTAAATGGTCAAGGGTCAAAATTTGGTCCCTAACCTGTAAAAATGAGTCTATATGTTGACTTATGAGTCAAAGAAGTCAAAGGTATTCTTCATATAGGTCAAAGAGGTCAAAATTGGTCGAAGCGCAATTTCAGCCCGTAAAATGTAGTCGTGGAAAAGAGTTGCGTAACGGGTCGTAAAAGTAAAAACTTTTATTGGGCTTAAAAACATGTTATCTACAGGTCTTATAGGATTTTTTGGAAATTTTGTCAAATTTTATAAGTGTGGTTAAATAAGGTAAAACAGCCCGTACTTTAGTCGAGTACCGGCGAGAATGAGTAAAAATGAACAACATAAGTAATGAGAACGAATGGAATAAAATGAGTGATGCTTGTTGTTTTTGTTTTTGGCGTGAGTTATACTTGTCCTAAGTGACTAGTATATATGTATTTTATACAGTACCGTAAGTATTTAAATGAGATTACTCATTACGCGTTATTTGTGATAGGTGTTGATTTAACCGGGCATCCGTTTCGTCGTCAGTGATCATCCCTCGAACTACCGACTACTTAAGATATAAGGTGTGAATTTATAGCCTCGCTTATATTTATTTCAAATTGTTTTACCCGCGAGGGAAATGCATGCTAGTTTTTAAAAGGAACGTATATCATGAATGATTGTTAGACCCGAAAGTTGCCTTAGAAATTGTGTTGAGTACCAAAGTTGCAAAAGTCCCTAAAATCATGAACTATTAACTATTGTCCTACCCTCGAGTAGGGGGAAATAGCCGCTTATGCAATTTGTAGTACTACGGGGTTAACGACCCAATGCTAGCCGAGAAGCTGTACTTTTAGTAAGTTCTGCGGTAGATTATTTTGTATGAGAAATAAGGTATAATTGCAACTGATGCCTTTAGAAGGGGCACTGGTTTCATCTGAATCACGCCGGTATTTATTACGCGGGTGATTGAGTTAACGGATTAGTGTCATGAGCTTAAACACAATTGTCAGTATCCTGATTATAGTTTGTTTGATCGACAAGACTATAAATGATCACGAATGGTTTTTATTATATATACGTTCAAATGGATTGTAAAACCTATGAATTCCACTCAACGTTTTCGTTGACCAAATTTTTGGCATGTGTTTCAGGTAACCGCTGAGGTGTAGGATGGAGCATGCATGGGATGGATGTTGTGTGTACGGCTTGGTGTCCGCTTGTTTTTCCCTCCTTTTCTACTTAAACAATTTTTATGTTTAATGTCATGTGGTTGTAAACTGAAATTCTTGGGTTGAGATTCATGGGGACCGAAAACGCTAAACTCTGTGCACTATTTGGGGTTGGAAAAACCGTGGACATGTATCATCTAACAATTTTAAATTTCAAGTTTTAAGTTGACGTCTTTTTAGCGTCGTTTGATATATCTTGTGTGCAATGAATACTGTGTAGCACCCATTGTTGTAGTTCCGCTGCGCATAGCAATTGTGGGGGTGTTACATTATTGTATGTCCAAACTAATTAATTTTTAAAATCTATAAATTCACCAACTTTATGTTGACCCGTTAGTATGTTTTGCACAGGAATATGAATTTAGTACGTGGTGTGTGCATGGTCTCCAGTATCTTAGTAATCTGCATTGTAGGACTCGTCAGGGGTTCTATTTAGGAAACTCAAACAAACACTCTTCACCATGTTTAAGACAATTTTTATTTATTTGTTTAAATAAACATGTAATATGTTTTGACTAGCTCTTTATCTTATGCTCTATGGACTATATGCTATCGATCCACCCTTGTGACATCTCCGTGGATATTTTCGCGTATTTTGACCCTACCCGGGGTGTCACACATAAAGTCAAAAATACAAGTGAAGACCTTGAAGTATGAAGACATGTCAAGAATAGCCCTTCAAAAATCAACAAATGGCAAAATATACCCTTGATTATACTTTACAAAAGTATTTGCGGCCAAAGTGTGAAGTTTAAAACTTCAAATACAAAGGAATTGAAGTATGAGCGGTTAAAACTGCAAATGAAACAAAGAAGAGAGGTAAGGGACCAAAGCTGGGAGACAAGCAAAGATACCTAGACCAACCACCACGTGACACCTCACCTCACTCACACTCTCAACCAATCACAACTCACCCTTTTGCCACCTCAAACTCCACTAACTGAATTTAACTAATAAATTAGTTAAGTTTAAACTTCCCTCCAAACACTTAATCCCTCCCCAAATTCGGATTAAACTAGTCACTATTCACATCAAGAACCCTAATCTCCATATCACTTAAATCAAAGGGAAAAATAGTGATTAACTCCAGATCACTAATTTATCATCACCTAAACACAATCCCACCTTTAAACTTGCTGCCACCTCACCCATTTTGTCACATGATACCTCCCCTGACCCACGAACCTGCAAGAAGACAAAGTTGTTCCAGAAAATCAACAACCCACAGTTTAGCTTCATTCCTAAGCTCACATCGGACGTCCAAGATCATTTTTTCAAAGCTGGCATCACATGTTTCCTCACAAACGTCCAAAGGGGAATTCAAACTTCAAGGGATATTTTGGGAATGTATACGTTAGGGTTTTCTAGTATTTCACTTCTTGTAACCCTCAATATATAAAGAGGCCTTAGTCATAGTAGTTTAGTTGTTCTTGGTTTTCTTTTGGTCACAAATCTGTAAATCCTTTTGTTCAATGAATGAGAAAAGTGTTTGATGTTGTTGACGAATTCCAAGACCACATTTACTTTACTTGTTTGTTTATGTTCTAAGTTTGTGATTCAAGGTTTCAAAATTTTTGTTCTAAGTTTTATGCAAGTTTGTTTCAAAGTTTTCAAAAATCTTGATTTTTCCAGATTTTCTTGTTTAAACACTTGAAGTTTTTGGATCTTAGGTTGATCATATAACCGATAATAGCTTATCAAGGTGAAGTGAGACCTCTGGTTTGGGAAGATTCAAGTTGTGGGGATAAAAGATTGGAATAAATCCGCTTGTTTTCCATTTTTTATATAATCTGTTACTGCTTATCTTGTTCAATCTTAGCACGGGTGTATTTTGGAAGCTTTTTCTTGTTTAAGCTAGAACATAAGCTCTAACATTCGGGGGTGTGGATAGTACATCCATTAGGTTTGCCTTTTTCTTCCTTTTTCATCTGTTAAAAGTTGGTGCTAAGTGATTTTGGTATTGACTGATGTATGATGATGTTTGGTACTTGAGATCTGCTTCTTAGTTGATGATAATGTTAGATTAATGCTTGCCTAAGGTTTTCTTGGTCTTAAAAATGTTTTTGCTTTAAAAAATCTGAAATCAGTTTTGAAAATAGTATTTTGAACTGCATGTTATATGGTTTTTGTTAGCAGCTTGGTAGGTTTTTAAGGTCATTGTTTGTTTGTACCTGATATTGGCATGTATTAGTATGGAAATTTGCTTTTCTTATGCTCTTAAACACTAAAACTGAATCATAGGTATAACAAGGTTGATTTAAGTTCTTGTGAGTTGAAAATTGGTCATCACCTAGATTGCAAGTTAAACTAAGACTAAAAAGTAATTAACCAAAGTTTATGCAACCTGAGTGCTTGATTTGTGGCCTTGAGGTTCATTATTTGGTCAAGTAGTTCAGCAAAAGTTTTTTTTTGTTCATCAGTTATATCAGTTAAGTCACATAAGCTAGATACTAGTTCTAATCTATGAACCATTGCATGAAAGCAGTTTATTTATTCTTGATTAAGTTTATTATTGCTGTTGTATGCATTTGGTGAAGTTTGGTAGACTTATACTTGCTTAAACACTGCTTAATTCATCAGTCTTTGCTTATTTCCATATCTGGGCACATTTTGATTAAACTGTATCATTTGGCTGTGTGGATTTATGTTTTCTTGCTTGTTCTTGACTCCCTACAACTCGCGGGTTGTAGGGGTGCCATTATTGTCCAAAAATACTCACTAAAACAAGCTCAAAACATGTTTTTCATTTCAAGCAGTGGGAACTCCTTTCCCACTATTGCTTGCCACTGACAGTTATAATTTGTGAACAACTTATTGATAAGCATTTCTAGCTTATTTCATTGTGCAACAACTTTCTTTTTGTAATCAGTCTTACTTATTTTATCTTATTAGCTTATCTGGTAGCTTATAGCTTTTGGTTTCAAGGTTTGACAAGAAAACAAATTGACTTTTCTTTTTCAAAAGTGCTTATTCTTCATTTCTACTTATTTAGTGTGCTTATTGAAAATCTTTTTGTTGATTTGTCTTAATTTGGTCATTTAAAACCCTTTGCAACTTGAATCGGCTCTTGAAACAGTCTAGAACTCGAAAATGAGTATTTTGTTGTTTTGTGTAGAAAGCTTTTGCTTATTTCAGGCTTATTTCTTGAGCTTTTTCAAAGTTTCTTTTTACAAACTGCTTTATAATCCCAAGAGAAGAATCTGTGTCAATTTTCAGCTTATGGCATTAGCTTATGGCTTAATGGGCCAAAAAGCCCATTAAGAATAAGTTGTTGATTATTAAGCTGTGATAAGAACTCTTTCAGCTTATGGGCCTTTAGAGTTTTTTGTTTAGAATTCAATTTTAAGCTTATCTGGAAGTTTTCGGCTAATTTTGTGGACTTTTTTCTTAGAGTAAAATGCATAAATCCTCCCTAAAGTTTAGTCATTGTGCAGATTTCGTCCCAAATATTTTGAAAGTGCAGATTACGTCCCAAAATCCAAGGATTTTCCAAATTTTCATCCCAAATGTTTGATCATTTTTCAAGTTTCGTCCCAAATGTTTTGGCCATTTTGCTAGGTTTTGTCCTAAAAAAATTATCCAACAAGGACGAAACTTGCATTAAAGATTCCAAACAGGGACAATCTTTGCAGTTTCAAAACGTTTAGGACGATACGTGCAATTTGGCTAAACTTTAAGGACGATTTATGCAACTTACTCTTTTTCTTATTGGGCCAAAAAGCCCAATTACTTGGAGTGTTTTAAACTTAGCCCATTTGGAGGCCCAATAGGGGTATTTAGGTCATTCACTTTCATTTCTTGTTTTATTAAGTTAAAATAAGTTAGTTTGCATGTTTTTAGAATTTTTTATAAATTTTGAATTTTTAATATTATTTTAATATTAATTTTTAGTTTTTAATCATTTTAACTAGTTTTAATTGGTTTTAAATTTTGCAAAAATACTTTTTAGTTTAATTAAGTTATTTTGGAGTTTTGCAAATTGAAAAATCTATATTTGGGATTTTTATTAATTTAATTGATTTTTATGGATTTAATTAGGATTAAAAAAATAATTATTAAATAAATAAAAGGTTTGAAAAAGTTTTGATAGTTTGTAAACTCTAATTTGATTTTTAGGAATTTATTGTGATTTTTTAGGAATTTTTAGAGTAATTTTTAAATTTCGTCACGTTTTTACGTTTTATGTTTTACGTTTTAGCATTCTTCGTAGTTTAATTTTAATCGTAAACGTCGTCATTTTCATTTTTCTCTCTTCTCATTAATATTAATCTCAAATATCATCAAGTTTAACACACACATTAAGCCTCCTCGAAAACGAACTCACTTTGGGTCATACGCACTTGATTTTCCTAAATCACTTGTTTAATACTTACAACGTTTATGCTCTTTTTCATAAAAGACGTAATTTATACCACAATCAATAGGCGTGGCGGTAATGACAATTACCGTAACAATGCTGGCAACTCCAACATCAACAGGTCCCTACACGTACTCATTTCTTATGTTACATGCTTTATGATTCATAATTCTAACACTTCAGCATCTTCTACCAGGAATTATGGCAACGGAAGGGAACAGGACCGCAGAGGTTCCCAGCCCAACCGTGCAACTATCACTGGTATTATGTCTTACAATTTTCCACATTGTCCTGTTTGTACCCATTAACCATGTCTCACATATACTTTTCTGAACAGGCTCCCAGCCAGCAAGGGCACCTGTTGGAGGGTATACTCACCCTCTCTTCACTACATGCAACCGAAGGCACCCAGGTCCGTGTCGCCGTGATAGCGATGCTTGCTTGATGTGTGGCCAGCCAAGCCATCACATGAAGGACTGCCGCAAGGGTGAGATAGAGGGCACATCTGGACATGCCGACTCCAAGCCACCTCCTACTACTAGATGGGTGTACACGGCTTCACGTGATCAGGCCAACAAGTCAACAGGAACCATCACTGGAATCTTGTATATGTATGGTCAAGCTGCATGTGTTTTATTTAACACGGGTGCTACTCATTCCGTCATCTCTACTGCTTATGCCAAGAATGTTAGGATATACACTATGCCATTAGAAAATGTATTAAACAATTCCACGCCCTTAAGAGACTTTGTACGAATAACACATGGGTACAAGAGTCTTCCCCTCGAGTTTGACGATAAAATTCGCCCAGTTGAGGCACTTCAATTGGACATGTGTGATTTCGACATGATATTAGGAATGGACTGGCTATCCAAACATCATGCCACCATTGACTGCAATTTATATCGACTCATCTTCGGTGATGTAAATGCACCGAGTACCTTCACAACGGTTTTCATACCCGGAAGGTTTGTACAAATAATTTCAGCCTTACAAGAACGTGCATTACTGTCACATGGTTGTGAGGGCTATCTAGCTACTGTTCATGATTTGGAGGGTGAATCTCTATCTATCCGGAATCAGCCAATCGTGTCAGAATTCCTAGACATGTTTCCAGAGGAACTTCCGGGCATACCACCTGCTCGTGTAGTGGAGTTTAATATTGAGCTCATCCCAGGACCTGAGCCAATTCCCAAGGCACTTTATCACATGGTTCCCATAGAGCTGAAGGAGCTAAAGGAACAACTTCAGGAACTTTTATAACGAGGTTTCATCCGCCCTGGTGCATCTCATGGGGCGCACCGGTTTTATTCGTAAAGAAGAAGGATGGCAGTATGCGTCTTTGCACCGATCATCGTGAGCTTAATAAGATCACCATTAGGAATAGATATTTGTTACCACGCATTGACGATCTGTTTAACCAACTCCGGGGGGCAAACATTTCTCCAAGATTGATCTAAGGTCAGGCTATCATCAGTTACGGGTTAAAGAGCAGGAAATCGCCAAGATTGCTTTCCGTACACGTTATGGGAACTACGAATTTGTAGTCATGCCATTTGGCCTTACCAATGCTCCAGCTGTTTTCATGGACTTGATGACCCGTATCTTCCATGAGTTTCTAGAAAAGTTCGGCATTATTACAGATACTTCGCCAGAAGCAGCTGTGTGCCAAGTTCTCCAAATGCGAATTCTGGTTAGACAAGGTGGTGTTCCTAGGCCACATAGTATCAGCAGAAGGAATAATCATGGATCCAGCAAAGGTCGAGGCTATTACAAAGTGTCCAAACCCGACATCAGCAACTGAAGTTCGCAGTTTTCTAGGCTTAGATGGTTACTACCGTAGGTTCGTAGAGAACTTTTCCCGTTTAGCACTCCCATTGACCAAACTGATGCAGAAAGGGGAGAAATTCCGTTGGACTGAAGAAAGAGAGAAGAGCTTTGAAGACCTAATGCAGAGGCTGGTATCTCTACCGATTCTTACTCTCCCATCTGGTACAGGTGGATTTCAAATCTATAGTGATGCTCCAGGGAAGGGACTTGGCTATTTTCTCATGCAACATGGGAAAGTGATTGCTTACGCATCACGGCAGCTTAAGCCTTATGAAGAGAACTACCCTACGCATGGCTTGGAACTTGTAGCAGTCGTTTTTTCATTGAAGATATGGAGGCACTACTTGTATGGAAAATCATGTGATATCTTCATAGATCACAAGAGCCTGAAATACATCTTAACTCAGTGTGAACTGAACATGGGGCAGAGAAGATGGTTAGAGCTGTTGAAGGATTATGACATTAATCTGAAGTAACATCCCGGCAAGGCGAATGTAGTGGCATATGCTCTTAGTAGAAAGTCAGGTATGATCAACGACATTAAAATAGAGGAAGAGAGAGACTTAGAGCGACTAAACATTGAGATCATGGTACGTGGACAACACGGTTACTGGGATAATCTTAGAGTGGAACATGAATTACTCTCTAGGATCAAGGAAGCTCAGAAGGATGATGGTGAAATTTGGGCAATCATTCAGAACTTAGAGCAGCATACGGAGTTTTGGTTGGATGACAACGGTATCTTATGGCAGGGCACAAGACTTTGTGTTCCTGATGAACTTACACTCAGGGAAACATTATTGGCTGAAGCTCATAGCTCCCCATTCTGCATTTATCCTGGTTCAACCAAGATGTACCACGACATCAAGCAGTACTTTTGGTGGAGTGGTATGAAACAAGATGTTGCTACTTATATCTCCAAATGTCTTACCTGCCAGTAGGTTAAGATCGATCATCAGCGGTCTAGTGGTCTACTACAACTGTTAGACATTCTAGAGCAGAAGTGGGACAAGATCACTATGGATTTTGTTACCGCTCTTCCGCAGACCAACAGGAAGAATGATGCAATTTGGATTATCATTGATCGACTTACTAAGTCGCTCATTTCTTACCGATCCGCAAGGATGATCCGGTTAGCAAACTCGCTGACACTTACAAGAAGGAGATCATGAGACTTCATGGTGCTGAATCCAGTATCATCTCGGACAGAAATCCTCAGTTTACTTCGCGATTTTGGAAGAGTCTACAGAAAGCTTGGGGTACAAAACTTAATCTTAGCACGACTTTTCATCCTCAAACAGACGCACAGTCAGAGCGAACCATTCAGACATTAGAGGACATGCTTCGAGCATGTGCACTGGAGTGGACAGGATATTGGGACGATTATATCTGCTTGGTAGAGTTTGCATACAACAACAGTTGGCACGCCAGCATCAAATGTGCACCGTTCGAGATGTTGTATGGTAGAAAGTGTCGCGCCCAATCTGCTGGGATCAGGTTGGTGAGCGAACACTTGAAGGACCAGAGATGATAGATTTGACCAACGAGAAGGTCACTGTTGCTAAAGTGAAACTAAAAGAAGCTCGTGCACGTCAGAAGACTTATGCCGACATGTGACAATCTAACATTTTCAGGTAGTGAATTATTTTCTCGTATAATATTTTGAAACTTATTTTTGTGTTGGTTGACGAACTCACAATTTACGGATTTAAATTTGGGCTTACGTGCATAATTTGGCGTCTTTTACGACTAAACCGGAAACCTTAGGATTACGTATTAACGTTTTTGAACTCCGTTTTTGATGAGACAATTTTTATTGGATTCGTTTTGTGACGTTGATTCATAATTTAGAAAAACGTTTTCGTAAAACGACCCGAGGGCACGCAAATCGAGAAAACTAGAATCGAGAAATACCCGTAAACTAGTGAGATGGGACAAAACACATTGTCCCACCCCACTAGCTTGGTTTGGACGGCACACTTGACACCACACACTAAGGTGGCATCAAGTTAAGCTAACACATTACATGTGTAAGCCATGCTTACATTTTAAGCTTACACATTCCACTAACTCTCAAAACTAGCTACTAGTTTTCTCATTCCACCATTTCTTACATGCAAAATCCTCTCAAACTCTCTCAATACTCCATCCCCTTTGCCGTCCAAAATAAACCAACAAACACCCTCTTTGATCTCTTCTAGCCATGAAACACATGTTTACTAGCTCTATTAAGGAGTTCTCTTGAAGCCTTGATCATTTGGTGGCCATATTAACATCATTGGAGGTGATTTGCTTGTGTCCTAGGGCTGACTTTCCAACATATGTTCTTGATATTTGATGGTCTTGGAGATACTTGTTGTATTCATCAAGTCCTTGTCTTCCAAAAACAAGGAAAACACTTGGTTGGTAAAGAAGATCATCCTCTCCATTTTTCTCTTGTTATTTTGTAAAGAACAAATGTATTTTCTTTCATTTTGTATATGTATATGATGTATATATGATGATAAAAATGTTGTGTGGGGATCAAGTGTTGATAGATATGCTTAAAAAGGTTGATAACTATAAGAAATAAGGCTAAAATCTTGATTATTTAGTTGGCTGTGTAAAAACAGTATGTAACTAAAAGACGAACTGATAAAATTGCATGGTTTGATCCATTTACAGTAAGTAGAAGATGTTATACACATGTGAGAGTTGTTCATGCAATGGAATCAAAATAATGAGTGAGATATGATCAAAACAAGTTAGGTGGTCTAATCTGAATAAGCAGTTTTGTAGGGACTGTTAAGGCATGATAAACTTAAAGTGGGCAGTAGCTATAACTAAGTTAAAAGTATCACATATTATGAAGAACATGTCACCCAAAAATGAGCTTCTAATTCATGATAGAACTCTAGATATGTTAAAAATGGTGAACATGAAGATAAAAACAGATTTTTAAGAATTAATGTTTATTATTATTATATAAGTACTCACATTTTATTTTATAAAATGTATAATAAAAACCCACTAACTTATAAAATTTATTTATATAAATATATAAAAGGTTAATTAAATGGATAAATTATATAAATGGTGGTGAAATAATATTTATAAGTAATAAAAACTATAAACTTGATTTTTACGACTTTTTCGGCTATTGCCGTAAAATTAACGTTTTTCGCCAAATAAAACTTAGACGACCAAACCCGTCTAATGTAAAGTTTATAAAAGTCATATACTGATATATAGGTAACTAATACAAGTAAAAACCGATAAAACCCGAACTATAAGAAATACGGACATTTACGAGCTAACTAAACATATTGGACTTATAATTGGACTAAATAAGATAAAAACTTGTAAAAAGAACTTATTGGGCTTAACCCATTTGGGCCCAACATGGAAAGTATATATACTGATAATATAGGTATAAAAGGCATTAAAACAAGTTAAAGAACTTATAAAAGGCTTAATGGATTTAAAATAGATGAATAGGTAAAACTAGCAAACTAGTAAAACATTACCAAAACGTTAACGCTAAAATGAGTAAACAAGGATGTATAAACCCACTTGATCATCATCATATGTACAAAATCATCATATGTATATTGTTATTTTGATAAAAGTCATTGGACCGAGTCTAAGACCGATTATTATTTATATAGGTTTCCGTGACCGAAGCACGCCCGTAGCCGATAATCCGCCTTTCATTAACAACGTGAGTTCATAGCCTCGCACTCTTTTTAATGTTTTATAAAATGATTTGTAAACCCGCGAGGGAGATAACATGCTAGATTTTGATAAAAATAGAACACAAGTAGTCTCAATTGTATGCTTAATGATATGGACCCGAATGATGCTATGACCCTATAAACGAGACTAAAAGGATTATTAGTAGTTAGGTTATGTCACTTAAAGTCCCATTAGCAGGAATTGTGAACTACCGGGATTTGGTAGACGCTTATGTATTTGATAGTACTATTTGGGGACGATCACCCCAGTTCGCGTCTTGACGGTTGATCTCGTCGTACCACATTGATTGGTAAGCGAATTTATGTATGAGAAGATTCCATAGCGTGATTTTTGTGACGACACGCTAACTTAGATGGGCAAATTGTTTGTCGGGTTCACGGCCCGCTGTTTTCATAGTAAGGTAACAATGTCATGCGGCTAATAATAATCCTAAAACGTATGTAATCCAAATAAAAATGTATCCTATATATGATAACGACGCTATTAACGATGAATATATTACCTATCATGGTAATATAGAGACTACGGTCTCATGGACGGTTTAAGATGTATGCTTGATATATATTGCCTGACTAGCAATATGAGGACTTACTTCCGATATTATACTTGTGTTCTGATTTTAAATGATTGTTTTATATAACGGTTTTCATTAAACTCTATGAATTCACTCGGCATTCGCTGATATGATTTTTGCATGTTTTTATCTCAGGTGATTGAAGGTAATCCGGATAGAGATCGACTCTGATGGCCCACATAATATTAAAAATGTTCATTCGATCTGTGTTTTGTAAGCTAAATGGCCAGTATAATTTGGGACCTGTTGTACGCTTTTAAACTTTTATCGAATGAATGTATGTTAAACCTTGAACAACCATTTTTATGTGTTGTCTATGATTGGAGTTATTGTGCTATCCCGTAACACTCTGAAAGACCCTTCCGCTGTACCGATACGAAAAATGAGAGTGTTACAGTTTGGTACCAGAGCTCTCATTATAGAGAACAAAAGATTTTAAAAACCAAGGTTTTGAACAAAACTTTTCAAAATCTTTTGACAATGAACATTTGAGAAAATATTTGAAAAATCTTTTGACTATAACGGTGCCAGAGATCTCTGACGTTATCAACAAGCCCTATTGAGAAGATATATATTTTGATATATATAATTTAATTTATATATATGTATATATCGTGATTTCATTATGTAATTGTTTAACTAGTATGTTATCCTAATACGAGATATATATATATATATAAATGCAGATTGTCATGGCTGACCCTAATATTCCTGTAGAAAACCATGCTATTCCCGAACCTAATGTAGATGATGATCCTTATTTAGACTTAGTAGATTATGATATCGATGATGAGGAGGAACCATTTGAGGATCCCGAGCCCGAGTTAGGACTAGGAGATCAGATTGCCCCTCAGGTTGACTTGGTAGAGAATGAGATTGAGAATGTGGATATTGAGAATGTGGATATTGAGAATGTCAATATTGAGAATGATGATGAGATTGGGTTAGATAATTTAGATGATGAGATTGACGACGAGGATGTCGAGGAGGATGTAGGTATAGACGTTGAGGTTGATGACGATGAGGAAGCTCAGCTTATTTATCCGTATGATGTTCCAGAGGGCGAGTCTTTGCCCCCACCAGTTGATTTGTCTGATTCTGAGGTTGAGTTACCTAGGGATGAAATGTCTGAATCATCTGAATCTGATTCCGAATCAGAGGAGGATGAGGATGATAATGCACCTGATGGTACTGATGGTATTGCTACTCGTAGATGTGAGATAGGAGAGTCGTCTAGTGCTCGAGAGGCTACTCATATTGATGGTCTTGCACCATGGGCCTTGAGACGTGATCTAGATGCTTCCCGTGTTAAGAGTTGTGTGACAGAGGTTGGATTAGGTGTTGTTCAGACTCAAGTTGCTTATTTGGAGTCGAAGACTAAGGTTGGCGAGAAAGAGCGGGAATTGCTTAGTTTGGATTTGAGTGATGTAGAACGTGGTTTGAATGAGGCTTTTAGGAGGTTATCGGTGTTGGAAAGTGGTGAGTATGCTGCTATGAAGAGAAAGGTAAATTCTATGGAGATTCAGTTGAGTGTGGCTCGTGCGATGCGTGAGAAAGCTGAGAAGGAGTTGAATATATCTGTGGGATGGAATAGTAGATTTTATGCTGACATGTTTGAAAGAGGAGTGATCCGTAAGCGCCCAGCTGAAGATGTGTCTAGTGATCGTCCGACGAAGATTCAGAAGACGATGGATGATGGACCATCTGGCGGTTCTCAGTAGACCAGTCTGTATTTAGTAGTGACCTTTATATCTTTTGTGCTTTTGTAGCTTTGACTGAACCGACTTGTTAGTAGTAGACTTGGCACGAATTTTGAGTGTATATAGTGTTAGAACTTTGATATGGGATGTAACTAAGACAATACTTTTGTTTCAGATGGAATGAAATATGTATCTTGTCTTGAATTCCATATTGTGCCTTATTTGTATCTTGATTATGAATTCGATCCATATTATATGAATCCTTTGTTGGATGAATGCTTAATACTTTGAAATTTTGAAATTATAGAACTATGCCGCCCAAGAAGGCTGTGACTGAGGATGATGTACGTAGGATTATTACGGAGCAAGTTACCGCATCTATGACTGAATTTATGGCAAATACTAGAAATGAAGCTGGCGGTAGTGGAGCTGGCGGTAGTGAAGCTGGCGGTAGTGGAGCTGGCGGTAGTGGAGCTGGCGGTAGTGGAGCTGGCGGTAGTGGACCTGGCGGTAGTGGAGCTGGCGGTAGTGGAGCTGGCGGTAGTGGAATTGGCGGTACTAATGGGAATGTGAATGCTAATAATGTGAATGCTAATGCTGGAGGAAATGTAGGAGGACTTGGAACGAATGCACCTGAAGTTGGTGGTTGTACTTATGTGACGTTCATGAAGTGTGAACCTCTACCTTTTAATGGAACTGAAGGTGCTGTAGGATTAAGCCAGTGGATTGAAAAGATTGAATCGGTGTTTCGGATTAGTAAGTGTAAGGAGGAAGATAAGGTGACTTTTGCTATGGCTACTCTTAAAGGTCGTGCGTTGACTTGGTGGAACGGGAGAATTGCTTTCATGGGTCTTGATGCTGCTAATGCTACTCCTTGGGCTGAAATTAAGAAGTGGATGACTTTGGAGTTTTGTCCTCGTAGTGTGATTATTAGGTTAGAACAAGAGTTGATTCATCTGAGAACGAAAGGTGTGGACATTGATAGTTACACGAACCGATTCCATGAGTTGGCCTTGCTATGTCCTCGATTGGTTGAACCCGAAGAGATCCGAATTGAGCAATATGTTAGTTGACTAGGAATATCCGGGGGGACGTAACATCATCGAAACCACTGACCATTGATGATGCTGTTCGAATGGCTTACCAACTCATTGGACAGATAATTCAGGATAAGGAAGATGAAGCCCGTGTAGGTGAGAAAAGAAAGGGAGACGGTGATCGTGTAGATAGAGGTGATAATAGGAAGAATTTCAATCGCCGTCAGAACAAGAGAAAGGGGAATGCAAATGCTCTTACCAACAACACACCGCGCAACGATGATAGATGTCCTAAGTGTGGCAACAAGAGGCATGCTGGCGACTGCTGGAAGTGCCGAAATTGCGGAAAGCTTGGACACAAGGTTGAAAGGTGTAAGAAGGGAACCATTTGCATCAACTGTAATGAGGAAGGTCATAGGAAATCGGAATGCCCCAAGTTGAAAGCGATTGTACCTGGAAGAAACCCCCAGGGTGGTATCTACCAACTTGGAACAATTGAGGTGAAGAAAGAGGATCCGAATGTCGTTACCGGTACGTTTTTACTCAACAATCATTATGTTGTTGCTTTATTTGATTCGGGTGCTGATAGGAGCTTTGTATCCACTAAATTTAGTGCCCTTATTGATATTGAACCTGTTGAGATAAGTACCAGTTACGAGGTGGAATTGGCTGATGGTAAATTAGTGAAAACTAATAAGCTATTAGAAGGATGCTCTCTAAATCTCTTGAACCATTCCTTTCTGATTGATTTGATGTTGATAGAATTAGGTAGTTTTGATATTATTATTGGTATGGATTGGTTGTCGTTGAATAATGCTACTATTTTATGTGGAGATAAGAAGGTTAAGATTCCTCTTAGGAATAGGACGTTAGTAATTGATGGTAGTCGAGGTGAATCCCGTTTGAAAATCGTTTCATGTATTAAAGTCCAAAAGTACTCAGGAACGGTTGTGAGTTATTCTTAGCTCAAGTGACCGGGAATGAGTCTAGGGAGAAACGATTGGAATATGTACCTATTATTTGTGAATTTCCTGAGGTATTTCCTTAAGATTTACCCGGACTTCCACCGATAAGGCAAGTAGAGTTTCGAATCGATTTAATTCCTGGTGCTGCACCGGTGGCACGTGCGCCTTACCGATTAGCCCCTTCTGAATTAAAGGAGTTATCTGAGCAACTTAAGGAGTTGTCTGATAAAGGTTTTATTCGACCGAGCTCGTCGCCTTGGGGAGCTCCAGCCTTGTTCGTTATGTAGAAGGATGGGTCTTTTCGTATGTGCATTGATTATAGGGAACTGAATAAGTTGACAATTAAGAATCGATATCCTTTACCTAGGATTGATGATTTGTTTGATCAACTGCAAGGATCTAGTGTGTATTCTAAGATAGATTTGCGGTCAGGATATCACCAACTTCGCGTCCGTGAAAAAGATATTCCTATAACTGTATTTAGAACTCGTTATGGACACTATGATTTTCAAGTAATGCCATTTGGGTTAACTAACGCACCTGCGGTTTTCATGGATTTAATGAATCGAGTGTGCAAGCCCTACTTGGATAAATTTGTGATTGTGTTTATTGACGATATTCTGATATATTCTAAGGATGAAGATGAGCATAGAGAACATTTGAGGATTGTTTTGAATTTGTTGAAGGATGAAAGGTTGTATGCTAAGTTTTCAAAATGTGATTTCTGGTTAGATTCTGTGCAATTTCTTGGTCATGTGATTAACAAAGATGGAATTCATGTTGATCCTGCAAAGGTTGAAGCTATTAAGAATTGGTCTGCACTGACAACGCCAACGGAAGTGCCATAGTTCTTAGGATTGGCTGGCTATTATAGGCGATTCATTAAAGAATTTTATTTGATAGCTAAACCCTTGACTAAGCTTACCCAGAAGAATAAACCTTTCGTTTGGGGAAGTGATGAAGATGGAGCATTTCAGACATTGAAGCAAAAATTATGTAGTGCGCCAATCTTATCATTACCCGACGGGAGTGAAGATTTTGTAGTGTATTGTGATGCATCTCTTAGAGGCTATGGAGTTGTTTTGATGCAGAGAGAGAAAGTGATAGCTTATGCTTCTAGGCAATTAAGGAAGTGTGAGGAGAATTATACTACTCATGATCTTGAGTTAGGAGCTGTAGTTTTTGCTCTTAGGTTGTGGAGACATTATCTGTATGGCACCAAGTGTACGGTATTCACCGATCACAAAAGCCTACAGTATATTCTCGACCAGAAGGAATTGAACATGAGGCAACGAAGATGGATAGAGTTGTTAAGTGATTATGATTGTGATATAAAATATCACCCAGGAAAAGCCAATGTTGTTGCCGATGCGTTAAGTAGGAAAGATAGAGAGCCTATCAGGGTGCGTTCTCTAGTCTTGACCGTGCACAATAATTTGCCTGAGCAAATTAGAAATGCGCAAATAGAAGCTTGTAAGAAGGAGAATTTTGTTAATGAAGGGTTCCCAGGAGAAGGAGATCCTTTAGAGGTTAGAGCTGATGGAGTGAAATGCTTAAGAGGTCGTATGTGGATACCTAAGTTTGGAGGCTTAAGAGATTTGATTATGTTAGAATCCCATAAATCTAAGTATTCCATTCATCCGGGATCTGATAAGATGTACCATGATTTGAAGAAGTTGTACTGGTGGCCGAATATGAAAGCTGACATAGCTATGCATGTTCTTCAATGCTTGACTTGTGCTAGAGTCAAAGCTGAACATCAAAAGCCATCAGGACTACTTCAACAGCCAAAGATTCCTGAATGGAAGTGGGAGCGAATTACGATGGACTTTATCACCAAGCTTCCTAGAACATCATCTGGAAACAATTCGATTTGGGTTATTGTCGATAGACTGACCAAATCAGCACACTTCATTCCGGTTAAAGAGCAGTTCTCACTGGAGAAGCTGACTCGTATATACCTTGATAATGTTGTATGCAAACATGGAGTGCCTGTATCGATCATTTCAGATCGAGATCCTAGATTCGCATCGAATTTTTGGAAATCTCTCCAAAGATCTTTGGTAACGAATCTCGATATGAGCACTGCTTATCACCCCCATACTGATGGGCAGAGTGAAAGGACGATACAAACACTGGAAGATATGTTGAGAGCTTGTGTGTTAGACTTTGGTAAGAATTGGGATAAACATTTGTCGTTAGCAGAGTTTTCGTATAACAGTAGTTACCATTCTAGTATTAAGGCTGCACCGTTTGAAGCTTTGTATGGTAGAAAGTGTAGATCTCCTGTATGTTGGAGTGAAGTTGGGGATACCCAGCTCACGGGACCGAAATTGATCCGGGAGACTACAGAGATGATAGTTCAGATTAAGAAGAGGTTGTTGACTGCCCGTAGTAGACAGAAAAGTTACGCGGATGTACGGCGGAAGCCAATGGAGTTTGAAGTGGGTGACTGAGTAATGTTGAAAGTATCGCCATGGAAAGGCGTTATAAGATTTGGAAAGCGAGGAAAATTGAATCCCCGTTATATTGGACCCTTTAAGATTTTATCTAGAGTAGGTCCGGTGGCTTACAAACTAGAGTTACCCCCAGAACTTCATGGTGTTCACAACACATTCCATGTATCTAATCTGAAGAAATGTCTAGCAGTGAGTGATGAGAAAATTCCGTTAGGTAAGGTTCGAATAGATGGGAAGTTGCATTTTATCGAAGAGCCCGTAGAAGTTATGGACCGTGAGGTAAAGCAACTGAAACAAAGTCGGATACCTATTGTCAAGATCCGATGGAATTCAAAGCATGGACCGGATTATACTTGGGAACGAGAGGATGAAATGTGAAAGAAATATCCGCACCTCTTCGATTTCAATAAGAAACGGACATCCAAATGAAATGGATCATGAGGACGTTGATCCCTTTTAGGAGGAAAAGCTGTGACAATCTAACATTTTCAGGTAGTGAATTATTTTCTCGTATAATATTTTGAAACTTATTTTTGTGTTGGTTGATGAACTCACAATTTACGGATTTAAATTTGGGCTTACGTGCATAATTTGGCGTCTTTTACGACTAAACCGGAAACCTTAGGATTACGTATTTACGTTTTTGAACTCCGTTTTTGATGAGACAATTTTTATTGGATTCGTTTTGTGACGTTGATTCATAATTTATAAAAACGTTTTTCATAAAACGACCCGAGGGCACGCAAATCGAGAAAACTAGAATCGAGAAATACCCGTAAACTAGTGAGATGGGACAAAACACATTTTCCCACCCCACTAGCTTGGTTTGGACGGCACACTTGACACCACACACTAAGGTGGCATCAAGTTAAGCGAACACATTACATGTGTAAGCCATGCTTACATTTTAAGCTTACACATTCCACTAACTCTCAAAACTAGCTACTAGTTTTCTCATTCCACCATTTCTTATATGCAAAATCCTCTCAAACTCTTTCAATACTCCATCCCCTTTGCCGTCCAAAATAAACCAACAAACACCCTCTTTGATCTCTTCTAGCCATGAAACACATGTTTACTAGCTCTATTAAGGAGTTCTCTTGAAGCCTTGATCATTTGGTGGCCATATTAACATCATTGGAGGTGATTTGCTTGTGTCCTAGTGCTGATTTTCCAACATATGTTCTTGATATTTAATGGTCTTGGAGATACTTGTTGTATTCATCAAGTCCTTGTCTTCCAAAAACAAGTAAAATACTTGGTTGGTAAAGAAGATCATCCTCTCCATTTTCTCTTGTTATTTTGTAAAGAACAAATGTATTTTCTTTCATTTTGTATATGTATATGATGTATATATGATGATAAAAATGTTGTGTGGGGATCAAGTGTTGATAGATATGCTTAAAAAGGTTGATAACTATAAGAAATAAGGCTAAAATCTTGATTATTTAGTTGGCTGTGTAAAAACAGTATGTAACTAAAATATGAACTGATAAAATTGCATGGTTTGATCCATTTACAGTAAGTAGAAGATGTTATACACATGTGAGAGTTGGCCATGCAATGGAATCAAAATAATGAGTGAGATATGATCAAAACAAGTTAGGTGGTCTAATCTGAATAAGCAGTTTTGTAGGGACTGTTAAGGTATGATAAACTTAAAATGGGCAGTAGCTATAGCTAAGTTAAAAGTAGAACATATTATGAAGAACATGTCACCCAAAAATGAGCTTCTAATGCATTATAGAACTCTAGATATGTTAAAAATGGTGAACATGAAGATAAAAATCAGATTTTTAAGAATTAATGTTTATTATTATTATATAAGCACTCACATTTTATTTTATAAAATGTATAATAAAAACCCACTAACTTATAAAACTTATTTATATAAATATATAAAAGGTTAATTAAATGGATAAATTATATAAATGGTGGTGAAATAATATTTATAAGTAATAAAAACTATAAACTTGATTTTTACGACTTTTTCGGCTATTGCCGTAAAATTAATGTTTTTCGCCAAATAAAACTTAGACGACCAAACTCGTCTAATGTAAATTTTATAAAAGTCATATACTGATATATAGGTAACTAATACAAGTAAAAACCGATAAAACCCGAACTATAAGAAATATGGACATTTACGAGCTAACTAAACATATTGGACTTATAATTGGACTAAATAAGATAAAAACTTGTAAAAAGAACTTATTGGGCTTAACCCATTTGGGCCCAACATGGAAAGTATATATACTGATAATATAGGTATAAAAGGGATTAAAACAAGTTAAAGAACTTATAAAAGGCTTAATGGACTTAAAATAGATGAATAGGTAAAACTAGCAAACTAGTAAAACGTTACCAAAACGTTAACGCTAAAATGAGTAAACAAGGATATATAAACCCACTTGATCATCATCATATGTACAAAATCATAATATGTATATTGTTATTTTGATAAAAGTCATTGGACCGAGTCTAAGACCGATTATTATTTATATAGGTTTCCGTGACCGAAGCACGCCCGTAGCCGATAATCCGCCTTTCATTAACAAGTGAGTTCATAGCCTCGCACTCTTTTAAATGTTTTATAAAATGATTTGTAAACCCGCGAGGGAGATAACATGCTAGATTTTGATAAAAATAGAACACAAGTAGTCCCGATTGTATGCTTAATGATATGGACCCGAATGATGCTATGACCCTATAAACGAGACTAAAAGGATTATTAGTAGTTAGGTTATGTCACTTAAAGTCCCATTAGCATGAATTGTGAACTACCGGGATTTGGTAGACGCTTATACATTTGATAGTACTATTTGGGGACGATCACCCTAGTTCGCGCCTTGACGGTTGATCCCCGTCGTACCACATTGATTGGTAAGCGAATTTATGTATGAGAAGATTCCATAGCGTGATTTTTGTGACGACACGCTAACTTAGATGGGCAAATTGTTTGTCGGGTTCGCGGCCCGCTGTTTTCATAGTAAGGTAACAATGTCATGCGGCTAATAATAATCCTAAAACGTATGTAATCCAAATAAAAATGTATCCTATATATGATAACAACGCTATTAACGATGAATATATTACCTATCATGGTAATATAGAGACAACGGTCTCATGGACGGTTTAAGATGTATGCTTGATATATATTGCCTGACTAGCAATATGAGGACTTACTTCCGATATTATACTTGTGTTCTGATTTTAAATGATTGTTTTATATAACGGTTTTCATTAAACTCTATGAATTCACTCGGCATTCGCTGATATGATTTTTGCATGTTTTTATCTCAGGTGCTTGAAGGTAATCCGGATGGAGATCGACTCAGATGGCCCACATAATATTAAAAATGTTCATTCGATCTATGTTTTGTAAACTAAATGACCTGTATAATTTGGGACCTGTTGTACGCTTTTAAACTTTTATCGAATGAATGTATGTTAAACCTTGAACAACCATTTTTATGCGTTGTCTATGATTGGAGTTATTGTGCTATCCCGTAACACTCTGAAAGACCCTTCCGCTGTACCGATACGAAAAATGAGAGTGTTACACGACAAGCTTCATAGGGACTTACATTTCAACGTGGGAGATCATGTTTTTCTTAAGGTATCACCGGTACGTGGTGTTAGACGTTTTGGAATCAAAGGGAAACTCAGTCCTCGATTCATAAGACGGTTTGATATCATCGAGCAAGCCGGTGAAGCATTGTATCATTTAGCGTTACCTCCGCGGCTTTCTAACGTTCATGACGTTATGTGTCCTTACTCAGAGGGGACAATTATCATTCCCTTCACAAGGTTTAGTATCCACTTGAACCGATTCGTGAAGATCTTACCTTCATAGAGGAACCCGAACGAGTTCTTGATAGACAAGAACGAGTCATGAGCAAGAAGACGATTCCATTCGTCAAAATGCATTGGAGGGATCATATCGAGCGGGAAGCCACTTGGGAAACAGAGGAGTCTATCCGAGCTTCTTACCCTCATTTCATGTTTTGAATTCGGGTATGTTCCTCTTTCAGTTTACTTTATATATAATTCGGGGAAAAATTGTTATTTTTAGGGGGAGAGTTGTAAAACCCGCGTACTTTTACCATGAACAGTACACTTAGTAAACATACGAACCAATTTAAACTTTCCTTTTATAGCATGAACACGTGTCACGAATATTAATTACAGAAACTATGTACGTGTTAGTGCACGATAATTATTAAGTACGTGGTATTACACGATAATTATAATCACGAGCATGAAATCATGAACATTAAATCACGAAGATGTAACTACGTATATATTTATTAATTAGACGGTAAATATCGTTTACGTACAAGTATCTATTATAACACGAATAATAAATTACGAACTAACACGAAAATACTAACGAACGAACGCGTAATTTGGTTAAACATGAAAAATGGCCATCAAAGCCTTTTGGGGCCTCATATCCGCGGACAAGGAAGGAGAAAAGGGCCCAGCCCAGTTGATTTTAACTAAATAACAGAAAAGGGAAAAACACAGGCATATTTTTACAGAGTTTTCATAAAAATAAAAACCCTAGTTCTTCATTTGTCTCTCCCTTTGCCGCCGGCTACAAGATACACCACAAGGTGTTTGGTTGATTTTTGATTGTTGAATTCGGGTATACGTGTTCGGTTATTAGTCCTCATTCAATCACGCATTCGGCAACCTTTTAATCCTTTTCTTTTTATTCTTTTAATTTGAATCAAGAACACATGATTATGTAAATCATAAAAATAAGAAAACATTTTGGTTTAATCATGAAAACATAAAAAGAAGGGTTTGTGGTTCGGGTTTTGTTTGTCTGACGCATGAACCGAGAGCCATGGGCCCTCGGTGGTCTTTGTATCACCACCAACCGACACCTCAAGGTCTCGGTGGGGTTTTGGTGTCTCGGCAGTAAGAAAACAGGAAATCCTGACTCACGTCGGGGTGTGTTTGCTTCGATTGGGGTCTCGGCAGCACAGCAACACCACCGGTCTTAGATCGGTTACTCGTTTCGGCTCTCGGTAGGAACACGAAGCAGGGCAGGGGGAACCAACGGCTAAAGCCGGTGGTGATTTTGCACTAGAAATGGCAACCGGCTAGGCCGGGTAGCCACTGCTAAGGGGTGTTTGGCTCGGTTCGGTTCAAGGGGTCCGGTCTGGTTCACGTTCGGTCTAAATTAAAAACACGGGTTCGGTTCATGACTAATTTTTACAAGTTTACATTTGACAAGTTATACTATTTTTAACAAGAAAATTTAAATTAATTGAATCATGGCTATTAATTAATTTAATTTTACATGGACTTAGGTTATAATTATTTTAGAAATAATATATGTTTTAACCTATCTATTTTATCATTTAATTTAGACTATAGTATTAATTAATTATTATAAACATAGACTATAATTCATTAATAAAATATGACTTAGTTTATAATTAATAAATTATTAATACATGTTTAACCTAAGTATTTTATATGCCTTAATTTAATAAAATCATGCTTATATTTAATTAAATCATATAACCTATAGTTTATTTAATTAACATGATATTATTAATAAACTATACTAATAATTACATGACTTATGATATTTAACCAGTAAACTTAATCTTATATTATTAGTTTATTAATCCAACTTATTTCTGAATATAGAAACTTTCTATTTCAAGAAAATTACTATTTTTGGAAACTTTCTATTTTTTTAGAAATTGATCTATTTTTAGAAACTGATCTATTTTTGGAAACTTTCTATTTTTGGGAACTTTCTATTTTTGAAAACTTTCTATTTTAGGAAACCTGCTATTTTTAGTAAGTTACTGATTATTACACAACAAGTATAATAATACAAGAATACAAGTTAATACTTAATCAGAATACATGAAACACATGATAAACATAGTATAACATTAAAATCAGTAAAACAAGACAAGAACATATAAAACAAGCTAAGACATGATATAATCAGTTATGTACTCAATAAACAGAATACTTATACATTTCCGATATTTATGTAGCATTAGTGAGATCCGAGTAGGACTTTCATCCTTTCGTCTTTCTTCGTTCAATGGACACAAGTTACGGATTTCCCGTCCTTCAGTATGGACATTCTTTCCTTATTAGGATTCCCTGTTTGCAGCCAACTGTTTTCCTAGTATTGTTTTATATGTTTGATTACTTATGTTAGATTAAATTGTCTAAACCATATACATGCATGACCAGTGTCACCTAGTTATGGAGGTACCATAACCATAACACTGGAGGCACCAGTGTTATGACTTTCCCACGGCGGAGTGATTGCTCGTGGTGTCCCTTTTCAGTTTTGGTCTATATTTATTTTCATGTGGGCGTATGAGTGCATCCTAGTTACATGTTTTACAGGATTTTCATGGTGAATGCGATGTGTGCCTTGCATCCTTCACACGGAGTTGATCCCCCTACTCAGACTATTTAATTAGAGGCAACCCCTCTAATTGCATGATGAGGTCTCCCCTTCAACTATTCATGCACGATGGAACCTAATGACCTATATGGGCTATTGTCTAATTAATATAGATTTAACATTAAAACATACGTCTTTTCAAACTATAAAACCAGTTTTATGAACATGTTTCTAGGTTTACTAGGACTTATACAATTCCGCTGCTATTAGTCTTTTATGCTTATGTCATTTCATGCTATACTTGTATATCCGTTCACTGGGCGGTATGCTCAGCCGTTTTCCTTTCATGTTCCCAAACGGCAGGTACACAAGGGAGCTCGTAGACATTAAGAGTACGTGCATATGGATTGGAAGCTATCTAGCCTTCTCTACTTTATGCATTTCTTCATACACTTTGCTACTTATTTATTTGGACATTGTTTAGTCCTTTTCCATTTCAGTACTTATTTTTATGTGTGATGAGCTTATACTTGAACTACCGATGTTTGTTTCCAGTATTTTCATTCATGGTCATTTAATGTTTTAAGACATTTACCTTGCATGCTTTGATGACACGCCATAATTACGCGTGACATACCATTTACCAAAATGGGGTGTTACAGATGTTTTCTCTATCAATTACCTAAATTGATTTTGAAAAACACAATAATCAATTCAAGATTTGAATTGAGCAGTGACATATTGACTTGAGTCTCCCAAAGAACTCAGTAATAATCAATTCAAGATTTATGTGATTAACTGGTATGTTTCCAATATTCTACTTGGTATTAAACCAAAATCTTATGAGATAATAAAATGATCTTGATCACTAAAATATGAATGATCTTTCATATACAACCATTTTTGATAAAAATGATGATAGAAAAGATTGATTTAAAACTAAATACTAACAGTAAAGCTATTTTCTTGATATGTGAATTAGAACACCTAAGAGATATGTTTGCCCTTGATATGTTATGTTACCATTATAATCTCGAGACGAGATTTACTTAAGGGGGGAGAGACTATGACAACCCATAAATTTCGCATCTATGCTATAATCTATGATTATATAAGTATGAAAATTTGGCTAGAAATTTTTGCTTTTTATACCTTACTTGGTAAGATGAATTGTTTCTCACAACCTGAACTGCCATTAAAACATATTCCTCTATGTTGTCAATACAGTGTATATATCAAGTCTAAGATCTAAAAGTGATTTAATTAGTTCAATACTAATAAGAACTTCTCAAATGTAACTATGATGCCCTAAATTCCCTTAGAAACCCTAGAATCCCTATTAATGAGTTATAAACTCAAGAATGGTAAACAATGAATGGAGAACACATATGAATAAGTAATTAAGGATTATAAACAAATAGTAAACTATACTTTGAAGACATAATAATACCTAAGAATTGCAAGAACAAACTATACAAAGCTAAGTATAAGTAATTGTACATAATAGTCTAGATCACCACCTAGAAACCCTTGGTAAACAATATTTCAAGTAATGTAATTACATAATATCTATGTACAAGTATCATAAACAATATACTAATTATAATCTATCATATAAAGGAAAGTTAATGGGTCACAAAATACTAATATTCACTAATCCAAAGCTAAGTATAAGTTAAGACCTAGTAACCAAGATTAGCATATAAAATCCATTATACATTGAATTAGAGTCTAATATTTTTCCATAAATTATAAAAATTAAATATATATCATATTAAAAATATACATTTATTTTAAGTTAAGTTACAAGTTGGTAAAGCATAAGGTACAAGTTATCAAGCATAGGATCTTAAGCTCCCATAATTTTCCCTAGAATATGAGTAACCTATAGAAACTCTTAAACTAAGAATGTAGAATCCCTAGAAGTCATAAACATAATATATAAGCCCTAGAATTAGTGTTTATAAAGGTACATGATGACGTATAGTCCCCAGCCGGGTCAGGAACCCGGCCCACGGGTAGTACTCGTATCCGGCCCATCACAGATGGGTGGGAATAATGGCATTCAAGCTTATGGGCTTGGATGAACAGTGACCGCACACATATGTGCGGCCCACGGCCCGGCGTGGCCGACATAGGGTTAGACAGAATTATATTCTATCTATGAATGTTATTCACTCCAAAGGAGGAGATATTAACTCACCATAATTAGAAGATAACAACCAATCTAATTTTGGTGCTTATCTCTTCCTTGGGGCCGAAGTATCAGTGACAGCCCATTAGGGTTCTCACTGCCTATAAAAGGAACCCTCAAAGGTTCCACAAAGGTATTACGTTCTGTACTCTTAAACTCACATAAAACCCTAAACGATTACTTACTCTCACGCCGGAGTCTAATCGTGGGAAACATTCCCACGGTAAGCCTAACGCGTGTTGTTTAGTGTGTAGGATCCCAACCAAACGATTCACTTGGTGCAGGAGCCGGAGCCCAGCCAACCCGAATTAAGCCTAATTCGGGTCTAGCAAGGATCACCCAACTTTTGCATCAACAAGTTGGCGCCATCCGTGGGACCCATTACACTAAGCTAGAGCAAAACCTCATTCTGAATTTCCAATGACGAAGGGGCATCCGCAAGCCAACCCCATGAACACGAATCCTGGAAATCGGAAGTCCCAAGGGGAAGGGATACTCATCCCCAATCAATCACCTAGCCGACTTGCAGGCGGACTTGGTAACCGTGGCGGTTTTCAGCCCTTGGGGGTGGCGAGCACGATCTCCATAACACCCCCACCTACTTCAACCCTGGACAACCCTGACCCAGGGAGTGCGCCCAATCCTCCTAACAAGGAGCCGCGCAGACCGACAGCAGAGGAGGAAGTAGAAGTCCAACCACTCAGCGAGGAGGATCTAACTCGAGTTCTCACGCAGAACTTTGATAGGATCGTCCTGGGGATCGAATCAAGGTTGAATCTGGGGAGGAACCTCCAATCCAGACTCAACTTTGGCGACACTGGACCAATCACCTCTTCCCAAAATTAGAGGAAAAGGAGAGCTCGGCCTCAGGAGCGGAGCACCTTTGAGGAAACTCCTCAACCCAGGAATGTGTTCGACCGCATAAGAGATCGCCTCATGCAGGAACTTACGCAATCTCAAGAAGGGGGAGATAGGTCTGACGGCTCACCTGAGAGACCAGATCGAGAGCTGACCAAAGGCACCCGCCGCACAAGCGTGTGGGATAGGGTGGATACGGGGAAAAAGGCTTCCGGCTCGTCTCAAAAAAGTGGTCCTCGCCCAAGAGATGGGGCACCACCCCTGTCTCCAGACCCATCAGGGGAGGACTCAGATGACCATCCGCTAGGGGTGTTCACGGGTCGGTTCGGTTCGGTTAGTTAGACAATTTTGACTATCCATCGCGGTTCGGTTAGTTAAATTTACTATCCGTAACCGAACCGTACAAGGCGGTTAACCGGACATACGGTTACCCGAAATGAGCGGTTACCCACGGTTCGGGTCACGGTTGACCATTATATAAGTTTCATAAAGTTTTAGTTTATAAATAATAACATGGTTTAGAACATAGAATGTCGTTTTTGTATAATTCAACGACATTAAATAGATAAAAATCATATAAAGAATATTTCGTTACAAAAAAGTGCATTAAAATATTCATAAATAACATATTAACTAAAACATATTTATTCGATATTTATAAACTACGATCACATTAATTAAATTTACACATACATGTTTAATACATGTACTATAATTTGAATATTTAGTTAAAAAATTTCATGTATAATAAAAGTAGGGTACTAATACAATTAATACATGTACTATAATTTGAATATTTAGTTAAAAAATTTCAAGTATAATATGTGCGGTTCGGTTCGGTTAACCACGGATATCTAAAAATGAAAACCGTAACCGAACCGTTATAAGCGGGTTTTTTCGGTTTCGGTTTTTTTCGGTTTCGGTTTTTTCGGTTTCGGGTTATTTCGGTTTCGGATTGAGCGGTTCGGCTCGGTTCGTCGGTTTCTCGGTTTTTTTGAACACCCCTACCATCCGCCTAAGCGTCGCCGACCTAGGCATACCCCTCCACCACCACCAAACAATGATGAGTATTATGGTGGCCCTTATTATCGAGATGCAGAGGCGGAGGATCTCTCCCGCCCGTGGTGTGAACCATGCGATGACCCTAGGCTCACCCGGCCATGGGCGGATACCAGGGAAGACCCATTCACCCTCTGCATACGGAACTACTCCGAGGACACCAAACGTCGCATGCCGGCATGTGTCAAGACCTATGATGGAACTGGTGATCCGGATGATCACCTTAAAATATTCGATACACAGGCTAAGATTGAGTGATGGCCCATGCCTATATGGTGCCAAATGTTCAATTCGACTCTGATCGGTAATGCCCGTGACTGGTTTGAGGGACTCCCTCCACGAAGCATTGATAGTTTCACGGAACTACGCATTGCGTTCAAGAATAATAATACTCAGAGGAAGAAGTATAATAGGGATCCAGTCTTATTGGCAACTGTCAAACAACGGCCGGGGGAGTCCACGGAAGCCTTCACTGAACGCTTCAATGATGAGTGCACGCGCACCAAAACAATGTCGGAGCTCCTGAAGATCTCTGACTACATGCACGCCATAACAGACAGGAATTGATCTAGGCGCCTCAATGACAAGCGTCCAGAGAGATATGATGACCTCATGGAAAGGGTCAGAAATTTCATATGAAGGGGAAACAGCTGTCGCCGCGGCTTACCCATCCAGAGGAAATGGGGTTACCGGTCAAACGACCAATCTCGGAGACAGTCGGGCGGTCAAGGCAATCAGAACAATAGCAAAGGCTCAGACTACAAGAGCCAGAACAAAGGAGGGCGGCCGGACGATAAGTTTACCCCCCCTAAAGACGTCCTACCGGGAGATCTCGTTGACGGAAGGGGCAAACTTTCCAAGGCCTCCCCCAATGACAACTCCGCCGGACCGTCGGCAAGGAAATCGCTTCTGCGAGTTCATAATGACAAGGGCCATGGTACGGAGGAGTGTATCCAGCTCAAGAAGCACATTGAGTCACTGATCAAATCAGGTAAACTCAAGCACTTAGTTAAGGATTGGATGATGGAAAAGACAACAAAAAGTATGATAAGAAGGATCCCCAAAAGGACAAACCTTCGACTATATACATGATCCAATCCAAACAACGCCGCACGAGGCAGAAAGTTGGACAGAAATTTTCACGCGGCAGGTAAATCTCATTCCCTCTCCCATCACAGCAAGTGATGTGATTGATGCTCCTCTCACTATTGAGATCAGCATTGGTACACACAATGTTCGTCGCATGTATGTGGATTGGAGGGTCGTCAGCAAGAGGTACTGTAATGAACACTGTTTTGTGCAGTTACGCCCAGAAATTAGAAGCCAAAGTACCAGCCACGGCGCCGCTCACGGGCTTTAGTGGGGACGCTATTTGCCGATAGGGCAACTGCGTCTGCTTGTAACCACTGGGAATGAGGAACACTCCACTACGGCGTGGATGAACTTCATGGTGATACGCTCACATTCTCCGTACAATGGGATCATAGGTAGACCAGGTATTCTGGCTATACGGGCGGTACCCTCCACGGCACACGGAATGATCAAATTCCATGTTGATGGAGGAATCGTCACCATCTAAAACACAATTGTACCAGCATCCGAGTGTCATACCGTGACAACACCAGCTCCACCTGTTCCACCTAAAGATGGATCACCGCCTCCCAATTGGAAGGTGGCAATTCACCCTGACTACCCGGAACAGGAGATATCCATAGGAGGGGCGCTCTCGGATAGCGGCAAAAGGGCCATGTGCTCTCTTTTAAGTGCAAACCTAGATATATTCGCATGGGAGCCAAAGCATATGACAGGCGTGCCACGTGCGATAGCAGAGCATAAGCTCCAGATCTGCCAAGGGTACCAACCTGTCAAGTAAAAGAAGCGCGGCCAGGCGCCTGAGCGCAGCCAAGTTATATTGGAGGAAGTACGGAAATTAGTGGACGCAGGTATCATGCGCGAGGTATACTACCACGAGTGGTTATCCAATCCGGTCATGGTCAAAAAACATGACGGCAGCTGGCGCATGTGTGTGGATTTCACGGATCTGAACAAGGCCTGTCCACAGGATTGTTACCCGTTACCGGAAATTGACTGGAAGGTGGAATCCCTATGTGGCTATCCTTTTAAGTGTTTTTTAGACGCATATAAAGGATACCATCAGATCCAGATGGGAGAGGAGGATGCTGAAAAACGGCGTTCCATACAAGCCAGGGTGTATATTGCTATACGAAAATGCCGTTTGGACTAAAGAACGCCGGTGCTACTTACCAGCGGCTTGTGGACAAGGCTTTTGAATCACAGATAGGCCGCAACCTGGAAGTCTATATGGATGACTTAGTCATAAAAAGTCATACGGAGGATGCACTTCTCCGGGATGTCCAAGAGACGTTCGACACACTGAGGAGGATTAACATGAAGCTAAATCCAAAGAAGTGTACGTTTGGGGCAACGGAGGGAATGTTCCTTGGATATTTGATTGATCCAAACGGCATCAAACCTTGCCCAGAGAAAACGGACGCAGTGATACAACTGCCATCCCCTCAGACACGGAAGGAGGTGCAATCCTTAAATGAAAAATTGGTCGGGCTGAATAGGTTCCTATCCAAATCCGCAGAGAAGTCATTACCCCTATTTAAGACACTCAATAAGTGCATTAGGAAGGGAGACTTCCGGTGGACAAAGAAAGCCGAGGAAGCTTTTGGCTAACTCAAGCAGCACCTTGCATCTCTCCCTATGCTAGTAGCTCCCCGGCAAAAGGAGGAACTCATTATGTATCTCTCAACCACTCATGGCGCAGTAAGCGCGGTACTCATGACAGATAGAGATACAGTGCAAACTCCGGTCTACTTCATAAGCAGAACATTACAAGGGCCGGAGATGATTACTCCTCTATGGAAAAATTGGTGTTAGCACTAGTGTTTGCTACAAAGTGGTTGCGCCGATACTTCCAGGCACACCCAATTATAGTCATTACGGACCAACCAATCAAGCAGGTCAGTTCTAGACCGGACGTGGGAGGGAGGCTACAAAAATGGAGCATCTTATTGGGGGAGCATAATATATCTTATAGGCCAAGGACGGCTGGAAAGGCCAGATCTTGGCAGATTTCCTGATTGAGAAGCCGGATGAGGAAGGGCCAATCGTTAAACAAGACGAGACTCCAACAGAACCATGGGTGTTATTCACGGACGGATCTTCGTGTACGGATGGGTCCGGAGCTGGTCTCATTCTCACAAATCCAGAAGGAATGGAATTCACGTACGCCCTCCGTTTTGAGTTCACGGCCACCAACAACGAAGCGGAATATGAAGCATTAATTGCGGGTTTAAAAATCCCCGCTAGAATGGGAGTCCGCAACCTTGAGGCCTACGTGGACTCACGGCTTGTCGCGAACCATATTCTAGGTGGATATGTGGCTAAGGAGGACAACATGGTCAGGTACTTGGAAAAAGTCAAGTCACTAATCGCGGCTTTCAGTAAGTTTTCCATCAAACAGGTGCCAAGAGGCGAGAACAAGAAGGCGGACGCTCTTAGCAAAATCGCATCCACAAGCTTCGCTCACTTGTCTAAACAAGTCTTGGTGGAAATACTCAAGGAGAAATCTATAACGGAAGGGGAGGTCGCTACAATAGTTGAGGAGGATGGACCTACATGGATGACCCCGATTATCAACTATTTGACTAGTGAGACCCTTCCAGACGAGGAAAAAGCAGCACGACGCATCAGGAGGAAGTCGCAACACTTCAAACTTCGAGAAGGCATCCTTTACAAGCGCTCTTTCTTGCAGCCGTGGCTGCGGTGTGTTGGACCACGTCAGGCCGCTTACGTAATCAGTGACATACATGAAGGGTTGTGCGGCATGCATGCAGGTCCACGATCCGTGGTAGCTAGAGCCTTACGGACAGGATATTATTGGCCTACCATGCACAGAGACGCGCACGACATGATTCGCAAGTGTAGTGATTGCCAAGTGCATAGGCCAGTGCCATGGCACCCGCAGCAGGAGCTTACACCTATCACGTCCCCATGGCCATTCTATAAGTGGGGAATCGACATTGCAGGACCATTTCCTGTAGCTGCGGGGGGAGTTAAATTCTTGAGTGTCGCGATGGACTACTTCACACGATGGATAGAGGCCAAGGCAGTCAAATCTATCACAGGCAAAAAAGTTAAAAAGTTTGTTTGGGAACATATTGTGTGCCGTTTTGGCCTACCAGGAGAAATCATCTCGGATAACGGTAAACAGTTCACGGACAATCCATTCAAAGACTGGTGTGCATCATTGAACATCAAGCGGCGCTTCGCATCTGTTAAGCATCCGCAGACAAATGGCCTCGTGGAACGAGCAAATAGAAGCTTGGGAAATGGTATCAAGGCGCGTTTGGATGAACGAAGTGCCAAATGGGTCGATGAGTTACCACATGTGCTATGGGCGCATAGAACTATGATCAAAACAGCCAACGGAGACACTCCATTTGCATTGGCCTACGACACTGAAGCTGTTATACCAGCAGAAATAGGAATGCCTACCATCCGCACGACGGAGGTTAACGTCGTCACGAACGACGAGCAGCTGCGAATCAACCTGGATCTGTTGGAAGAAAAAAGGGAGATAGCAGCCATCAATGAGGCTAAGTCCAAGGCTAAAATGAAGGCTTATTATGATGCCAAGGTCAAAGGTGTTTCTTTTCGGTCGGGAGATTATGTCTATCGTGCTAACGAAGCAAGTCGAGCGGAAAATATAGGAAAACTGAGTCCTAAGTGGGAAGGACCGTATGAAGTCACGGAAGCCTTAGGACGAGGCGCGTACAAGTTACGTGACATGGATGGTCGCGACCTCGAACGCACATGGAACATTTCCAATCTCAAAAGGTGCTATCCTTGAAAGCTACGGCTTCCCCATGGGTGCTTCGCTATATGTGGCTTTAATGAAGAACCATGCGGTCTATCTGTTTTTCTTCTTATGTTTGTTTAGTTTCCTTTCTTGTTTTTTAGGACTTGTCATTATTGTTCAAACAAAAAATGTAAACGTTCTAATAAAATGCTGTGGTGCCTAGCTAGCTCCACGGCTTGTTTCGTGCAAATCATTTTTAGATTTTTTGTCAATCGTATGAATTTTACTTGTATTATAATGTGCCATGTTTCATTCATATGCATTCATTCAAACTACTGTACATGTACTATACGCCTCCAGGCGGGGTAAGAGGATTAAGTGAACCTACTAAGTCAACTTTCCGCGTAAGAGGGATACAACCCCAGCCGCACGGATCATGTATCCTTACTAGACACCTTACTCACAAGACGTTGTGGTAAGTTTCGTATGCTGTACTCACGCAGTGCTCCGCATAGTTAAGACGCACGTCGCATGTCTAGTAAAATATAGGCTTGTAGGTATTTTCCTTTTTTGTGTAAGACGTGACATGTCATGCGGTATTGGCATACAATGTTCAAACAAAATGAAAATACACAAGTTTATTTTTCCGCCGACATCATGTTAATGACGTCCGTGATAAGTGGGTTGTCCTTTACCATGTTTTATAAAAAAGGTTTTAAAGGGCGTGATGATCTAACCTGCGGCGGAGGCAATCCGTGGAAAAGAAGGCAAAGTTTTGGAGGTAGAAGCTTGAGAATAACAATGGCGGAAGAAGGGATGAGTTGTGTGTGTAACAAACATGCATACCAACTCTTATATAGGGTTGCCTCGGTTTCCGAGGTAACGTGGATGTTCGACACGTGTAGGCCACCCCGCCTATCCGACGGATAGGATTTCTGACACTTCTGCAAAATCAGATGGGGGGCCCATGGGTCACTTCTTGGCAGTTTTACGTGGCTCAATGGTGGACATTAATGGTGCACTTTTGCAGGCGTGCGACTGGAAAGTTGACTACCATTAATGTTTTTATTCTTGTGTCGGGTTATGCGGCTCTTACGTAAGACCGTATTTAATGCTACATTTAATTTCTCTCGACCGTTACGTACGGCTGAGGTGCTATTCTTAAAATATTCCTAAGGCAGGCCGCCACGTGCGGCCAAAACAAAATTTTCAATATTCTCATTCCCTAGGTCTTTCTTGGTATGTCCGGGGAGCACCTTGATAGTCTAGAGGTTACGCCTACGGTTGTAACAACTAGACTGGGGGGACATGATGACGTATAGTCCCCAACAGGGTCAAGAACCCAGCCCACGGGTACTACTCGTATCCGGCCCATCACAGATGGGTGGGAATAATGTCATTCAAGCTTATGGGCTTGGATGAACAGTAACTGCACACATATGTACGGCCCATGGCCCGACGTGGCCGACATAGGGTTAGACAGAATTATATTCTATCTATGAATGTGATTCACTCCAAAGGAGGAGATATTCACTCACCATAATTAGAAGATAACAACCAATCTAATTTTGGTGCTTATCTCTTCCTTGGGGCCGAAGTATCAGTGACAGCACATTAGGGTTGTCACTGCCTATAAAAGGAACCCTCAAAGGTTACACAAAGGTATTACGTTCTGTACTCTTAAACTCACATAAAACCCTAACCGATTACTTACTCTCATGCCGGAGTCTAATCGTGGGAAACATTCCCACGGTAAGCCTAACGCGTGTTGTTTAGTGTGCAGGATCCCAACCAAACGATTCACATGGTGCAGGAGCCGGAGCCCAGCCAACCCGAATTAAGCCTAATTCGGGTCTAGCAAGGATCACCCAACTTTTGCATCAACAGTACAAACACTAATTACCCAAGATAGAAAGTCATTAGGATTAATGACCTAAAAATCCTTATATTAAGAAATCTACATAGAATCACTACCTAGTCTTTTTGGACAAGTCTATAAATATTTATAAGACTTCATTAAGGTTATAAGATTATGTTAAGACAATGTACAAGTACCCTAATGCACAAAGTACAAGATTTCAATGCATGACTTGTAAATAGGTCAAAATGAGTATTTTCACCCTTTAGACATGTTTACCTAGAATAACTTAATAAAACCAATGTAGGAACTTCATGAACACATTGAGGAAAATGTAGTATGTATAAATTGAGTTTACATCAGTAGCTAGTTGAAGGATTATCACATATACGAAGACATAACCATAAATCATTAGAAACCCTAACCCGCTAGGTTTTCATCCCATTTTCACATCAAACCTTTGTTAAACTTCAAACCAAGGACCCAAATCTCTTAACTAGAATGTATAACCCCTAATTAAGCCTTAATCATTCACTAGTCACCTTTCTAAGTCCCTAATCACCAAAAACACAAACCATAAGCTACAAGCCCTAGAATTGAACTAGGTTTTGGTTTTTCCCTCCAAAAACCCATTTCAAACTTTTCCCTCCACTTTTATACTTCAAACCTAATATTTACAAGATATTTAAGACTTCTAGAAGCCCTCTAAGCTGCTGGATCACCATCTTGTAGACAATGAATTACCATTCTTATCCTAATCCTATTCGTGTACATTTTTAGCCACAAGTAGAAGATAGGAATGAAGCTAGGCTCTAAAAACGTTTATAGACCTTCACTAGCCTCCCTTAGTTAGTACTCTATCTATCTTACACGTTCATATCCTTAACTTGGAGGCTAAGTGTTGAAAATATTATATATAGAGGTCTTTAGGTTTATTTTCATATCATCCTCAATTTTCACATCTAAAAACTTTCATATTCTGTTATTACACGACCATTTAAGTCCTAAGAAGTCCCTAAGATTATTAGAAAGCTTTGGAAGAAGTTTTAGGAGTTCTTGAAGAGTTATGAAGAAGATATAGTCCATATACCCCATTAGGAGCCATTTTGGAGCATCCTATGTAATCACTTTGTTAGCCAAGATTTGATCTTGTTATAATACTTTCTTTGAGTTTTTCACTACTACAAAAAGGCCCTTAGAGACTGGTTTTGCAAAAGGTATCCAAAGGGGGATGTCTCCTTAGAAAATCCTAAAAAGACTTGTTTTAAAACCAGTCTCTATAATACGTATAGACACTTGTTTTGAAAACAAAAACAAGTCTCTTTAAAGATTTGTATCCATAGTATTCCTCCAGATACTAGTCTTTTCAGCAACATCTAACCAGTCTTTTTATAGAGTAAAAAGACGTGTATTTTCTAAAAAACAGGTCTCTTCGGAAATCGGTATTTTTTAAAAAATAAATTTTGGAATTTTTAGTAAATTCCAAATTTTACAAATTTAACCCACCAAAATGATGAAATACAAATACAATGAATATATATAAACTAATTTAGAAGGACCAAAACTGTAAAACCAACAAACTAAAGCAACCAAACACAAGTTTTATTAAAATTAAAGTCATACTAGAATTTACAACAATATAGAATATTACTAGAATTTAGCTTAACCGTCTATGTCTAATCTCGCCACAATGTGAACCATGTGCCAGTGATCGCGTTTATCTCTTTGGTATCCAACGGACGCTCGTTATTCCATGGTACCTATAATTAATTTAATCGAATGTAAACATTAGGAATAAAATACATATAACTGATAAGAATCTAACAATGTACAGATGCAACATATGTCTGAACCATCTTTTTTGTAATGGCTTCACTATAATCTACACAAAATAGTAAACCAAAATGAACACAAATCAGAAAAAGAAAATATATGAGTATTTGGGATCGCATATCAAGAGTGTATATGCCTATTACCTAGTAAGCATATATAATAACTAATCTCATACACAGTCTCATTCTAACCACATGGTCCGAATTCAATTAGATAAACCATGTATTATAACCAATCTGTCCAATGCTTTACATAGTAATTATATATTTATGTGCCTAAATGTAATGTGAAACTTCAATGAGTTTCAAAAACAGACATGGAACAATACAAAAACAACACATAATATAAAAAATCAAATAAGAGCAAGGTAGATAACATCCCTAACGTAGAAATTGATATCAGCGTTGATGGTTTTTCCATCAGCACCAAAATAATGTGTTTTATGCTTGTACATCATCAGGATACAAGTTCCACACCATTACCTACTTATTGCATCTTAAAGGGTACTTTGAACCTAGTAACTATAACAAAAAGGTGGAACAACATAGCTTGTAAGAATCTGGACAAGCTCAATCCATGTCGAAGGGTCAAGCCTGGTGTAGCTCGCAAGCCTAATTAAGCTAAGTACGCATCAGTAAAGCTTGCCAAGTCTATATTAGTGCTAGTTTCGTTTGAAAAAATATATATAAAGAGGCCACACAACTACTGCAACTTATTTTGTTTTTTTAGTGTGGCAAGAACGTACGTGCATGTTCACATGGTTTACCATTATCTTAGATATACAATAACAGTAGACGCCCTAACCATCAATTTATATCCTTCAAGTAAAACTACTCCAATAATTCATAAGCACGCTACTTTAATCAGGAGTTCAGGACACAACACTATTTCTATCGCTTTTGTAAGAAATTTTAACAAGAAAATAGGATTAGCTCATTACATAAAAGGTTTTACACACCTATACTGGTTTTCTTCGAATGACTTGAAAAGAGACCGCATGCTGTTAGCTTCAAGTAGCATCCTCGAGTTGCTTTCCCCGAAAAAAACAACTTTCTGTTGGTACACATGAAGACCTTCTTTGTGCTGGATCTAATCTTTCACTTTGCCAATGGACATGTATGGTTTCAAATACTGATTAACATTAAGGATTGTCAGTAGATGTAACTAACTTGAGATTCAAATACTAATTAAAATTTTGCCCATATTCTTTTTGTTTACATGTTTTAGATTCATACATAGAAAACTCATGTTGTTATTAAGATTCTTCCATATTTAAGTCACAAAAAAGGTCCCTTGTGATAATAACACTTACCTTCATAGCTTCATCAAGATACAAACTCTCCGGAATCAGATTTGTATAATCCATCAGCAGTTTTACGCACTCAATGTCAATCTCAATGCTATCCGCAACACCAGGATATTGTATTTTCATTTTCACTTAAAAAGCATCCTCAATGACAGCTTGGTGTACCTAATAAATTATTTCAAGCTATAAACACCAAAACTTGGGACCTTCATATAATAATGCAAGGATTACTCTAACACAAGTGTAACCGAATGAATGTGCATATGCTAATTTGCTTTTTCTATAGAAATTACATCAGTTTAGTGTAAAGGTGGAAACTTTGACCAATCATATTATTAATGAATTGGTTAGGAATGTGTTTTACCTCAAATTTGCCACTTCAAAAACTACGCAATATTTGACCAATCATATTATATAATGAGTACATTACAATATATGCCAATTCAATAACTAAACAAACCCCACCCGACAAGCCACCTTTAATAGATTTTGCCTATATCAGTAAAAATTAAACTTAATTACACTATATTTGACCTATATCTAAAACTAATCTCTAAGAACATATAAAGTATCATGTATGAAGAATGATTGTGGTAAAATACGACATTCTAGCAAAAAGGCGTAAAAGCGGAAAGTATTAAGTGATGATTTAGAAAAATCAAACACTAATGACCCTAAGGTGTGAAAGTTCGTTTCCCAAGGAGGTATATATGTGTGAATAATTCGTAACTGATTTGAGATTAATATTGAGAAAGAAGGGATGAGAAAATAGAATGACGGATACGTGAAAACTATTACTACGACGACTAAATTAAAAACCGTAAAAAGTGCCAAAATAAAAATTAATTCTAAAAATTCCCAAACAATTACCAAAAATCAAGTTAAATAAACTAAGAGTTTACAAATGATCAAAACTTTTTCAAACCTTTTATTTAACTAATTATTAATTTTTAAATGCTAATTAAAGCCCTAAAAATCCAAATAATTATTAAAAAGTCCAAATAAAGATTTTTCACTTTGTAAACCTCATAAATGACTTAAAAAGAATAAAAACTATTTTTATAAATTTTTTAAACTAAGAAAAACTATTTTTAAATGATTAAAAACTATTAAAATATTATAATTATTTTAGAAATTAAGAAAATGATGTTAAAATTAATCTAAGAGTTTTAAAAATCCTATTTTAATGTATTTGACTTAAGAAAAATTTAAAAGTTGCAAAAAAGTGAAAAATGAAATTTAATAGTAAAATAATATTAAAATATTATTAAAAATCCAAAAATTATAAAAAAATTTAAAAACTTGCAAACTAGTTTATTTTAACCTAAATAATTAGAAAATGAAAGTGTAATTACCAAAATGCCCCTATTGGGCCCCAAATGGGCTAAAATCAAAAACAGTGCACTTAAATGGGCTTTTTGGCCCAATAAGATCAAACTCAACCAAATAAGCTGAAAATCACCAGTCTGACTCAAAATTTGATTTTAACCACAAAAGTCTAAAGGCCCAAAAGCTGAAAATATGCTTATCACATCTTAATAAGTCACCAGCTTATTCTTAATGGGCTTTTTGGCCCATTAAGCTATAAGCCAATGCCATAAGCTCTAATTGAACACACAACATCTTATTGAGATTCTAAACCGATCTGCAAAAATAAATTTTGAGAAAGCTCAAGTAATAAGCCAGAACTTTGAAAAGAACTTTTTCACTAAACGACAAAATAGTCGGGTTTGACTTCTAGAGGGTTTCAAAAGCTGATTCTTTTTGCAAAAGCTCACAAATAGCTTAACTAAGAATAATCAATAAGAAAAATCACAAAAATCCAAGTAGAATGTGACAACCCAAAACCGAGGTCATTGCTTAATCTTATTTTATGATTATTTTTGAAATTTTTGGATGAGTTTGAATGATATTTATTTTTGGAGGTTTAAGTTTAAATCGATGTTGGAAGGTTTATATTTTATATTTAATAAGTATAAGGAGTATTAGCAAGCGTGATGTCGATGGATGCCAAATATTTTACGTCTTATTGTCGGTTGTTCGATTTTTGTCATTTTTGATGTTTTATTTTAAATGACGTGTTAAGTTGAGTCGGGAGTCGATATTTTATATTTGAGGTACGTTTTAGATTTTTAAAAGTATCTTAATAAAACCCGAGCCCCGTAAATATTTTCAAAATTGACTAATAGTTATTTCCCACTTTTTAGCTAACTATTTTCATTTTGAGCCACAACTATTGCAAAATTACAACAATGGTCCCTCAAGAACTATATATAAGCCAAAACATACTCACACCACTTCATTTTCTCCACTCAAAATTTTTCTTTCTCTCTCTCTTTTTCTTTTCTTTAGCCGTGACTTCCACCCAACCCACAAAACCACACATTTTCAATTTTTGCTCCATTTTAACAATGATTTGAGCTAAACTAATCAAACTCCCTATCTTAGATTTTCACAAGGATAATTTTGGTGTAAGAAATTCATACATGCAAGGGTTTTTATTTTTTTTCATGTTGGTAGGTGAAAGCCATGATCATGCATGGTGTTTTTAGCATGATCAATGGTGATTCTTGCAAGAATTTCTTTAAAAACTTGATTTTGATCAAAAGGTTTTAATTTTTATAATGATTTGAATGTTATGGTTGATATATGATGATGTTAGGTTATTGGGATGAACATTTCTATGGTTGGTTTTGATCAAAAATGTGATTTTGTACAAGTTTTTAATAGTCATTTTATAACAGTAAGTAAACTGTAAATTCAGGATTTGTATGTTTTTATAATGGCTTAACTTATAGCCTAGGGTTGTAGATAATTTGATTATCTTCGATTTTGTATAAAGTAGAGCTTCTAGCTCCAACGAGCGCGAAGTTATGATGTTTTGATTAATCGTGTACCGGGAGACGAGTATTGGCACTACATATAGTTGTTGTCGATATTTGGATCGAATCTCAGGGACTATAAGTTTAAGTTTTGAAATGTGTAACCTATTGATAATGAAGTGTTAACTTTAAGGTTGAGTTTATTTTAAAACCCGAGTGTCGGTTTTGTAAACGGAGTCGTTTAAAGAAGTTAAAACGGTTCTATGAAAAATTAAAGTAAATCTGTCCGGATTTTGTAGTTTGAAGATGAGTCGGGTAAAGGACTTCAAAAGTAATTTCATTTGATAAACTTGTAGGAGGACTTTCTATATATAGTAAGTTAGTTTTTCGAGTCGTTTCATAAACGTTTGACGAGTTTAAAAGGGGTAAATAAGCTAGTACATGTAGTATGTGCCGGCGGACTTTGTTAAAAGTGTAAAATGATAAAGTAAATGTGTAGTAGAGTGTAATGAAGTTACTTATATAGTTTTCTCTCGAGTTTATCGTGACATTATGAGTTTGAGTTTGAAGTTCTTATGTATAATTTATTTCTCGAGTCATTATTAATGAACGCGCCTTATTTGATAGGTAGCGGTTCTCTTGTTTGAAAGGCATCCATTATCATCGACGATCATCTCGCTAGATCTCTTATACTAAGGTGAGTCTGTAGCCTCGCTTTTTATGCTAGCTACTAAATGTTTTATACCCGCGAGGGGGATACATGCTATTTGAAAATAAATGAACACAAGTCATGAGTAATTGTTGGACCCGAATGTTGCCTAAGTTGATTACATTGTATTGAGTACCTTGTTGCTAAAGACCCTAAATTCATGAGCCGTTAACTTTCTTCTGACTTGATGTTGTGAGTCGGGAATAGCCGCTTATTCTAATGATAGTACTATTGGGTTGACCACCCTATCTGAGACTGGCATTACGTTGAGTAACCTCAGGGAAGGATAATTTACGGGAATAAGAATGTGGTATTCTAGCAACTGATACCCTAGAGGGGCAATGGTTTTATTCTAGTCATGCTGGCATTTGGCGTGGGTGACTATTTGGTTAAGGGGTCGGTGTCATGAGCATAAATACAATGTTTATTATTATTTCCTTGAATATAGATTGTGTGCACGACAATTCTATAAATGATTATTATTGATTTTCTTCTTGTTTTCAAATGTGATTTGATAAACCTATTGGAAGTCCCTTAATATGACTATTGTTGAAACTATAACTCGTATAACCACGAAAACACAATGAAGTACTTTTCAAACGCGTAATGCTTTATTAACTGTTATAAACAAAGTATTACAAAGTTCTATGATTACACTCGTTGAATGACAATAAGATGAACCCTATAACAAGTAAACTAGATTCGAGACTCAAGTTTACAAGGGAACCAATGAGACGCTGGTTGACAGCTGAGGGCTCAGCGGTTCCAAAGTGAGAAATAACTTAGATAATTTATCCAAGCACAAGGGTTGGTTTATTTCTCCTTTCTCACTCCTATTTATGGTGGTACGAGGTTGCTTCCTTAGTGGGAGTAGTTGATACATGTCACCTTCTGAATGGAAGAGTACAACGTATTAAATGCATGTCCAAGTCGAGACATACCTTTAAACAACTTTAGGTGAACAGTTCTGCCAACTGTTCACCTTTTGTCCCACTAGGTCGTACTAGGCTTTATCTTGAATCTCTTGTTTTGTCCCGCTCAAAACACTTAGTAGATTCTCCCGCCTAAACTATAAAAGGATTGGAAAAGCTTTGCTTGTATCAAACTTCTAGGGTTCTTTAGTGATCTCTAAGTATTGTCAACTCAGAGATCCTTGAACACCAGCACATTCCTTCTACATCCCAGCAATCCATAATCGCTGGTGAGTATGACTTCAAATTGTCTTCGTATTCTCTGACGTTGTCTTTGACTTGAATGTTCCCGGTGTGCCAGCTGAGGCTTTTCCGTCCACTGTTCTGGTCTCTGTCGCTGGTCCTCTCAGCGATCAGTGACACTTAGTCTAATTAAACAAATCTAGATTGGGACATAGTTAAACCTTTCATTGGCCCAACAATCTCCCCCTATTTGTTTATAAATTATACTAAGTCCAAAATTATTGTAAGTGAGTACACAGCTTCTTCTTACATATAATTTAACAAACATACCTCAGAGTTTTATTAAACATAAAGAACCTAGTCTATTACAAGAACACCTAGTGGTGTAAACATAAACAAAAACTAAAAGGTTCTTCAGCGATCGAGGCCTTGATCACAGATTCTCTGGGCTTCAACTTTGTCACTCCTAGAGTTGATGACCAGCTCAACTTCAAACTCAATATCCTCAGCTAATTTGTAATTCCTTAGGATGCCCTGTTTGAGTCTAATGAGTTGGATGGTTGACGCCAGATGCAGTTCATTCATCCGCTGAAAGCAATACTCACAATTACCATTCATGAAGACCATACCAGTTTCTGGTTCTGAGTATACTTGGCCCCTACTGGTTTAGTGATCTCTTTGGGCAGTACCAGGTTTCTGTACATCCCATCTACAACAATATTCTCAGTGACCAATTTTTCCACCAGAGGCCCCATTTGGGTTTTTCTTTTCCTTTGTCCTTGAGAAGGTTGTTGTTGTGAAAGTTGAGGAGGCAGAGGTGCCTTCAGTTTCTTCGCAGTGTCTCTTACCCAATTTAGTTTAGCTTGAATGTTTTTCATCATTTGGGAAGCACCAGACCCAGTCTTCTTTTGGACAAGAGACAGCATTTCTAACCATTCATAGAGGCCCAGATCTCTGAGTTTAAAGTCACTGAAGACTTTGTAGTTGGTTAGTTGGTTTTCTCTATAAAGGGTCATCACCACTCTTTTGTCTTTGTCAGTGTAGCATGCATATTTGGTGATTTGACATGGCTCAGCTCTTTGGTCCACAATTCTTTCATATTCCTTTTGAAGGTTGCTCCTTTTAACTTCCAGTTCTTTGAGCTTAACCAGCTGAGCTTCCTTTACAACAGGAGAGAGTTTGTGCAGAGCTTCTTTTCTCTTGAATTCAGCTTCTCTAATGTTTGCTAGCCTTTGGTGTTCCAAGATTTGAGCCTTTGCCTGCTCTGGGGTAAGTGGTGGTTCATCAGCGCTCTTAAATTTGTTCAAGTCAGAGTGCTTGGAGTGCTTGGCTGTGGATCTACCTTCTTCTTGGAGGGAGTGCAGGGTTATTTCAGGTACCTCAATGGCAATTCCTTTACCCTTGTCCTTTGCTACCTCAGTGTTGGGGTTGAAGGATCTGATGGGTTTTGGTGTTGGGATCACTGTTGAAGGTGCTGGTTGTTTAATAGATTTCTCCCCCTTAGGCTAAGCAGTGCCTGCTTCTTCTTCAGAGGTGGAGGTTGTTGACTTCTCCCCCTCAGGCATAGCGCCGCCAGGAGCTGTGCCTGATCTAGGTTTAAGGAACTTAACAAATTCTTGATTGACAAATAAGCATATTTCCTTAAGTTCCTCTTGTAAGAGCTCCTGAAGAAGTTTTTTTGGAAGGCTCAAACGCCTTGGAAATAGCTGCAACATTTTCTTTGACAGCTGTTGTGAGGACTGATGGTATGTATTGCTGAAGACTCTGGTCTAGAACAGCTGGGAGGTGAGTTTGCAAGGCATTTCCCAGCAGTTGCGGAAGTAGTGCAGTCATAGAGGACTCCACAGATGAAGTTAGTGAAGTCTCTAGGGTGGTGGTGAGTTCCTCAGCAACATGGGTGAGTGTTTTCAATTCAGAGAGGATGACATCATTTGTGACTTTAGGCTTGGTTTTACTGATGTCACCCCTCTTGACCCAGAGATCCTCAACGACTAGTTCCTGAACATCTTTCATTCGAGGAACATGGACAGCTTGAGGTTTTGTAAATGTTCTAAGTGTTGCATCGCCCCTAGTTCCATGAAATTTGGCAAAGTGGGAAAGGGAACTGGGGTTGGTGTACATAGCCTCTGGTCCAATAGCTGCTTGGAAGCTAGTTCTTGAACATTTGTCATTGATTGGAAGGAGATGGGTTTTAATTCTGATGTAACTTGGTCATCGTCAGCATCCATATCAGCATAGTCTGAAATGGTCAAGTCATGTTCAATAATGAAGACCTCATCCTCTGGCATGGAATCAATGTCTGACATGGCATCCAGATCAATGTGGGGGGGGGGGGCTTCAGCATTTTCATCACCAGCAATGGAATAGGCATCATCATTTTGCTGTTCTTCATGAAGATTATGAGCCTGTTATGATATTTGTTAGTAACCAATGTGAAAAAATATGAAGTTATAGATTGCCATACGCTGCCCCTAGGAAAGCTGGGTGTGATTATCCAGCCCCCCCCCCCCCCCCCCCCCCAAGGATTTCTCCTTTGGACTATTTTAAGTGTGAAACAGATATGTTGAAGGGTCTCCATTCGCTGCCCCTAGGATAGCTGGGTGTGATTATCCAGCTCCCCCATAAGGATTACTCCTTGGGACTCTTTTGATTTGTGAAAGTTATGTGGTGAATGGTCACCGTTCGCTGCCCCTAGGATAGATGGGTGTGATTATCCAGCTCCCCTGAAGGATTGCTCCTTGGGACTCTTTTAATTATGAATTCATGGAAGTTAAAGGTCGTCATTTATCGCTGCCCCTAGGAAGACTGAGGGTGATTATTCAGTCCCCGCAAAAGAATAAATTCTTTGTGACTCTTTTAGTTGTGACATATTTGAAGGTAATGGTCGCCTTTTATCGCTGCCCCTAGGAAGACTGAGGGTGATTATTCAGTCCCCCAAAAGAATAAATTCTTTGGGACTCTTTTCATATGAGGGGACCCAAAGACCACGTGAGGTGGAGAGACTCTGGGTCGGGACCTATACCATGTTCAAGTTGTTATATACAAGAGCACAGTCCAGAGGGTGAAGGATCATCGGGGTGCATTATGAGCACAAATGAATCATATCCTTGTGTAAAGACATAGTGTACAGATAATCCTAAGAGTTCTAGGTGCTGACACAAACACTCTATGGGTTGAGGCGAACCCTAAGACTTCATCACTCTCTCCTACAGAATGCTGAGAGTGATTGTATGTGAACCTGCATGAGAATAAAATGGCAAACTAATACCTGAGAGATATCAGCGTTGAGAAGGTTCTTAGTCATCTCTGCTGACTGGGAGACGCTAGACTCAGGTTGTTTGTCAGTGGAAGGCTCTTCAACCACATCCACCAGAGAAGGAGATGGGTTCTTCTTGGTCTTTTTAGTCTTGGAAGGATTAACAGAAGGGGTTTCAGAGGAAAGGGGGATGTCTTTCCTCTTCTTCTTCTTGTCCTTGGGCACCTTGGGCTGAGAAGAGGACTGCACAGAGGTCTTGGACAGAGACTTGTCAGTTGGTCTTTCAGCATTCATCTCATTGTGAGGGATCAAGGGCTCTCCATCAGCAACGAGTAGCCCAGCAACCTGCATCATGTGCCTGCTGAGAGGCACTTCATCCTCCAAGGGAGTCTTTAGTAAGGCTGCAGTGATGTGATAAGGAGAGAAGGAGAGAAGTTCATTATTTGTGTAGCCTTCACCCAGCATATCTTCTAAGAGAAGAGAGAGATATCTAGTGTAGCAGATGGTAGCCAGTCGATTCTTCTTCCCTTTGTTTTCCAGCTTAGAAATGAGGTCAGAGTAAATTATGTGAGCGATCCCTATATCTTTCCCCCAGATTAAGCTGTAAGAAATTGCTTGCTGGGCACCATTAAGTTGATCACGTGACCCCTTGTTTCCACCCAGACATTTCACAATGTACAGCATCAGCGTCCTCCAGATGGGTGAAAGTAATTCACTTTGATCAGTGATTTGTTCTGGAAACCTTGGGTGGTGAAAGGTTTATAATTGTTGTCATGAGGACGAAGGGTAGCCAGATCCTTCTTCACCATGGCGCTAGCAGGCACAGCGGACATGCCTTCATTGACTGGAAGTCCAATGACTTTGGCAAAGGTGTGAAGATCAAAAGTGAGAGGTTGGGGATGTGTGGAAAGGTTGAAGGTGATGTGTGAAGAGGTTTGATCAACTTCGGCGTTGTACCAGAACTCCTTTAAGTATTGGTGGTAGCATGTGGAAGGTACTCTGGTAATGGCTTCAAAAATGGTGGAGTTCTTGAAAAAGGAGAACAATGAATGGTAGAGGGAATTGTTGTGTTCCAAGTGAGCTACACAGTTGTTCAGGGCAATCTTACCATCGTGTATCCCAAAATCTACGTTTGAGGCGGCCAAGACGGTGAAAGATGTGTTTGTTGATGAAGACGTCATTGTTGATGTATGGAAGAAATCGAGGTTGTGAAGAAGATGAATAGTATGTGTGTGTGAAAGTAATGAGTAATGTGAAGTTTGAAAAATGAGTCAAGGGTTTTGATAAAAGATTTATCCGTTATTCAATTAAATCATTTAATGCAAAAGTTTACCTTTTAAGAAAAGTGGGACCCCTTGACTCTTCATGTGATTTTTTTGTCCCTTGGAAAGTGGGAAAGTTGTTGACAATAAAGGATAATAATTGGAATTAAATATGGGAATATATTAACTCCCATTGGAATGTAACTACCTCGTTACATTCAATTCCCTTTAATGCCCAGAGACAAAGATCATTTATCAGATTTCTTTACCAATATTGAGCATACCCAGCTCAACAACCAACCTAGTAAAACTTGGCTCATCCAGAGGCTTGGTGAATATATCAGCGAGCTGGTATTCAGTGGGTATAAAATGAAGCTCAATATGACCTTTTAAAATATGGTCTCTGATAAAGTGATACCTGATGTCAATATGCTTAGTTCTAGAATGAAGTTCCGGATTATTGGAGATGGCTATAGCACTTGTGTTGTCACAGAATATGGGAACCTTTCCATAAGTGATCCCATAATCAGCCAGCTGACTTTTCATCCAGAGAACTTGAGTACAGCAACTAGCGGTCGCTACGTATTCAGCTTCAACTGATGACATGGCCATAGAGTTTTGTTTCTTGGCACTCCAGCATACTAACTTTCCTCCAAGGAATTGACAACTTCCAGAGGTGCTCTTTCAATCAAGACAGCACCCAGCGTAGTCAGAATGTGAGTAGGCTTTGAGGTCGAAGCCTAATCCATTTGGATGCCAGAGACCCAATGTGGGAGATCCTTTTAAGTACCTGAAAATTCTTTTTACAGCTACAAGGTGGGATTCCTTGGGGTTAGCTTGGGGCATTTCACTGATGCACAATCAGACCCCTAAGTCATCAGCTCCCAAGTTGTTGGGAGGAAGCATAGGGAATTTCACTGATGCACAATCAGACATATCATACTTCTTGAGCAAATCCTTAACATATTTTTCTTGACAAATGGAAATTCCTTTTAAATTTTGTTTAATTTGAAAACCCAAGAAAATTTTTTATTCCCCCATCATGCTCATTTCATACTTTTTGGTCATTAGTTTGGCAAATTGTTTGCTCAATGTAATATTGGTTGAACCAAAAATTATATCATCCACATAAATCTGTACTAAAATGACATCACCCTTGGACCTATAAGTGAACAAGGTTTGATCAATGGTACCTCTAACAAATTTATTTTTAAGTAAGAATTTTGATAGGGTTTCATACCAGGCTCTAGGCGCTTGTTTCAGCCCATAGAGTGCTTTGTGAAGTCTGTAGACGTGATCTGGATACTCACTGCTTTCAAACCCTGGGTGTTGATAGACATATACTTCCTCTGAAAGCTTACCATTTAGGAAAGCACTCTTCACATCCATCTGGTATACAGTAAACCCCATATAAGCTGCAAAAGCTAGGAAGATTCTGATAGCTTCTAATCTGGCTACTGGTGCAAACGTTTCAGCATAGTCAATCCCCTCAGATTGATTATATCCTAGCACCACAAGCCTAGCCTTACTTTTAACAAACATGCCAGCTTCATCCCTCTTGTTTCTGTAGACCCATTTAGTTCCAACCACTTGTTTCCCAGCTGGAGCTTTTACCAGAGTCCACACCTTGTTTCTCTTGATCTGATTCAACTCATCTTGCATGGCAACAACCCACCCTTCATCTAGAAGCGCAACATCCACATTCTTAGGTTCATCCTCAGAGAGAAAATCAGCGAAAAGGCATTCATTCGCTGAGGCGGTTTCCAGAGATCTCAATTTGCCTCTGGTGGTGACTCCCTCAGAGGGTTCACCAAGAATATTTACCAGAAGAATATCTTGGTTCCTGCTCCATTTAGATTGAGGAGCAGGGGTCTTTGTGGGTTCAGGAGTCACAGTAGGTTCAATGAATACTGGGGATCTTCACATATTATTTCTTCATCCATAATCTCTTCATCAAGAGGAGAGATTGGTTCGATGAGATCAGCATTCACTGTAGTGGGTGGAGTGATTGATTCATCATTTTCAACCTCTAGAGTGATGTCAGAGATTGAATGAGGATCAAATGCATGAACATAAGGAAAGTCCTTTTGACAGGCCTTAGATGATTCCTTGGGATTTGAGAAATCATCCTCTGGATATGATTTAACTTCATTGAAGTCAATGTCACTCTCTTCCGTGTTGGTGTAATTAATGACAGCATCTGCTTCATTAAAGGTGACATGGATGGATTCTTCTAGTTCTTGTCTGCGGATGTTAAATACCCTATAGGCTCTGGAGGTGGGAGAGTAGCCAACAAAGAATCCATCATCAGACTTTTCATCAAATTTTCGCAGGTGATCTCTATAGTTGTGAATGAAAACAGGGCAACCAAAGACATGGAAGTAGCTTACATCAGGGGCTCTCTTCCTATACACTTCATAAGAGGTCTTGCCGTGTCTCTTCATTATAATGTATCTGTTTTACGTATAACAGGCTGTGTTCACAGCTTCACCCCAAAATTGTTTTAGAAGTCTTGACTCGCTAAGCATGGTTCTAGCAGCCTCTATGAGAGTTCTGTTTCTTCTTTCAGCGACATCATTTTGTTCAGGGGTGTCTGAGTTAGAAAAGTTCTGTGATATTCCCTTTTCATCACAAAAGGCTTCCATGGCATGATTCTTGAATTCAGTGCCATTGTCACTTCTGATAGCCTTAACTCTGTAGTCATTGAAGTTCTCTATTTCCCTGATGAAGGATATTATTCTTTCAGCAGCATCACTCTTTCTTTTGAGAAAGAATACCCATGTGATTCTGGAGAATTCATCTACAATGACTAGTGTATACTTGTTGTGATTAAGGGATTGAGGTTTTACTAGTCCAAATAAGTCCATGTGAAGAAGATGAAGGCACTTATTTATAGAGAATGATTGTTTTGTCTTAAATGAGGCTCTGTGGTGCTTCCATTTCTCGTAGGCTAAGCAGGATCTGTCTTTGGTGAAGGTCAGAGAGGGAAGCCCAGCTACTAAATCATTCTTGTCCAGTTTGTTGATGTTTTTGAAGTTGAGATGGGAGAGTCTCTTATGCCATAGCCAATTTTCACGATCAGATGCTTTGGCATAGAGACAGGTGTTTGTCCCTTCTAGACAAGATGTCATGTCTATGACATACACATCCCTTCTTTTGGGTGCAATTAGAACAACAACATCAATTTGATTGAAGATTGTTCCTTGGTCTTAGTGAACAGAACTTTGAAGCCAGCATCGCAGAGTTGACTAATGCTGATTAAGTTGTGCTTCAGTCCATTGACATAAGCGACCCTTGTGAAGGTTATTTCCTTACAATCCACTAAGCCATAACCCTCAGTAGCCCCTGAGGAGTCATCTCCAAAGACTACTTTTGGACCAGACTCCTTTTTATATATATGCAGATATTGTTTAACCCCTGCCATATGTCTGGAGCACCCACTATCCAAATACCAAACAGATTTCTTCAAATATTCCTACATAGATATAACAAAGCCATATTAGTTTCTATGATGAACCCACTTTCCAGTGGGTCCATGCTGTCGCTGACCAGCGACATTGGTCCTTCTCTGGTTTCCTCCCCCTTTTTGGTTGCAGGCTCTGGGTTCATGATGCATACTTCCACAGATGTCACATCCGGGATAATGCTAGCACTCATAAGAGTGATGGTCGAAGAAGCCGCAGTACTTGCATGGTGGATTTGGTCTGTAACCCTGAGAATTGTCTCTGGGTTTGGGCTCAGCTCTTCTTGAGGGCGTGTGAGGAGTTTTTAATCTTAATTGAGTTCTGGTTCTTTGAACCGCAATGATCTCCTCATGCCCTCTAGAGGTGTGTTCAGTAGATTCGCAAGTAATACATTTTGGTTTCTTTGAGCAATCCTCAGAGGAATGATTTTTGAAACCGCAATGCTTGCAAGGCCTGAATAAAGCTCTCCCCTTAGAGCTACTAGATCCTTCACCAAGAGATTTAACAGATGGACTATTAACTCTGGGGTTGATTTGTTCTTTCAACCCCTTTACTTCTTCCATCAAGGTGAGGAGAAGTTGTTTTGTGGGTGAAAGCTCTTCAGGGGGAGGAATGGGTTTGTTGGAGTCCTTGGCCACAAAAACCTTTTTGTTCGCTTTATCAGCGACTTTGAGAATTTAATTCCCAGGGGTTTTGATTGGAGGTTTTGGGCCAAGCAAGGAATCAGATGGGTTAGCACCAGCGAGTCTTGGTGGGGCTGGTACCTCTGATTGCTTGTGAGATTTTATCTCATCTACAGAGGTGGAAGATGGAGAAGAAACATCTGAAGGGATAAATTTAACACTGGGAACAGGTATATGATTTTTGTATCTACCCTTTCTCCCAATAGCCTGAACCACATCACCTGGTATGGCTTCAGCAACTATTTCTTCCACTGTGGATTGAGCCAAATTCCAATTTTCCATGGTTTTTCTGAGTTCAGAGTTTTCATCAGATAAAGACTCATTTTCAATGGACAATTTGCTTACTTCATTTTGAAGTTGATTGGCAAGATTCACAAATGGTTTAAGATTTGTTAATTCAGATTGGCAAAGATTTAACTCTGTTTTAAGACTATGAAATTTGTTTAACATGTTTTTTCTTTGCTCTTCCACAAAGTGGAGGTCAACCAAGGTATAGTCATTGACATGGTCTCTATCAGGACCTTCAGGCATAGATAGCAGTCTTTGTACCTTTTTCATGGTGATGTCCACCCATTGAACAGATCTTGCTTCACTTTTACCCACAACGACTTTTTCATCAGCGACAACCATAAAGGCTCTAACGGTAGTGGTTCCTTCATCCTCAGATGTGAGGGGTTCATCATCCCAGTTGAATGAGGCAGAAATCAGACCTTTTTCAATCTTCTTAACATCCTTTTTCTTATCTGCATCATCAGCTTTCTGGTTGAGTTTTAACAGCTCAGCTTTCAAGGCTTTGTACTGAACTTTGTAGTTCTTCTTGCCCTCTGAGTCAGAGTGAGAAGTTTGCTTGAAGGGTGAGGTGGAAAACTTTTTCTTGCTGTTGTTGTTGCTGGATGAAGGAAAGCTTGGAGAGGAGGTTTTATTTGACCAGCAATCCTTCTGAAAGTGACCAGTCTTTCCACAAGTGTAGCATGACACCTTGGATTTATCAACCTTTGTAGCTCCAACTCTACCAGATCTCTTGTAGTACCTCTTTTGGTCAGCTAGAAGGGCTCTGTCATGGAACTCAGCATGTAATTCATCAAGAAATTATTGACTGCTTCTGGTGTCCTCTTCTATGTCAGAGTCGTTGTCCTGAAAAGAATGGTTAGCAACAAGAGCTTTTGAACCAATGATATTGGTGGTAAACCTATCAGTCTCTGATTTGTAAATGGAGTCAATTAGCCCTTCTTCATAGTTATATATACCAAACAGTTAGGCTAAAGTATCATTTTTTATAGCATTATTTGCTCTCAAGGTCTGATTTAGGCTAAGCCATTTTCTAGGTAAACTATTGACAAATGTAGCACTAACCTCAGCCTTGGGAAGAATAACTCCATTATTTCCCAAATCATTCAACAAAATCTTAAGCCTAGTATAAGTTTGAGCAATAGCATCTGTTTCCAAAGCTTTAAAAGCATTAAACTTAAGTCTAAGGGCTTGGATTTTGGTTTCTTTTGTTTCCTCTGGACCTTCATACCCTAGAACTAACTCAGTCCACATCTCCTTAGCAGATTTGCATTTAATGATGGACTTCATAATGTTCTTGGGTAGGAAAGAGACTATGATACTTTTGAGTCTCTTGTCTTGGTTAGCCAGACGTCTATCCGCTGGAGACCATTGCTTAACAGGCTTCTTAATGGGTCTCTCAGGGGTAGAGGAAACGGCCAGTGGTACATAGGGACCATTTTCTTTGATTTCTATCAAGAAGGGTTCTAAGCCATCTAAATATATAAGACATTCACTTTTCCACCTTGAAAAATCTTCTTCATCAAACACTGGAACATTGGACACATGTGACCCCCCCACGAACATCAAGTAGTTGGGGAAGGTCATCATCATTATTACCAGTGCTTACAACTGGTGTAGGCATGGTAGTAGATGTGGTGGTCGGTGCGGTGGTTGAAGTGGACCTTGACTGGTTTGACCAAAGGGTGGAGGAGGTATAGTATCAGTCATATTAGGATCTTGATTTAAAAACCAAGAACGGTTTATAGAATGTTATATAAATCAAACCGCTCTAATACCAATTGAAAGTCCTTTAATATGACTATTGTTGAAACTATAACTCTTATAACCATGAAAACACAATGAAATACTTTTCAAACGCGTAATGCTTTATTAACTGTTATAAACAAAGTATTACAAAGTTCTATGAATACGCTCGTTGAATGACAATAAGAAATGAACCCTATAACAAGTAAACTAGATTCGAGACTCAAGTTTACAAGGGAACCAATGAGACGCAGGTAGACAGCTAAGGGCTCAGCGGTTCCAAAGTGAGAAATAACTTAGATAATTTATCCAAGCACAAGGGTTGGTTTAATTCTCCTTTCTCACTCCTATTTATGGTGGTACGAGGTTGCTTCCTTAGTGGGAGTAGTTGATACGTGTCACCTTCTAAATGGAAGAGTACAACGTATTAAATGCATGTCCAAATCTAGACATACCTTTAAACAACTTTAGGTGAACAATTCTGCCAACTGTTCACCTTTTGTCCCACTAGGTCGTACTAGGCTTTATCTTGAATCTCTTGTTTTGTCCCGCTCAAAACACCTAGTATATTCTCCCGCCTAAACTATAAAAGGATTGGACAAGCTTTGCTTGTATCAAACTTCTAGGGTTTTTAAGTGATCTTTGAGTATTGTCAACTCAGAGATCCTTGAATACCAGCACATTCCTTCTACATCCTAGTTATCCATAATCGCTGGTGAGTATGACTTCAGATTGTCTTCGACTTCTCTAACGTTGTCTTTGACTTGAATGATCCTGGTGTGCCAGTTGAGGCTTTGCCTTCCACTGGTCTGGTCTCTGTCGCTAGTCCTCTTAGCAATCAGTGACACTTAGTCTAATTAAACAAATCTAGACTTGGCCATAGTTAAAACTTTCATTGGCCCAACACCTATAGACTCGCTAAACATTATTGTTGACTCGATTTAGCATGTATTTCAGGTAATAGGAAGTGATGGAGCATGGAGCTTTACTGTGTCGGTTGTGGCTTGGCTTTTGGAAGAATGTTGGTCCAAAAACTGTTTCTATCCTTTACTGTTGAACAATTTATTTTATGTTTGTGTACTGTACTAAACTTGTTGGTTATTGGTCAAGATCCATGGGGACTAAACGCTTTACTCTGATGACGTTTTAGTACAATATGGGATGAAATCATGATTTAGACCTATTATGAAAATGTTGTTTATGTTTTATGTGTAAACGTCTCTATTTTGAGTCGTTCAATATACCTTGTGTGACGATGCTTGTATCTAGCACCCAATTATGTATTTCCTCTGCGCAATGTAAATAGGGGGTGTTAGAGATTGGTAATCAGAGCTACAAGTTATAGGGAACTGGGTCGATTTTGAAAATTCTCCTAAACTATAACTTTGGTGTCGAAAGTATTTATTCTTCGAAAGCACACAACTCCTCTGCAACGCTCTGGTAAGATCACTTTTAGTTTTTTTTGCATTGTAGATGTATCCCTCATAACCGAAATGATATCCTGAGTATTTATTAAGTAAATACTATGATATTATATTAGAATTACTGAAAGTACGCTGAGTGCTTGTCAGTATCATATTTATTTTTTACGAGCATTGCATAAACATCATTTGCACTGTGTTGCATAGCATGGATTATGTATAACATTTGCATAAGCATTGCATACTAATTTTTATTTTATTAACAATGACCTTAAGTATCCTTGAACCCTTATAATTGTAGAAAATGACTGGTTTACCTCGTGTGGATGGATGGATTGATATTTCTAATGTATTGGATGGTGAGAAAGTAGATAACTTTGGTGCTAGTGACGATGAGGAGCCTTTTGAGTATTTAGATGATGGGATTCCACCTACTTCAGTTGGTCAGACAGAGCCTGAATTGATTCAAGGTAGTTATGTTCCAAGGGTTAATGTTGTGCCACAGACTGTTCTAGATTTTCAGCGACCTATTGTTCGTTCTTCAATGCCTACTTGTGATACCTATGTGAGCAGTTTGCATGGGATTGCATTTGCTAAGGGTGATGTTCCTGTTGAGTCGAGTAGTGCTGCTAGAGCTCGATCTATTCATGATGGCATATCTAAGGTTTATTGTCCATGTCCTAGGTCTTATGATGATATTTTCTGGTTTCTTAAGAAGTTTGATAAGTCTTTATTTGAAAGGTATTTGGTTGAAACCCGTGTGATTAGGAGGTTTGAGCAGAATGAGAAGAAGTTTCACAGGTTTGTTAATAGTGTGAGGAGATCAGAGTTTGTTAGGGCAAGGGAAATGGATGAAGTTGTTAGATTAAGATATATGGTGTGAATTTTAGTGGGCAAGTGGAAAGGTTACGTAAGGAGCAAGAAAGGAATGCAAGGTAGGATGCATGGGGTCTGCCTATGAGATATTTTCCTAGTCGAGGTATAGTGATTCGTGATGTGCCAAATCAGGTGGAAGCTCAAGTGTTGGTGAAGCTGAATGAAGGAGGTAGTCGAAAGGGAAAGGAAAAAATGGAAGAAGATTCTGAGGATGATGATAGCAGCAGTGATGATGAGCTGATGTACAAGAAGCTACGGGGATCTGATGTTTAGTTCTTTTATGTTGTTTTTATTAGCCTTGTTGTAATAGAAATTATGTAGACTCGTACTATAGTTTATGATGAAAGTTAATGACTTTTAAGTTTGCCGTGATGAAGGGTTGTAGTGACATTACTTGTCAAAATTTTGTGGAAATTTTCCAACGCAATCCAAATTACCTTCATGACTTATGATTTGTCTTATTAGCTCTTTCGTGAATTGGTTAATGATTCATTGTGAATTGTGTTGTTGGTGCATGTAATATCCATGTTACATCTTGAAAGAGAAATCCTCCTTCTTATCTTGATATGTATACTTACTTGTTCTTTTTCTTTTATGGTTACACAGGAAGGAGTTGGGAGGCATTTTTCTGACTTTACTAAATTGTTGTTTGGTTAGTTTCCTAAAAACATGCCGCCTAAATTGACGACTGCTACTGTTAATACCATGATTGAGCAAGCTATTGCTAGAGCTCTGGAAGTTGAACATGCTGTCAGGAACCAAGAGGTTGAGAATAGGAATGCTGCTGGTCAGGTTGGAGGGAATGTTGCAAATCAAGTTGCAGGTAATGCTGATGAACAAGCAGGAGGAAATGCTATGGGACAAGTTGGAGGTAATGCTGTTGTTCAGCAGGTTCAAAAGGAATGTTCTTATGCTAGTTTCATGAAATGTGGACCTACCCAATTTTGTGGTACTGGTGGAGCTTTGGAATTAAGGAGGTGGATTGAGAAGAATGAAAGTACTTTTGAAATCAGTGGATGTTCAGAAGCTAGTAAGGTGAAATTTGCTGCAGCTACTTTTCAGGATGATGCATTAAGTTGGTGGAATAGTCAGGTAGCCACTGTAGGATTGGTTGAAGCTAATGCTAGAACATGGACTGTGACCAAGGGACTGTTAACTGCTAAGTTTCGTCCTGAGGAAAAGTTAGGTCAGTTGGAAGATGAATTGAGGCATTTGGTGCTGAGAAATAATGATACTGTAGCTTACACAAGGAGATTTTCTTATTTATGTTTGTTATGTCCTGATGCTTTTGTTGATGATCGTAAGAAGATGAAGCAGTATATTAGAGGTTTATCTAGTAATATCAAGGGAGAGACTACATCGTCGAAACCCAAGTCATTTGATGAAGCTGTTCAAATGGCTCATGCTTTAATAGATGTAAAACTGCAGGGTCGAAAGGATAGTATTGCTGAGGGGAATAAGAGAAAGTGGGAAGCTGCACACTCAAACCAAGGGCAGAATCGAGGTGGTTATAGTAATAACAATAACCAAGGACCAAATAGGAATCAACAATATAATTTGAGAAGGATTGATGGTGTTCATGTTGTCACTGGAAATTAAGGTAACAAAGTGAATCCGAAATGGGGTCGATGTAATCTGTATCATGTTGGAAATTGTCCACCTGCTTGCAACAAGTGTGGGAATGCCGGACATAAGATGGAAGATTGTAGAAACAAGGGTGTAGCCACTGGAGCCAATGCTGTTAAGGTAGTTAACTGTTCTAGATGTAGAGGCCGTGGACATAGCAAGGTAACTGTCTAAGGGTTAGCATACGACAGGGAGGCAATGTTGCTGTTGTTGCTGCTAGGATTGCTGCTCCAGCCTATGTCGTGGGAGATGCTGACAAACCTCAAGGGCCGAATGTGGTGACTGGTACGTTCTTACCTGATGCTTGTTATGCTAGTGTGTTATTTGATTCTGGATCCGATAGAAGTTCCGTAGATGTTAGATTCAGTCAGCTATTGGATAGAGAACCAGTGAGATTGACAACTAGTTATAAGGTGGAGTTAGCTGATGGTAAGGTTGTAAGCACTAGTTCTATACTAAAAGGTTGTTCCTTGAAGTTAGGTAATTATTTGTTTAGTATTGATTTGATGCCTATAGAATTAGGATCTTTTGACGTGATTATTGGAATGGACTGGTTAGTTGGAAATGGTGCAGTAATTGTTTGTAGAGAAAGATTAGTTCAGATATCGCTAAGGAATAGGGTATTGACTGTGAAAGGTGATGAATGTACTTCCCGTTTGAGAGTTGTTTCTTGTTTAAAGATGATGAGGTATATAGAAGCAGGTTCTGATGTGTTTCTTGCACAGATAAGTAATGATGGTGTGAATGAAAGGAAATTGGAGGATGTGCCTGTGATTAGAGAGTAACCTAAGGTTTTCCCTGAAGATTTGCCAGGATTACCGCCGCATCGTGAAGTGGAGTTTCGTAATTTAGTGTCGGGAGCTGCGCCTGTTGCTCGTGCACCGTATCGTTTAGCTACATCTGAGATGAAAGAATTATCTGGTCAATTGAAGGAATTGATGGATAAGGGATTTATTAGATCGAGTTTGTCGCCATGGGGTGCACATGTTTTGTTTGTTAGGAAGAAAGATCATTCTTTTAGAATGTGTATTGATTATAGAGAGCTTAACAAGTTGACTATTAAGAATCGGTATCCACTGCCGAGGATTGATGATTTGTTTGATCAGTTGCAAGGATCTAGTGTATACTTGAAGATCGACTTGAGGTCTAGGTATCATCAACTAAGAGTTAGGGAAGAAGATGTTCCTATAACAGCTTTCCGTACTCGATATGGACATTTCGAATTTCAAGTGATGCCTTTTGGGTTAACGAATGCGACTGCTGTATTCATGGATTTGATGAATCGTGTATGAAAGCCGTATTTGGATGAGTTTGTTATCGTATTCATTGATGATATTCTCATTTACTCCAAGAGTGAAGAGGAGCATGAGAAGCATTTGAGAACAATTTTGGAATAGTTGAAGAAAGAGAAGTTGTATGCGAAATTCTCTAAGTGTGAATTTTGGTTGAAATCAGTGTAATTTCTGGGGCACGTGATTGATAGTGAAGGTGTTCATGTGGACCCTGCTAAGATTGAGGCAATTAAGGATTGGTCAGTGCCAATGACGCCGACTAAAGTTCGCTAATTTCTTGGATTAGCTGGGTATTATAGAAGGATTATCGAGAAGTTTTCACTAATTGCTAAGCTGTTGACCAAGCTTACGGAAAAGAATTGAATGTTTGAATGCGGATTAGAAGAGGAATCTGCATTTAGTACGTTGAAGGATAAGTTTTATTCTGCGCCGATATTGTCTTTTCTAGAAGGATCTAAGGATTTTGTTGTGTACTATGACGCGTCTCATAAAGGATTTGGGGCTGTGTTGATGCAAAGGGAGAAAGTAATAGCATATGCATCGAGACAATTGAGGAAGCATGAAGATAATTACACTACGCATGATTTAGAACTTGGGGCTGTGATTTTTACTTTGAAGTTGTGGAGACACTACTTGTATGGAACCAAGTGTGTGGTTTTCACTGATCATAAGAGTTTGAAGTATATTTTGGATCAAAAGGAATTGAATATGAGGCAAAGGAGATGGGTTGAGTTGCTGAGTGATTATGACTGCGAGATTCGTTACCATCCTGGTAAAGTGAATGTGGTAGCTGATGCACTTAGTAGAAAGGAAAGAGATAAGCCTATAAGAGTTATAGCTTTGACAATGTTGGAAAGTGTTGATTTGACAGAAATGATATTGAAAGCCCAAGCTAATGGATTGAAGGAAGAGTACGTTGAAGCAGATAATTTGGGTAGAATGTTGAAACCATTGTTTAAAGTAAGGCCAAATGGATTGAGGTATTTTGAGAATAGGATTTGGTTACCATTGGTGTCCGTCTGAGAAAGGTTCTTTAGGAGTGAGAGATTTAGTGATGAATGAATCTCATAAGTCGAAGTATTCAATACATCCTGGATCGGACAAGATGTATCAAGATCTTAAGAAAGTTTATTGGTGGCCGAATATGAAGGCAAATATAGCAAAGTATGTTAATAAGTGTTTAACTTGTGCAAAAGTGAAGGATGAACATAAGAAACCGTCTGGATTATTAGTGCAACCTGGGATTCCTGAGTGGAAATGGGAGAAGATTACAATGGATTTTGTGACAGGTTTGCCAAGGACTACAAATGGTTGTGATATGATATTGGTGATTGTAGATAGATTGACTAAGTATGCTCACTTTATGCCAATGAAAAAGACGGATAGTATGGAGAGGTTAACAACATTGTATGTGAAGGAGATTGTTTGTCGACATGGTGTACCTTTGTCGATAATTTATGATCGTGATAGTAGGTTTACTTCAGAGTTTTAGAAGTCTTTACAGAAAGCGATGGGAACGGAGTTATGTTTGAGTACAGCATATCATCTAGAAACTGATGGACAAAGTGAGAGAACGATTCAAACGTTAGAGGATACGCTTCGTGCATGTGTGATTGATTTTGGAAATGGTTGGGATAAGCATTTGCCATTGGTTGAATTCTCGTACAATAACAGTTATCATGCTAGTATTAAAGACGCTCCATTTGAAGCTTTATATGGACGTAAGTTTAGATCTCCAGTGTGTTGGAGTGAAGTAGGAGAAAGTCAATTGACTGGGCCTGAAATGATATTTGAGATGACTGAAAAGATTGTGCAAATTAAGAAGCGTTTGTTATCTGCCAGAAGTAGACAAAAGACTTATGCTGATAACCGTAGGAAACCATTGGAATTTGAAGTAGGAGACATGGTTATGTTGAAAGTATCTCCATGGAAAGGAGTAATACGTTTTGGAAAGAGAGTAAAGTTGAGCCCGAGATATTGGACCATTTAAGATTATCCAAAGGATTGGATTGGTGGCTTATAAGTTAGAGTTTCCTGATGAGCTTAAGGCTATTCATAATACATTTCTTGTGTCTAATCTGAAGAAGTGTTTAGCTGAAAGGGATGTGGTGATTCCATTGGAGGAAATTCAACTGGATGATAAGTTGCATTTTATAGAGGAACCTGTAGAGATTATAGATAGGGAAGTTAAGAAGTTGAAGCATAGTAGGATTCCGATTGTGAAGGTGAGATAGAACTCTAGAAGTGGACCAGAGATTACCTGGGAACGTGAGGATTTCTTTAAGGACAAGTATCCTCATTTGTTGAGGAAGGATTAAGTGCCGCGGACGTCGCTTCTTTTAAGAAGGGGGGGATGTGACAACCCAAAACCAGGTCATTGCTTAATCTTATTTTACGATTATTTTTGAAATTTTTGGATGAGTTTGAATGATATTTATTTTTGGAGGTTTAAGTTTAAACCGATGTTGGAAGGTTTATATTTTATATTTAATAAGTATAAGGAGTATCAGCAAGCGTGATGTCGATGGATGTCAAATATTTTACGTCATATTGTCGGTTGTTAGATTTTTGTCATTTTTGATGTTTTATTTTAAATGACGTGTTAAGTCGAGTCGGGAGTCGATATTATTATATTTGAGGTACGATTTAAATTTTTAAAAGTATCTTTATGAAACCCGAGCCCCGTATATATTTTCAAAATTGACTAATAGTTATTTCCCGTTTTTTAGCTAACTATTTTCATTTTGAGCCACAACTATTGCAAAATTACAACAATGGTCCCTCAAGCACTATATATAAGCCAAAAATTACACACACCACTTCATTTGCTCCACTCAAAATTTTTCTTTCTCTCTCTCTTTTTCTTTTCTTTAGCCGTGACTTCCACCCAACCCACAAAACCACACATTTTCAATTTTTACTCCATTTTAACAATGAATTGAGCTAAACTAATCAAATTCCATATCTTAGATTTTCATAAGGATTATTTTGGTGTAAGAAATTCGTACATGCAAGGGTTTTTATTTTTTCATGTTGGTAGGTGAAAGCCATGATCATGCATGGTCTTTTGAGCATGATCAATGGTGATTCTTGCAATAATTTTGTTAAAAACTTGATTTTGATCTAAAGGTTTTAATTTTTATAATGATTTGAATGTTATGGTTGATATATGATGATGTTAGGGTATTGGGATGAACATTTCTATGGTTGGTTTGATCAAAAATGTGATTTTGTACAAGTTTTTAATAGTCATTTTATAACAGTAAGTAAACTATAAATTCGGGATTTTTATGTTTTGATAATGGCTTAACTTATAGCCTAGGGTTGTAGATAATTTGATTAGCTTCAGTTTGATATAAAGTAGAGCTTCTAGCTCCAAACGAGCACGAAGTTATGATGCTTTGATTAATCTATTTTAACAATGAATTGAGCTAAACTAATCAAAGTCCCTATCTTATATTTTCACAAGGATCATTTTGGTGTAAGAAATTCGTACATGCAAGGGTTTTTATTTTTTTCATGTTGGTAGGTGAAAGCCATGATCATGCATGGTGTTTTTAGCATGATCAATGGTGATTCTTGTAAAAACTTTGTTAAAAACTTGATTTTGATCTAAAAGTTTTAATTTTTATAATGATTTGAATGTTATGGTTGATATATGATAATTTTAGGGTATTGGGATGAACATTTCTATGATTGGTTTGATCAAAAATGTGTTTTTGTACAAGTTTTTAATAGTCATTTTATAACAGTAAGTAAACTGTAAATTCGGGATTTTTATTTTTTGATAATGGCTTAACTTATTGCCTAGGGTTGTAGATAATTTGATTAGCTTCGGTTTGATATAAAGTAGAGCTTCTAGCTCCAAACGAGCGCGAAGTTATGATGATTTGATTAATCGTGTACCGGGAGACGAGTATCGGCACTACATATAGTTGTTGTTGATATTTGGATCGAATCTCGGGGACTATAAATAAAAGTTTTGAAATGTGCAACCTACTGACAATGAAGTGTTAACTTTAGAGGTTGAGTTTATTTTAAAACCCGAGTGTCGGTTTTGTAAACGGAGTCGTTTAAAGAAGTTAAAACGGTTGTATGAAAAATTAATGTAAATCTGTCCGGATTTTGTAGTTTGAAGATGAGTCGGGTAAAGGACTTTAAAAGTAATTTCATTTGATAAACTTGTAGGAGGACTTTCTATATATAGTAAGTTAGTTTATCGAGTCGTTTCATAAACGTTTGACGAGTTTAAAAGGGGTAAATAAGCTAGTACATGTAGTATGTGTCGGCGGACTTTGTTAAAATTAAAAATGGTAAAGTAAATGTGTAGTAGAGTGTAAGTTACTTATATCGTTTTCTCTTGAGTTTATCGTGACTTTATGAGTTTGAGTTTGATGTTCTTATGTATGATTTATTTCTCGAGTCATTATTAATGAACGCGCCTTATTTGATAGGTGGCAGTTCTCGTGTTTGAAAGGCATCCATTATCATCGACGATCATCTCGCTAGATCTCTTATACTAAGGTGAGTCTGTAACCTCGCTTTTTATGCTAGCTACTAAATGTTTTATACCCGCGAGGGGGATACATGCTATTTGAAAATAAATGAACACAAGTCATGAGTAATTGTTGGACCCGAATGTTGCCTAAGTTGATTACATTGTAATGAGTACCTTGTTGATAAAGACCCTAAATTCATGAGCCGTTAACTATCTTCTGACTTGATGTTGTGAGTCGGGAATAGCCGCTTATTCTAATGATAGTACTATTGGGTTGACCACCCTATCTGAGACCAGGGCATTACGTTGAGTAACCTCTGGGAAGGATAATTTACGGGAATAAGAATGTGGTATTCTAGCAACTGATACCCTAGAGGAGCAATGGTTTTATTATAGTCATACCGGCATTTAGCGTGGGTGACTATTTGGTTATGGGGTCGGTTTCATGAGCTTAAATACAATGTTTATTATTATTTCCTTGAATATAGATTGTATGTATGACAATTCTATAAATGATTATGATTGATTTTCTTCTTGTGTTCAAATGTGATTTGATAAACCTATAGACTCGCTCAACATTATTGTTGACTCGTTTTAGCATGTATTTCAGGTAATAGGAAGTGATGGAGCATGGAGCTTTGCTGTGGAGGTTGTGGCTTGGATTTTGGAAGAATGTTGGTCTAAAAACTGTTTCTATCCTTTACTGTTGAACAATTTATTTTATGTTTGTGTACTGTACTAAACTTTTTGGTTGTTGGTCGAGATCCATGAGGACTAAACGCTTTACTATGGTGTCGTTTTAGTATAATTTGGGATGAAATCATGATTTAGACCTATTATGAAAATCTTGTTTATGTTTTATGTGCAAACGTCTCTATTTTGAGTCGTTCAATATACCTTGTGTGACGATGCTTGTGTCTAGCACCCAATTGTGTATCTCCGCTGCGCAATGTAAATTGGGGGTGTTAGAGAATAAGCTGTGGAAGCCAATAAGCTGGTTGAAAAAGCAAAATAAGCTAGTTTCCTAGCAAAAGCTTAACCAAAAGAATTGTAACTTCTCAAATATGATATTAAGCTGAGAAAAATGACACCTATCACAAAAACCAAGTTGTTGTATGTACCAATAAGCAGTTCTAAAAAATAAGCCAAATTGTGCTTATTTGACCAAAAGTCAAAGTCCACCAAATGTTACCAAATGACCAGGAATTGATTATAAGCTTGTTTTAAGCAACTTTTGTGAAGAACTCAAGGTTGAGCCCTTGTGAATCAAGTGGTCAGTTAACCAAAACTTGACAGGTTTTGGCAAATTCAAGCCAATAAGCCAGTTGGCTTATAAGCTAGCAAATAAGCAAACTAAATATCGAGAAGCACTCACAAGCAGCACAATAACAAGATTCAAGCAGTTAAACAACAAATCATACACTAGAATAGCAAATGCAAGTCTAAAATGAGGTGGTCACTTTGCTGATGCAAATGACCACTTCAGACAACTTTGATAAGCTCTAGCACCCACAATAAGCCACTAAAATCAACAAACAGATATTGCACAGATAGCTTATCACCTAAACTCTTCCCAAACCAAATTTCAGACCCTAGATACAACAAACAAATATTTTATTGGATCTGATGTGTTTGACCAATTTCAAACCAATATTTTCATATTTTTCCAAAACTTTGAAATCCTTTTCCAAACCTCTTGAGACTTAACCAAGGACCAAAACTAGTGAAAAATGACTTGTTTAGACTATCCAAACCCTAAGAACCAAGGGCACAAGGCCAGAAGGCCTTATGATCCCAAAAACCAAACAACCTTGTTTTAGCCCCTTTTCAAACAAACTTTTGATTCCAACAAACCACCTACTGATTTTATGATTCAAATATCTTACCTAGGTGACAACTAACAGATACAGGCAATAAAAAACAAAGCACAAACACAAGAACACCAAATCACATGGAAAACCTCATAACAGACATGAACATGATATTTTTAGAGGAAACTGAAATAGAGCTTATACCTATCCCCCACAACTTCCTAGGGAGATTAGCTATGCTCCTTGGACCACTCTCAACAGCTAGAGAGTGACCAAGGTCCTTGAAACAAGAAGGATCAAGGTCTGCTGATGGTTCAAAGTTAAAGCAGACCTTGATATGTATGATCTTCAACACAAGGAAACAAACAGCCTAACCAAAGTCTTAAATCCCTTCACAAGCTTGGTGTCAACAAGCTTGTAAGAGCTTAGGGCTTATGGTTAAGGGTTAGTACAAGAAAAATAGCAAAACAAATTAATGATTTCAAGCATATTTCAACTTGAAAACCTTACCAAACATAAACATGCTAATAACCAAAAGATCAAAGCACCTTTATAACATCAAATGGAACTCAGAATCACTCTTAAACAATACCAACTTTTAAAAACATAAAAAGGAATTACAATTTTCTTAAAAATACCAAAATTTTATAAATTTAAAAAGGGATTACGATGTTTAAAGAGTAAAACTGTAACAAGCCTCTCTCATATGTTGAGGAGTCCTTATATTGACCACAAGGGGTAAGATTACAATGAAAACCCTAGCTAAGAAGTCCCTAAAATGCCCTTGAATCTTCTATATGCTTGATGTGTTTTGAGCTGTCACATTTGATCCAAATCGTACATTTATGCTTTGGGGCCAAGTAATGAGCCTAAAGCGTTGATCTTGCCACTCAGCTTGCTTGGAGAGGATAGTGGGATGAGTTTTTGGGCGTGTGAATTAAGCGTGGGTATGGGTAATTGATTTTTACCCTTCGTTTTAAGTGGAGGTAATTCTGGGTTCATATGGTAAACAGTAACAAGTTTTGATCCGAAAAAGGTGGGGAAGAGGTGTTTGGCGCGTGTTTGTTTATTTGAACTTCTAAAATGGCAACTATGGTCCTTGTTCTTTGGGAAAGTATGTATAATAAGAATTTCAGACTTGTAAACTCGTTTCCTTTGTTATTCAAGTTTCTGAATTTGGACTTTGGCCACAAAAAGTTTTGGGAAATGGTTTTAGGGATTTTTAAACTTTAGTTTAATTACAACTTCAGTCCTTATGATGTTTTATCCATTTTAAAAGGACTAGAAGTGTAATATTCTTGAACTTCAAAGGCTTCTTTGGATCTTGGACTTTATGAAGGACTATTCTTGACATTTTGGAATTGTTGAAGGGCTAATCTTACCAACTCTTCAAACTTGGAGGACCATTTTATAATTTTGACAAACATAAGGGACCAAACTTGTAATTATGAATATACAAGGGTATTAAGTGTTATTTCTTCATAAATGAGGGCTCAATATTGTACATCTTCAAGTCTTCAAGGGTTTTTCTTTGATAAATTACAAACTAGGGCCCGGTTCATTGTGCGGCTTCGTTTCTCGTGTTCGTTTTTCCTTATTTCTGGTGATCTTTTGTCTTTTTCACGATATACATACCTAAAATACACAAGTAAACAAACACAAGCATATATATGGTATTTTTATAACATTTTATGCATTTAAAGCCCGAAAAGAACGATGAGATCATGTATAAATGCCATCTCATCAAAGAACTTGTCTTCATTAGATTTATTTAAAGTGTCATGTATTGCTGAATAAAAGGAACGCAAGCCAGAAACTCACCATCCCTTTCCTTTCCTCGAGTAAGATTGAATCTTCTTCTTCAAGTTGTTTAGCAAATGAGTAATATATCGGGGGCTCTAAAAAAATAAATTACCAAGCTTACGAAAAAAAACACAAATAAGCCACAAATACGGAGCTTATGAAAAAAAGCCACAAATACCGAGCTTATGAAAAAAAGCCACAAATACCGAGCTTATAAAAAATTGAAATAATATACACCATGAGCTGGCCGAATAAGGATAAACAAACACAAAAATTCATCAATTAAAACCTGATTTTGATGATTAGAATGAAGAGAAAAAAATTAGAACCTGATTTGGGGATATATGAATTGGAATTCGGAGTGAAGAGTACGAACCGCCATGACCTTTGGTGGGCAATAATAAAACTAACAACCATGGGAGTTGACTGGCAAGGAACAACAACGGAGAATTGTAAATAAAATCGGATCTGAGATGTGAGGTTGAGGATGTGATTTAAATAAAAACTTGATTTGAGTTTCAGACCCATGGAGATTGATTACTGAGAGAGATGATATGATTTTCACAAAATAAAAAGCGGTATTTTTGTGATGTGGTGTTGAATACCGAGAGATAGAGAGAGAGAATTAATTTGAGTTTCATTTGAGTTTCAGATCTGACTGAGATATCGGGGGATGATTTGAGTTTTGGTGAAAATAAAAAGCGGGACAAGTGAATTGGTAAGGGTGCGAAAAAGTTCTTTTTATTAATTGGTGGCATTACAAAATTATTATACTCATAGGAAATAGGTGGAAAATTACTCATGAGTTTCCCACTAATACTTTTTTTATGATATTAATAGTGACTTAAAAAGTTAGGTAAGTACCCACGGATTTATCGTATTCGTGGGAAATCTGTGAGAAATTACACACGACTTTATCACAGATATTTTTTTGTAGGAAATATGTGGTTAATTACCCACAAATTTCCAGCATAATTATTATATTGGTGGGAAATATGTGTGAAATTACCCACAAGTTTCCCACGGACATGACCGGTTCCCTATAATTTTTTCCATATATTTCCAAATTCACGCATATACACGCCCACATACCGACATAAACTAAGTCAATAAACATAATAAATTGAGCATGTGGAACATACACGTATAAATATACACACATATACAATGGTTTGTTCCTAAAAATGTTTGTTCCGCTACTTTCTCAATATGGTTAAACGGATGAGTCGAGAGAGTATCGCTTAGGGGTGTTTATCGGTTCGGTTATCGGGTTATTCCCTTTGTTTGGTTCGGTCAGTCGATACGATATCGTTGTACATGACATGTTCAACGGATGAGTCGAGAGCATATCCTTATACATAAGATGTTAAACGGATGAGTCGAGAGAGTACCATTGTACGTGAGATGTTAAACGGATAAGTCGATATAATATTGGTGTACATGATATGTTCTATGGATGAGTCGAGAGAGTGTCATTGTACATGAGTGTCATTGTATATGGGTTATAGTCAACTATTACATGTTAACATATATACGATATTGGTTTTAACTATGGGTTAAGATTTATAGGTTATGGTTAACTATTACGGAGGTTACCGGATATAGGTTATTGGTTATGGTTAGGGGTTAAGTTATATGTTTTATGGTTATAGGTCGAGCGCTATGGAGTATGGTCAACTATTAAGGGTTTACTGATACAGGTTATTCGGTATGGTTATAAATTAGCTTATAGGCTTATATAAGAAAGGTTTGACAAGTTAAAAATGTGTGGCTTATATAGGTGCTTTTATATAAGAATAATATATAAAAAGGATTTTATACCTTTATTTTACATCCGCGAGAATGTCAGATAAATGTTAACTAATCGTGATGAATGTTAACTCATCAAGATGATTGTTAACTAATCTTGATGAAGGTTAACTAATCGATAAAAGTTTAAACGATAAAACATACGACAGTACCCTGCCGACTACTCCGTTAAACATCTCGTGTACAAGGATACACTATCGACTGATCCTTTGAACGTATCATGTGCAAAGATACCCATATCGACTACTCTGTTGAACATCTAGGTACAACGAAAGATTAAAAAATTTTGTAAACTTATCCAAAAATAAACTTTATTAAACATTAAAAAATAACAAAAACTAATTTTAAAACAAAAATGGGCTAAAATAAATCGAAATAACAAAAGCACACGAAAATAATAAGGAACGTAAAAAAACGTGACATTTAAATAATTTATTAAATTTAAAGCCTATAAATGCAATTTTAATTTTTCCTACATTATAAACAACAAAATAAAATTTTAGAAAAAAAGAATTATATTTTTTTTACTATTAAATAAATTTTTATGAATTAATTATGATTAAAACTAATTAAATGATTTAAAAATATTAAATTATTTTTCAAAAATCCTAAAAATTACAGAAAATCAAAAATATTGTTAGAAAACTATAAAAAATAGTAAGTTGAAAAGATAAGCTCAAATAAGCTCGAAATAAGCATAAAATAAGCTTTTAAGGAAATAAAGTTAAAAGAGTACAAGTAAAAGCTTTTGTAATGATAAACCAAAAAGAACACTTGGTGCAGATGGTTAAAGAGTGTATTTTTGTGTCTATTTGCTCTCTGAGGTCAGGGGTTTGATCCACCTGCTGCCCATTTCTTGGTATTTTTTGGTTTTTTCTTTATCAGGAAATAAAAAACAGATTAAAAAGAAAAGAAGATGATGTATTAACAGGAAGTGCCTATAGATCAGATGGTTTAACAGAGAGATGCTGTGTCTGATTTTAGTTGAGAGGTCAAGGGTTCAAGACCCTCTGTTGGCATATATTAACAGGAAGTGCCTATTATTCTTAATTTTTTATTTATTTAATGGTCCTTATAATTTAATCACATATAAAGTTTATAAAGACTAAAAACGTAATATGTTATATAAAACAAGTATATACCGTTGAGTCCTTATGATTGTAAGTTAAAAAAATTAAGCACAAAATTTATTTACATAAAAAAGACTGGTTGTTAAAAAAACCAGTGTTTTTAAATGTCTAAAAACACTAGTTTTTTTATATAAAACGGTGTCCTTAACATAAACACATAAAGACTGGTTGTTACGTAAAAACCAGTGTCTTTAAGTGTATAAAAAGAGTGGTTGCAGCCTTCAAAACTAGTCTCTTTAGAATTCACCTTATAGAGACTGGTTTTTTTAAGAAAACAAGTTTCTATTTATTCACTTCCTACCATTTTTAGGTCATAGACACTTGTTTTCACGTAACCAGTCTCTTTAGGGGGGCCTCTAAGGGCTTTTTTGTAGTAGTGTTTATACTGTTAATAAGATGTTAGAAAGATAAACTAAAAGAAACTAGAGCTTTTGATCATTTTAAATGAAAGTTATAAGTTAAAAATGTCTTAAAACCCTAGTTTTGTAATTTAAATGAAATAATAAGCAAAAACCCATTTCAAAAGATATAATTCTGGAGAAATATTGTTATTATGATTATAAACTTGTTTTGAAACTTTGTTTTAAAATCCTAGATCATTTGGTCCATTTTTGAGTTTGTTATGTGATTGTTACAAGTGTTGGGACTAAAACTGTCATTTTTTATACTATATAACATTTTGGGCCAAAAGTGTCATCTTGTGCAAGTTAAATATATAAGAATAAATATTGGAAAGTTTGAGGTCCTAAGGTTAAATATTGAGGGTTTAAAATGCAAATACTAAAACTATATATTTTAAGGGTTAAAAGTGTAATTATACCAAATTATAACTAAAAGGGCTATTTTTGCCAATTTTGAAACTAAAGAAGACTAATTATGAATAGGAGGAAGTAATAAAAGTATCATGTTAGTAGGGAGATTTGTACAAAGATATTCCATCTCGGTATTACGTTCTGACTTAGTGGTTGGGTTTACGATTTAAAGTGCCATCGCTCCTTAAACGTTTATAGAATGGCTTTTGAGTATGATGGCCCAAACAATGGTGCTAGAATTACCACAAAATAATAATGAAAGAATATATAACCAATAATTAGAAAGATTGAACAAACTGTTAAATACTTGATACTGTACACAATGTATTAATCCAGGTTTGTGTGAGATCAAGCTGTTGTTTATGAGACAAAGTTGTGGTTTGTATGACCAAGTTGTTTATCTGAGAATGAAATATATCTGATTATATCTCGGATTCCATGGACATAAGGTGAGTTCATAGCCTCACTTTTAAAAGCTTATAATTGATTTAAAAACCCGTGAGGGGGTGTTAGCCTCAAAATATTAATTCAAACAAGAATGTTCGGTCATAGGTTTATAATGTAATATTTATTAGAACGTTGTAATAGTTAGTTGAAATAGTGGTGACATTACGGGCTTGATGGTTATCTTAAAAGGCCTCTTTCAAGGTACTAAGCATTTTATTCAAGCCCGGCCCAAAACTATATAGTCCATTAGAGAGCCCGCATGTGGGTGGACTATATAAGCACCCTCCTAGCATGTTAGAAGGGTGGATGATCTCATAATTTTCTCTTAATATAATTTCACAAGTTAATCATCTCTCTCTCTACTTTCTCTCACTACTTTCTCTCTCTAAAATTCATATCTTTTCATCTCATTTCTTTAATCTATCATCATATTATTAGGGACTACAGGGGGATATATGCTAAAACTGGATTACAAGTGATTTTAAAATTGTATGGTATGATTATTGACACTATGTTTACTAGCCATTAAGTCCCTTTTTAATCTTGACCGCTAATCATTTCTTAAAAATGAGCGCTAATATTATGAATAGTACTATTTGGGGGTTGACATCCCCTATCGGGGCAAGTCGCCCTTGCCAGCAGTTGAAGGTTCCTACCTTGGCTAACAGATACACTTTATTTTGCTAAACTAAGGATAGTCTGGCAGGCTTCCTTCTTATAAGGGCAGTTTTCTGATATTGTCTAGTAGCGGGGTTATGAGCATAGTGCAGTATGATGTCTATTTTATGTGGGCGTATAACACTGTAGCCCGGATGATATTCTTGTATTCAAAACATGTTTAAACCCTATGAATTCACTCAACCTTTGTGTTAACTTTAAGCATATATTTCAGATAAATGGTGACTGATAACATGGAGCAGCACAAGGATAGCATTAAGAGGCACAAGACTGAAATTATTCTAGATTTTAGGAACCTCATATTGTAAAACTCTGATTTTTCCATGAAATATAAAGAAAGTTGTTTCATCACTCTTTTGAGTTGTTTTCTATTATTATGACTTGTGTTCTATGAAGTAATACCCAGATCAATGTTCTATTGCGTAAAGGTAAAATGGAGGTGTTACACCTGATCCGATAAAGAGACAAGGTTCCATGTTATTCAGAGACATATAATATGAAAATCCAAAATAATACTTATTTATTATAATAAAATATCTTCAACAAAACCATAAATTTAAAAATATAGGGTTCAAATGTAAATTAACTAAAACATAATGCCTTCAGTACTTATTGACTCAAATGTAACTCTAGACCGCTCTCAACCCAGCTCTTACATCCTAGCTTCAAGCTTAAAACCTGCCGCAGGAAAAGAAAACGCTGCTGAGCTAACGTTCAGTAAACAGATATAAATGCCGTAAAGATAAAGGGATATACGAAATATGTGATCATATGTCATAAGATTATAAATGTAATGGGCTGCTAAGTAATATCAAACCAAAGGTAATAAAAGTGAAATGAAAATGCCTACGAGCCTAGATAATTGTCTAAACATGATACATGAATAGACAAGTCACATACATCATATGCAGTTGTATGGTTCTCCCAGAAATGCATATAGGTGGATCAGACCTAATGTACCATAAGCGATACGAGGTGTATTGCACACACTCACATACCACTATAGAACAAATCATACCACATATACCTACGGTGCATCCATACGCCCCTTACAGAACAGAACATGCATGTACACTAGCTCATGACTAGCATACACACAATAAGATATATAAATTTGCACACGAAAGGGAATATCGGGGACCAATCACACCGATCCAGATAGTGTCATAGTACTGATGCATCGATGACATGGTCATGGTACCTCTATGGCTAGTTATAGTAAAGCTCGGGCAAAGGGTTTAGGCAATAACATTTTTCAGATAGGTTACGGAGTGAACCATGAGTTATCAAATTGTGTAATAAAATGCATATTGAATCAAAATGCCATAACGGATCATATTAAATAAGAATTATATCATAGGATCATCATACGGAAGTCAAAGGAAAAAGCAAATGGAGAATAAGTCAGAAAGATGTTTTTAGTACTAAGTAAAGCCGGAACAAATGAAAAGGAAATCACACCCGTGTAATCGGATCTACAAAAACATATTACCATATATAAGAATTACCATAAATATATCACAAAACAGTTTCCATAAATAGGTAATATACACTACTTAAAACATAGTTTCCTTATTTAAGATTTTATGTCGGTATTTAAGGTAAGTGTTGCTACCTAGTTACCTAACCATAATGTCTCCTTGTTTTTTTTGTAAAAATTCATACATGCTCACATATGAGTCTATAAGGCCTATGCAAAAGGGCTTAATCTCATTCATTACCTAACTCATATTATAACCCAAAAACAGTCCTGGCAAAAATATACCCAAATCAAAGACGGTTTTGACTTACTTAGACACCTCTATAATATATAGAAACATTTCAGGGGATGTTGCAATGTATAAACAACATCCCCCTTAAGTGTCTTGACAAAATTCATTAAAGATTAAGAATTAAAATTTTTATACTAGATTAGATAATTTCAGTCTAAAAACTTATTTTTAAAACAATATATACCCAACCTTGTCGACCTATTAAAAATAAAAGAAGACCATATTCAGAAACTAGATTCAAACAATAAAATTAAAGGCACTTGAATCAATTGAAAACTTATCATAAAACCCGTTTTATACATGTTTTAAGACAACCCTTTTTCCACACTGCCCAAAACTCTTTATTTAATTAAGGTGTTCTACCCATCTACTCCATCTTAGTGTTTCATTACGACATATAAACTTATTTAGGACCCTTTAAGATTATTTAGTCATAAAAACTAGCCACATTTATTTATTAAATTAAATTAACCACCATAACATATAATTAGGGTTTATATAAACCCTAATTTACAAATACATAAAATAAACATAACTATGATTCTGATGATGGAAGATCACTACAAACACCAAGAGCAGTCCAAAAACATAAGGAAGAAAGAAGGAATAGCAAGAAAACTTTAAGAATTCCAAGGTTTCTTCAATGGAGGATTATGGAGGAAATGCTTGAAAATAATGAAGATTTTTTGTTGATGATTTCATTCACATGCCCGTTGTTTATATGTGGGGGAGAATTTTCCTTAACTTTAGCTTCTTTTTTTATAGCTTGTTCTTAATTTAGTGGAAACATGTTTAATATGCTTTACATAATATCTCAATATAATACTAGGTAAATAGAAATGACATATTATTTGTTTTATTTTATCCTGAACCATCCTAAATAAAATATATGAGGGGTCAAAATATTTTATTTACATCTTTAAGAGACTACACATTTATTTAAGAAAAACATGTATTAACAAATTACACTATTTTCCAAATTTAACTAAAACTTCAAAAATAAAAGTTTTTGATATATATTCTAAACAAATTATCAAAAGATATACAATAATTAAATATATGTAAGGAGAAAAACGATTTTTCAATTGTAAATTAAGTACATATATACTATTTTTCCTTTTAAATAAATATTTAAGTTATTTCTTTGTAAATTTCTAAAAATCGTAACATATAGTTTTATTATTTAACCTTCTTAAATAATTTTAAAACCTTACTTTACCTTATAGGAAATTTAAGTTAAAAATTCATATTTTCAAAATTAAATGACAATTTCACATTCTCAAAATTAGAGTTTTACAATTAGTATATAAAAAAATAAAAAGCAATTAACATGAATAGTCATCCATGTTATCACTCTATAACAACCAAGGACGGAGGAATGAAGGGATAAAAGGAGGTGATGGCCCTCTTAGACTTTGGATCATTATAGTACATTTGCTTGTTTTCATTTGTAAATAATTTGTTTTTTTTTATTTGACCCTCCTGCAAGAGACTTCGAATTCTTTTGGTCCTCCCATAATAACTTTTCAAGCTCCGCCACTGATAATAACAACGTTAATTTCATGGGTTGCGCTGCAAGATGCGAAACCTTTTTGTTATTAATAATGGGGAAATCATCGCCGCAACTAGGGGTGCAAACGAGCCGAGCTGAGCCCGAGCTTAACAGGGCTCGGGCTCGGGCTCAAAATATAAAAGGTGGGCTCGAGCTCGGCTCGATAGCTCATCGAGCTTTAACCGTTAAGGCTTGAGCTCGGCTCGATAAGGACTCGAGCAAAGCTCGAGCTTAGCTAGAAAAGCTCGAAATTTTATATATATAAAACAAATACATCACTAATATTTACACACCACCACAAATTCTATGTTTTTATCTATGCTAACGACTATCAATAAATTATTCAATATTTTATAGAGTTATCCTTTATAATAAGGTTAATATTCAAATCAACGTTGATTTACTTATATAAAAATATTTTTTTATTAAGGCTCAAAAAGCTCGATAAGAGCTCGAGCCGTGCGATCAAAACCTCGAGCTCGGCTCATTATATGTTTCGAGCCCTATTATTGGGCTTGAGCTCGGGCTTGTGCTCGATAAAAGCTCGACTCGATCGAGTCAAGCTTGAGCTCGAGCTCAAATAGCTTGATAAAAGCTCGGCTTGTTTAGACCCCTAGCCGCAACACCCAACAACTAATTTATTTCTTGCAAGGAGTAAATGATATTCATTTACATTTAATCCCTTTATGTATTATCACTTTATACTAATGGTCTTTCATTTGTACTTTGCAACATATATCAATCCTTGCTCCTTGGTGCATGGACTCTATTTATAGTTATTATTATCAGTATATATTAAATTAATATATTTACACACAGTTACAAATATCAAACAAGAAGCACGAGTTAATATGATACGTAAATGAGTAATATGATTATACATATATGAGCGACTAATACTATTTCTCTTTGTGAGATTAAGTAAGAAACCTATATTTCTTTAACTATTCACTTTTAATAATAACTCATTTTATTCCACTTCAAAAATTTAAGACGCGCATGCAAAAGTTTAAAAAATAAATACGTTATGCAACAAAATTTATACATAATATTATTCTATTAAGTACATCTATTATAATTTTGAAAAAAGATAGACATTACAAAATCATAAATTCATAAATTATAGTAATATTTATCTTTAAACACAATTATGTTCCTAGTCGTTATACTATGTTCTCAAAACGTGTGTGTGCAAGTTTTAAACTAATTCACTAATTAAAGTGTCATTTAATCATTTATTTGCAATTTACTTCTTTACTAAGAGGCTAAAAGCACTGGGTACACTGATGTATTGTAGTAGAGAAAAATGATATTATATTTAACACATAGTTTATGACATCAGAATGTTATGATACTACAAAATGTAAGGTAGCACTGAGTCATAGAAAAAGAGTACCAAAATCTTTTTTTTTTTAATTTCCTTATATCATTTAAATATACAAAAAATAAACTATTATTAATAAAAAAATATATTTTATTTAATAATTTCTTGTGGGGAGAAACACACAAACAAACACAATCACTGTGTAAAAAAACACACACATAAACACAAGTAGAAAAAACACACACAAACACAAGCAGAGAACACACACATATCAAACATATACACAACAAATACATACACATAAAAAACACACAAACATAAACACAACCACACAAAAAACCATAACGCTACTTTTGCTCGGCTGGGGAGTACGACGCGAGCCCCCTTGATACCAGGCCTAGTGCGATGCACCAAACAAAATGTCACGTCAAAAGATTCGGCGCGATATAGCAACTAACCTTACCCTTGGCTCTAATACTAATCATTTATTTAACCTTTGAATTAATTTATGTAAAACCCAAAAAAAATCTGATTTGTATTTTATTTCATTATTCGAATATAACTTAAATTATAAATAGTACTCCGTAATTAGCAATATTATTGAGTCACAAACAGTAATATGAGTTAATTATAGTATTTGTAGCAATACCAGTAACAATTAATAACTAGTCAGGAAAAAGTTTTACGTAGACTCTTTCTTTAAAATAGACTCAATCAACCAATCACAATCACCCATTTTTTTCATCTAACAATAAAAATATATTTTTTAAAAATTCAATATCTCACAAACCGTTAACCGTTACGCAAAACGAAACATACCATCGTGACGAGAATTAAATCATCTTTCAAACGAGGGGCACATGTATATACTTTCGACAAACTTTTTTTTCGACTTTTTTTTCTTAAGTCAAGTATGAGAGAATCATATATGATTCGTCACGAAACATATATGATTCGTCACGAAACATATATGATTTTCAGAAAATCATATATGATTAATATCACGAATCATATATGATTTTCTGAAAATCATATATGATTCGTGACGAATCATATATGATTTTCAGAAAATCATATATGATTCATTCGTGACGAATCATATATGTTTCGTGACGAATCATATATGATTCGTGACGAATCATATATGATTCGTGACGAATCATATATGTTTCGTGGCGAATCATATATGATTCTCTCATACGTGACTTAAGAAAAAAAGTCGAAAAAAAGTTCGTCGAAAGTATATACATGTGCCCCTCGATAAAAAGATGATTTAATTTTCGTTGTAATGGTGTATTTTTTGTCACTTGACGATTTACCGTTTATGAGTTATTTAATTTTTAAGAAAAAGGTAAAAAGTTAATTTGAAAGAATGTGATTAGTTGATATGTATTATGCTAAAAAGAAGGTGTATGTTGATCTCAACTCGATCTAACTAGTCAAATGATACATGCTACTTCACTAATTAACATGTATTGCTTTCGTAGTCTCCGTACCAATTGTTAATTTTAGTAAAACTAATTTGGGCTTTTAAGTTTCTACGTCAATACAAAGATAATTGAAAACTGCCATTGGTTGTCGTTTGAATAGTAATAGAATTGAGTGAATAAAATGAATCAAACACCGGTATCTAAGCCATAATTGGCGTGTCTATATGTCATGTAGACTTAAAAAAACAAATTAACAATAATAAGTAATTGTATCTGTTGATTCGACAAGAATACTAGAAAAAATTCTGTTAATAATCGTTCATTCAGAAGAATGTGCGAAAATTAGGGTAAAACACGGCAACACACGGTCAATGGTTTAACTTTTATTAAACTGATAACTGTCTTGCTAGGGTTACAGCAGTTTCATTAAATAATGAGTGCAAACAAAGAAAAACCCCAAATAATCCAACGGGCTGGACCGTAGCCCAATGACAAAGTCCAACTGAAAGTGAAAAAAACATAAAAATACAAAAAACTGATAGTAAAAAGGCTTTTCGGGCCTTGGAAAATCCGCAACCAGCTAAAAGATGGTTACAGAAAACGGAACTTGGACACGCTTGGAAACTGTTATCTCCCCACCCTTTTTAAGCCACTGTAACTTATAAGGTTTGGGACGGTCTTCAGCTTTCAACCCTAATTTCTGGACTGCTCCTTCAGCTATCAAAATATCACAACTACCTGAATCGCATACAAAAGTGCAAACCTTACCCATAATGGTACAAGTTGACTGAAAGATGTTGTGTTTGAGCCAATCATCACCATCAACTTTAGGTGTTAAGCAGGAGCGCCTTACCACCAAATTCACCCCCACATCTCCAGACACATACTCCTCCTCATACTCAGGTTCTGCATCATAAACTTCGTCTCCCACGTAGTCATCATAAGCCACATCATCATCTTCCTCAGGTTCAATAAATAACTGCCTCTTCCCAGCCTTCTTACACTCTGATTGTCGGTGACCAGGCTCACCACAGTTAAAGCACTTGAACCCACCACTGCCGGTCGCTTTAGGAATTGGTCCAGTATTCTCACCAACTGCTTTAGCCTGAGTTGGGGCAAAACGCGATGCCGCATTACCCGAACCAGAAGCACCTGTTATTGCAGGAGAAGAAGAACTCCCCACTCGTCGGTTCTGCTTCTCAAAAGTCAGTGCTCGTTGATACGCTTCAGAAAGTGTCATCGGATCAAACATGTTAATAGAATCCATGATCTGGACTCTTAAACCACCAATGTATCGAGAGACAAGCTGATCTTCGGTCTCTTGAACGTCATTCCTTGCAATTAGTTGGTAAAATTCGGTCGTGTAATCTTCAACAGACTTGGCCCCCTGTTTCAGATTCTGTAACCGCTGGTACATCATTTGCTGGTAGTTATGAGGAATAAAATTATCCCTCATGACTTTCTTCATCTTCTGCCAACTCGTGATCTTTGACTTCCCAACTCTGTTCCTCGTCAGTTTCAATTGTTGCCACCACGCGGATGCCCGACCACGTATCTTGGTAGCGATCAACGAAACCCTTTTGTTTTCTGGAACTTCTTTGAATTCAAATACTTCTTCAACAGCAACAAGCCAATCAATAAACTCATCAGGCTTTAAAGTGTCCCCATTAAACTCGGGAATATTAACCCTCATTCCGGTCTCCCAACGCCTATCATTATTCCCACTGCGATCTCTCATCCGTCGCCCTACTGATTGTTCATCATCAGACAAACCATCACCAAACGGATTTTCTTCCAGATCTGCATCTTCTTCCTCATGACGGCGATTACGAGGCCTCCTATTGCTCATCAAAGTGTTCATGTGGTCGGTCAATTGATCAAACATTTGATCGAATCGCTCCTCCATTCTCTCCATCATACGCTGTTCAAATTCCTGTTCATTCACATCGTGAATAGGCCTAGTTCTCCTTGGAGGCATCTTGATCAGGAACTTTGGCTCTTGATACCAACTGATGTAGCGAGAAAAACAAAGATAAATAATTGGATATGTTGATTCAACAAGAATGCCAGAAACAATTCTGCTAATAATCGTTGATTCTGAAGAATGCCCGAAAATTAGGGTAAAACACGGCAACACAACGGCCAGTGGTTTAACTTTTATTAAACTGATAAATGTCTTACTAGGGTTACAGCAGATTCATTAAATAATGATTGCAAACAAAGAAAAACCCTAAAAATCTAACGGGCTGGACCGTAGCCCAATGACTAAGTCCAACTGAAAGTGAAAAAAACATAAAAATACAAAAAACTGATAGTAAAAAGGCTTTTCGGGCCTTGGAAAATCCGCAACCAGCTGAAAGGTGGTTACAGCGTTGTCGGTCTCCTTTTTACGCACGTTTTGACAGGTCACGGGCTGAAAACGGACTTAGGATGCAAAAGTTATGCCGATTTTACTAAACCCCTCTTCGTCACGCGATCTCGGGCCTCCAGAAACAAGTCAGTCCGTTCTTCAATACTTGGGCCTCCATCATTCCCCCTTGGATAAGAAAAATTCGCCCTCGAATTCCCAACTGTATCATCATTTGAAGAATCACCATGGTAAGGCAACAAGTGCTTCACATTAGAAACATCAGAAAAACGAATATGACTTGGCAACTTCAAACGATAAGCATTTGAGTTCATCTTATCCACAATTTCCACTGGACCAATCTTCTTAGCAGACAATTTATTATATTCACCAACTGGAAAACGATCATTAGTCAAAACAGCCCACACAAAATCTCCTACTTCAAAGTCAACATGTCTTCTCTTTTGATCTACATCCTGCTTGTACTTCGAATTAGCACGAACCAAGTTGTCACAAAAGATTTATGAACATCATGCAACCCCTCAACAAAATCCTGCACTTTCTTCAGAACAGACCTAGAAATCTGAGGAGTCATAAGATCAAGAGGACCACGTGGCTGAGCAGAATAAACCACCTGGAAAGGACTAAACCCAGTGCTCCGATTAACAACATGATTATGAGTAAACTCAGCTTGATACAACTTCTAATCCCATGCCTTCACATGATCACCCACCAAACACCTTAACAGGTTACCAAGGGACCTGTTAACAACTTCGGTTTGCCCATCAGTTTGAGGATGATAAGCACTACTAAAATTGAGTTGAGTATTCACCATCTTCCACAAACTACGCCAAAAATGACTCAAAAACCTGGTGTCCCGATAAAAAACAATGGAGGAAGGTAAACCATGTAAACGGTACACATCCCTAAAGAAAAGTTAGGCTACATTAACTGCATCTGTTGTCTTCTTGCAAGGAATAAAATGAACCATCTTAGAAAAACTATCAACAACAACAAATATTGAATCATTACCCCTTTGAGTACGAGGTAGCCCCAACACAAAATCCATGCTAATATCAACCCAGGGCTGCAAAGGAACTGGCAAAGGCATATAAAGACCTGCATTAGTAGCCGTACCCTTTGAAACTTGATAAATACGACACCTCTTGACGTAACGATCCAGTTCCTTCCTCATTGTAGGCCAAAAATAAGAAGCTTGAACCAACTTTAAAGTGCGATCACGACCAACATGTCCTTCACCATGCAACTCCTTAATAATTTGCAAGCGAAGACTTAAATCAGGAATACAAAGTTGATTCCCTTTAAATAGGAACCCATCATGCATAACAAAATCTGTTTTCTCTCTGGATTGAAAATCCTGCAGAACAATTGAAAAGTATGGATCCACAGTCACCATGTCACGAATGACATCCAGTCCAGGAACATCAACTTGCATGGTTACAAGTAAACTACTTCTCCTACTTAAGGCATCAGTAGCACGATTTGAAGCACCTGTTTTGTGTTTCACCACAAAAGTAAATTTCTCAAGAAAAGCCAACCAACGCCCATGTTTATGTGAAACCTTATCTTGATTACGAATATGCCTTAAGGAATCATGGTCAGTGAACAAAACAAACTCCTTATGAAACAAATAATGGCGACAATGCTTCACAGCTTGGACCACTGCATAAAACTCCAAGTCATAAGTAGAGTACCTCGACTTCGGCCCTGTCAACTTCTCGCTAAAATAGGCAACAGGCCGCCCACCCTGACTAAGAACTCCACCAATTGCAACCTTAGAAGCATCAGTATGAAGCTCAAAAACTTTAGAAAAGTCAGGCAATACCACGATTGGCGCTGTAGTAAGCTTTTCCTTGACAACCTGAAAAGCCATCTCTACTTCCTCCGTCCACACAAATGACTTACCCTTCATACAGTCTGTCAAAGGGGCCATAATGGAACTGAATTTAGGGATAAACCACCTATAGAAAGAAGCAAGACCATGGAATCTCCGAACTTCAGTAATGGTAGTTGGAGTTGGCCACTCCTGAACAGCTGCTACCTTAGATTCACCCACCTGTATGCCATCACCAGAAACAACATACCCTAAAAACAAAACTTTAGGGGTCATGAACACACACTTCTTCGTGGCTGCATAAAAATTATCCTTCTGAAGCAAGGTCAAGACCTGCCTCACATGATTGACATGCTCATTATAAGAAGCACTATAAATAAGAATGTTATCAAAATATACAACCACAAACTTGCCAATAAAAGGCCTGAGCAGTTGATTCACACGCATAAATGTGCTTGGTGCGTTTGATAAACCAAAAGGCATGACCAACCACTCATACAACCCTTCACGGGTCTTGAAAGCGGTCTTCCACTCGTCACCAGGTCTAAGACGAATATGGTAATACCCACTCTTCAAATCCAACTTCGTGAAAATGGTAGCACCACTAATCTGGTCAAGCAAATCATCAAGGCGAGGAATAGGAAACCTGTACCTCACAGTAATCTTATTGACGGCTCGACTATCAACACACATACTCCATGTACCATCCTTCTTTGGAGACAATAGGCCAGGAACAGCACACGGGCTCATACTCTTACGAACATGACCCTTGGAAACCAGCTCCTCAACCTGCATGCGCAACTCCTCATGTTCCCCCGGGCTCATCCTATAATGTGGCCTGTTACGAAACTGTGACCCAGGCTCTAGATCAATATGATGTTGTATGTCACGCAGTGGTGGTAAACCATCAGGTAATTCATCAGGGAAAACATCAGAGAATTCATCAAGTAAAGGGATCATGGCTTCAGGAACTTCACCGTCTTTAGAAACCTCCTTCCCTATTAATACAAAAACATCACCTCCCACCTCCAGCTCGTCTTCGAACTGCGAAAGAGTTAGTAAAGTACCAATGGGTTTATTAACTACTTCCTTAGGTTTATTTGGCATCAAAGTAATCTTCACACCACCAAACAGGAAACTATAAGTATTAGTTCTCCCATGGTGAGTTACATCACGGTCATACTCCCAAGGTCTACCCAACAATAAGTGATAAACATCCATAGGTATCACATCACACCAAATATTATCCTTATAAGTTGTTCCTACAGAAAACGGAACTTGGACACGCTTGGAAATTGTTATCTCCCCACCCTTTTTAAGCCACTGTAACTTATAAGGTTTGGGACGATCTTCAGTTTTCAACCCTAATTTCTGGACTGCTCCTTCAGCTATCAAATTATCACAACTACCTGAATCGCATACAAAAGTGCAAAACTTACCCATAATGGTACAAGTTGACTGAAAGATGTTGTGTTTGAGCCAATCATCACCATCAGCTTTAGGTGTTAAGCAGGAGCGCCTTACCACCAAATTCACCCCCACATCTTCAGACACATACTCCTCCTCATACTCAGGTTCTGCATCATAAACTGCGTCTCCCACGTAGTCATCATAAGCCACATCATCATCTTCCTCAGGTTCAATAAATAACTGCCTCTTCCCAGCCTTCTTACACTCTGATTGTCGGTGACCAGGCTCACCACAGTTAAAGTACTTGAACCCACCACTGCCGGCCGCTTTAGGAATTGGTCCAGTATTCTCACCAACTGCTTTAGCCTGAGTTGGGGCAAAACGTGATGCCGCATTACCCGAACCAGAAGCACCTATTATTGCAGGAGAAGAAGAACTCCCCACTCGTCGGTTCTGCTTCACAAAAGTCAGTGCTCGTTGATACGCTTCAGAAAGTGTCATCGGATCAAACATGTTAATAGAATCCATGATCTGGACTCTTAAACCACCAATGTATCGAGAGACAAGCTGATCTTTGGTATCTTGAACGTCATTCCTTGCAATTAGTTGGTAAAATTCGGTCGTGTAATCTTCAACAGACTTAGCCCCCTGTTTCAGATTCTGTAACCGCTGGTACATCATTCGCTGGCAGTTATGAGGAATAAAATTATCCCTCATGACATTCTTCATCTTCTGCCAACTCGTGATCTTTGACTTCCCAACTCTGTTCGTCGTCAGTTTCAATTGTTTCCACCACGCGGATGCCCGACCACGTAACTTGGTAGCGATCAACGAAACCCTATTGTTTTCTGGAACTTCTTTGAATTCAAATACTTCTTCAACAGCAACAAGCCAATCAATAAACTCATCAGGTTTTAAAGTGTCCGCATTAAACTCGGGAATATTAACCCTCATTCCGGTCTCCCAACGCCTATCGTTATTCCCACTACGATCTCTCATCCGTCGCCCTACTGATTGTTCATCATCAGACAAACCATCACCAAACGGATTTTCTTCCAGATCTGCATCTTCTTCCTCATGACGGCGATTACGAGGCCTCCTATTGCTCATCAAAGTGTTCATCTGGTCGGTCAATTGATCCAACATTTGATCGAATCACTCCTCCATTCTCTCCATCATACGCTGTTCAAATTCCTGTTCATTCACATCGTGAATAGGCCTAGTTCTCCTAGGAGGCATCTTGATCAGGAACTTTTGATCTTGATACCAACTGATGTAGCGAGAAAAACAAAGATAAATAATTGGATCCGTTGATTCAACAAGAATGCCAGAAACAATTCTGCTAATAATCGTTGATTCTGAAGAATGCCCGAAAATTAGGATAAAACACGGCAACACAACGGCCAGTGGTTTAACTTTTATTAAACTGATAACTGTCTTGCTAGGGTTACAGCAGATTCATTAAATAATGACTGCAAACAAAGAAAAACCCTAAAAATCCAACGGGCTGGACCGTAGCCCAATGACAAAGTCCAACTGAAAGTGAAAAAAATATAAAAATGCAAAAAACTGATAGTAAAACGTCATTTCGGGCCTTGTAAAATCCACAACCAGCTAAAACGTGGTTACAGCGTCGTCGGTCTCCTTTTTACGCACGTTTTGACAGGTCACGGGCTGAAAACGGACTTAGGATGCAAAATTTATGCCCATTTTACTAAACCCCTCTTCGTCACGCGGTCTCGGGCCTCCAGAAACAAGTCAGCCCGTTCTTCAATACTTGGGCTTCCATCATTCCCCCCTGGATAAGAAAAATTCGCCCTCGAATTCCCAACTGTATCATCATCTGAAGAATCACCATGGTAAGGCAACAAGTGCTTCACATTAAAAACATCAGAACAACGAATATGACTTGGCAACTTCAAACGATAAGCATTTGAGTTCATCTTATCCACAATTTCCACTGGACCAATCTTCTTAGCAGACAATTTATTATATTCACCAACTGGAAAACGATCCTTAGTCAAAACAGCCCACACAAAATCTCCTACTTCAAAGTCAACATGTCTCCTCTTTTGATCTACATCCTGCTTGTACTTCGAATTAGCACGAACCAAGTTGTCACGAACAGATTTATGAACATCATGCAACCCCTCAACAAAATCCTGCACTTTCTTCGGAACAGACCTAGAAATCTGAGGAGTCATAAGATCAAGAGGACCACGTGGCTGAGCAGAATAAACCACCTGGAAAAGACTAAACCCAGTGCTTCGATTAACAGCATGATTATGAGCAAACTCAGCTTGATACAACTTCTGATCCCATGCCTTCACATGATCACCCACCAAACATCTTAACAGGTTACCAAGGGACCTGTTAACAACTTTGGTTTGCCCATCAGTTTGAGGATGATAAGCACTACTAAAATTGAGTTGAGTATTCACCATCTTCCACAAACTACGCCAAAAATGACTCAAAGACCTGGTGTCCCGATCAGAAACAATGGAGGAAGGTAAACCATGTAAACGGTACACATCCCTAAAGAAACGTTGGGCTACATTAACTGCATCTGTTTTCTTCTTGCAAGGAATAAAATGAACCATCTTAGAAAAACGATCAACAACAACAAATATTGAATCATTACCCCTTTGAGTACGAGGTATCTTCAACACAAAATCCATGCTAATATCAACCCAGGGCTGCAAAGGAACTGGCAAAGGCATATAAAGACCTGCATTAGTAGCCGTACCCTTTGAAACTTGAAAAATACGACACCTCTTGACGTAACGATCCACTTCCTTCCTCATAGTAGGCCAAAAATAAGAAGCTTGAACCAACTGTAAAGTGCGATCACGACCAACATGTCCTTCACCATGCAACTCCTTAATAATTTTCAAGCGAAGACTTGAATCAGGAATACAAAGTTGATTCCCTTTAAATAGGAACCCATCATGCATAACAAAATCTGTTTTCTCTCCGGATTGCAAATCCTGTAGAACAATTGAAAAGTATGGATCCACAGTCACCATTTCACGAATGACATCCAGTCCAGGAACATCAACCTGCATGGTTACAAGTAAACTACTTCTCCTGCTTAAGGCATCAGCAGCACGATTGGAAGCACCCGTTTTGTGTTTCACCACAAAAGTAAATTTCTCAAGAAAAGCCAACCGACGCCCATGTTTATGTGAAACCTTATCTTGAGTACGAATATGCCTTAAGGAATCATGGTCAGTGAACAAAACAAACTCCTTATGAAACAAATAATGGCGCCAATGCTTCACAGCTTGGACCACTACATAAAACTCCAAGTCATAAGTAGAGTACCTCGACTTCGGCCATGTCAACTTCTCGCTAAAATAGGCAATAGGCCGCCCACCCTGACTAAGAACTCCACCAATTGCAACCTTAGAAGCATCAATATGAAGCTAAAAAAATTTAGAAAAGTCAGGCAATACCAGGATTGGCGCTGTAGTAAGCTTTTCCTTGACAACCTGAAAAGCCATCTCTGCTTCCTCCGTCCATACAAATGACTTACCCTTCATACAGTCTGTCAAAGGGGCCATAATGGAACTGAAATTAGGGATAAACCGCCTATAGAAAGAAGAAAGACCATGGAAACTCCGAACTTCAGTAATGGTAGTTGGAGTTGGCCACTCTTGAACAGCTGCTACCTTAGATTCATCCACTTGTATGCCATCACCAGAAACAACATACCCTAAAAACAAAACTTTAGGGGTCATGAACACACACTTCTTCGTGGCTGCATAAAAATTATCCTTCCGAAGCAAGGTCAAGACCTGCCTCACATGATTGACATGCTCATTATAAGAAGCACTATAAATAAGAATGTCATCAAAATAAACAACCACAAACTTGCCAATAAAAGGCCTGAGCAGTTGATTCATCACACGCATAAATGTGCTTGGTGCGTTTGATAAACCAAAAGGCATGACCAACCACTCATACAACCCTTCACGTGTCTTGAAAGCGGTCTTCCACTCGTCACCAGGTCTAAGACGAATCTGGTAATACCCACTCTTCAAATCCAGCTTCGTGAAAATGGTAGCACCACTAATCTGGTCAAGCAAATCATCAAGGCGTGGAATAGGAAACATGTACCTCACAGTAATCTTATTGATGGGTCGACTATCAACACACATACGCCATGTACCATCCTTCTTTGGAGTCAATAGGGCAGGAACAACACACGGGCTCATACTGTCACGAACATTACCCTTGGAAACCAGCTCCTAAACCTGCCTGCGCAACTCCTCATGTTCTCCCGGGCTCATCCTATAATGTGGCCTGTTAGGCGACTATAACCCAGGCTCTAGATCAATATGATGTTGTATGTCACACAGTGGTGGCAAACCATCAGGTAATTCATCAGAGAAAACATCAGAGAATTCATCAAGTAAAGGGATCATGGCTTCAGGAACTTCACCGTCTTCAGAAACCTCCTTCCCTATTAATACAAAAACATCACCTCACACCTCCAGCTCGTCTTCGAACTGCGAAAGAGTTAGTAAAGTACCAGTGGGTTTATTAACTACTTCCTTAGGTTTATTTGGCATCAAAGTAATCTTCACAACCCCAAACAGGAAACTATAAGTATTAGTTCTCCCATGGTGAGTTACATCACGGTCATACTCCCAAGGTCTACCCAACAATAAGTGACAAGCATCCATAGGTATCACATCACACCAAATATTATCCTTATAAGTTGTTACTACAGAAAACGGAACTTGGACACGCTTGGAAACTGTTTTCTCCCCACCCTTTTTAAGCCACTGTAACTTATAAGGTTTGGGACGATCTTCAGTTTTCAACCCTAATTTCTGGACTGCTCCTTCAGCTATCAAATTATCACAACTACCTGAATCGCATACAAAAGTGCAAACCTTACCCATAATGGTACAAGTTGACTGAAAGATGTTGTGTTTGAGCCAATCATCACCATCAGCTTTAGGTGTTAAGCAGGAGCGCATTACCACCAAATTTACCCCCACATCTCCAGACACATACTCCTCCTCATACTCAGGTTCTGCATCATAAACTGCGTCTCCCACGTAGTCATCATAAGCCACATCATCATCTTCCTCAGGTTCAATAAATAACTACCTCTTCCCAGCCTTCTTACACTCTGATTGTTGGTGACCAGGCTCACCACATTTAAAGCACTTGAACCCACCACTGCTGGCCGCTTTAGGAATTGGTCCAGTATTCTCACCAACTGCTTTAGCCTCAGTTGGGGCAATACGCGATGCCTCATTACCCGAACCAGAAGCACCTGTTATTGCAGGAGAAGAAGAACTCCCCACTCGTCGGTTCTGCTTCTCAAAAGTCAGTGCTCGTTGATACGCTTCAGAAAGTGTCATCGGATCAAACATGTTAACAGAATCCATGATCTGGACTCTTAAACCACCAATGTATCGAGAGACAAGCTGATCTTCGATCTCTTGAACTTCATTCCTTGCAATTAGTTGGTAAAATTCGGTCGTATAATCTTCAACAGACTTGGCCCCCTGTTTCAGATTCTGTAACCGCTGGTACATCATTCGCTGGTAGTTATGAGGAATAAAATTATCCCTCATGACTTTCTTCATCTTCTGCCAACTCGTGATCTTTGACTTCCCAACTCTGTTCCTCGTCAGTTTCAATTGTTGCCACCACGCGGATGCCCGACCACGTAACTTGGTAGCGATCAACGAAACCCTTTTGTTTTCTGGAACTTCTTTGAATTCAAATACTTCTTCAACAGCAACAAGCCAATCAATAAACTCATCAGGCTTTAAAGTGTCCCCATTAAACTCGGGAATATTAACCCTCATTTCGGTCTCCCAACGCCTATCATTATTCCCACTGCGATCTCTCATCCGTCGCCCTACTGATTGTTCATCATCAGACAAACCATCACCAAACGGATTTTCTTCCAGATCTGCATCTTCTTCCTCATGACAATGATTACGAGGCCTCCTATTGCTCATCAAAGTGTTCATCTGGTCGGTCAATTGATCAAACATTTGATCGAATCGCTCCTCCATTCTCTCCATCATACGCTGTTCAAATTCCTGTTCATTCACATCATGAATAGGCCTAGTTCTCCTTGGAGGCATCTTGATCAGGAACTTTGGCTCTTGATACCAACTGATGTAGCGAGAAAAACAAAGATAAATCATTGGATCGGTTGATTCAACAAGAATGCCAGAAACAATTCTACTAATAATCGTTGATTCTGAAGAATGCCCGAAAATTAGGGTAAAACACGGCAACACAACGGCCAGTGGTTTAACTTTTATTAAACTGATAACTGTCTTGCTAGGGTTACAACAGATTCATTAAATAATGACTGCAAACAAAGAAAAACCCTAAAAATCCAACGGGCTGGACCGTAGCCCAATGACAAAGTCCAACTGAAAGTGAAAAAAACATAAAAATGCAAAAAAACTGATAGTAAAAAGGCTTTTCGGGCCTTGGAAAATCCGCAACCAGCTAAAAGGTGGTTACAGCGTCGTCGGTCTCCTTTTTACGCACGTTTTGACAGGTCACGGGCTGAAAACGGACTTGGGATGCAAAAGTTATGCCCATTTTACTAAACGCCTCTTTGTCACGCGATCTCGGGCCTCCAGAAACAAGTCAGCCCGTTCTTCAATACTTGGGCCTCCATCATTCCCCCCTGGATAAGAAAAATTCGCCCTCGAATTCCCAACTGTATCATCATCTGAAGAATCACCATGGTAAGGCAACAAGTGCTTCACATTAAAAACATCAGAACAACGAATATGACTTGGCAACTTCAAACGATAAGCATTTGAGTTCATCTTATCCACAATTTCCACTGGACCAATCTTCTTAGCAGACAATTTATTATATTCACCAACTGGAAAACGATCCTTAGTCAAAACAGCCCACACAAAATCTCCTACTTCAAAGTCAACATGTCTCCTCTTTTGATCTGCATCCTGCTTGTACTTCGAATTAGCACGAACCAAGTTGTCACGAACAGATTTATGAACATCATGTAACCCCTCAACAAAATCCTGCACTTTCTTCGGAACAAACCTAGAAATCTGAGGAGTCATAAGATCAAGAGGACCACGTGGCTGAGCAGAATAAACCACCTGGAAAGGACTAAACCCAGTGCTCCGATTAACAGCTTGATTATGAGCAAACTCAGCTTGATACAACTTCTGATCCCATGCCTTCACATGATCACCTACCAAACACCTTAACAGGTTACCAAGGGACCTGTTAACAACTTCGGCTTACCCATCAGTTTAAGGATGATAAGCACTACTAAAATTGAGTTGAGTATTCACCATCTTCCATAAACTACGCCAACAATGACTCAAAAACCTAGTGTCCCGATCAGAAACAATGGAGGAAGGTAAACCATGTAAACGGTACACATCCCTAAAGAAAAGTTGGGCTACATTAACTGCATCTGTTGTCTTCTTGCAAGGAATAAAATGAACAATCTTAGAAAAATGATCAACAACAACAAATATTGAATCATTACCCCTTTGAGTACGAGGTAGCCCCAACACAAAATCCATGCTAATATCAACCCAGGGCTGCAAAGGAACTGGCAAAGGCATAAAAAGACCTGCATTAGTAGCCGTACCCTTTGAAACTTGACAAATACGACACCTCTTGACGTAACGATCCACTTCCTTCCTCATAGTAGGCCAAAAATAAGAAGCTTGAACCAACTGTAAAGTGCGATCACGACCAACATGTCCTTCACCATGCAACTCCTTAATAATTTGCAAGCGAAGACTTGAATCAGGAATACAAAGTTGATTCCCTTTTAATAGGAACCCATCATGCATAACAAAATCTGTTTTCTCTCCGGATTGCAAATTCTGCACAACAATTGAAAAGTATGGATCCACAGTCACCATGTCACGAATGACATCCAGTCCAGGAACATCAACCTGCATGGTTACGAGTAAACTACTTCTCCTGCTTAAGGCATCAGTAGCACGATTGGAAGCACCCGTTTTGTGTTTCACCACAAAAGTAAATTTCTCAAGAAAAGCCAACCAACGCCCATGTTTATGTGAAACCTTATCTTGAGTCCGAATATGCCTTAAGGAATCATGGTCAGTGAACAAAACAAACTCCTTATGAAACAAATAATGGCGCCAATGTTTCACAGCTTGGACCACTACATAAAACTCCAAGTCATAAGTAGAGTACCTCGACTTCGGCCCTGTCAACTTCTCGCTAAAATAGGCAACAGGCCGCCCACCCTGACTAAGAACTCCACCAATTGCAACCATAGAAGCATCAGTATGAAGTTCAAAAACATTAGAAAAGTCAGGCAATACCAGGATTGGCGCTGTAGTAAGATTTTCCTTGACAACTTGAAAAGCCATCTCTGCTTCCTCCGTCCACACAAATGACTTACCCTTCATAAAGTCTGTCAAAGGGGCCATAATGGAAATGAAATTAGGGATAAACCGCCTATAGAAAGAAGCAAGACCATGGAAACTCTGAACTTCAGTAATGGTAGTTGGAGTTGGCCACTCCTGAATAGCTGCTACCTTAGATTCATCCACCTGTATGCCATCACCAGAAACAACATACCCTAAAAACAAAACTTTAGGGGTCATGAACACACACTTCTTCATGGCTGCATAAAAATTATCCTTCCGAAGCAAGGTCAAGACCTGCCTCACATGATTGACATGCTCATTATAAGAAGCACTATAAATAAGAATGTCATCAAAATAAACAACCATAAACTTGCCAATAAAAGGCCTGAGTAGTTGATTCATCACACGCATAAATGTGCTTGGTGCGTTTGATAAACCAAAAGGCATGACCAACCACTCATACAACCCTTCACGGGTCTTGAAAGCGGTCTTCCACTCGTCACCAGGTCTAAGACGAATCTGGTAATACCTACTCTTCAAATCCAGCTTCGTGAAAATGGTAGCACCACTAACCTGGTCAAGCAAATCATCAAGGCGAGGAATAGGAAACCTGTACCTCATAGTAATCTTATTGATGGCTCGACTATCAACACACATACGCCATGTACCATCCTTCTTTGGAGTCAATAGGGCAGGAACAGCACACGGGCTCATACTCTCACGAACATGACCCTTGGAAACCAGCTCCTCAACCTGCCTGCGCAACTCCTCATGTTCTCCCGGGCTCATCCTATAATGTGGCATGTTAGGCAACTGTGACCCAGGCTCTAGATCAATATGATGTTGTATGTCACGCAGTGGTGGCAAACCATCAGGTAATTTATCAGGTAAAACATCAGAGAATTCATCAAGTAAAGGGATCATGGCTTCAGGAACTTCACCGTCTTCAGAAACCTCCTTCCCTATTAATACAAAAACATCACCTCCCACCTCCAGCTCGTCTTCGAACTACGAAAGAGTTAGTAAAGTACCAGTGGGTTTATTAACTGCTTCCTTAGGTTTATTTGGCATCAAAGTAATCTTCACACCCCCAAACAGAAAACTATAAGTATTAGTTCTCCCATGGTGAGTTACATCACGGTCATACTCCCAAGGTCTACCCAACAATAAGTGACAAGCATCCATATGTATCACATCACACCAAATATAATCCTTATAAGTTGTTCCTACAGAAAACGGAACTTGGACACGCTTGGAAACTGTTATCTCCCCACCCTTTTTAAGCCACTATAACTTATAAGGTTTGGGGCGATCTTCAATTTTCAACCCTAATTTCTGGACTGCTCCTTCAGCTATCAAATTATCACAACTACCTGAATCGCATATAAAAGTGAAAACCTTACCCATAATGGTACAAGTTGACTGAAAGTTGTTGTGATTGAGCCAATCATCACCATCAGCTTTAGGTGTTAAGCAAGAGCGCCTTACCACCAAATTCACCCCCACATCTCCAGACACATACTCCTCCTCATACTCAGTTTCTGCATCATAAATTGCGTCTCCCACGTAGTCATCATAAGCCACATCATCATCTTCCTCAGGTTCAATAAATAACTGCCTCTTCCTAGCCTTCTTACACTCTGATTGTCGGTGACCAGGCTCACCACAGTTAAAGTACTTGAACCCACCACTGCTGGCCGCTTTAGGAATTGGTCTAGTATTCTTACCAACTGCTTTAGCCTGAGTTGGGGCAAAACACGATGCCGCATTACCCGAACCAGAAGCACCTGTTATTTCAGGAGAAGAAGAACTCCCCACTCGTCGGTTCTGCTTCTCAAAAGTCAGTGCTCGTTGATACGCTTCAGAAAGTGTCATCGGATCAAACATGTTAATAGAATCCATGATCTGGACTCTTAAACCACCAATGTATCGAGAGACAAATTGATCTTTGGTCTCTTGAACGTCATTCCTTGCAATTAGTTGGTCAAATTTGGTCGTGTAATCTTCAACAGACTTGGCCCCTGTTTCAGATTCTGTAACCGCTGGTACATCATTCGATGGTAGTTATGAGGAATAAAATTATCCCTCATGACTTTCTTCATCTTCTGCCAACTCGTGATCTTTGACTTCCCAACTCTATTCCTCGTCAGTTTTAATTGTTGCCACCACGCGGATGCCCGACCACGTAACTTAGTAGCGATCAACGAAACCCTTTTGTTTTTTGGAACTTCTTTGAATTCAAATACTTCTTCAACAGCAACAAGCCAATCAATAAACTCATCAGGCTTTAAAGTGTCCCCATTAAACTCGGGAATATTAACCCTCATTCCGGTCTCCCAACACCTATCATTATTCCCACTGCGATCTCTCATTCGTCGCCCTACTGATTGTTCATCATCAGACAAACCATCACCAAACGGATTTTCTTCCAGATCTGCATCTTCTTCCTTATGACGGCGATTACGAGGCCTCCTATTGCTCATCAAAGTGTTCATCTGGTCGGTAAATTGATCAAACATTTGATCGAATTGCTCCTTCATTCTCTCCATCATATGCTGTTCAAATTCCTGTTCATTCACATCGTGAATAGGCCTAGTTCTCCTTGGAGGCATCTAGATCAGGAACTTTGGCTCTTGATACCAACTGATGTAGCGAGAAAAACAAAGATAAATAATTGGATCTATTGATTCAACAAGAATGCCAGAAACAATTCTACTAATAATCTTTGATTCTGAAGAATGCCCGAAAATTAGGGTAAAACACGGCAACACAACGGTCAGTGGTTTAACTTTTATTAAACTGATAACTGTCTTGCTAGGGTTACAGCAGATTCATTAAATAATGACTGCAAACAAAGAAAAACCCTAAAAATCCAACGGGCTGGACCGTAGCCCAATGACAAAGTCCAACTGAAAGTGAAAAAACATAAAAATGCAAAAAACGGATAGTAAAAAGGCTTTTCGGGCCTTAGAAAATCCGCAACCAGCTAAAAGGTGGTTAAAGCGTCGTCGGTCTCCTTTTTACGCACGTTTTGACAGGTCACGGGCTGAAAACGGACTTAGGATGCAAAAGTTATGCCCATTTTACTAAACCCCTCTTCGTCACGCGATCTCGGGCCTCCAGAAACAAGTCAGCCCGTTCTTCACTACTTGGGCCTCCATCAATATGATTGTTTTTGTTATCTCTCACTCGTCTACGGAAGGGATAAACCACAAATTGATAGCACATGCTGGTTATAAGGTGTAATTCATATCATCTTCTAATTATATAATCCGCTTACTACGGAAATATTGATGGCATGAATGGTCATATAAACGCTTTCCCTTACACTCCTTTGCGAATCTCAAAACATAAATCACAAACAAGTTAGCATAGTCATGAGGGAAAGAAGGAAACAAGAGTATAGCATAACCATGTTTGGGTTCACATCAGCACTAATCTTATTCGGGTCCCTTTATGTCCAAATTGTTGATTTCGTTTGTTCTAGTTCATGCTTGGTTCGAGGTGCTTGTCCTTGTTCGAATACAGCCCTTGTTCACGAGTGTTATATCACCCATGTTCATTGGAGGCTCCGGTTGATGATTAGTATTCGGTTACGTCCTAGTTTTATTATTGCGTCTCGCTAAAGTTCAGTGCCCGAGTTCATAACATGTGGTCATGTTTGAATGGAGTTTTTGTCCATGATCTTGTTGGGGTTGCGTTTCATTTGTTACGGTTTTGAAGGTGCGTGTATTCTGATTTTTGTCTCACCTCAGGTTCATACGTGTGTGATTTGATGTGTTATGGCCTTGTCGATAGTAGCGATGAACGATTATTGGTGACAGATACAACAAGTCGTTCAGGCAGGTTTCCTTTATAGCTTTGTTCTTACTCGTGTAGTTTTGATGCGCTATCGCTTGTATACGGCACATATGAACGATCATTGTGATCGTATATGATCTGAACGGGTTTAGGAAAGAGGTTTTGATTATTATTAATGTCGAGTTACTATTCGAAATCAAGTTTGAATCGGGTTCGAGTTTGATTCGTTGCTGCTACTTACATGTACTTTCAGCCTCAAAATGTTTCTACTCGGCTAATGGAGGTAAGCTGCTCACGTAATGGCCATTCACAATTCAGTTATATATATAAGACACTTCATAAAAAACATGATTGTGAAGTGTATTAGCAGAGCTTATTATTAGCCCATTATGTTCCATTATTTATCCAGCCCATTAGGGTTTAGCATGGCTTGGTCCTTTTGTATCTTTATATACCGATTGTTATGTTGAATGCAAATCAAGGGGTATTAACCTAATTCTATCATGGTATCACAGCCATATAATCCTGCCCTCAAACCCTATTTTTTTCTGCCACATTCTTTTTGTTTCCACAGCTTGCTTTGCTTCACTAATTGCTATCATCTCGTCATAGCAACATGACGGGACAAACACCGCCTAAACAACCGGTTGATAAAGCCTATTCAATCGCTAGCATCAAGGCGTGTATCCCCTCACCCCTCGATCTAGATAAGCTAAACTAAAATTCCTGGAGCAACCTGTTTAAACGCTTCTGTAAAACCTACGAGGTACACCATCATCTTGAAGAGGCTGCATCTTCAAGTAACACACCACCTGACCTGAATCATGACACCAACGACTCTTTAGTCGTCATGTGGATCTACGCAACGATCTCTCCAAAGTTGGTCGATATGGTTATTGACGACACCACCACTGCTCGCGGGGTTTGGGTTCGGCTTCGTGATCTTTTTCATGATAATAAAGAAGCCCAACTCATACAACTCAACAATGAAATTCGTAACATGGTGATAGGCACCATGTCTGTTACGGACTATTTTTAGAATATAAAGTCGAAGGCCGATCGTCTTGCTAATCTTGGCTCCAAGGTAAGTGATTCAAGCCTCGTCACATATGCTATTAATGGTCTTCGTGCTAAGTTTCCCGACCTTGCTTGAATCATTCGTCATAAGGATCCCCTGCCCAAGTTTGATACCGTAAGATCTATGGTCCTTTTGGAAGAGAGTGATATGGCACAACTTTCTCAAGCTTTCTCGGCTTCGAACATCACGTCTTCCTCACCTACTGTGCTTGTGGCTACCAACAACACTTCTATAAAGCATAATTCCATGTTGAATTCAGGGGGCGAACTATGCCGTAACTTTCAGCGAGGATCATGCACCTATGGCTCACGTTGCAAGTTTCTTCATAAATCTAATGATTCTCGCACTCGGTCCACAGCTAATGGAACAAGTTCGAGTGTTAAATCGTTAGGAACGACAAACATCCGTGTTCCTAATGTTAGTAGTCGTGATCAACAGTCCAAGACAGAAGCAACTTTTACACATGCTATTCCTCATTCTTTTTTTGGCATGCAAGGTATGCAATATGTTAACCCTTATCTTTTTGGTCAACAAGGTGGAATGATAAATAATGTGGGACTGCCACGATACCCTACGTTTCCAATAAACCAACCATTGGTTCAGCCGAATGTTGTCCAACACATGCCACAAGCCCATTTAGCATCTACTGGGGTTCCCTCGGCCCAACAGGCCCCATCATTAGTTCAGTCTAATATTGGCCCATAGCTTGCACTTGGTACAAATATTTATTCAGGAAACTATACTTATTTAGCGCCTAGTTCTCTTCCGTCCCAGGCTACTATGCTACCTCAAGCCTTTCACACGATGACTCTTCCTGACCCCGCTTGGAATATAGACACTGGTGCCTCATCGCATTTGGCTGACAACACAGGTATTCTCACTTCTGTTAGTAATTCAAGTATATATCCATCTGTATATGTTGGTAACGGTCATTCTATACTTGTTACAAATACTGGACATAGCTTATTGTACACTTCTGTTAAACCGCTACACCTTAATCACATACTTGTCACTCCTCACATAATCAAAAATTTGATTTCTGTTCACCAATTTACACGTGACAATGATGTATCTGTTGAGTTTGACGCTTATGGTTTTTCTGTGAAGGATTACCAGACGGGCAGACAACTTCTCCGTTGTGATAGCTCGGGAGATCTTTACCCGGTTACAAAACCGTCATCCACGCACTCTCCTTTTGCTTTTCTTTCGTGCAGTCATACTACGTGGCACAGACGCCTCGGGCATCCGGGTGAAGACGTGCTTCGTCGTTTGGAGTCTAGTAATTTTATTTCTTGTAATAAGTCAAAGCAGTCCGCTTTGTGTCATGCGTGTCAATTAGGAAAACACATTAAGCTTCCTTTTCATTCTTCAGAGTCGCATGTGGCATCTATTTTTGACATTGTCCACTCGGATATATGGACTTCCCCCATTCCGAGTGAGAGTGGAATTAAATATTATGCTATTTTTTAGACCATTTTTCTCACTTTGTTTGGGTATATCCGTTGCATCACAAATCTGACTTGTATGATCATTTTATTACCTTTCGTGCTTATGTTAACAAACAATTTGGTGTAGATATAAAAGCTTTACAATGTGATCACGGGGGTGAATATGACAATAACCGCTTTCATGACTTGTTCACAAAACCGGCATTCAATTTCGTTTTTCTTGCCCGCACACATCACAACAAATGGTAAGTCTGAACGCATGTTGCGAACTATCAACAACCTTATCCGAACCTTGCTCTTTCAAGCTAGCGTACCTACCTCCTATTGGGTGGAAGCACTTAACATGGCCACTTACCTCTTAAACATCCTCCCATCCACAACCATCCAAAATGACATACCATTTACTAAACTCTATAACCGGCCACCTTCTTATGACAATTTACGTGTATTCGGGTGCTTAAGTTATCCATATATTACGGTTGCACATAAACTTCAACCACGATCCACTCCTTGTGTGTTTCTTGTTTATCCCGCCAATCATCGTGGCTATAGGTGTCTTGATCTCTCATCCAACAAAATAATATTATCCCGACATGTTCGATTTGATGAGGATACTTTTCCCTTTGCATCCCCTAACAAATACCCTACCCCAAACTATGATTTTCTCAACGCCACTCCCGTTATCCCTTTACCAAATTCGTGGACCAACAAGCCCGCCACACACTGAGCCCAGTATCCAACCTGACACATACAACAGTCTATCGACACCCAATCCCATCCAGCCCGATACCACTTCGCCAATACAAATCACTCCACTTCAACCCGATTCACCAACACAGAGCATACCCACCCAAACACAGCCCATACCGCATTCAAATATGCAAAAACCCAACGTCAACACCCACCCCATGGTCATACGTCGTAAAGCCGGCATTTCTAAACCTCTCGCAAAGATGAATTGTCATGTCACTACTGTGTCTCCACTTCCACGTTCTCATGTTCATGCTCTTCGTGATCCTTAGTGGAAACAGGCTATGTTAGATGAATATATTGCTTTAATTACTAACGGAACGTGGGTACTTGTGCCCTGTCCACCTAATGTGAATATTGTTCGTTCAATGTGGTTTTTCAGGCATAAGTTTCATGCAGATGGTTCATTAAGCAGGTACAAGGCGCGACTTATTGCTAATGGCCGTAGTCAGCAACAAGGAATTGATTGTGATGAGACCTTTAGTCCAGTAGTCAAGATAGCTACTATTCGTACGGTATTAAGCCTCACGATGTCTCGTGCATGGCCTATTCACCAGCTTGATGTGAAGAATGCCTTTCTTCACAGTCACTTATCGGAGACAGTTTACATGCATCAGCCGCCTGGGTTCGCTGATTCTGCTCACCCCGATTATGTTTGTCATTTGTAGCGTTCTTTGTATGGGCTTAAGCAAGCCCCCCAAGCATGGTTTCAACGTTTTGCAGGATTCATCACACGCATTGGTTTTCAGCATAGTAAAACTAATGCCTCTTTGTTCGTGTTTCATCGTGGTCCTGATACAGCTTATTTATTGCTATATGTGGATGATATTATCTTGACTGCTTCCTCCAATGCGTTTTTACAACGTGTTATTACTGCTCTTCATAGCGAGTTTGCGATGACAGATCTTGGTTCTCTCAACTATTTTCTTGGTATTTCTGCATCCCGGGATGCCTCTGGTATGTTTTTATCGCAATCCAAGTTTGCTGAGGAAATCCTTGAGAGAGCTCATATGCAGAATTGTAATCCCTGTCGCACCCCTGTTGATACAGAGTCCAAGCTTGGACCAGAGGGGGTTCCTTTTGCTGATCCTACATTATATCGGAGTTTAGCGGGTGCACTTCAGTATCTTACATTCACACGCCCAGATATTTCATATGCAGTTCAGCAGGTGTGCCTTTATATGCACGATCCTCGTGACCCACACTTTATTGCTTTGAAGCGTATCTTACGCTATGTTCGTGGTACACTTGATCATGGTCTTCAACTACATGTTTCTTCTACTGCTCAGCTTGTTGCCTATACCGATGCTGATTGGGCGGGTTGTCCAGTCACACGCCGGTCTACGTCAGGGTACTGTGTTTTCCTTGGTGATAACCTGTTATCTTGGTCAGCTAAACGTCAAGCGACGTTGTCCCGCTCCAGTGCTGAGGCTGAATATCGTGGTGTTGCAAATATCGCCGCAGAGACAGTATGGCTTCGAAATTTACTACGTGAATTGCAGGCCCCTTTGTCCACTGCTACAATTGTGTATTGTGATAATGTGAGTGCTGTGTATTTATCCAGTAACCCTGTCCAACATCAACGTACGAAACACATCGAGATCGACATTCATTTCGTTCGAGATTATGTTGCATCAGGGCAAGTTCGTGTGTTTCATGTTCCGTCTCGTTTTCACTATGCTGACATTTTTACTAAAGGACTTCCTGCTGCGTTGTTTCTTGATTTCAGGTCCAGTTTGAATGTTCGAAGACCTCCCCTTCCAACTGCGGGGGTGTATTAGCAGAGCTTATTATTAGCCCATTATGTTCCATTATTTATCCAGCCCATTAGGGTTTAGCATGGCTTGGTCCTTTTGTATCTTTATATACCGATTGTTATGTTGAATGCAAATCAAGGGGTATTAACCTAATTCTATCAAAGTGAAGTTAATGAAACAAAATATAGCTAAACTATCTTAAAGACCCGTCTAACGTCGGGTTTATCTTAATGAGTAATTTTCATAAGAAATAATAAATGGCCAATATTAAAAAATTAAACATATTTTTGTAATAGGTGAAAACAATAATATAAATAACATGAAGTATTCGATAATCATAGCTTTTAAACATTTAAAAAAAATATTGCAGCCGTTCACTTGGCAAAATTCAGTTTGAAAAGAAAATGCATACATTCAATGTCAAACACTCGAATTAGTCCATGTTCTTTTTGTGAACCTCGAAGACAAACTAAAAAAATTTGATAAAAGAATATAAAACTTGGTATATTATCCTAAAAACCTTTATAAGTAAAATTGTACATTGATGATGAGATACTACTAATCCCCCACGCATACACGAAACACTTAAAACTAAAAGATACTACTAATCCCTTGTGCATACTATGAAACACTTGATAAACTTTCTCCTCTTACGTCATTTTCTTTCTTTATTTCATTCTACTTTTAGAGAATTGCATACATTGTTTCATTCACAATCATAAAAAGCTATCAAACCCTCACTTTGTATGGGTTCTTAATATTTACTGTTATTACAAATGATTGTATCATGATCATTATTTCAGTACTATTTACTCTAATTATACATGCCGCTAAGTGTAACAATGTTTAGGACCATCACTGGACATCCATAACTCTCATACATGTGTTATTGTGTTTTTATAAGCAAATCAAATATTCGTTAATCAAACACAAATTTTCCAGGGAGAATCATGAAGGACATTCTACTAAAGTGTCCATAAATCGACTGGTGCTTTTTCTGTTATCCTTTCAAGGACACATCAATGATCTCAGTCTTGACACTTATATTACTGAGATACGCTCACTAACGGATTGTAGATAATATGCAGTAACACGTACAAAGGAAATCATTTTTATATTCTTTTTCTTGTAGATGGAGTTGACATGCAGTTTACATGAAACCTGAAACATAAAAAAATATCCTGTATAGGAACTTTATTACAACATAATTTGACTAATCTACCTATGCGATAAATAAACTTAACATTCATATAAAACCGAAATCGTTGAGTAATTAGTTTGTACCTATTAAATTCGTGTTTTATCTTTAATTCGTGTTAAATAGATAAGGGATAAAATAGTTGAAAGTTGCCAAAGAGTATCCCACTCAGAAAACCTCCTATATTACTTAAATTTAAAGAATTACATTATTTGTGTAACCAAACTGTTATCGCAACATCGTTAACACATGCACTTAATAATAAGACTCCCCTACACGTGGTATGCCTAAAAATGAATCTGACTAGATCAACCCCAGCCCGATTAATACCCTTACCTCTATACACCTTGAACCCTTTTTAAGGTACTACAAAGGCTTCACAAAGCAAGTTAAGAATCACATACCAGATAACCTACAGAGAGAACTTAGAAAGCATTAACTTGCCAATATTTTTTTCCACTTAGTCATTTCGATGAAGAGTTGGTCCAAACAAAAGAGACAATCAATAATGTACCATTTCTATTCTATCTCATGAGTTTATTTATATCGTCTAATTACTATATTCATAATATCGTGGCATTTTCACCTGCAACACAATTAGCTGTATGGCTTAACAAATTTCTAAATAGCTTGGGAGTAACTAAAAATCGTATCAGTCGAGTGATGATAAACTCTGCTATAGCTTATACAAAGGATCCCAAATTCCATTGTAAAACAAAGCACATAGATATCAAGTACAATTTCGTGAAAGACATGGTTGCAAGAAAGGAAATAGATATAAAGTACATATCTACACACGACATGGTAGCAGATCCGATGACAAAACCGATACCTAGAAATGTGTTTTTAAAACATGTCAAGTCTATGGGGCTACGTAGATATTAAAAATGTATTGTTTATTATTGTAAAATTTGACAAATATAGTTTACTTTTAGTTAATATCCTAAACAATAAGTTTGTTATATCGTATATACACATTGGTGTTGTGTTTTTATAAAAAGTATGTTAGACAGAAAAATAAGATCAGCCTCCTCACATAGGTGATCAATTTAACTGTTTTACTAATATGTGGAGTAGTAGCACAAGATAAGCTCACATGTTTGAATAATGTGAGTGCTGAAGTTAAATTAATTGATGCTATGATCTTGAAATTTAGAACAGTTGGTGCAAGATCAGATTTAAGATTCATCTTATCTGTCTTAAATGTCCAGATGTGAGCTCTTCTAATACGAATGACAATTCAATAATTGTCACTACCAACTTATTTAATCACCTCTATCATGATAAAGAGTAACTTATAAGCTTACTAACATCAAAATGGTCTAAACAAACTGGTATGATAATTTCTTACTTTGCAAGAGGCGAGTCTTTATTTATTCATATGATTCACTTTACTTTGGTAATAGCTGAACTGGTATACTTACATTATACAAAAGAAGAAAAAATAAAAGGAATTCATGCCTTGGTTACGGTTTCTCCTATGCCTTTAAACTCAAACTCATCAAGGATTCCTGTGTTTTTAGCCATTTTTGTCTAAGTAAGTCTTTGTCCAAGCAGCTGCAGCAATCCAAAATAGCCATAAGGTAAAACAAAATAGCAAGTTCAAAACATGATCATAAAAGATATTCTATAATTAGTATTTAAAGAAAAGAAAACTAATTTTGGGTCGGGTTAACCCGATATCATCATTTATTTAACCTCAACCAACAAGATATAATATCGCGTTCGGGTAAAGGGCTTTTTACCCGATTTGACCCAACCCGATATGAATAATTGAAGAATATAAAATAGTGAATCAAAAGAGTTTAGGATAGAACCGGGAAGATGGATACACGGAATCACGGTTTGTCAAAAGTCATCAAGAATGGCTCTTTGAAAGTTCAAATCCCTGCACATGATAAGAAAGAAAACAACAAACACATACTAGGGTCTCCCCCTACACTTATTATAAAAATGGAATAAAAAATAAATAGATACTGCGGGTTGCCTCTCGAGAAGCACTTGTTTTTGTTAACCGAGTCGTGAGCCTGACTCGACCTTGATTAGCATAGGAAGAAGCTTGAAACATATCCACCGGGATCAAATACATGGTTTTCATCCATCAAGTAGCACAAGCTTAAGGCGAACAAGGCAAGCCAAAGAATAGTTGGCAAGGTTCCCTTAAGCAAAGATTGAGCATGGTGGTAGACAGTGTGATGAGGTGCAAGCATATCTCCATAAGTACCAAAAATCTTTCCTTTTATTTCATCAGATGGATACTGTGATGGTTTAAAAATTGTAATACTGGGATCGAACACCTTTTCCTTTAGGGGAAAATAACACTCAGGCTCAGTAGAATTTGAAGAGGATCCGCTCATAAATCTCACAATCTCATCCTCAGAAGGTGGATACAGAGGTGTCAAAACATAAGTACTGCGGATATCGGTGTCTTCCGGTTTCTTCTCCTTTAAAACGGGTTTCTTCATATCCAAAGGAGGATAAAGAGCATCATCAATGTCCAAAGGAGGAGAATCACTCTCATTTGGGAAGTAAGTGTTGAGAAAAGTAGCAAAATCTTCCTCAAATGAGTAGTCATCCAAAGTAGGATCAAGCATTATTGGTGGAGGATATTCATCAAAAGTAGGTGCAAGGTCATCATGTGAAGAATCACTCGAAAGAGTATCGACATCATCAAAGTCATCATAAGTTGGCATGTCTTTATACTCAGAAGAAAAGTCATCAGAATCATCCATATCAGAACTAGAATCATCATCGTAGTAATCATAGATTGGTGGAGGATCTAAATTGGAGAGAGAATCATCCACATAATCTTGGAAAAGTGGATTATCATAGCAAGAATCAAAAAGAGGATTGTTGTAGACGACAAAATCATCAAGCACATTAATCATATTCGCTGATTCTCTTCCATTGGATTTGATTGTGATCTTCCCCATTTTAAAAACTTGTGCAATATTCCTGACCCTTAAGATTAGCTCACCTTCGGCAATATCGACTAATGATTTTCCGGTTCTCAAGAATGGCTGACCAAGTATTAACGGAATACGAGGGTCCATTTCATAATCAACAACAACAAAGTAGACCGGAAAAGTGAAGGTACCAACTTTAATGAACACATCTTCGGCAATACCAACGGGGTAAGCGAGAGTGCGATTTGCTAGCTCAAGAGTCATCTTTGTTGGTGTAAGATCGGGTAATGATAGTGTTTTCCAAACACTTAAAGGCATCAGATTAATACTTGCCCCGAGATCAGCTAAGGCAGTAAATTCTTCGGTTTTGTTGAAAATGCAAGGCAATACAAAACAACCAGGATCTCCAAGTTTTTCCGAAAGTTCTTTAAGGAGGACAGCAGAACAATTCTCATTCAATCGTATGTTGACAAACTCAGCCATCTTTTCCTTCTTATTAAGCAATTCCTTGAATGCTTTCACAAATTTCGGCATTTGGACAAGTGCTTCAACGAGGATAATGTTGAAATTCATTTGAGAGATCATCTTCATAAAAGAAGTGACTTGAGCATCCTCTTTAGTAAGCAATTTGCTCTTGTCTAACCGAGAAGGATAAGGTATGTTGGGTTTAGTTGGTGTAGGTGTAGCTGGTAAAGGTTGAGATGTTGAAGGTTTAAAGGTGAAAGGTAGGGTTGGTGAAGGGTATTTCTTGGGAACTTCTTCAGTAAGAGGTAGAGATGGTAATGGAGAACTAATACTAGGCGTGGGAGTAGGAGGGATAAATGGTGGTGGAAGAGGTGTAGATGGAGTAACTGGGGAAGGGATATATGGTCCTACAAGAGTTGCTCCACTGCGTGTAGTAATAGCACTCACATTCTCTCTTGGGTTGGTGACGGTATTAGAAGGAAGAGAGTCCGAAGTAGAGGGTTGAGTAGTTGGTAAGAAACTAGCCAGCATATTCTTCAAATCATTTGTTTGATTGCTAAAAGAGGTTTGTATATCATGTCGAAGCTCGGATCTAATATCATTACCTTGCTTAATGATATCTCCTTTCAAGTTGATGATTTGGCTTTGCAGATTCTTAACTAGCTCTCCTTAGGTCCTTATGAAAGCTTCAACATCATGATTAATGGGTGGTGCTTGATGAGCGGGCGGGTGATAAGGATTAGAAGCTCGAGTTGGGTTTGGGTTGCTTCTATTGTAGTTGTCGGGGTTGTGGTTTTGAGTAAAAAAACCGGGTGAAAGAAAGTTGTTAGAACGGTAAATTAGTAAGTTGCAATCACATTGAGGTCGGGCTTGGTAGTTGTCCGTTGAATAGTTACCATGAGCCGCATACACGTTTTCCGAATTGTCATGAGTAGAAGGACAATCAGTGTATGAATGAGGACCCCCACAAATCTCACAAGAAGTTGCTACAGCTTTGACTTGTTGTTGTTGATTTGTAGCCAAGAGTTGCATATTTTTGCTCATTTCGACCATTGCGCGGGTCAATTCGGTGATATCAGGGTTTGAAGAAGTAGAAGACACATTGAATCTCGGGTTATTCCTTAAAGATGCGGATGAATCCCAATTTTTGTGATGAGTAGTCATGTTTTCTATAAGCTCTCTACACTCCTCGGGTCTTCTTTTCATAAATGTGCCACCAGCGGCTGCATTAATCGTATCACGATCACGAAAAGTTAAACCATTGTAGAAAGTATCAATCAAAGTAACGGGGAGCATGTTGTGGTTTGGGCATCGATCGATCAAAACATTATATCGTTCCCAAGCATCAAAAAGTGATTCATCAGGTTCCTGTATAAATCCACTAATTTGATTCCGAAGGCTCGTGGCCATGGATGGTGGAAAGTAGCGCGACAAAAAGCGTTGAGTCATCTCATCCCAAGTATGAATTGAATTCTTCGGAAGACGCTCAAACCATTTTTCGGCATGGTAGGATAAGGTGTGTGGAAATAGGTGAAGGAGAAGAAAATCCATAGTAACATCGGGCAACTTCATGCTTTGAGTAAGGTAATGAATTTGTCGAGGTGTTTGTTGGCATCATCATCCGACAATCCGCGAAATGGACAAGTGTTTTGAACTTGTTGGATCATGGGATGCTTCAACAAAAAATCTGGAGCTGTGATTTGCATCGGAGCAATCGGTCCTCCTCGTTTGTCCATCGTAGGTTGACACAGCTCCTCCATCGTTCGAAGGTCGGGTGGGGGAACATTGTTGTTGTTATTCATGTTAGGGTGGGGTAGATTATTGTTGTTGTGCACACCAGCCATAACTAAATCTTCACGAGTCTCGGGCTCAGAATAAGATGAAGATCTAGTACGCATACACATGCAAAAGCAAAAGAAAAAGATACCAAAGAAATAGAGAATATATATGTACATGCAAAAATAAAAATAAAATCTTTTTGGATTCTTGAAATTTTTTTAATTTTATGGATTTTTGAAAAATTTTGAGCAAGAAAAATAATGTTCACGAGTGAACGGATCCCAAATATCAACGCGTCTCTCACAGAAACCGTTAATCTTCACGAAAAGAGCCGGCAGCGGCGCCATTTAATACACGATTTTTTTGCCTAGTATAAAAATTAAGTTCGTTGAATTATGTCTAATCGAATTGATTACTGGTTATTAGTGTGACTCAGTCGTCTTTTGGTGGAAAACAAGATTTTTGTCGTTTTTGTAAAATAAAATGCAAGACTTTAAAGTAAATGACGGTATTAAAAGCTAAAACTAATTAAAAAGTAATTGTGCAAAATATAAAACTTTAAAAGTAAATTTATTAATTACGAGAAATTAAAACTTGACGAAAAGTAAATTTGACAATTTAATAAAAATGCAAACTTAAAACTAAAAGTAAGGCAAAATAATAAAACAAAACCCAATCCGTCGGAATAGGATCGGAATCCTATCGGAATATAGACGTCGGAATACAAACGTAATAACAATAAAAGTATCGGAATACATAAACGGAAGACTGTCGGAATGTAAAAATGAAAGTATCGGAATACTTAAAACCAAGTCCTATCGGAATATTAAATCCACTACTGTCGGAATACTTGATCGGAAAGACTATCGGAATGTGGATGTTGAAATTTTGGCAGCACTTCGTCGCAATAAAGCCTTAAGACCCGTCGCAATGTGCGGTCGCACATTTAATACACGATTTTTTGCCTTGTATAAAAATTAAGTTCGTTGAATTATGTCTAATCGAATTGATTACTGGTTATTAGTGTGACTCAATCGTCTTTTGGTGGAAAACAAGTTTTTTGTCGTTGTTGTAAAATAAAATGCAAGACTGATATGAGCAAAAACTCATATCAATTTATTAACAAATAACCCTAAAACATGAAGCAAAATACCAATTTATCTTGTAAAAACAGTATTATGTGGTATGCTTGAGTTTGTGTACACTTTATGCATTTTCAAGCAAACAAGGAATAATCAAGCTTAATTTGATGAAAAATACAAAGAAGGATAAAAAATGACAAGACTTTGAAAGTGCAAGGACCTATCTTGACAATCTGCCAAAGTTGAAGGACCAAAGTGTAAATATGTAAAAGTCAAGATCATAGTCAAATTTGGTCAACTCTCAAGTCAACTCAGTCAAAGGACTTATTTTTTTCAAGAATGAAGTTTGAAGGACCAATTTTGCCAAAGAAATGAAGTTACAAGCTCAAAAATACAATCTGCCAAAGTCAAGGGATCAATTCTGCCATTTTAGGAAAGTTAATACAAGTGTGATCCGTGTTTTAAGCTAAGGACCAATAAGAAGCTAGGAAGAGGAAACACTGGATTGCCACATCATAGCATTTAATATCCACTAGCGTCGCCCTTCATAAATGAACAAATCACAACAGTGCAATCCGTGTGCACCCTTTTCAACCAATGAAGGCTTGACACGTGGCATCTTCAAACTAACAAAATTTCCAGGATCGGGTTAGAGCTAGAGTGGATTCCAAGGGAAGTGCTTAACATGAAACTTGCTCAAAATCACAAGACGAGTCCATTGGTCATAACCAATTAACCTGAAATTAACTCCACAAAGAATCCCCAATTTGAGTTCATACCTGCAAAATCAATTAAGCAGAATTATGACACGTGGAAGTCTGGGATTGGCTCCAACACGTCACCAACCCCAACTACTCCTCCTCTGAAGTCTATAAATAGCATGATTAGTCCTCATTTCTAGTAGTAGTTGTAAAGTGTGAAAACACACACACACTTTCTTTTCCTTTCACCATTTCTAGATTTTAGCTTAACAACTCAAGAGTTTGACACACTCTTGAGTTAGTTAGTTAGTTTGTAACCACTTAATAGCTTTGTAACCAGTTTTCCATTAATAAAATTCAAATTCTTACTTTCCCGCCAAATCTCCTTACCTTCTTTACTGTTCATCTCCTACTAGCATTGTTACTCTTGTTGCTGCTTTGAGTTTGTTATGATCATACCTTGATCATAACTTAATTTGTCTGAAGATTGTAGCTGTTTGTTGATTTCAGTCCAAGTTCATAGCAGATTTAAAGAATTAAAGCCATTATGATGATTCCTGTTGATTTGTAGCTGTTTGATTGATTGTAGATAGTTGAATCTAGTGCTAAGGTGGTGGTTAGCACTAGACTAGAGAGTTCAGCACTCCTCTACTGCTCAAAGGTTACTACAATAGGTGCAAACGCCTCTTGTTTTGGTTCCACTCAATTGTCAAAATGCATTCTTCATTCCTAGCTAAAATCTTTGTTGACTGCATGATAAAACTTGTTTAGTCTTATCTTGATTTAGTTCTAGTCATTTTATAGCTTAAGTGTTGCTTTATCTGCTTACTGATTAGATAAGTATCTTAGCTTTTAGCTTAATTAAGTCATATTAGTTTTGTTATACTATTTGAGTTCTAGTAGCTTTCAGTACTTGCAGTTAGCTTTCATACATCTCATTTTGGTCACTAAACTTAGTTTGATAAAGTTTTTCATTCAGTTTAAACTAGTACTAAAAAAGTCTTCACAAAATTCCAAAAAGATCAGTTAAAGAAGTGTTTGGCATTAGCTTGTGTAGAATTTTCAAGTGTTGATTTTTGGCAAACTAATGTTCATTTCCAGTTAATAAGTCATTACAAAAGGTTTGAAGTCATTTTCAAGTCAATTGTTAAGTCAAAGAGGCAAATGGCATTGTAAAAGGTTTGGGTCATTTTCAGTCAGTTTTGTTCATAAAAAGTTGTCACTTTCATTTGCTTGACATTTACTTGTTTCTTAATGAAATTACACCAAACCAGTTCTCAAATCTAGGTTATAATATGAAGTTTCAGATTCCATAAGCATTTTGTACAGTTTTCAGTAAACAAGTGGGAATAAGCAAAAATCTAAACTGATAAGCAAATGCATGTTTCTGTAAAGTTCAAACTGCTTTTTCATATCTCTCAATCCTATTCATAAACTAGTCAATTTTCTTTTACAAATTCACTTGGTTAGTGCTTGTGGTTGATTTTTGAGATTTTGAGCTTTTTGAAAAAAAGCTTGGTCAACGCTGGTCAACATAAGCCAAATTTCAGCTTATTTCAAATTCCGAGCTTATTACTGAATGATTTTTAACAAGACTTGATTTCCCGTTCATATTTTGAGTTCATTAATCAGTTTTATTACAAAAATCCAGTTGTGCATGTCTAGATTTCTTTAGAGCTTATTTTGTGCTTATTGGAAAGTGCTTATCAGAGATTTAGCCATTGTTAGCTTATTTCCTTTTACAGGTCTAGCTTATTCTTGATTTTAAGCATTTTGCAAGTGGTTTGAACAACTTTGGTTGAGAAATAAGCTCAAACGAGCTTATTTGTATTTGGAACCCGTTTTTGCTTAATATTTTCCAAAAATTGCATCTCAGTCCTTCTTGTATTAAACTTCTTTAAAACTTGGCTAAACTTGAAACTTTTTAGGGTTTTCATTAAACAGATCCTTTAAGTTTTAAATTTGTTAAAATTCAGTTAGTTAGTTTTGAATTTGTTTAGAAATTGGTTAGTAGTTTACATAGTCTTCACTTTTAATCCTCATAGTTAACTGTTTTGACATTTTCAGTACTTGTACTTGTTAGTTTTACAATTTGAGCATTTATTTTTCATAGAATTTTCATTTTAGTCCTCTTAGTTGTAAAATTTACATTTTGAATTTTACTTGAATAAAAACTTGGTATTTGCACGATGTTTTACATATAAGTAGACTATATTTTTTAGTTTTGCAAGGCATTGTTTGAATTAGCAAATAGAATATCCAAAAAATATTAACAGCCAAAAACAGTTAAAACCCAATATTGTTAGGACTTTCAATTAGACAAGAACTGAGAAAAACGAACTTCATTATACACAATTCCAATTGGCACCGCTGCCGGTTCTTTGACTTTACGAGAGACTATCGATTGACGGTTTTCATTGGCTTTTGGGATCCGTTCACCTTGTGAACGTTATTTTTACGTATCATAAATCAAAAACAAATAAAAAAATCAAAAATATAAAAATATATAAAAACTAAAAAATTAACAAAACAATTCTTTTCCTAAAGAATTGACCAAACAAATTAAAAAATCCAAAAAGTAATCTTTTTCCTAAGAGATTGCACCCAAAAATATATATTATTGGATTCTCTCGGTTTTTATGTACATATAGTATTTTCTCTTAAAAACTCATAAATACAAAAATATTTCCCATATATTATTATAAGTAAATACGTATACGTATAAGAACAACCAATCTACATATTCTCCATAAGTATTGCCAAGGCAATACACCGTGTTGAGGGGCGTTCCGGTCCTTGACACGTGTATCGATCAAACAAAATAAAGCAAGAATAGATAAATACTCTCAATAAGCAACAATTCGAAGAATACGAACATTTAAGTGAATAGAAAGGCGATGTGCTATAAAATGCCATCTAAGGCTCAATAGGTACTTAAGTGCTTCGCGCACCCCTAACCCCCCGTTCACTTGTGAGTATTCTAAGAAGGAAGGCTCCATTGGGGGTCTTGCACCCAAGTAGTACATACATATATATTATTTTCTTGTGGATATTTCATATTGAAACTCGAAGAGGATAATCCTTTTCTCTTCAAAGTCACACGAGAGCTTCTCTCTCATTCCTCGTATTGAGTTGCATGCTCACTCGCGAGCGTGCACAAATACCGATTGGTGTACAATCTCTTCCTCCGAAAAGGAAGAAAAAGAGAAAGAGTAAGACCACCACCGTCCATCAAGCCGATCACGAGAATCGTGCTTTGATTCATCCACAACAAGAAGCCATGGCTGTCGATAATCGTTCTTTGATGGAACGTTTGCAAACCAATGTTCATGGATATGCTAGTGCTATTAGGATTCCCGACATTCCCGCAAATACATTTGAGCTAAAAACGGCTATGATTACTATGGTTTCACAAACACCTTTCTATGGTAACAAGAATGATGATCCTCATGATCACCTTAAGAGATTCCTTTCTCTTTGCAATACCATTAAGCACAATGGAGTTCCACATGATGCTATTAAGTTGATGTTAGTGCGATTTTCACTTGAGGGACAAGCTAAGCATTGGTTACACACCCAACCACCCGATAGTATCACCACATGGGATGGTTTCACCACTAAGTTTTTGAACAAGTTCTTTCCTCCATCTAAGACCATGGCCTTGAGGAACTTAATTATAGGCTTTCAACAAAAACCTAGTCAATCCTTTAGTGATGCTTGGGAAGAGTATAGAGAGTTATTGAGGCGATGCCCTAACCATGGATTGGATGATGTTTACCAAATCAATACTTTCTATACCGGCCTTAAATCTCACCACCAAGATTCACTCAATGCTTCCGCGGGAGGGAATATTCTTCTTAAATCCATGCAAGAGGCCGTGGACATCATTGAGACTAAAGCAATGGTTCAAACAAACTCTCAATTTGAAGAAAGAGTTCATGTTATCCAAAACACTTCTCAAACACCTTGTGATAACCAATTCCTTAAATATCACCAAGAGATCATTCAACATGTTAAACAAGGTCAACAAGAAATGACTCAAGAGATAGTTCAAGCCCTTAAGACCTTTTCATTGAACAATTCTACAAATAATGTGAATGCCATTACTCTTTCTTGTGTAACTTGTGGAGGTCCCCATTCTTATGAACAATGTGATAAGGTGCAAGTTTATCAAGGGGAATGCTATGATTACCAAGACGAACATCGTGAACACTTCAAGCCAAATATCAATCCAAATAACCTTTCTTACAAGTCCCAAAAGTACCTTACTCCACCGGGATTTCCACCCCAACCACCCACCCAAATTCAACAAAATCATCCTCAAATTTTACCAAGGAATCAAGGGCAAAGACCACCTTACCAAGGGAATAACTATAAGGCATCCAATCAATTTCAACCTCAAGGAAATAACTTTTATCCACCAAATCAAGGATTTAATGCTCACCCTCCACCTTTCCAACCTCAAGTTCTTCAAGGAAATGTGTCACAAGATTATAACACAATAGATTTCTTTCACAAAATGAATCAAGAGAATGAAAGGAGGTTCCAAGCTATTGAGAAGAAAATGAATGACCAAATGAAACGTATATCGGATGAACAAACCAATAGGCTTTTAATGGCATTAAATCAAAGACCACAAGGGGCTTTACCTTCCAACACACAAACAAATCCAAGGGCAAATGTCAATGTTATTACAACAAGGAGTGGAAAAACAACAAAGGATCCTTCACCTCCTAAACCTCCTATTGTTCCATCCACTTGTGCTCCTACTTGTGACAAGCCTTCTACCTCTACTTCACCTCCTCAAAATGCTCCCATACACTCAAACACACCTTCTCAACCCATTCATACTTCTCCTCTACCTTCCACACCTCCCAATGAAGAAGCCAACAAAGACAAATCTTTCACTACAACACCTATTCCACCTACACCAAAACCTACTCTTCCATATCCTTTAAGGTTGAAAAAGGACAAGTTAAAGAACAAGGATGACATCCAAGTCTCCAATTTCTTAAGGATGTTCAAGCAACTCAACATCAATATATCCTTTGCGGAAGCTCTTGCTTATATGCCAAAGTTTGCTAAGATGTTCAAGGATTTACTCACAAACAAAGAAAAATTGGTTGATTTGCCCAACACATCCCTTAATGAAAATTGTTCCGCCGTGCTACTTAAAACCTTACCAACAAAAATTGGAGATCCGGGGCGCTTCTTGATACCTTGTAATTTTCCCGGTGTTGAAAATTGCATGGCTTTAGTGGATCTAGGGGCAAGCATTAACCTCACGCCTTTATCGGTTTGGAAAAAACTCTCTCTCCCCGAGCTCACTCCCACTAGGATGACTCTTGAATTAGCCAACCGAACCATAGCTTACCCCGTAGGTATAGCGGAGGATGTGTTTGTAGGTGTGGATAAGTTTACGTTTCCGGCCGACTTTGTAGTGGTTGATTATGACATAGATCCTAGAGTGCCTTTGATTGTTGGTAGACCGTTTTTGAGAACGGGTCATACTTTGATAGATGTGGCGGAAGGAGAACTAATTATAAGAGTAGAAGATGAGAGAGTGGTGTTTAAGTTAGGGAAAGTTTGTGATAGGAAAGAGGCTAAAGAGTCTAGACCTTGTGAGACTATTAACATTTTTGATGTGCTAGATGAGGTGTGTGATGAACACTTTCATGATGCTTGCAAGAGTACTAGTGACGAGATGCCCCATGTTGAAATCGTGGCTTCAATTGCTCCCTCTTTAACACCTTTTGGAGAGAGTGATTTCCTCTTGGAGGAATTTGAGTCAAACTTTCTTGGTGATGATGATTCTCCCATTAATTGGAAGAAGATATTCTTACAATCCAAAAGTTGCTCAATGAGGACCCTATTCCTTCTCCTATTCCACAAGAAGTAACCATTGAGGAACCTTCCATAGTAAAACCTTCCATAGAGAGTCCACCTCCAATTGAACTTAAGGACCTTCCATCCCACTTAGAGTATGCTTTCTTAGAGGGCAATGACCAACTTCCTGTGATAATTGCTAAAGAGTTGAAAGAGGATGAGAAGGAGCAACTTATTGAAGTCCTTAAGAAACACAAGAAAGCCTTAGCATGGAAAATATCCGACATAAGGGGAATTGATCCACATTTTTGTACCCACAAAATCCTTATGGAGGATGACTACAAACCCGCCATTCAAAGTCAAAGGAGAGTTAACCCAAAAATCCATGAGGTTATTAAGAAGGAAATGATTAAACTCTTAGATGCGGGTATGATTTACCCCATTTCCGACTCTCCATGGGTTAGCCCGGTTCATTGTGTTCCAAAGAAGGGTGGAATCACCGTGGTGCCTAATGAGAACAATGAGCTTATTCTTATGAGACTTATCACCGGTTGGAGAGTTTGTATTGATTATAGAAAACTCAAAGAGGCGACTAGGAAAGACCATTTCGCATTACCTTTTATGGATCAAATGCTTGAACGCTTAGCGAGAAATGAGTACTATTGTTTTCTTGATGGCTTTTCGGGTTATTTCCAAATACCCATTGACCCTAAGGATCAAGAAAAGACCACATTCACTTGTCCCTACGGTACATTTGCTTACAAGAGGATGCCTTTTGGCTTATGTAATGCACCAGGGACGTTTCAAAGGTGCATGATGGCGATTTTCCATGACATGATAGAGCAAACTATGGAGGTTTTTATGGATGATTTTTCCGTCTTTGGAAATTCATTTACCTCATGTCTCACCAATCTTGAGAGAATGCTTAAGCGTTGTGAGGAAACACGTTTAGTGCTTAATTGGGAGAAATGTCACTTTATGGTGAAAGAGGGGATTGTTTTAGGACACAAAATATCCAACAAGGGATTAGAAGTGGATCGAGCTAAAATTGATGTGATTGCTAAGCTTCCCCCACCCACCTCGGTTAAAGGTGTGAGGAGTTTCTTAGGTCATGCGAGATTTTATAGGCGCTTTATACAAGTTTTTTCTAAGATAGCTAGACCGATGACTCACCTCTTGGAAAAAGAGGCTCCTTTCATTTTTAACCAAGATTGTTTGGACTCTTTTGAGACTCTTAAGGAGAAATTGACTAAGGCTCCCGTTTTGGTTTCTCCAAATTGGGAATTACCTTTTGAGCTTATGTGTGACGCTAGTGATTATGCGATGGGGGCCGTCTTAGGACAAAGAGTTAATAAGCATTTTCAACCTATACACTATGAGAGTAAAACCATGATCGGTGCACAACTTCATTACACTACCACGGAAAAAGAGTTGCTTGCTATAGTATATGCTTTTGAGAAGTTTAGACCATACCTTGTGCTTTCCAAAACCATAGTGTATACGGATCATTCCGCTCTCAAGTATCTTATGACAAAACAAGATGCTAAGCCTAGGCTTTTGAGATGGGTTTTGTTGCATCAAGAGTTTAAGATAGAAATTCCTGATAAGAAAGGGGCCGAGAATTTAGCGGCGGATCACTTGAGTAGACTTGAGCATCCTTTTCAAGGAGATTTGCCACATCAAGAAATCAATGAATCCTTTACATTAGAGGAGCTCATGTCTATCTCTTCCCAAGAGGATGCCACTCCTTGGTTTGCGGATATCGCAAACTATCTTGTGGCTAATGTACTTATTGAGGGTCTTACTTATCAACAAAAGAAGAAATTTCTTAAGGAAGTTAAGTACTACTTTTGGGATGATCCTTATCTTTTTAGGCAATGTGCGGACTAAATCATTAGACGGTGTGTAGATGGGCCCGAGGCATTTAAGATCTTAGAAGCATGTCATAAAGGACCTACGGGTGGACATTTTGGGCCCAACTATACCGCCAAGAAAGTCTTTGATTCGGGTTACTATTGGCCTTCCATTTACAAAGATGCCCATGAAATGGTGAAATTTTGTGATGTGTGTCAAAGACAAGGAAAAATTACGCAACGTGATGAGATGCCATAAAATTTTATCCAAGAGTGTGAGATATTTGATGTGTGGGGCATTGATTTCATGGGACCTTTTCCATCCTCTAAGGGAAACAAGTATATACTTGTGGCGGTGGATTATGTGTCAAAATGGGTGGAGGCTAAATCCTTACCTACCAATGATGCTAGAGTTGTTGTGAAGTTTTTGAAACAATTGTTTGCTAGATTTGGTGTACCTCGGGCCATCATAAGTGATCGTGGTGCGCACTTTTGTAATGATCAATTCACGAGAGTTATGAAGAAATATGGAGTTAATCATAGACTTTCTACCGCGTATCACCCTCAAACAAATGGTCAAACCGAGGTCACAAATCGTGGTTTAAATAGAATTTTAGAGAGAACGGTGGGAGAGCATCGAGCTTCTTGGTCGGATAAGCTTGATGATGCTCTGTGGGCGTTTAGGACGGCTTTTAAAACACCAATTGGTTGTACTCCTTATAGGCTTGTCTATGGAAAAGCGTACCACCTCCCATTTGAGTTAGAACACAAGGCATCTTGGGCTCTCAAGTGGGCTAACTTTGATTTAAACCAAGCCGGTTCACATAGGAAAGATCAACTCAATGAGATGGATGAATTGAGAGCCAATGCCTATGAAAATTCTTTGCTTTACAAGGAAAAGACTAAGAAATTGCATGATGCTAAGATCAAGAATCGTGAGTTCAAAGTTGGAGAGCCTGTTCTCCTCTTTAACTCAAGGTTGAAACTTTTTGCGAGTAAGCTTAAGTCGAGATGGTCCGGTCCATTCACTATTGCTCAAGTGTCTCCATATGGAACTATTGAGTTGTCACAACCCGATGGTCCAAATTTTAAAGTGAATGGTCACCGTGTTAAGCATTACTTTGGGGAGGACATTTCCGTTGAAATGGTCCAAGAGATCCCCATTTTCCCCACGAATTGATTCATTGAGGGACGAGTCGAGCTAGAGACTCATTAACTCAAGCATCGTATAACTAGGTTTAGAGTGTTGTAGGTTAGAAATAAGGGATAGACATGGAGATAAGTGTAGGGGAGACCTTCTTTTGTCTTCATGATTGTTTGTAGGGTTCTCATTTCATGCTTTGGAGCTTATGGAGAAGGCCCTTGTATCCGGTTCACTTCGTTACTATTGTGATATTTCATTGACACCTTGTGCTTAAAATTGATTTCACTAATAGTTGTCCTTTCCTTAACTTGGGTTAAGCAAAGTCTATTCATTGTCATAAGTGTAGGGGAAGTTTTTATACTTCCATGCTCTTAAACATTGAGTACCATGTTTAGCTTAAGTGTAGGGGGGTCTTCTATCGAAGTGACCTTACCTAGAACTTGTCATTGTCTTTCATGATAACATGAAAAATTGGATTTTCAAACATTCTTCAAATTTTTGATCTACTTTGGCCACCAAAAATATGCATTCATAATTTTTGCATCAATCATTTTGCATAACACATTTGCATTGTATATATTCTCCTTTTATTTTTTCATCAAAAAGTTGGAAAAAGAAAGAAAATATAATAAAAACATGGTTTAACAAGTTTAGATCTTCTTTGACATATTAGGCCCGCCATGGATATTTTGACTCAACCCGAGTTTGCTTATTTAAGCTTACTCTAGCTAGTATCCTTAACCATGTAGTCCTTCATTGGTCTATTAGGCTAAGCATCCACCAATCCCATTATTTGAGATTTTAAATTTGTGGAGAATGGGAAATGATAGAGTTGAAGCAAGTATAAAAGGGCTAGATAAACTTCATGATAATTACTTGTGGCTAAACCCTTCTCTTCTTTTGCCTCTATTTTCTTCGCATGTATATAATTGTTAATAAATAATCAAGAACGGTTTTAATTGTTTTGTAATCTCTTATGCATTTTTGTCTAATCATTCATGGTTGGTATGAGTACGTTTTAAGATTCTAAGTTAGAACGTTTTATGTGTACTAGACTTATGTCATGCTTAATATTTAGCGGGTGTTTTTCCTTTTATTCTTTTCAAATTTCTTTGTGAGGAAAAATAAGAGCGGCTTACAAAAAAAAAAAGAGTGGCTAGAAAAAAAAGAAGAAAAAGAAAAATAAAAAAAATAATACAAGACTCCCAAGAGGGGCAGTGTGGTGTTAATTATAGTGACTATTGAGTTCCAATATTACCTTGACGGGTTGCGGGGATTCAATAGATTGCTCCAATCCAATATTACCTTGACGGGTTGCGGGGTTGAAGATCCAAAGTCTCAAAAAGATGGCAGATGTAAATTATTGCGTGAGTTTTATTTTTCCTTACTTAGCGAGTGTGTAGCTACTTATGAAAGCATGACATGAGGATTTTACACATAAGGCGAATGACTTATTATTCTTGAAACGGACTTGTATTAATTGTGAGCGGTTTTTCAAGTAATGGATGAGAGGATTATTTAGGATTAAAACCGTGCTTCCTTATTTTTGGACTTTGCACTTCTTATACTTCACACTTGAATAAATGACAAATTTGCCCACAAGCAATTTGCTCAAATAATAACCGGTTCCACATTTAATTGTCATGAATAAGTTGATGCACTTTTTACTTGTGAATGCAATGATCCCATTTTTAAGCTTGGTATGGGGAAAGTGAAACTTGAGGGTGATAAATGTCCATGGTACCCAAGCCCTAATCAAAGTCATTGAATTCTTTATGAGTTATTTCCATCAAAACCATTTCAAGAAAAAAAAACCAAAAAGATATATATAGAATTGTATTTTGTTCATTGCATTGTTAAAAGTCAAAATCAATAATCATGTAGTTTAGAGTAGTGTAGATGCATTCCATATGGCCAAGGAGGATTAATTATGAGGAGAATGTAAATTTGTGCTTTAAAAATAAATAGAATTTGAGGACATGACAATGTTCAAGTGTAGAGGATTTGATATGAGCAAAAACTCATATCAATTTATTAACAAATAACCCTAAAACATGAAGCAAAATACCAATTTATCTTGTAAAAACAATATTATGTGGTATGTTTGTGTTTGTGTACACTTGTGTAGGTAAAAGGATGCATTTTCAAGCAAACAAGGAATAATCAAGCTTAATTTGATGAAAAAGACAAAGAAGGATCAAAAGTGACAAGACTTTGAAAGTGCAAGGACCTATCTTGACAATCTGCCAAAGTTGAAGGACCAAAGTGTAAATATGTAAAAGTCAAGATCATAGTCAAATTTGGTCAACTCTCAAGTCAACTCAGTCAAAGGACTTATTTTGTTCAAGAATGAAGTTTGAAGGACCAATTTTGCCAAAGAAATGAAGTTACAAGCTCAAAAATACAATCTGCCAATGTCAAGGGATCAATTCTGCCATTTTTGGAAAGTTAATACAAGTGTGATCCGTGTTTTAAGCTAAGGACCAATAAGAAGCTAGGAAAAGGAAACACTGGATTGCCACATCATAGCATTTAAAATCCACTAGCGCCGCCCTTCATAAATGAACAAATCACAACAGTGCAATCCGTTTGCACCCTTTTCAACCAATGAAGGCTTGACACGTGGCATCTTCAAACTAACAAAATTTCCAGGATCGGGTTAGAGGTAGAGTGGATTTCAAGGGAAGTGCTTAACAGGAAACTTGCTCAAAATCACAAGACGAGTCCATTGGTCATAACCAATTAACCTGAAATTAACTCCACAAAGAATCCCCAATTTGAGTTCATACCTGCAAAATCAATTAAGCAGAATTATGACACGTGGAAGTCTGGGATTGGCTCCAACACGTCACCAACCCCAACTACTCCTCCTCTGAAGTCTATAAATAGCATGATTAGTCCTCATTTCTAGTAGTAGTTGTAAAGTGTGAAAACACACACACTTTCTTTTCCTTTCACCATTTCTAGATTTTAGCTTAACAACTCAAGAGTTTGACACACTCTTGAGTTAGTTAGTTAGTTTGTAACCACTTAACAGCTTTGTAACCACTTTTCCATTAATAAAATTCAAATTCTTACTTTCCCGCCAAATCTCCTTACCTTCTTTACTATTCATCTCCTACTACCATTGTTACTCTTGTTGCTGCTTTGAGTTTGTTATGATCATACCTTGATCATAACTGACTTTGTGTGAAGATTGTAGCTGTTTGTTGATTTTAGTCCAAGTTCATAGTAGATTTGAAGAATTCAAGCCATTATGATGATTCCTGTTGATTTGTAGCTGTTTGTTTGATTGTAGATAGTTGAATCTAGTGCTAAGGTGGTGGTTAGCACTAGACTAGAGAGTTCAGCACTCCTCTACTGCTTAAAGGTTACTACAATAGGTGCAAACGCCTCTTGTTTTGGTTCCACTCAATTGTCAAAATGCATGCTTCATTCCTAGCTAAAATCTTTGTTGACTGCATGATAAAACTTGTTTAGTCTTATCTTGATTTAGTTCTAGTCATTTTATAGCTTAAGTGTTGCTTTATCTGCTTACTGATTAGATAAGTATCTTAGCTTTTAGCTTAATTCAGTCATATTAGTTTTTTATACTATTTGAGTTCTAGTAGCTTGCAGTTAGCTTTCATACATCTCATTTTGGTCACTAAACTTAGTTTGATAAAGTTTTTCATTCAGTTTAAACTTGTACTCAAAAAGTCTTCACAAAATTCCAAAAAGATCAGTTAAAGAAGTGTTTGGCATTAGCTTGTGTAGAATTTTCAAGTGTTGATTTTTGGCAAACTAATGTTCATTTCCAGTTAATAAGTCATTACAAAAGGTTTGAAGTCATTTTCAAGTCAATTGTTAAGTCAAAGAGGCAAATGGCATTGTAAAAGGTTTAGGTCATTTTCAGTCAGTTTTGTTCATACAAAGTTGTAACTTTCATTTGCTTGGCATTTACTTGTTTCTTAATGAAATTACACCAAACCAGTTCTCAAATCTAGGTTAAAATATGAAGTTTCAGATTCCATAAGCATTTTGTACAGTTTTCAGTAAACAAGTGGGAATAAGCAAAAATCTAAACTGATAAGCAAATGCATGTTTCTGTAAAGTTCAAACTGCTTTTTCATATCTCTCAATCCTATTCATAAACTAGTCAGTTTTCTTTTACAAATTCACTTGGTTAGTGCTTGTGGTTGATTTTTGAGATTTTAATCTTTTTGAAAAAAAGCTTGGTCAACGCTGGTCAACATAAGCAAAATTTCAGCTTATTTCAAATTCCGAGCTTATTACTGAATGATTTTTAACAAGACTTGATTTCCCGTTCATATTTTGAGTTCATTAATAAGTTTTATTACAAAAATCCAGTTGTGCATGTCTAGATTTCTTTAGAGATTATTTTGCGCTTATTGGAAAGTGCATATCAGAGATTTAATCATTGTTAGCTTATTTCCTTTTATAGGTCTAGCTTATTCTTGATTTTAAGCATTTTTCAAGTGGTTTGAACAATTTTGGTTGAGAAATAAGCTCAAACGAGCTTATTTGTATTTGGAACCCGTTTTTGCTTAATATTTTCCAAAAATTGCATTTCAGTCCTTCTTGTATTAAACTTCTTTAAAACTTGGCTAAACTTGAAACTTTTTAGGGTTTTCATTAATCAGATCCTTTAAGTTTGAAATTTGTTAAAATTCAGTTAGTTAGTTTTGAATTTGTTTAGAAATTGGTTAGTAGTTTACATAGTTTTCACTTTTAATCCTCATAGTTAACTGTTTTGACATTTTCAGTCCTTGTACTTGTTAATTTTACAATTTGAGCATTCATTTTTCATAGAATTTACATTTTCAGTCCTATTAGTTGTAAAATTTACATTTTGAATTTTACTTGAATAAAAACTTGGTATTTGCACGATGTTTTACATATAAGTAGACTATATTTTTTAGTTTTGCAAGGCATTGTATGAATTAGCAAATAGAATATCCAAAAAATATTAACAACCAAAAATAGTTAAAAACCCGATATTGTTAGGACTTTCAATTAGACAAGAACTGAGAAAAACGAACTTCATTATACACAATTTCAAAGACTTTAAAGTAAATGACGGTAATTAAAGCTAAAACTAATTAAAAAGTAACTGTGCAAAATATTAAAACTTTCAAAGTAAATTAATTAATTACGAGAAGTTAAAACTTGACGAAAAGTAAATTTGACAACTTAATAAAAATGCAAACTTAAAAATAAAACTAAGGAAAAATAATAAAACAAAACCCAATCCGTCGGAATAGGATCGGAATCCTGTCAGAATATAGACGTCGGAATACAAACGTAATAACAATAAAAGTATCGGAATACATAAAAGGAAGACTATCGGAATGTAAAAATGAAAGTATCGGAATACTTAAAACCAAGTCCTATAGGAATATTAAATCCACTACTGTCGGAATACTTTATCGGAAAGACTATCGGAATGTGGCTATTGAAATTTTGGCAGCACTTCGTCGTAATAAAGCCTTAAGACCCGTCGCAATGTGCGATCGCACATTTAATACACGATTTTTTGCCTAGTATAAAAATTAAGTTCGTTGAATTATGTCTAATCGAATTGATTACTGGTTATTATTGTGACTCAGTCGTCTTTTGGTGGAAAACAAGATTTTTGTCGTTGTTGTAAAATAAAATGCAAGACTTTAAAGTAAATGACGGTAATTAAAGCTAAAACTAATTAAAAAGTAATTGTGCAAAATATTAAAACTTTAAAAGTAAATTAATTAATGACGAGAAATTAAAACTTGACGAAAAGTAAATTTGACAATTTAATAAAAATGCAAACTTAAAAATAAAACTAAGGAAAAATAATAAAACAAAACCCAATCCGTCGGAATAAGATCGGAATCCTGTCGGAACATAGACGTCGGAATACAAACGTAATAACAATAAAAGTATCGGAATACATAAAAGGAAGACTATCGGAATGTAAAAATGAAAGTATCGGAATACTTAAAACCAAGTCCTATCGGAATATTAAATCCACTACTGTCGGAATACTTGATCGGAAAGACTATCGGAATGTGGCTGTTGAAATTTTGGCAGTACTTCGTCGCAATAAAGCCTTAAGACCCGTCGCAATGTACGATCGCAATGAGCGATCGCATTCACGATCGGAATAAGGGGGGGAATACTCCATTTGAATATTGATCGCAATAAGCCGTCAATCTCAAAACCCTATTCCGATACAACGATCGGAATAATAGAATAAGCTGTCGGAATTCAAAGCCCTATTCCGATGGTTGAAATACGTAATAAGCAAATCAAATAAGCAATGATTAATAAGTACTTTGACAATAAGCAAATACCAAAAACTTAATTAAAACAAGAATAAGTAGAAATCAATAAGCACAAATTTAAAACTCTTCAAAACACAAAATAAGCAAGCTTTATAAACGAACTAAAATAGAAAGATTAAACTTTTAAAAGATGAAACTTTTAAGAACACTCAAACGAAAATAAGCTAGACACTAAATAAGCAAGAAGCATAAACAAAATAAGAATTTCAAACGTAAGGATTTGAAAAGAACAATGGAAAAATAAGAACTTTTGTCAAATAAATATCAAGATTAAACAAAACTTCAAGATTAATCAAACAAAACAAGATATTTAAAAGCAAGAAAGGAAGAATGAGATGATTATGAAAACTTGATTAAAGGAAAATAAAGATTCAACAATAAAATTAACTTACTTGGAATTAAAGGCAAGAAATTAAAGAACAATTAAGTAAATGACAATATGAAAGTGCAAGTAATTAAAGGTGGAAGAACTATGTGTCAAATAGCCAACACCTCCTAATGTGTCATTAGGAGGGTATTTATAGGTGATTAGGGAGGTTAACATGTGTTGCTCCTTTCTTTCTTCTCTCGTCTTTTCGTCTTCTAAATTCTTCGACTTTTTCGACTTTGTCTCGGGATTATTTGAACTCGTCTTATAATTTCTTCATTTAATAGACTTGAGTTCTTCGACTTCATTAAACTTCCGTCTTTAGACTCTTTCTTCGTTAAATCTTCAGAATAGGCCTTGGACTTTCGTTCTTTTTTCACTCTTGATCTTTTGACTTCGTCTTTTGTCTTTTTCTCGATAAAAGCCCGTGAAAGCCCGTGTTTTCATCCCTTTTCACATTTTGATCTTAAATCACAACAAAAACACAAACCACGCAAACTCCGAAATTTACGACATAAAATACACATTTTGGCTTGGTTATTATTATAATTAAGTGGTAAAAAGATAAGTGTTTTCACTTATTAGTAACAATACCAGTAACTATTAATAACTACTCAAATGATACATGCTACTTCACTAATTAACAGTTATTACTTTCGTAGTCTCCTTACCAATTGTTAATTTTAGTATACTAATTTGGGCTTTTAAGTTTTTACGTCAATTACAAAGATAATTGAAAAGTGCCATTGGTTTTCGTTCGAATAGTAATAGAAATGAGCGAATAAAACGAGTCAAACACCGATATCTAAGCCATAATTGGCGTGTGTATATGATTGTTTTTGTTATCTCTCACTCGTTTAGGAAAGGGATAAACCACAAATTGATAGCACATGCTGGTTAGAAGGTGTAATGCATATCATCTTCTAATCATATAAACGCTTTCCCTTACACTCCTTTGCGAATCTCAAAACACAAATCACAAACAAGTTAGAATAGTCATGAGGGAAAGAAGGAAACAAGAGTATAGCAGAACCATGTTCGGGTTCACATCGGCACTAATCTTATTCGGGTCCCTTTATGTCCAAAGTGTTGATTTAGTTTGTTCTAGTTCATTCTTGGTTCTAGGTGTTGGTCCGTGTTCGAATACAGCCCTTGTTCGCGAGTGTTATATCACCCATGTTCGTTGGAGGCTCCGGTTCATGATTAGTATTCGGTACGTCCTGGTTTTATTATTGCGTCTCGCTGAACTTCAGTGCCCAAGTTCATAACATGTGCTCATGTTTGAATGGAGTTTTCATCCATGATCATGTCGGGGCTGCGTTTCATTTGTTACGGCTTTGGAGCTGCGTGTATTCTGATTTTTTTCTCACCTATGTTCATACGTGTGTGATTTGATGTATTATGGCCTGTCGATAGCAGCGATGAACTATTATTGGTGGCAGATACAACAAGTCGTTCGGGCAGGTTTCCTTTATAGTTGTTGTTCTTACTCGTGTAGTTTTGATGCGTTATCGCTTGTATACGGCACATATGAACGATCATTGTGATCGAATATGATCTGAACGGGTTTGGGAAGGAGGTTTTTATTATTAGTAAAGTCGAGTTACTGTTCGAAATCAAGTTTAAAATCAGGTTCGAGTTTGATTCACTGCTGCTACTTACATGTACTTTCAGCCTCGAAATGTTTCCACTCGGCTAATGGAGGTAAGTTGCTCACGTAGTGGCCATTCACAATTCAGTTATATATATAAGACACTCCATAAACAACTTGATTGAGAAGTGAAGTTAATGAAACAAAATATAGCTAAACTACATACGTCATCATTTTAGTAAATTGACCATGGGGTAAATTTATTTGTATAAAATATAAGAAACATTGATTGGAACAATAAAAATAACGTTAAAAATTAGTAATGAGGTCTTAATAACAATTAGTACTTTGGTTACTTTGTGTAGATCATATGTCATGGATATGAGTTGTTAATGCAATAATGTCTAAAAATGTTACTTGCATTTTTCGGTCTCGCTTAGTTTTTATTACGACAATATGTAAAAACAAGAATTTACAAAAACAACGAAAAACGAATTCTTGAGTTCAAGTATTTTTCATTTTACCCATTTCACTTAAGGTATGAATAAACATGTACTAACCTTAATCAAGTGATCAATTGATTTAATCTTTTCTTAAAACTAATTTTTTATTAAGTGTGACAAGTTTTTAATTAAACTTTTTTTTAAGAAAATGTTTTATTAAATTAAATATTTTAAAATTTGAAAATGGCATATTCCCTTTTGATTTAGAATATCATTTCTAGATATTTTTATAACCATATATGACCTCCACCACTAAAGGACAAAAAGGGAGCGGTTCCTTAGCACCTAGGCGGTTCCTTATCGATAAGGTACCGCGGGCTATGATAAGGAATCGCGGGCAGATATAGCCTTTGGCCCTTTGTCCTATAAATAGTGGACCTTTCTCAGATTTTCAATTCACCTCTTTTGCACACAAATTTCCAGATTCAAACATACTTCTTAAATCACTCAAATCCTTGATTATTTGATTGATTACTACTTGTTTAGAAGTGAATCTATTTCCACCATCCCTTCCTCTTCAAGTGCAAAGAGAAGAACACTATCATTGTGAAGTGTTGAGTCCACCACCAAAGATCCTTTGAAGATCAAATCTTATACATTTGTTGTTGTGTAATAGTTGTGAAGATCCAAGTAGTTGTGTCTATTTGGAAGTTGTGTATGTACTAAGTATAGTTGTGTAGATTGGTCCTAGCTACGATTAAGGCTCGACTTTTAGCTTAGGGACGGAAATTGGTTAAGCGACGTGTACGGTTTTCTCTACCATAAGGAACTTGTTGTGTAGTGAACTCTCGAGTAAGGAGTACTCGAGGAGTGGAGTAGGAACGAGGAGTGAGCTTCGTTGCCGAACCACTATAAATCCTTGGTGTTTGGTTTGATCTTTCTTTACACTTAACTCTTTACATTCTTTATTCTTTGTGCGTATATATTAGTTAGTATTAGTTTAAATTACACTATCATTGTTCATATTGTGCATAAGAAGATTTCACTTATTTCCTTAAGTCTAAGTTTTTGAGAAAAAGATTTTTTGAAAACCATTATTTAACAAGTAAATATAAGAAACTATTCAACCCCCCCCCCCCCCTCTTTCTAGTTTCTACAATTGGTATCAGAGCGGGTTTCTCAAGTATTTTTAAAGTATATTGTATTTTAAAACTTGAATCGATCTATGGATTCAAACAAGTACCTAGAAGGGCATCTTATGCAAAGACCAACACTTTTTGAAACCGATAGTTTTATTTATTGGAAAAATAGATTTGAAACTTATGTGAAATAAAAAGATTTAGATCTTTGGCATGTTATTACCAATGGTGATTTTTTACCTTATCAATTTAATGAAGTTTCTAAAACAAAAGAATTGGTCACTTTTGACAAAGCTAATGATGATACTAAAAAGAAACTTTCGAAAAATAATGAGTCTAAAATGGTGATTTATAATGCTTTACCTAAGAAAGAGTATGAAAGGATTTTTATGTGTGAAACTGCTAAAGATATTTGGAACACTCTTTTAGTAACCCACCAAGGTAATAGCCAAGTCAAAGAAAGCAAAATCTATCTTCTTGTCCAACAATATGAACAATTTGTCATCTAAGGAGATGAAGCTATTGATAGTGCTTTTGCTAGATTTAACACTATTATTCCTAGTCTAAAAGCACTTAATGAAGGTTTTTCTAGCAAGAACAATGTTAGGAAGTTTCTTAGGGCCTTACATCCGAAGTGGAGAGAAAAGGTCACGGCGATCGAAGAATCAAAAGATCTCTCAACTTTATCACTCGATGAACTCATAGGCAACTTGAAGGTTCATGAGATGATAATTTTGAAGGACTCGGAATTGGTAAATACCAAGAGTGAAAGGAAGTCTCTTGCACTCAAAGCCAAGAAGGCACAAAGCGATCATGATAGTTCCTCGGATAGTGATGACGAGGAGTATGCATTGGCGGTAAGAGATTTCAAGAGGTTCTTCAAAAGACGAGGTCAACACGTGAGGCAACCTAACAATGACAAGAAACCATTCTTAAAGAATCGGTTTGCCAAGAACGAAAAGGGTGATAGGAATTGCTTTAGATGTGGTGATCCAAATCATTTTATTAATGAGTATCCAAAGCCTTCACGCGATAAGAATCACACGGCATTCGTTAGTGGTTCTTGGAGCGATAGCGGTGAAGATGTTGATGACAACCCCAAAGAGGAGAAATGTCTCATGGCTCACATTTCTAAAGAGGTACATTCCGAAACCGAATATTATAGCAATGATAGCTCCACCTTAGATGATATTGAATTAGAAGGCCAATATGACAATTTACACAAACTTAGCCTTAAATTCATAGAAAAGAACAAAACACTAAAATCAACTAAAACTAAGCTTGAAAATGAGATTAATGAACTTAGGGAAAAATTAGGCAAGCTTGAGAAAAATAAAGAAGTTGATATAGGTTGCTTAAGTTGTGAGAAACTTAGGTTAGAGAATGAAGATCTCAAGAGCACATCTATTAAATGGAAAAAGTTCATTAAAAGTACTAGTGCTCTTGATGATATGTTAAACAAATAAATTCACTCTAAGGAAAGACTTGGTGTAGGTTTTATCTCAGATGAAGCATCAACTAGTGAACCTAAACAAGTTCGATTTTCAGAAAAACGATCTGCTGTACGCGGTCCCAAACTGTATGGGGCGGTTCCTTATCGATATGGAACCGCCGCCACAGATAAGGTACCGCGGCCAGAAAACGTTTTGATGAAAATCCTGAACTTTCTGAAAAATCAAATTTAGGTGAACATCCTAAGCATCTTATTGTTAACAAAGTGAAATTACCTATACTTGACGACAATGCCGTTGATAAGTTCTATAAGCCTTTGAGTAAACCTCTAATGGGAAATAGAAGTTTATCAAGACCATCTTCTACTCCACCAAGAGTACGGAATGAGTCTAGGCCTAGAAGAAGAACGACAACACCTAGAAGAGATAGTAAAAACAATTCACGACCAAGAAGTAAAACTCCAACACCTAGAAGGAATGACCATAACTCTAAACCAAGATCAAATACACCTAGGAGAAATAATAAACAACAAAATGGTTATATGAATTTTTATCCTCCTCCCTTTTGTTCCCCATGGGAAACCCTCCTCAATTCATGCATCCTAACCAAATGCAAGGGATGTTTGGAACTAACAATTTTGGACCCATGAGATATTGGGGACCAAATGTTTGATCGTGTTTGTTGTTAACTAGATATGCTTGGGAATTGATTTGGAACCCGACGAGTGGATTAAGGATAGTGGTTGTTCTAAACACATGACGGGTAATCAAAGTTTGTTCTCACGGTAAAAAGCATATGATGGAGGTAACGTCACATTCGCTAGTAGTCTACGTGGTAATATCATTGGAAAAGGTACGGTTTCTCTTGACTCTGTGACTATTGAAAATGTTGAGCACGTAGATAATTTAGGGTTTAACCTTTTAAGCATAGGTCGAATTTCTGACAATAAGTGTAAGGTCATCTTTTCGAAAAATGATAGTGAAATCATAAAAGATGGAAAGGTCATTAGAAAAGGTATTAGAAAGCATGGGCTTTATGTCATGAAGGTCAATAAGAAGTCGAAAGACAACATATGTCTTGCGACTATAGATGATATTTCTACTCTTTGGCATATGAGATTAGGTCACGCTAATATGCGTCTAATTCAATCTTTAGTCTCTAAGGAGTTGGTAAGACACCTCCCCAAGATGAAGTTTGATAGTCACTTTTGTGATGCTTGCAAAGTTGGAAAGCAAGTTCACTCAAGTCACAAAGCCAAGAATTTGGTTTCAACCTCTCGGTGCTTAGAACTCCTACATATGGATCTCTTTGGACCTACCGCCATACGGAGTTATGTAGGTAACCTTTATACCTTAGTTATAGTTGATGACTACTCTAGATTCACTTGGACTAGATTTTTGGCATCTAATAATGAAGCTTTCGATCATTTCGAAATCTTTAGTCGAAGAATTCAAAATCAACTAGGATGTCCAATTATCTCTATTAGGACGCATCATGGTAGGGAATTTGATAATGAATTGCAATTTTGTGCCTTTTGTGAAGCTCATGGTATTACCCATAACTTCTCGGCTCCTCGCACTCCACAATCAAATGGGGTAGTTGAAAGGAAGAATAGGACCATCCAATAGATGAGTAGGACGATGTTAAACGAGCAATCTTTGCCTCAAAAGTTTTGGTGAAATGTCGTGGACACATCGACTTATATTCTCAACCGAATTCTTATTCGACCCTTCCTAGGAAAGACCCCCTATAAGATTCTTAAAGGTAAGAAACCCTCATTGGAATACTTTAGGGTGTTTGGAAGCAAGTGCTTTATCCTCAACACCAAAGACTACCTTACCAAGTTTGACCCAAAGTCTTACGAAGGCATCTTTTTAGGTTATTCCCAAACAAGTAAAGCCTACATAGTCCTTAATAGAACCTCAGGCGTAATTGAAGAATCACTTAACGTGACTTTTGATGAAACCCCTCCTTTAACTAAGACACCACCATTGGTTGATGATGACTTGGATGAAGTAGAAGTAGTTAGAGCCAAAGAGGTTAGAAAAATAGGAGTTGAAGACCTTAGTGTTGAAAAGGAAGTAAACATTAAGGAGTCTAAGGATCATACTCTCAATAATATCATTGGCGACTTAAATCAAAAGACCCTAAGATCTCAAGTCCAAAACCAAAGTAACTTCTTTTGTTTCGTCTCCTTGATTGAACCAAAGAATGTTAAAGAAGCTTTGACGGATGAGAGTTGGGTCATTGCGATGCAAGAAGAATTAAATCAATTCGTTGCTAATGATGTTTGGGAACTTGTTCCTCCACCTAGAAATTCTACCATTATAGGAACCAAATGGGTATATAGGAATAAGCTAGATGAGAATGGTGTTGTGTCTCGTAACAAAGCTAGACTTGTAGCACAAGGCTATAATCAACAAGAAGGGATATATTATGACGAGACATATGCACCGGTAGCTAGATTAGAATCCATTATAATCCTTTTAGCCGACGCTTGTGCCTTAGATATTAAGCTTCAACAAATGGATGTAAAGAGTGTATTTCTTAACGATTTGATCAATGAGGAGGTATATGTGGCTCAACCTCCCGACTTCATTAATTTTGAGAAACCGGATCATGTTTACAAGCTTAAGCACTTTATGGTCTTAAACAAGCACCCAAGCTTGGTATGATAGACTTAAAGCGTTTCTTGTCAAACATGAGTATACCATGGGAATGGCAGACAACACTCTCTTTACAAAGAAGAAAGGTTCTCATCTCATAATCGTGCAAATATATGTTGATGACATTATATTTGGCTCAACTTGTCAAGAATTGTGTGATGACTTTGCCAAAATAGTATGATGGGAGAACTTAACTTCTTTTTAGGACTCCAGATTAAACAAATGGACGATGGTATTTTCTTTAGTCAATCTAAGTACGCTAAAGAAATGCTAAAGAAATTTGGATTAGAAGAATCTAGACCAATGAAGACCCCTATGGCCTCGGATACTAAACTCACCGTAGATGATGATTGTGAGTCGGTAGACAACACCAAATATAGAGGTATGATTGATAGTTTGTTTTACCTAACGGCAAGTCGACCGGATATCATGTTTAGTGTTTGCCTTTGTGCTCGCTTTCAAGAGGCTCCCAAAACCTCTCACCTTGAAGCGGTTAAGCGTATCTTCTGATACATTAAAGGCACTATACATTTAGGATTATGGTATCCTAAAGGGACCGGCGTAGAAACCATTGTGTACACGGACTCGGATCATGCGGGAGACTATGTGGACCGGAAAAGCACTAGTGGTGTTTTTACCTTCATGGGTTGTTGTTTAACTTCTTGGTTCTCCAAGAAACAAACCGCTCTTGCGATATCCACCACGGAAGCCGAGTATGTGAGTGCCGGAAAAGCATGCCAACAAGCTCTATGGATGAAGCAAGCGCTTGTTGATTACGGGATTTGTCTTGATGATGTTCCCATCATGTGTGACAATAAGGTTGCTTAGACCTTAGCAAGAATCCCGTGCAACATTCGCGAACCAAGCACATAGAAATTCGTCACCATTTTCTTAGGGATAATGTTCAAAAGGGGAACATTTCAATTGAGAAGGTACCCTCCGAGGATAACTTAGCCGACATCTTCACTAAGCCACTTAAGAGGGAACCTTTTAATTACTTGCGTCTAGGTCTAGGATTAATGGAACATATTCCTTAATTGCTTTCCTTTATTGAGTTTTTTTTCCTTTGAGTCTTGTATCACTTTGAGTCCTTGAGTCTCCTAAACACTTCTTGAAAATCTTCTCTTCTCCTTTTCAAAATCCTCAAAATCTCTTTCAAAAATGGTTGAGAAATGTTTTGGCATTGTTAATTCAATCTAAAAACGTTTTTCATAGATTCTTGCTATTAATCTCGAGCTTACATAATTCATATGTATGATTCTCTCAAACATAGCAAGAACAAGATAGACTCATGGAGGATCATTATGTCATGAATTAAGGTCTTGTCTTACACACCTCCTACATCGATTTTTAAAATCCATGTATTTTGGTCAATCTCTATTTGGTGAGTTAGTATGTGTTCTCTTTGTCTATCTTTGCTTTCAAGCATATGTTAAGTTAGACTAGAAAAATAAGATTTGCTGAAAAATCTTCCTTCACCACCAAAACTCAAACACTGTAGGCGGTTCCATATATGAACCGCGGTTCCTTATCAATAAGGAACCGCCAGAAGCAATAAGGAACCGCGGACAGTGCTTCCTTATTTTTCGGGTATTTCTGAAATTCCAAATTTGTTCCAACATTTTTGAGAATCTTTGCTTCAACCCTTTGACCACCCCAAAAATACCTTGAGCCTTCCCTATTAAACCATAAGCATTTTGCCTTACTTCACATCCCAAAATGTCTTACTCTCCTAATGAAAGCCTTGATTCTCCTCCATTCTCCCCAATTGCTTTCAATCTCAATTCACCCAAGAACACTCTTAATCACATCTCTCCTACCAAGAATGTTGATTGTGGAACATCTTTTCTTCCACCACCACCCTTTAGTGTTCTTCCTCCTTCTCATGATAATGTCATGCACCATGGGACATATTGTCATTGTTGTCAATATCAACATCTTGATATGGCACACATCTATGAGGAGTTGAGCTACATCAAGAGTTTCTTAATCAAGCCTCCTCTTCACTTTGATTATGAGATCTCCACCAAGCCACCACCACCACATTCCGCCACTACCTTGTCTTCCATATAAGCATTGGTTGCTTATCCTCAAGACACCTTTTTCTTTTAAGCAAATCTTAGAATTCTAGATTAACTAGGATTAGATTTATGCTTTTGCCTTATTTTCTATTTCATACATCTTTGTATGACTCTTTTCTTATTTTTATATGACTTCACTTGGATCTTAGTCTTTGTATTTTCTTCTCTTTTATTCTTTTACTGTGACCTTTAGCTATGTCTTGTTGGTTGTTTCTTTTGTTCAACTAACCCTTGTATGTAGCTTGTCACCATATCTCGATTCCTCGGTGCCCCAAGCTAGGGGGAGTAAGCACCAAGGGGGAGTCTTTGCAAAGTCCGTCTCTTCAACACCGACTTGTGCAACCTTTTTTCTTTGACAAAGGGGAAGAAATGAATAAACTCGTCTTCGAAAATCTTGTGTTTTTAATTAAACTTTCTTTTTAAGAAAATGTTTTATAAAATTAAATATTTGAAAATTCGAAAATGGCATATTCCCTTTTGATTTGGAATATCCTTTCTGGATATTTTTATAACCTGATATGACCTCCACCACTAAAGGACAAAAAGGGAGCGGAGTCTAGCCGGCGGTTCCTTAGCGCCTAGGCGGTTCCTTATCGATAAGGTACAGCGGGCTAAGATAAGGAACCGCGGGAAGATATAGCCGTTGGCCCTTTGTCCTATAAATAGTGGACCTTTCTCAGATTTTCAATTCACCTCTTTTGCACACAAATTTCCAGATTCAAACATACTTCTTAAATCACTCAAATCCTTGATTATTTGATTGATTACTACTTGTTTAGAAGTGAATCTATCTCCACCATCCCTTTCCCTTCAAGTGCAAAGAGAAGAACACTATCATTGTGAAGTGTTGAGTCCACCACCAAAGATCCATTGAAGATCAAATCTTATACATTTGTTGTTGTGTAATAGTTGTGAAGATCCAAGTAGTCGTGTCTATTTAGAAGTTGTGTATGTACTAAGTATAGTTGTGTAGATTGGTCCTAGCTATGATTAGGGCTCGACTTTTAGCTTAGGGTCGGAAATTGGTTAAGCGACGTGTACGGTTTTCTCCACCATAAGGAGCTATTTGTGTAGTGAACTCTCGAGTAATGAGTAATCGAGGAGTGGAGTAGGAACGAGGAGTGAGCTTCGTTGCCGAACCACTATAAATCCTTGGTGTTTGGTTTGATCTTTCATTACCCTTAACTCTTTACATTCTTTAATCTTTGTGCATATATATTAGTTAGTATTAGTTTAAATTACACAATCATTGTTCATATTGTGCATAAGAAGATTTCACTTATTTCCTTAAGTCTAAGTTTTTGAGAAAAAGATTTTTTGAAAACCATTATTTAACAAGTAAATATAAGAAACTATTCAACCCCCCCTTCTAGTTTCTACATAAGTTTTAAATTAAGGCTTCGAGGTGGTTAAGGTACGAATATTTCTGTATCTCTTATTATTTGCTCCTTTCGTTTAGTCGATTGATTATACGGATTTTCCGTCTTTTAGTATGGACTTCATTTCCTACGCATGATTAGGATTTCCCATCTACAGCCAAATGTTTTCCCTAGTATATGTTATAAACTTTACATAAATTGCCATAATAACTATGTTAAATTGCCTGAGCTTTATATACAAGCATGACCAGTTATACCTAGTTACGGAGGTACCGTAACCATGACACTTGAGGCACCGATCTCATGACTCCTCTGCGGGGGATTGATTTCTCGCAACGTTCCTTTTATTTCAGCTTGGCCATTTATCAGTATTATCAGCGGGGCGTATGGGTGCATCATAGTTTATCAGTTTACAGTTTATCAGGTGAATGTGGTGTGTGCTCTACATCCTTCACATTGGAGGTGATCCCTCCACCCAACTTATCAGTTAGAGTTCTCCCCTTTACAGCAAGACGAGGTCACCCCTCTATGTATTCATGTATACGTTGTTATAGCACATGACCTATATAAGTTCTTCACACTTAAAATATAGTTTATACATGTTTTCAGCTTTATCGGTTATCAGTTCAGTTTTACAAATTATAAACCAGGTTTTCCAGGACATATACAGTTCCTCCTGCATTTTACTTATCAGTCTTTTAGCTTCAGTACTTTCTTTATTCTGTCCAGCTTAGTATTCCAGATCTTACTTATATATTTCAGATATTCTTATAATGTCATTATATCCGTTCACTGAGCGTATTGATCAGCCGTATTTTTTTTCCATGACTCATACTGCAGGTACCCAAGGACATATTTGAGCATTTAGCGGACGTGCATATGACGGGAGCTACCTCGTACTTCTATTCCGTTTGCACTTCATTTACTTTATGCAGATTTTGAGTTTATGTTTAGGAGCCGATGTTTGATTTCGGTTTTCCTTTATGGTCATGTATAATTTATTAAATATTTTTTTACATGTTTTGATGACACACTATAAATACACGTAACGATCCACTTATCAGGTGTTACAATTTACAACCTAACACAAAAACTAAAAACACAGGATATTAAACGAATGAGTAACGTTGGCTTCAACAAAGAAAAACATTAAAAACAAAGATTTGAATTTATAGTATTTCTTTGTGGGTAGTAAACTCAAGTATTTGAAACATCATATACCAGATAAGAATCAGAAAAATAACATATACAGATTAAAATAGAAAATAACAAGATTACGTTCACATCTTAATTTTCCTTTGACCAAACCTCACATGTTTATTCACCTATTTGTATTTTGAGAACACAACACAACAAAAATACTTGTAATATAACATAAAAACAAAAGCAAGCTACTAGTCTCTTCACTCTCACAGTATTAAAGACACAGATTAAAAAAACAACAGCCAAAAGACACAGAAACCCACGCAGTAAAAAACCCACTCATATATACTGAAATTTCGATCAACTTTCAACTGGAGAATGGCTGGAAAAAGTGACGGTGTTGGTATCCCTGATGAACTCAGATGCAAAAGATCAGATGGTAAAAAATGGCGATGCAAGTTACGTGCTGAAGAAGGAAGAGGTTTATGTCTAGTACATCTTGAACAAGGAAAACTTCGCAGCAGAAAACAATCCGTTCCTGATGGGCTTAAACTTGTAAGAATAATGAAACGTATCAAAAAAGAAGATATTGACGTGAACGACATCTTAAAGATAAAAGAAGAACTACAGGATGGCGACGAGAATAAAGTTGTTCAGAATTTGGTGCATGGACAAATGGAAATTAACGGGGATAAAAATCTGGTGAAAAATGAAGAAGATGGTTTTCTCTTCAGGATTGGGGCAAGCAGTTTGGTTTATAGAAGGCCAATTCGTTCAAAAAATGTTGAACCTGTTCCAGATGTTACTGTTAAGGTTGTTTCTTTGGTTCGCCATCTTTAAAATGTTTGTTTTTTGTGCCTTTTGTGCGAAGCGGTTTAGTTTTGATAGATAAATGGTTTTAATGATGTTCATTTACTGATAAGACGCATCGATTGTTATAAGCCCTAAATTTACTACAGCTGGGTGGGTAAGGGGTTTGTGACGATTTTAGGGTTTGTCAAACTTGTCGGATGGGTGGGTTAACTGGCACTACAAAATTCGAGCGTTTCCCATGGGTAAGATTTTGGGACAGAGGGTGTGTATCAGGTGATTATACATAAAAGAAGTTCGTGAGGATTGGGTGTGTTGCAAAATCACATTGTTTATAATTAATTAGTTCTTCGTGACTTAATTTATTTACTCATTTCCATTTATGTCAGATGTTGCCGAATATAAAGGCGAATCTTAAAGCAACCGCAGAAAAGAACATGGAAGATCACCAGTTGTCTCGGTATAGCAGGTACAGTCTTCTTTCCAAGTGTTCAACTTAACACAGTATTTTTGTTTGAAAGTGTATAGAAACAAGGTTAATTATACTCCTATATCATGCAAGATACCATAATTTTAATATGGTCGTGAAATAATTAATAACATTTAAGTGGATTATATGTTCTCGGTCCGTAAAACACATTGATAAATGAAGTTGAACTCGATTTTTAAGACCTTATGTGATGACATAGATTGAGCTTCTGTAATTTAAAAGGATTTAGGTATAATGATAATAATGACATCAACAGAGAGTGTTTGGTGTGTCAAGGGAATTGCTCCTGCCAGCCCAAAAGAGGAAAACCAGAAGAATTTAAAACAAAGGTTCGACTCGATCAAATCCAGTAAAAAAAGGTTATATGTTGTGTCACACTTAACAGTTTTAGGTACTGATAATCTTCCATGTTTCATCTTATTAACTGTCTATCAGGATATGGTTATATTGTCTAATCTTGAAAATGAGGTTAATACTAGTGATCCTTGTAACAATCCTGAAAGAGTTGATGATACTCATGAAAGGATGTTTGAAACAAGTTACCAACTCCACATTATCCGCGAGCTTCTTCCCGTGATGGAAAATTTGAATAAAGAAAAAATGACAGAGTCTCATATTGAAGCTAAAATTGAAGGTTGGATCTTCATACACTTCCTATTTTTGATTTTTGATTTTTTTAAACACTGAATGTGTTGAATATAAATACTAACACGACTGTAATTTGTTAAATACAGGAATAAGACATGAAGAGCTACAGGTTCCAATTGCAGTATATTCTCAAAAGAAAGAATGCAGGTGTGTTTTTAAACCATCAATTATGAATGCAATCTTAATCTGATCATGCAGTTTAAAATTAATGGATCTAATGTCTTACTTCTTTTTTGTCGTGCATCAGTTTCTGTACGGCTTGCATTGCAGATGTCCACAGAAGTTGTGGAGTTTGCCGATATATTCTCTGCCTAACTTGTTGTGAAGAGTTCCGTGATGGATACATACATTCAGATATTGAGAATTTGAAAAATACAATGAGAATTAGAATAAGAAAAGTGCCTAGCAATTATAAATCTTGGAGGTTTTTTCCAAATGGAGATATAAGATGCCCACCAAAGAGTTTAGGTGGTTGCGGGCGAGATTTCCTTCAGTTAAAATCTCTTTACCCCTTTGGCTATACAAAGGATCTTGAATCAAGTGCTAAGGAAATAGTTCACAAATATAAGTTCAAGACACCTTTCATCGTTGATTCTTTGTCCTCTTTCCAATGTGACACATATGATGAAGCGGCTAGTGCAATAGTTGGAAACCTAATAAAAAACAAGGGTTGTTTTCCGATAACTAAAGAATCTATGGGGAAAAATCTAAAAGAGCATCTAAAGCGCTGGGGTAAAGGCCAGCCTCTCGTAATAGGTGGGGTGCTTCAACACCATCAAAACTTAAATTGGAATTTTAGTTACATTATTTGTGAATACCTTAAAAAGAGGGCTGAATCACAAAAATCAAAACCCACTCGCGACTGGTGTGAGGTTAAGTTAGGTAGAAACCAGATTTTTTCCGGGGGGAAGAGACAAGAGAATGTGTGGGACGAGTTTCTAAAAGTGAAACTTTGGTTCACTTCTTGTTTTTTTAAAGATCATTTCCCAGATCATTACAGTGGAGTCATGAAATCGTTGCCAGTCCAAGAATATGTTAATCCGTTTACAGGCTATCTGAATCTTGCAGCTTATCCACCATGTAATGGAACTCAAAACCAAGAGTTGACCTCTTCTGTTTACATCTCATACACTGGACTACCAGACCTAACGGATGAAGATTTTATATATAAATTATGCTGTCATGAGTATGATGTGGTACGTATGTCTCTAATTACTTCAATTCATTTACAATAAGAATTTGATTAGTTTAGTTTGCATTTTAAGATACGCGTCTATCTTTCTTTTTTGTGTTCAGATGAATATTCTTGCACACGCTTCCCAGCATCCTATTTCCCAGAGCAAGCTCAATAAAATCAAGATCTTGATGCAAGAATACAACATGAAAGTCAGGTCCTTTAGGAAAAGAAGAAACGGGAATGGGCTTGAGGAACTGTTTCCAAGTTCATCGCCATTGGAGGAGACAAATAACAACGAAGTCTTAATATCCGATGACTCAAGCAGTGAGGAGTCAGATGATGAATATTTAAATCAAGATGTAGGTACCTCTGGAGCGGAGTGGGATATTTTCCGCAGAGAAGATGGTCCAAAGCTTGTAGAGTATCTGAGAAAGTATTATGATATCCTTAGCAGATCTGACGGCTCTCCAGGAAAGGTATATTTTTGGTATATTAAGGATAGTTTTTTCAATCACTTGAACATGCACTAATTTGGATTGCATCACAGGTTGTTCATCCCCTCTTTGACGATAGCTTCTTCTTAGATGATTTTCATAAAGCGAGACTGAAGGAAGAATTCGGTAACTTTCATCTTTCAAAAAGTTAAATAAATTGTTTTTTTTTTCTGGCTATGATGCTAATTGATTGGTATATATGTATTACCATAAATAGATGTTGAAGCATGGAGCTTCAACCAAGATGTTGGTGAAGCTATCCTGATTCCGGCTGGTTGTCCATACCAGATGAGGAAAATTAAGGTATGCATGTTACTATGTTTTTCATATTGATCATACAAGAAAAGCCTAAAACGTAGTCAATTGACGTCAAAGAATCAACTGTTCCAAAGTAGACTCATTTGTATATGTTGATTACTAGTATAATTTAGTATGCAAGGCATTAGATTCGTTCTAAGATGTTTACTCATGTGCAGTCGTGTGTTAATGTGGTTTTTAAATTTCTCTCTCCGGAAAGTGCATCTGAGTCCATCAAAGTGATTGATAAACTGCGTCTACTTCCTGTAAATCACAAGGAAAAAGGAAATACGCTGCAGGTTAATATTTATAATCTAAGAGATATGTTGTTGGGGTGACTGGTGAGTATTTCTAATATAGGTAATTGTCTTTTCAGGTGAAGAAAATGGTCATCACTAAAATGCATACTGCAATAGAAGAAATGCGTGAAGTTTTACAAACGGAGTAAGTTGTTGCTTTGGCTCGAGGATTAGCAAGCTTAGGGTAGCCTTTGAATTGAAAACTATAGTTGTAAAATGTTTTACAAACAATTAATTGTAGTTTAGGTGGATTATGTTTGTTGAACCCCAAAAAGGAATCATGGATAATTACTTCTTATATAAGATCGAAGTGTAGAATTGAATGTTATAATGCACAATAGATCGAGAATGCTGGGATCATGTTAGTTGTCATTTGATGGAGTGATAGGCTATATTTTTTTATATTTAGAAAGCATGTATACAGATCTTTAGCTATCTAGACTGTTTAGCCTATATATGTTGGGTTTATCAACCTGCAATGAATAAATCTTCAACTATATTTAGTCTTCGAGTATAAATAAATTACATCATCAAACGAGATAGAAAAAAGAGGTATAAACGTGTAGTGGTTAAATGTCTTCGCGTAAATATGCTAGGATGTGATTAGTATGTATGATTGGGTGTAATAAGCGTTTGTTGTGCTTTATAATCAGAATAAAATGAACTTTAAAAATTAGCAATGCGACTTTCTTGGTGTCAATGTTCCTTGTTTCTTGATTGTGTTTTGCGATCCCACAATTTAATTTCCAGTTCCTAGACCAACCAATACCTGTCATGGGTTTTAAGTCATGGAAAGAGCTTCTTTGTAAGTTGTATGGTACCTGGTGTGATCATTAGCTTGCATTCATGGTATTGAAATGGTATTCAGGTAATATATATATTGAGCCAAAAGTTATATGAAGTCCTTCTTTTTAGCAAAGGTTTGATGGATTGATCCCAACCATCCAATCTTTTTATCATCAAAGGCCCAAGATAAATTAAAAAAACACCCCCCACTCCCCCTTTTATTTTAATTAGACGAGTACCCGCGCATAGCGGCGGAAATTATCTAACAACAGATAATTAACACGATGCGATATTGTGGTAAGTGTTTCGGTGACGTTCAAAATATAACGCAAAAGATTAAACTTTTATTGCAAAGCGTTGTAACATGTTATAATTCAAAATATCTTATAAGTATGTTTCAATTGGATGAATGGGTGCCATTTGTTTAATTAACCAAAGTTTATACCTTTTTTAATGAATAAGATTTGCATGTAGTAGTTTTTAGTGGGACCCACATTTTTCAAGCATTTAATATTTTCAACTTTCAACCAAAGGGATACACCCTTTATAATCTTAACTCCTTATAAAGAGAAAATGGAATTGGTTGAAAGTTGAAAGATAGCATGGTTGAAAGTTGTTTTGTGGGCCCTATCTCTACTTATCTTATAAAATGGTTGAAAAATATTGAAAAACAAAGCTTCTCATATACTCTTCTCCCTTATAAACACACACTTAAAAAATCAAATATGCGTACAAACACACACTTAAAAAAACACACAACAAAAAACCCTCTTTATCTTTTAAAAAACACTCTCATGTTTCACACACCTCAACAACCACCGCACTCCCCAGCACCGGAATCCCATCTCCACCAGACCGAGACACCAGTATTGAAACCTCCACACAATGATAACACTCCCATCACCAAAACTCCCTCCACTCTCTCCCGTCACAACGACCGCTTCATTACAACCACCCCTTCGACATGCCTGACAGACGTCACCACCGCCATAATTTGCCTCCGCCGAATCTCACAACCACTGCATGATACTAACAAGGTATTATTATTATCATTAATGTATATTGAGGGTATGTGTTTGTAGATCTATGATTGTTTTTTGTAGATTCATAATTTATAAATGTAGAGCTATTTTTGTTTGTAGATCTACGTTTTTACTTTTTTTTTTTTGTTTTTTTACCAGTTTTCACTTGCCGGAAATGGCTGGTCTATCTCTCCGGAAACAACCATCGTCACTACAAAATTTGTCGCCCCTACCAAGTGTACAATATTATGTAAGTATTGTTTAATAAGTTTTAAGAATTATTTGCTTATATTTATAAGGTTTCATCATGTAAATATGACTTTTTATTGTTTTTAACAGATCTTCGCTTTTCTCTTGTAGATATCAGTCGCCGAAACTACTCTGTTTGTCGGAATTATCGCTGCCTTCCAACCGCCATCGGAAACCCGAACAAATTTAATTTAATGAAAAGGTTCTTCATTTTTTATTTCACATTTTTTGTAGATTTAGAATTTAAATATTGTTGTGTATAAATTTCAGCCGCCGCCGAAATATTTGTTGATACCCGAATATGAGGCGTTACCTCTTGATAGGTTTCGGTAATTGTTTCTTATTACTACTTATAACTGTTTTACGAAGCTAGGGGATTTTTTTTCCCACGTGTCCTTTGTGTGGGTTACGTGTGTGTTTGCCTAAAAAAACACAACATAGTTCTTATCGCCCTTTTATAGTTCTTAATCTTATCGTCTTTATTTTTTTCAAATTCATCTGGAAAAACATTGGAAAAAAACACACACTGTTTATCTTGGTACGATCTCAAAACGCACACCATATGAAGTCTCTTCGTTGCAACCGATTATGATCTCTTCGTTGAAGAATGATCAGAATTACATATAATGTGTATTTGGAAACGTGTTTTGAATGTTGCAATGTTATATGACATGGTGACAATTAGATATACAGTTGTGATATTCCTTGCTTTACAACTCTCAAATAGGCTGCCATTTTTGATGCGGTGTTTGGATATGCATTTGATTAGTGCAATATTCATCATAGACTATTTCGTTAAAGAATGACTAAGGAGTTGTTGTACGAATTTTTTTCTTAGACTACTACACATGTCCTTTAATTTATGTTGTTTATATCAGTGCGTATAAATCAGTACAAATCAAAGAATGTTCATATTGTGTTGTTTTTCAGATTGTGGATTGGCCGGTTTCACTTCGAGGCTTCATTTAGGTTTGATGATAAAAAGGTTGGTTTCCATCTCTTTTCCTTTTTGACCGTGCTTTCTTTTGTTTCAAGTTTTTGTAGATTTTTAATTATGTTCTCATTGGTGGGTTGAAGTTGGAAACGAAGAAGGACGATGGGTCAAATGTATGTGCACTGACAGAAAGGAGGCTTATTCGTGAAGAGGTTCATTTTTTGTTTGTATTGTTTACTTACGTCTTGACGAAATAATGTTGATGAATGGTTAATTTGTTGAAAATGTTTCCATTTAGATTGCTTATATTTGTTTCAAGCAAGTAGAGATATAAATGGAGAGATAATCAGAATGCATTTTAGAGTAGTGTAAGGGTGTTGTTAAAGGAGCATTTTTAGAGAGATTTTGGATTTGGGATTTGCTGATTATGTTTTTGGTTTGATGATTTTTGTAAAGAACTAGATATAGGTGGGTTTATTTAGGAATTTTTGTTCGAGTGAGAAATGATTAGGATACAATTTTAGAGAGCTAAATACTTTATGCTCAAATTATTACTACTATGCCAATGCGAAAAGGGAAATCACTAACGGGTGAGTTAGGCGGCACTATCTGACCTTGACTCAATATCGTTGTAAAAAGCTTCCGGTGGTAGACGAGTCGTCCCCTAGCCTTTTTAGTAAACAGGTCGTGTTCGGGAAATTTTTTGTATGAATATGATTTAGCTTGCTTTAAGAGATTCCAATAATGGGTAAAACACGCTACTTAAGTAGTCGTAGTCTTTTGAATTTCATTAAAACTGATACACTATGATAGCACAATAGAAACTTCATATGTTTTCTTGATTAGTTATAGAATCCAATTCCATCTTTTCTGTTTGATGTTTGGATTTTTGAAAAGAAAACTGTAACTGATTACGGAAGGGTCTCAGTGAGTGACTGCATTTTCCCGTCGTTTGATTAAGCAATGCCAAACACCCCATGAGTAGAAAAGAGTTTTAGTATTAACCCTAAAACGTCTTTATCATTTCAGGAAGCGTATTGATTATGAAATGTAGTAACTAATTGTTAGTTAACATATTCAGCTATAAGATATTAGCTATAAGATATTTGCAAAGTCATCAGAATTAAAAACTTTAGCAAGCCACTTTTTCATAATAAGTGAGAACCGGACATGCATGTACACTCGATGCAAGTTTCCAGGAACACTTTATCTGAGCTATAGAACAACATGGGTTGAGTTTTATTGTTAGTAATGTTACCCTCCTGCAAATCAAGCATGTCTCATAGCCTTCTGTTTTTTTCTTTCAGACTGTGATTTTGTATCAGATCATGTAACTCTGCAAAAACGAGGTTCAGTTTGATGCCTTTTTTTTACTACAATAGGTTTAATTTTTCTTTTAGAATCTATTTCATCATGGGATTCCTTTTTTATGTGCTTATCTGCTTATATGGTTGGGTTTTAGAGGGTGCGATTGCTTATTTTTATGCTTATAAATCAACTCTTATAAGCTCCTTAGATATATGCAACTTTGAGTATAAATTTTTAAAGTGATTGTATATAATGATATATCAAACTCAGAATGAGGTTATTATCAGTAACATGAGGTGTTGCGGGAGTTAGTGCCTTGATATGGTGTTTGTTTGCAGTTGATATATATATAGAGAATGGGTAGTTACTCAAATACCATTTTGGAGAATCCCAGTTAGTAAGGTAAGTGGACGTCTCTGTTACGTTGGATGCAGATAACTTTATTACTATATTTGTTGTTCTTTAAATGTTCTTATGTGTCTTAGGTATACAATGTATACCTTGAAATTGCCACTGCAGTTACCATTCAACTCTCTGGTAACCATATATGTAAAGGCACAATACAATCAGAAGCCATCGGAGTTGGTCGTGACTATATTTGCAAAAGTTGTACGGCTTGACCGTGTTTCAGTCAACTTTGGTGAAAATTGTAAGTAGGCTTTTAACAGTATAGTTGTCAACCAGTTGTATATATATAAGCATTCGTAGTCGAAACGTATATGTAGTAGTTTATATGCAACTCATATTCATACTGGACAACAAGTTACTGATAGTATACATCTTACTTATTGGAATATATACATTATGATTTATGAGTACATCAAGAAAGTACTCCCGGTTCTATCTACTGTTGCCACAACACATTTTAATTCTAGAATAATTGTGATGGCAGTGTCTAATAAGTAATAACCATTGATAGCTGTTTGTCTTTGCATTAATGATCTACACTAAACTGCTCCATTTTGATTTTGTCGATTATCATGTGCATCTTGAATTCAGAATGATGTGTTTACGGTTGGTTTGATAGAATTATTATTTTGATCCAATGTAGGAATGGGTATTGCATTTGATCTGGTGTCTTATTTGTGGCTTGGATTTATTTTCAATGATACAGTGATAGAAATCAGATTGACTCTAGCTATGAGATACCTTGCTTACTTCACGGTATGTTACCAGTTATACTTACTTTTCGATATGATTGTTGAACCCTCTATTATAGTTAAGAATCATTGATATAGCTATTCTGAAAAGTTGTACTTGTTATGCTGCCTTTAATGGCTAATCATTTGCCTGTTGTTTAATTCATTTAAACAGAACTTTTGTCCTTACGTATCCTTCGGCCGCGTTTTGTATTTTATTTTTCACCCGTTTTTTTTTTACCAGCAGAACTGTCGTAGTCCATACAAGAACCCATCCTCAAACTTCGTTACTCAAGTCTGTCGGTTTACCTCAGATTTGGCAGCGTTTTTGAATATGTGGTGGGAACCCATCCGTCTCGAGGTTACTATATTAATTCGTTACTGCTTTTTGGTCATTCTTTGTTCTTCGGTCATCTGTATCACAGAAGATTGTTAAAACCGTTTTGTGGTATATTTTCAGGTTGTCGGCGGCTTTATAGACACATAAATGTCAGGAGAAGAATTGACCTACCGGAACCAACCGTGGCCGACCAATCGGCTTCTAACCGTAATGTGCCACAGCCTGTTCACGCAATTTGTACTACCCAAACTGGTACTACTTTTTCTCCTACACTGAAAATGTTTTAGAAGTTGAAAGCACAAAGATGGTCCTAAAATATATGATAAATTGGAAGTTTTTTTTAGATATATTGTTCTTACTTTAGTTTTGGTTTGAAAAAAAAAAGAAATGAAAAATTTTTCGGTTTACTTTGTGTGTTGTTACTGAGCTTTCACGAGCATTGAATCATAAGTTGTATAAAATGAATTTGATAGGCAATACTAATAATAGAGCATTGAATCATAAGTTGTATAAAATGAATTTGATATAGAGCATCCTTTACATTTTTTGATTGCAAACTTTTATTGTGATGAAGTTATAATATACTATTACAAAGAGACAGTGCTTACGGGAAAATGATAAATCTTTTTTCTTTTGATATGTATTTTGGTTAAGTTGGTTGGTCTTGTCTATGAACTATACCGTGGAATTCTTAAGGCTCAAATAACTTTTTTTTTTGCATTTATCTGCTTCATATTTGTATATATTTGCTTGACCTCCTATGTTGGATGGTTTACTCAAAGTTCTGCATTTCCATATCTGTGTTATAAGTCTTTCTTTGAGCTTCTCTTTATGATTTATACATATTATTCATGTGTAGGATCTTTCTCGACGACCCCGGCGTAATCGTAGATCTCCAGTATTTAGAGCTGCATTCCAGGAAACAAGCTTTGTCCCCTGCAGATTTTGTATACCCTCTTTTTATTCATGAAGGTCAAAACCTATGTTTATGGTTTCTTATGTTCGTTTTTTGAAAATCTATTTTTAATAGTTAATTTAGAAAAGCTGTTCTCATTCTTTGAAAATCTACAAAATGAGTCATTACGTCAATTATCCGCCGCTAGACATTCCGCCGCTATGCGCGGGTATTATTGCAGGTCCAACGACGTCTAACACAAGTATTTACAAATAGCCGAGTTTTGGAACGGAAGACTTGAAAATTTCAAGTGTGTACATAGTAGATGAGTTCAAATGTGATTAAAATAATGTATATGCATGATTTATTCATATTAATAATTGCGTAGTCTTTTTCAATCTTGAATTATCGCTTCTTACAACCTTTTGCGAATTACTGGATAGTCTTTTTTTGTAAAAAATGAACGTGTGTGCATGGTGTCTAAATAAAAAACTGGTTTATAATTGAATGAGCCTATGATATGCATTTTATTTTCACTTTCTATTCTTAACGTTAGACGACACACTTACCATAGCATAAGACATCGTTAATTATATGTCGCTAGGCAATTCCGCCGCTATGCACGGGTACTCGTCTAGTGTAATATAAATATACATTAGTGGGACCCATATTTTTCAAGTATTCAACATTTTCAACTTTCAACCAAAGGGATACATCCTTTATAATGTAGTATAGATATAGATTAGTGGGACCCACATTTTTCAACCATTCAACATTTTCAACTTTCAACCAAAGGGATACACCCTTTATAATGTAGTATAGATATAGATTAGTGGGACCCATATTTTTCAACCATTCAATATTTTCAACTTTCAACCAAAGGGATACACCCTTTATAATGTAGTATAGATAACCGTTTAGTTATTGCCATATTTACGTCTCCCCAACCACCCACCCTCCACACACACACATACACCCAAACAAACCGCCATTAACACACACACACACACAACAACCTCCATTGATTCCGATCAAAAACCCTAATTAGTCGCCGTTAAAACACACACACACCGCCGGAGATTCATCCACCATTGATTCCGATTACAATAACCTCCATTGATTCCGATCAACAACCCTAATTAGTCTCTGATGGATATCCGTGACGAAATAGATCTTGCGAATTCGAGATTTATTGATGCTCTTCGTGATATTGAGCTTGCGACTGCGAGGGCTACTGAATCCATTGATAGTAAACCCTAACCCTAATTTTTTTAATTATTTTGCTTATTTATATGCTTATTTGTTATTTTGCTAATTTATTATGCTTATGTTGATTATTATGCGTATGAATTGATTATTTAGTTTTAATCTGTTGTTTGCTTATTCGTGACTCATACATGAGTTTTGTTGCTTATTAGTGACTTATTAGTGGCTTATACATGAGTTATTTGCTTATTCGTGAATCATACATGAGTTTTGTTGCTTATGTATGAATTTTATTGCTTATTCGTGACTCATACATGAGTTTTGTTGCTTATGTATGAGTTTTATTGCTTATTATTGACTTATTAGTGACTTATACACGAGTTATTTGTTTATTCGTGACTCATACATAAGTTTTGTTGATTATATATGAGTTTTGTTGATTATATATGAGTTATGCATGAGTTTTCTTGACTTATTCATGACTTATTAGTGACTTATACATAAGTTATTGCTTATTAGTGACTTATACATGAGTTATTTGCTTATTAGTGACTCATAAGCTTTTTTAAATTGTGTAATTAGTATTTTATCAGCTTTTTTAAATTGGTGTATGAGTAAAATATGAATTATATGCTGTTTTTTGATGTTGTTGATGTATGAGTAATTTACGGTTTAATCTAGTAGCTGTTTTGATGTTTAATTAGTAATTTTACGGTTATATGGTGTTAGTGGCGGATATTAAAATACAGTTATATGTTGTTAGTGGCTGATAGTATCCTTAGTTTGTTGTTTACTGATTATTATTTATATCTGTTTGTTGCAGAGCTAACAGAAACGTATAAAACAAAACCTTGTTCACCTCCAAAACATAATCTACCTCCAATCCATTTACATAATCAACCATTTCCTTCTAAAAATCCGTTTCCAAAACATAATCTACCTCCAATAAATCCAAAAGTGAGTCGACCTCCTACAAATCTAAAACTTCCTAAATTTGAGTTTATTAAACGTAAACCTTCAAGTGTTACAACTGACCTTGATTTGCCAAAACCTGCTCCCATCCTTCCAATAAGCATCTAAAAGCGACTGATGTTGAAGTTGCGCAGGTAAAAGTGTAAAATTATTTTTAGCACTTGGTATATGTAATTCTGTCATTATGACTCATGCATGAGTCAGGTGACTCATGCATGAGTTAGCTGACTCATGCATGAGTTAGATGACTCATGCATGAGTTAGATGACTCATGCATGAGTTAGATACCCAAAAATAGACATTCTAATGTCAAGTTTATATGATCTTTTGAGTTTTATGTGGATTCTCAGGCTGATGTGGATTTTGCGCAAGTAAAAGAAATTGATGTGGATGTTGCGAAGGTTTTGACTGGTCTTAAGGATAGTGGTAGTGGTCGTGGCAGTGAGAGTGAGAATGTGAGTGGGAGTGGGGGTGATGGTGACGGTGGGGGTGATGGTGGGTTTGATGGTGAGGATGATAGTGGGGGTGATGGTGATGGTGAGGATGAGAGTGGGGGTGATGGTGATGGTGACGTTGGGGGTGACGGTGAGGGCGATGGTGATGATGAGGATGAGAGTGGGGGTGATGCTGAGGGCGATGGTGATGATGAGGATGAGAGTGGGGTGATGTTGAGGGCGATGGTGATGATGAGGATGAGAGTGGGGGTGATGCTGAGGGAGATGGTGATGATGAGGATGAGAAAGTGGACAGTCAACAGGGGTCGGATGAAGGAAGTGGGAATGAGATTGATGAGGAGACAAGTGAGGAGGAGATTATTATTCTTAAAAGGATTGGTAAGACGTCAAGATCTAATTTTCAGCCTAAGTTAGATCTTAAGAAGCAGCTAACAGAGAAAAGGTCAAAAAGGAGGCTAAAAAGGAACATGAAGCTAAAAAGGAGGTCAAGCCTCCTAAAAAACAGATGGTTAAACAGGAAGTGAAAAAGGAGGTTAAAAAAGAGTTCAAGCCTTCTAAGAAGCGTAAAGCTGTTAAAAAAGAAGAGGATGATGAAAAGCCTTCAAAGAAGATGAAGGAGGGGAGGAGGATGATAGTACGTTGCCTCTATTTTGTTGGAATGTACATGCTTCCTTTTTTGAATGTGTCTATGATGCAAATGTGGCGGGTATACAACAATTCATGGAGGAGATTGGTCTTGGTGCATTGTGTTTGCGCAAGATAGATAAATTACCTAGTATTTTGGCTAGGTTTGTGGTTAAGAAGTTTAAACCAGAAACCTATAATCTTGAGATTACAAATGGTAACATTCATGTCACACCTCAGACAGTAAAAGATATTCTAGGAGTTCCTCTTGGTGGTACTAGCATTTTTGATTTACCTGAGAGAGAGATGGATGATGAGTTTGTTAAGAAATGGATTAGACAGTTTGAGCCAAGGAAGTTGAGAAAACTCGGTGCAGCTGATATCGCGTTGAAGGTGATTAAAGCGGATAAAATTGACTTTATGTTTAAAGTCAACTTTCTTGAGCTTTTTGCGTTGGTTTTTGGGAAAGGTGCAACAATGAATGCTTACCCAAGTTTGATTACTGTTCGTCGAATTCGTGAAGATACAGACGTTAAGAACATTGACTGCTGTGGGTACATTCACGGGTGTCTCGAAACCAGTCAACTACCGAGGAATTTGACTGGCTATTACAACGGCCCATTGTGTTTTCTAATTGTAAGTGCTTTTAATCTGTTTTTTATGTTTTCTGTTTTAATCGTATATAACATATATGTTTTTCAGATAACAAACATGGTTTTTTGTTTACAGCTTCTGTATTTAGATGCTACCAAGTGTGAGCGGGTTCCAGTTATTCGGTTGAGGCCAACTATTCAAAGTTGGAATACAAGACTCATGACTAGCCGCCAAACTGTTGAATTAAATGACGATGTTATGGGCAAATTGGAATTGTATGGAGAGTGGACCCCGTCTGAAGCGAAACAAAGTGAGGGTTTTGTTTCAAAGCCTGATAGTGTTGGGTCTCCAAAGCCTGATAGTGTTGGGACTCCAAAGCCTGATAGTGTGCCTCCTACTGAAAAAATGGTTAGTATTAGCTTATTTTTATGTTTTTATTTTTATGTGACTCGTGCATGAGTTTCCTGACTTATGCATGAGTCACATAAATTTACAAGTGTTTATAAACACTTGTACATTTGAACATTTATGAATTTTCATTTTATATACAAAAAATGTTAAAGGATATTGAAGAAAAGCTTTCTCTTATATCTAGAGAAAAAATTGAACTTGAAACCATGTTGAAGAATGCCAACACTCAGTTTTCCCATGACGAAGATCTTCTAGTGTTGTATGATAGATATAAAGGAGTTTTTGGCGATTCTATTTTGATAGACATTGCCGTTAAACCTGATGGTAACCAAGATGTTGGTAATGAAAATATAATAATTGAGGATAGGTGGATTGATGAGAACATTGATTGGTATGCAGAGGTGATGGATCTTCTTGTTGACATATATCTTAATTTACTTTGTTATATCCTTGTTAGTTTTTAACTTTTTAATAAGTTGGCTTCTCATCACATGACTCATGCATGAGTCCATGAGTTGCCTGACTCATGCATGAGTCCACGAGTTGCCTGACTCATGTATATGTCATGTGACTCATACATGAGTTGCCTGACTCATGTATTTGTCACTAACACTATGTGAGTCAGTATTAAAGTTTTTGTAATATTTTAGGAGGATGCGTATTTTGGGCCTCGGGATCATGAGCCAGTTATTGAAGATGAGTAATAAATAGATTTTTGCCAGGTTAAAAGTTCGTTTCTCGGTATCTTCTCGAATTGATTAAGGTTTAAGTGTGTGACTCAGTCGTTCTTGGTAACGAAAAATGAAGTTGGATATCTATTCTATTTGAAAAGGTAAAAGCGAAGCGAAATAAAAATAAACAAAGACAAATAATAAAGGAGCAATGCAAATAATAAAGCGAAAAGTAAAGCAAAACAATAAATAAAAATAAAGCTAAAAGACGAAATTAATTAAAGACTGAAAAATAAAATAAGGCAAGCTTAAACTCAAACTAAAGGCAAGTAAATTAAAAGTGCGACTAAGTAAAAAGGCGGGAAAAATAAAGTTTAAAACTTAAAAACATAAACTTAAAATAAACTAAAACTGAAATTACAAAACTAAGAAAAACTGCTCATCCGGAATACACCTTTCATCCGGAATAAACTCATTCATCCGGAATAAACATGTTCATCCTTAATAATTCCTTCATCCGGAATATAAAGCTTCATCCGGAATAAATTCAAACATTCGGAATAAACATCTTCATCCGGAATATTCATTCATTCGGAATGTAGGCTTCATCCGGAATAAACACTTCATCCGGAATATATCATTCATCCGGAATAATTAAGCTAAAACCTTCATTCGAAAAAATCAAAGTAAAATGCTCATTCAGAATAATAAGTGAGAAATGCTCATTCGGAATAAAAAACAGGAAAGCTTCATTCGGAATATTAATGATTCATCCGGAATATATCCTTCATCCGGAATATATCCTTCATCCGGAATATATCCTTCATCTGGAATAATACTTTGACTCGGAATGTTAAACTACAAATGCTGATTCGGAATATTTTACAACAAAGCCTTCATCCGGAATAATAAGTTGATCCGGAATAAAATGAAAGTAAATGGTTGGTTTGGAATAAAAGTACTAATTCGGAATCTGGTCAAAGTTAACTGTGCGAAGAACAAGGGAATGAAATAGGACGAATCTTAATCAAAACTAACCAAATTAAATCGAAGGATCAAGCAAAACTAACCAATAAACATCAACTAACAATAATCAATCAAAATAAATCAACAAAACTAACAAATAAAGCCAAATCAATCAAAACCCACTTGATTAAAAACCATAAAAATAAAAGAACATAAGCATAAAGATTAAGATTAAGATCAAATAAGAAAGGTAGATAAGAGATTAACAAATAAAAGTAAAGATTCAATAACAATAAAAGTAAACTTACTTGGAATTAAAGGTGCAAATACAAGTATTAAAATTGCAAGAATTTAAGGTGCAAAAATAAAATAGAAGAGCATAGTTTGTCAAACTAGCCAAAAAAATGAAATGAAATGAAATGAAAGCTATTTATAGGGTTTAGGGAGGTGCTTAGTGGAAGCTTCCTCCCCTCTTTCGTCTTTCTTTAATTATCCTTTAATCCTTCGTCTTAAGTCTTCAATCTTTTAAATTCTTCGACTTTTTAAACTTTGTCTCGGGATTACTTTGAACTCGTCTTGTAATTTCTTCATAAATTAGACTTGAGTTCTTCGGCTTTTGGTAAACTTCCGTCTTTTGACTTTTTCTTCGATTAATCTTCAGAATTGGTCTTGGACTTCCGTTCTTTTTGCACTCTTGATTTCTTGACTTCGTCTTTTGTCTTTTTCTTCGATAAAAGCCCGTGAAATCCGTGTTTTCTTCCCTTTTAACATTTTGATCCTAAAATCACAACAAAAACACAAACCACGCATAATTCCGACATTTACGACATAAAACACACGTTTTGGCCTGGTTATTATTGTAATTAAGTGGTAAAAAGGATGGGTGTTTACACACCTATCAAATCCCCTACACTTGACCATTGCAATGTCCTCATGCAATGCATTAATTACAAATCACGTTTTACATTTTCCATCATAATCAATCCATATTGGCCTTTATTAAAGAGATAGAAAATTATAAACATTCAAAGGAAGAAAGTAAGTAAAGAAATCAAAGACATACCTTAGGGTTTTGGAAATGTCATGAATGATCATCATCCTCAAGTTTTCACATTCTCCAAACCAAGCTTAAAAACGAGATCATTGTTATTATAAGTTAGCAAACTAACACGAACTCATGTGGGTCAATTATTTACTTAGACTCCCTTATTCCTAGGGGTATCTCTTATATTTTATTGTTGCCTTGAATGATCACGAGGATGCATTGTTGACTTATTTCGATAGTTATTTAGGCTGAAAATAAAGTGGGACGATTTAATCAATAGTTAGCTAAAGGACAAAATCTTTTAAAACTGCTTCTCGGGACCTCATAAAGTTCATATCTTGGCATAACTCGCTTCGCGATTTGAGACCTTTCTCGGACCGATATTTGGCAGCGACTTCAGACTTTAAATCTTTGAGAGACGTTCTTGAAATTATGGCCTTCTGTTCATAATAGGAATTTCTTCACTTGAAGTTTTGAGAGATTCTTCATATTTGGACCACGACTTCTTCATTTTTCTCCAATCTTTATTTGGGATTTTGATATACAACGATCCACCTCCTTTTAGGACTTGGATCTATTTATCCTCATACCTTGTTAGGGCCTTTTTGGATAGTCTTCTCCATGATCTTTACGGGAGTATTTGCTTTTCGTCGTGTGTCTCGATCCTTCATATTGATTCTTGATAAATGATTCTTCACATCACTTGGGATCTTTAGAAACAAAATGTAGCCCTCATGCCTTGTTAGGACCTTTTTGGACTCGCCAATCTTCGCATCCCGCTTCAATAAGTTATGCCTTGGCTATGAACTCTAATCCATACCGAACAACTTTTAAACGATCTTGGGCTAGAAGTTAAGTAACTTTTCAAATCGTACAACCTTATTTATTGCAGATAAATTTATTAGCAATCGATGGGAGAATAGGCTTATAATTAACTCACATAAATTCACGAAAGAATACCGAACTTATAATTGACTCTATCATCTCTCGTTCTCCATAATTTAAAATCTCAAGGAATGAGACTCGTGGATGCTTAGCCTATTAAATAAAAGTTTTGGGTTTTCGAGTCATCTATAGGATCTTGCGAATTCTTAGACTTTTTCTAGTTTAGAAATCGCATTTTAAAGTTCCCTTGATAAACAACTCTCTAGGATCAATAATAGGAACTTGCGAAAAGTTCTTGTTCTTAACCCGTGGGAGTTAAGACTTTCGCGTTTTATAGCTCCCTATATAAAAGCCTAGCAAAACTTGACTTAAACACGTTAAGGATACTAGCTAGAGTAAACTTAGATAAGTGAACTCGGGTTAAGTCAAAAGATTCACAACGTTTGAAAATTAAAACCACTTTATTGAAATTTTATTCTAGCAAGGAAAGAAAATAACTATAAAAAGGTAAAATTACTAGGCCAAAATAGATCAAAAATTTTGAAAAATGTCGAAAAAATTGATTTTCCGGTTAAAATGACGACAAATACAAGGAAAATGCCACTTAACTTCGATAGAAGTCCCCCCTACACTTGATATAAACATTGTCCTTAATGTTTAAGCATGTGGGAGTAAACTCCCCTACACTTAGGACATTGTGCACTTTGTTTAAATCTCGCTAAGAAAGAGACAACTAAAGAGATTCCTATTTTAATATTGAGAAATATAAAATAGTGAATCGAAAAGAGTTTAGGATAGAACCGGGAAGACGAAAACTCGGAATCACGGGTCGTCAAAAGTCATCAAGAGTGTGTCTTTGAAGCTCTAATCCCTGCACATGATACGAAAGAAAACAAGAAACACCAACGGGGCTCCCCCTACACTTATGGTGAAAACAAGTAAAGATAGATAATCGGGTTGCCTCCCGAAGAGCGCTTGTTTAGATTAACCGAGTCACGAGCCTGACTCCTCCCCGAATTAAATGGTCCATGGGGAAGCCTCGAATGTAATACCGAGATCAAAGACCTTGTCCTCGTTCCCGGTTGACATCAACAAAGGAGAGGCGGGGGGGATAAGTCTTGAATGGGAAAAAGGTTCTTTCAACATACGAAAAGTATGTGAAATCGAGATCCACGGGAGGTGGGGTGGGTAAAGTAAGCACATTGTCATCCCCCAAAGACAATGGATGTTGAGCACCTCGGCAAAGCCGTAATGTTATCAATCATGAAATAGTGAATGTCACCTCCCGGGTCAAAGCACTCATCCTCCGTAATAGTGGCTAAAGGGGAGGATGAAAGGTGCTCGGGAGGGGGACTTGGGATAATACCTTCTTGCAGCAAATTATCAAAAATAATATCCCCCTCCGTGTCATCATCATCAATACCCGGAGGTATTGAGTGAATGTCGATTTCTTCTAGCAATGGGTCATTATCTTCAACGGGTGGAATAGATGGAGGTAAAGACTCAGAAAGAGGAGGAGAAGTCAACTCTTCGATTTGAGCAATAAGAAGATGCACTTTCTATAATCTGTCGCGAAGAATCACGTCTTCCACCTCATCTACAAGAGCAAGTTCATCGGTGAACTTCTCGTAAGCCGGAGAGAATAAATCGTCATCGCCCGCATCTCCCGGTGGAGATTGAGAAATTTCAAAAGTGAAATTCTCATAGCGCGGAGAAAAATCGGTATCATCAGTAAGAGCAACCTCGTCCGTAGGCTCCACAAAATTCGATGCATCACAAACCGTATTAAAGAATTTATAAAGACCAAAATCACTAAGCTCACTCAATGTATCACAATCCTTAGACAGGTTTGGGATATCGAGAGAAGGGATGACAATTGCACTAGGACATTGAGCAACAAGATCATTCCATGAAATAGTAGGCTCATCGTCATCATCATCATAATAGTATGGATAAATCGGAGGAGGAGTATAAGTCTCGATATTCGATATTTGCTCATGTCGTTGATCCTCTTGACATTTTTCGATGATCTTGTTGCAAGCTTCTTGAACTTTTTGAAAGTTGTCAAAAAGAGTGGCAATTTGCTCAGGAGGAAATGCACAAAAGGGTTGATGATCGATGAAGTGTTGTGGGGGCTCAAAATGTTGAAAACCTGAATTATAGCATGGGTGTGGCTCATAGTAGTTCATCGGTTGAGAAGAATTAGAACACGGATTTGGTTCATAATAATCCATTGGTGAAGAAACCTGAGGACACGGATTTTGCTCATAATAATTCATTGGCTGACAATAAGAAGTATCGTGAGGTCCCCCACAATTTTGGAAACATGGGTATGGAGAAAAACCCGGTGCTTCTTGTAGATAGGTATTACCATTGTCATAATTGTAACCCAATTCTTGCTCGCCATGAGGCGGGTGTCGAATTGGACACGAAACATGCCAATGAGAATCGCTTCCACAATATATGCAAGGAGGACTAGGGGTGGATTAGAAAAGGATGAATTAGTCGAGTTACACGATGGACAAAATTCAAATTGTGAATCGACGGAAATTGGAGGAAGGTCTCTTCCGCATCGCTCGCATGAACACCATTGACATGATTCGCTCCCATATAGTCGTCTCCAACACACGACACAATGGACATAAGAATCCATAAAAAAAATAGATAAGCAAGAAGAATATTTTTGGTGCAAAACTTTGAAAAAGAAATGCTTTTATGATTTTTCAAATGTTTTTGGGTTTTTTTAAAATTTTTGACACGAAAAATAACGTTCACGAGTGAACGGATCCCAAAAGCCAACGCGTCTCTCACAAAAAACCGTTAATCTTCACGAAAATAGCCGGCAGTGGCGCCATTTTAATAACTAGATTTTTGCCAGGTTAAAAGTTCGTTTCTCGGTATCTTCTCGAATTGATTAAGGTTTAAGTGTGTGACTCAGTCGTTCTTGGTAACGAAAAATGAAGTTGGATATCTATTCTATTTGAAAAGGTAAAAGAGAAGCGAAATAAAAATAAACAAAGACAAATAATAAAGGAACAATGCAAATAATAACACGAAAAGTAAAGCAAAACAATAAATAAAAATAAAGCTAAAAGACGAAATTAATTAAAGACTGAAAAATAAAATAAGGCAAGCTTAAACTCAAACTAAAGGCAAGTAAATTAATAGTGCGACTAAGTAAAAAGGCGGGAAAAATAAAGTTTAAAACTTAAAAACATAAACTTAAAATAAACTAAAACTGAAATTACAAAACTAAGAAAAACTGCTCATCCGGAATACACCTTTCATCCAAAATAAACTCATTCATCGGGAATAAACATGTTCATCCGGAATAATTCCTTCATCCGGAATATAAAGCTTCATCCGGAATAAATTCATTCATTCGGAATAAACATCTTCATCCGGAATATTCATTCATTCGGAATGTAGGCTTCATCCGGAATAAACACTTCATCCGGAATATATCATTCATCCGGAATAATTAAGCTAAAACCTTCATTCGGAAAAATCAAAGTAAAATGCTCATTCGGAATAATAAGTGAGAAATACTCATTCGGAATAAAAAACAAGAAAGCTTCATTCGGAATATTAATGATTCATCCGGAATATATCCTTCATCCAGAATATATTCTTCATCCAGAATATATCCTTCATCTGGAATAATACCTTGACTCGGAATGTTAAACTACAAATGCTGATTCGGAATATTTTACAACAAAGCCTTCATCCGGAATAATAAGTTGATCCGGAATAAAATGAAAGTAAATGCTTGGTTCGGAATAAAAGTACTGATTCGGAATCTGGGCAAAGTTAACAGTGCGAAGAACAAGGGAATGAAATAGGACGAATCTTAATCAAAACTAACCAAATTAAATCAAAGGATCAAGCAAAACTAACCAATAAACATCAACTAACAATAATCAATCAAAACAAATCAACAAAACTAACAAATAAAGCCAAATCAATCAAAACCCACTTGATTAAAAACCATAAAAATAAAAGAACATAAACATATAGATTAAGATTAAGATCAAACAAGAAAGGTAGATAAGAGATTAACAAATAAAAGTAAAGATTCAATAACAATAAAAGTAAACTTACTTGGAAATAAAGGTGCAAATACAAGTATTAAAATTGCAAGAATTTAAGGTGGAAAAATAAAATGGAAGAGCATAGTTTGTCAAACTAGCCAACAAAATGAAATGAAATGAAATGAAAGCTATTTATAGGGGATTAGGGAGGTGCTTAGTGGAAGCTTCCTCCCCTCTTTCTTCTTTCTTTAGTTATCCTTTAATGCTTCGTCTTAAGTCTTCAATCTTTTAAATTCTTCGACTTTTTAAACTTTGTCTCGGGATTACTTTGAACTCGTCTTGTAATTTCTTCATAAATTAGACTTGAGTTCTTCGGCTTTTGGTAAACTTTCGTCTTTTGGACTTTTTCTTCGATAAATCTTCAGAATTGGTCTTGGACTTCCGTTCTTTTTGCACTCTTGATTTCTTGACATCGTCTTTTGTCTTTTTCTTCGATAAAAGCCCGTGAAAGCCGTGCTTTCTTCCCTTTTAACATTTTGATCCTAAAATCACAACAAAAACACAAACCACGCATAATTCCGACATTTACGACATAAAACACAGGTTTTGGCCTGGTTATTATTGTAATTAAGTGGTAAAAAGGATAGGTGTTTACACACCTATCAATGAGCAAGTTAATGACGATGTTGTGCGTCCTAGCACTCCTAAAAAGGTGGCTCCACGAAAGCAGTTTGTTAAGCGGTGTCCATACTTGCCTTCCCCTTTTATGCATCAGAGTTGTGATACTAGTAAGCTTCAAAGGGTTGAGTTTGTGTTGGGTAATTCTTTATTTGCGATGGAAGGAGAAAAATTGTAAGCATATTTTTTTTCTTTTTCTTTATGTAAACTTCATATTTTTAGAATATCATATGATTTATTCTGATTGTGTTTCTTTTTTAAACGTGTAGTGAAACCATTTTCCAAGCAGATCCTGTGTATGGTTATGTATTATCAGCTGTTCGAGTAAATTTGGAAATATTGACACCAGGGTTGTGGTTAGATGCAACTGTTGTTGATTGTTTGGGTACCATTTTAAACTTTGATGAGTCACGGAAAGAGAATCCAGAACCAACAAGAGTTTTTATGCCAACAGGATGTATTGTAAGTTTCACATGATTTATATGTTTTAGATTTTCAATAATTATTATCATTGTTCGCTAATACTGTATTTTTGTTAAACGCAGGTACAAGGAATGATAGACAAAACAATGTCTGATGTTGAACAATATAAATTGTTTTCAAATGTCATTTCTGCGTATTTTAAAAATGATGCTGCTTCACTTTCTTTATCCGATACTGAATTGGTAATTTTATATTCTTTTTTAAATATATAAGCATCAAGTTTTCATCATTTTGAATTTACATATAATACTTTTTTTTGGTTAAAATAGGTTTTCTTTCCAGTTTGCGCTTCAAATCATTTCTTTGTTGTTGTTTTCTGCCTCAAGAAACCTTCATCAATGATTATACTTGATAACATTCATGTTCCAAATCCTAATGCACCAAAGTACAAACGAGTCTTTGATCGTTTGGTAAGTTCTATACTTGATTATTGTCATTAATGTTTTATCTGTTTTCACCTTAACTCATACATGAGTCAGTTTGACTTATGCATGAGTCAGTGTGACTCATTCATTGTAAATAACATGTTTTCCCCTAAATTGTTTGTTGTGTAGAAAAAATTATTCGCCGAATGTCTGAAAGAATTAATCATCCGAAGCATAGTACTGTTTCTAAGCTCAAAGGACGCAATCCACGTTTGAAATGGACTACTAAGGATAACGAAGTGGATTGTGGTGTCTTTGCGATGGTACATCTAGAGTCTTATAAGGGTGTAGCTCCTAAAGAATGCGATGTTGGTTTGTTAGAAGAGTCGAGCATACAGGAAACTCTGTTGAAGCGCTTGAGGTACAGGTTTGCAACAAAAATTTTGTTGCACGAGCTCAATGCTGAAAGGCAGAAAATGTTTGATTTGGCTTACAAATTTGAGATGGCACATGATGAGCAAAAAAGGATCTCGATCATTTTGAATGCCATCAATAACAGGGATGTGCGTGATCCTCCTATAAATATAGCCGAAGAAACATATGCAGCAGCAGCCGAGAAACATGCAGCCGAGAAGCAAGCAGTTGAGAAACATGCAGCCGGTGAAGCTGTAACCGAGAAGCCAACAGTTGAGCAAGCAGCCAAGAAAGCCGCATCAAAGAAAGCTGCAGCCAAGAAGCCAGCAGTTGAGAAAGCTGCAGCCGGTGAAGCAGCAGCTGGAGTTGAGCAAGCAGCCGGTGAAGCAGTAACTGAGAAGGCAGCAGCCTTGAAGCCAGTAACTAAGAAGGCAGTAACTGAGAAGGCAGCAGCCGTGAAGCCAGTAACTGAGAAGGTAGCTGCCAAGAAGAAACCAGCTGCCAAGAAGAAACTAGATGTCTAGAAATGTTGGATCTATGTTGTAATACTTTATCATATTAAGTTTGACTTTGATTAACCTTGTTTGGAACAAGACGTGCAATATCGTTCCGTGTTTTTGAACACATATAAAAATTTTTGTGACTCATACAATGACAATGTACAAGTGTTTATGAATATGTGTTTGTGACTCATGCATGAGTCATGTGACTCATGCATGAGTCATATGACTTATACATAAGTCATGTGACTTATACATGAGTCATGCAAACACATACAAACATATATTACTATGACTATGTAAAAGTGTTTATGAATATGTGTTGGTATATATGTTTGTCATGTGACTCATGCATGATTCATGTGACTCATGCATGAGTCATGTGACTTATGCATGAGTCATGTAAACACATACAAACATATATTATTATGACTATGTGCAAGTGTTTATGAATATGTGTTGGTATATGGTTGTATGTGTTTGTCATGTGACTCATACATAAGTAACGTGACTCATGCATGAGTCATGTGACTCATGCATGAGTCATGTGACTTGGTTACATGAATCATGTAAACACATACAAACATACATTACTATCACACATTCAACTCACATGACTCATGCAAGGCCTCAAAGAGTTGCAAGAGTTATCTCGTATAAGGATTTCTTACGGTATTGGCATGATTTTAGGTTCTTCCTTTTGCAAGAGTTGCAAGAGTTATCTCGTATACATGAGTCATACTAGTATATGTTACATTTTTGTCATGTAACTCATATACTAGTATACATGAGTCACGTGACTCATACGTGAGTCATGTGACTCATGCATGAGTCACATGACTCATGTATGAGTCACGTGGTTTTATATTCAATACACAGTATTCAATTCAGATATGTTTCAAGAGTACTCATATAGAAGTCATAATATTCATAACATAATCAGATATTCTACACTAGTTTTCAGTAGTTCAATAAAAGAATAATAGAAAATTTAAAACAGATATTCAAATAGTTGTTGTACTTGATTCTCCTGTTTCCTGTGCTTGTTGTTTAGCAGCTGCAGTGATCTTCGCTAGTTTTACGATATAGTATGGATTTAGTGGACATGTCATTTTTGTATGCTCGTTTGTCTTCTGTTTACAGTTCCACACGTACGAGGCTGTTTCTTTTTAGCCTTTATAGCTATTTCTCTTGCACTTTTTATACGCGCTCCTCTACGACCACCTTTGAGCCTAGCCCTAGTTGGATTTTTAACAAGGTTTTTCTTTGGTTCCTCAATTGCATATATATCTTCAATAACGTCCTTTGTTTTCCTTGAAGGGGGCTTGGGCACTAAAACTTGATATTCTTTCTTTATTTTATCCAGCTTTTGCACATATTCCGCCAACTTTTCTACATCTTTACTCAACCAAAACAAGCACTCATCTACGTGGAAGTTAGCCTCATTTATTAGTCTCTGAATTATTTCGTTCTTCTCTCCATATCTATTTGTGTTTCTTCTTAATGAAAGCGGTATCAAATCCCTTCTCCAACGCCTTAAAATGTACTTCTCTGGAAACTCTTCAATATCACGGTTCTTCAAAACACAGAATATGTGGCGACAAAGAAAATCATAACGCATAAAATGCCTACACGTACACTCAACAGATCCATCTCCAGGATTACGTAGAACCTTAAACATAAACATGAAATATGTTAATAAGTGAGCATAACACATATGAGTCACACTGACTCATGCATGAGTCAGTGTGACTCATGTATGAGTCATTCATGTATCAGTAAAATGTTTCATGAACCTTGTATGTTATTACTTTGTCTTCTTCCTGTACAACCATCTCTTTTCCTTCTTCTGTATACAGTGTTCTATAAGCACCCGCTCTCGTGTCTCGAACCTTAACCGTCTCAATACCCTCTTCCGTCTTAAATTCTTGTATTTGGCATGACCAAATTGATTCTACTATTTCAGCTTGAACCAAGAGAAATATTGTTCTAGTATAAACTTTACGCGCATGTTCTTCAATATTTAACTTCGTTTCAGGATTTAGAGCCGAGTCCCATGTTTTGAAGTCCAAAAGTTCTTGCTTATGTCTTTGCCTTTCGATTGCCGATTTAAAGCACATCATGAAATTTACTAATCTTGACCCATGATTTGTGAAACTCTTAAAGAATGCATTTTCACTTTCGGATCTTGAAGTAGTTCTCATTAGTCCAAACAGTGGTGAGTCAACAAAATAAGCCGGTAAACACAATTTACGAAGGTCATACATCTTCGTCATCCACTTGTGTGTTTCCAATCCAAAGCGTTCAATAAGTTCAAACCATCTTTTTTGAAACTCTTCTGGCTCGATGAACATATTCCTCACATGTTTATTGAAACGATCTTTAAAATCATTTTCCTTGTAAATCTTTTCACATATCTGAAAATGAAGAATGTATGAATGTTAAGATATTTTCATATCATGTATTGACACTGACTCGTATATGAGTCATGTGACTCACACACGAGTCATGTGACTCATATATGAGTCATGTATATTTTATAACTCATGTATGAGTTATCTGATAAATAACAAACAATCAGTACCTTTGCTGGGATTTTTTGCAAGATATGCCACATGCACAATCTGTGCTTAGATTCTTTCAAAACCGCTTCGATTGCTCGTTTCATTGCCCCATCTTGATCTGTTACGATCATTTTTGGTTGTTTTTTGTGAGCTGTCATGAATGATGTTAGTAGCCACGTATAAGCTTCTGTATCTTCTGCTAAAAGCAATCCAGAGCCAACGTTCACGCACTTTCTATGGTTATCTATCCCAGTGAATGGTACAAAAACCACGTCATACCTACAAAATAGATACATTATAAGGATATAATATTTCATACTATGACTGATGTATGAGTCACTATGACTCATGTATGAGTCATTGACTCATACATGAGTCACACGCGATTTATGTGAAAAAGACAACTTACTTGTTTGTTTGAAAAGTTGCATCAAAAGATATAATATCTCCAAAATCCTCGTAGTTGCGTTTATCAACTTCGTCTGCCCAAAACATCGCAACTAATACGCTATCTTCAATCTTATACTGAAATGTAAATCCCGGAACAAACTTCATCCTATTTTTCATCTTGTTAATAAGCATTTGTGCATCACTTTCTCCTATAATTTCATTAACATCTTTGATGTGATTCTTAAAATCATCACTAGTGCCATGAACATACTGAGATCCGCCTTTGATGCCAGATAACAAGGTATGTGCCTTTGTTGCGCCAAGTTTCATTGTTGAAGCTTTGACTACAAACAACCTTTCCGATTGACTCATCTTTCTTTATTTCTTCGTTAGATGCTTATATTCTTTAGGAATCAAGGGATGATTGTGCTTAGCAACAAACTTAGTCACAACATACTTTTTCCAGACATAATCCAAATCAACTTTTATTTGCGCCATGCAACATGTTATACGGTGCCCCGTGTGCCTAGTTTGTTTTCCACTATTAACCAATGTGTTGATATTTATATCTTTTATATTCCCATGTCGGTTACACGTGATGTATTTACTTTTTACTTCTCCACTTCTATTTCTTTTTTGTGTGTATTTTTTAACTTTAAAATCCTGCTTTTTCAGCATAAGCTTCATAAAAGTCAATAATCTCCTCTATCGTTTTAAATTCTTTTCCCTCAAGAGGCACGTACTTCTCATCAACATTTGGTTCCGAATATGTCGATCCTATGGGTGACTCAAAATGAATGTATAAACTAGGTTTTGGTGAATTATGAGCATCTGTTTCACAATCCAATAAAAGAATAGTTCATGAATTGTATGAGTCATATATGACTCATGTATGTGTCAGACTGACTCATGTATGAGTTAGTGTGACTCATACATGAGTTTCACTGACTCATACATGAGTCAGTGTGCCTCATACATGAGTCAGTGTGCCTCATACCAGCATCAGCAACTATATTTTCAGTAACAGAAATAGGTACAAAGTTATTACCTGTATTGGCAACCTCATTTTCAATAACATCAGCATCAACTACATTTTCAGCTTCTACATCAGCATCAACTACATTTTCAGCTTCTACATCAGCATCCCCTCCATTTTCGCTAACATCAGCTTCTACATCAGCAACTACATTTTCGCTAACATCATGAGCAACTTCTACATTTTCTACATTTTCACTAATATCAACAACTACATTTACTAGATCATTGTCACTTGATGTGGAGGTCGTGGAAGTCGCTGGGAGATAGTCAGTTGTTGTGGAGGTCGCTGGAAGTTGGATGTTTGTTGTGGAGTTGGCCGGAAAAGAGTTGTTTATTGTATAAATCGACGGGAAAGGGTTGTTTGTTGTTTAGGTTGCTGGAAATTGTTGGGTTTGTTGTGTAGGCCGCCAAAAACGTGGGTTTCTTATGGAAGTCTCCGAAAAATGGTGGATACATTTTGGAAGTTGCTGGGAAAGAGGTGGCGTTGTTGAAGTTGCTGGGAAACGGTGGTTAGGAGTGGATCTTGCCGGAAAATAGTGGATTCTTGTGGGGGTTTCCGGAAAAAGGTTGTTTTCGGCAAAGGCCGTCGGAAAAAGGTGGGTTGGTGTGGATGACGCAGGAAGAAGGTTGGTTTGTTGTGGTGGTCGCGGGAAGAAGGTGGGGTTGTTGCGGTGGTCGCCGGAAAAAGGTGGCAGATGATGTTGTTGTGGTGGTCGGCGGTTAGGTGGAGGTGGTTGTGGTGGTCGCCGGTGGGGGTGAGGATCGGGTTGCATTTATGTTATTTGTTATGTTTTTTTTAATAATTAAAGGTGGTTATAAGAAAGGGGGGTTTAATCACAACCCTTAGATCATTTAAAGATGGAGGGTGGGGATTGATCCATAAAGCCCTTGTTATATATGGGTGTGTGGGGGATCTTCTCCCATATATATTGAATATAGGATGTTTAAACCGTGTCCATACATATTGGGTCAAACCGGGTCAAACCTATCAAAGATAATCACAACCCGCTTAAAAATAGGAGCAATTACAAAAATGGCAGTTACACAAAAAGCAGTTACACATGACGGTTACAAAAAGTCAACAGACACAAAAGTCAACAGCCATAAAATGAACCATCATGTCGTTTCACTTGCACCGATTAGATTTGTATAAATAGATTAGCATGTATGTAAGAACAAAAGTAGATGTTAGATTTGTAAGACAGAAAGATTATATCAATACAACTTTATTTTACGTATCTTTGATTCTGGTTAAACATCGATCCAAGATCAAGAAATCTTTTCCAACATTTGGCATCAGAGCCTTTGGTAATCAAACCAGCAGTTTCATCATATACCATTTTTCTGCCCAGATTTCAAATTAAAAAAACAACTTTGTTGCAAATCACCAGTAAAACAGAAATTCACATGAGATTAAATCTCATCTGTGTTTTTCAAAGGATTCCACCCTTGTCACCAAGGATCAATCACACCTATGATTGATTTTAAACCGGCAACAAATAGGGGTTTTTTTCCCACGATTTCTGCAAGTTATTTCTCTTTCAAGAATCCAAATCGAAAGAAAAATAAAACCCAGATTCGAAAATCATTCAAAAGAAAGGGGTCAAAAAATCAGATCATAGAAGAAGGGAACAAACACACCTGTTTGTAGATTCGACATAATCAAATCCCACTAGACTCATCATCCACAAAGCCCAATCTTTGCGGCGGTTATAAGAGATACCAATAAGGATCTTAAGTGGTTCAACAGGAACACACTCGCAAGAAACAAGAGGTTTTTTATAACCAGTTTGTAAATCGGTGCAAAGAAGAAGAGATCGAATATCTCAAAGGGGATAGCAAGAAAGAGGAGAGATATCGATATCTGCAAGAAAGAGAGAGGAACTGTGTTAATTATCAACACATACAAAAGGGACCGAGACAAAAGGAACTTCGGGCTTAAGCCCATCAGGTTTCAAAAATCTTACACCCTTTATTTTATTTTACTTTTCTTCCTTTCCTTGTATTTAAGTTAGTATTTTTTCAACCTTTTGAAAAAAATATACATATAGGAAGGAATTAAAAGTAAAAGTAAATAAAGTTTTTGTACTTTTTATTTAAAAGGAAAAAAATCTTTTCGCTTTTAACAAATACAAAATAGCAAGATTGATCGAATCCTTAGGTTCATAGCAAGACCCGAGCCATAAGATTCAAATAGCAAGGATCATTTTGATCAAAAACACGATATTGATTAAACCATTTAAAACTAATCAATATTTAGCAAGACTAGGTTGTAGCCTAGATAGCAAGTTTTGTTTTGGGGTAGTAGCCCAAACAAAATTAGGTCGTAGCCTAAACAGCAAGACTTTTTGGGTAGTAGCCCAAAGAAAATTAGGTCGTAGCCTAAACAGAAAGATTTTTGGGTAGTAGCCCAAAATAAAATTAGGTCGTAGCCTAAACAGAAAGATTATTAGGTTGTAGCCCAAATAAAACTAGGTCGTAGCCTAGACTACAAGATTACCGGGTAGTAGCCCAAACAACAAGAAAGAAAGAAAATCAAAACCATCTCGGTTTTGTTTATAAGAAATAAATAATAACTCGATTTTACTCAGGTTAAAAAGATTCTTTGTCGTGTGTCTCTTCGATTTGAAAAACTTGTGTTTAATGTGTGACTCTGTTTTATTTTGGTGGAAACAAAGATGTGTCGTTGTAGTGTTTAAAAAAAAAGGTGCAGAACAAATAAAGTAAAGTGCAATTTAAAGTAAATCTAACTCTAATTAAAATAAATGGTGCAAGTAGATTAAAAGCGCAACTAAAATTAAAGGCAATAAATGAAAATAACGCAAACTTAAATCTAACTAAGGCAAATAAACTTAAAGTGCGATTAAGGAAAAAGGCGGGGAAAAATAAAGCTTAAAATAAAAGGGCAGAAACTTAAAATAAAACTGAAAATCACCCCTATCCAGAATTGTGACATTCGTCAAATTTCCATCTTAATTTATTCATATAGTACGAGTACTTTAACTGTTTACCGACGAGTTGTCGACATGAATGTGTTAATTATTTTGCTTTGCGGACAAAGCCCTTTTTAGGGAGAGCATATGTAACATCTCGAGTTTTCGCGATTATTAAGTTGAATGCAATACACGAAGTTGGTGGGCGTTTTATGTTTGCCGTACGTTTATTTGGTATATTTACTAGATTACGTGAAGTCTCGCACAATTGCTTTGTTTTGGGATCGTGTGTCAAACGGTTATAGTGTCGTGTTTATTCAGTTCGCGTCTAAACTTAAACATCGTGAACCCGAGTCGAGTTGTATAAACTGTCACAGCATGTACATATATTGAGTATAAACTTTCATTTATGTTTATTGCAAAACTTGCTATACAAGAGTCTCAAATTCAGTCACATGTCCAGCTACAAATAAACTTCATAGTTTATTTCCCCACTAACCACTACAAGACAGCACACATGCCTAGTTTACCCCATTTGGGTATATCACAAGTTACCATTTTCAGTTTGAAGGTAACCCTAGACTAACAATACATGTTTATATACAAACCCAAAGTTTATCCAATGTCCAAATACAAAGTTTATCACTGTCCAAATTACAAACACAAAAATCTGTACAAGTCTTTCAAAATTCAACTCCTGGGAAGGTGAAGATTAGTGTCCAGCCGACCCACACGTCGCGTCCAACCTGCAAAACCGAAAGAGTCTTCCATCCCGTCCGAACCTGCAAACCGAAACATAGCATCCCATTGTGAGTCTTTTCGTCTTTTCGTCTTTCCTTTGTGAAGTCCTAGTTGTGCTCGTTTTGTACAAACCTGCGAATAAACAAACCAATGCGTTAGTCATTGTAACGGCCTTATTTTTAACTAAAAACTGAAATTGGTTAAACTTTATTACTAGTACTCGAAACATGGCTACAACTTTACTTTTCTGTCAACCAAACCGAGACCCGACTTAGACCAAACCGAGACCCCGACTTAGACCAAACCGAGACCCCGACTTAGACCAAACCGTGACCCAACCAAGACCACAATCAAGACCACAATCAAGAACCAAACCGAGACCCAAGTCAAACCAAACCGTGACCCAATTAAAGGCCAAACCGAGAACCAAACCAAGCCAACCAAGTTTCTTACTTTCTGCCAAAAACTATCAACAATCGATACCAACTAATCTAAATGTCTTAACCAATTTTTATTTTACAGAAACACCCTAAAACCCTTAATCATGCCGCGGGTATAAAAACCCCCAATTTTATAAAAACCCTAGATTGACTTTTTATTAATTAAAACATTAATTAAACCTAATCTAAACCCAAACCCCATAGTTAATTTAATTGAAAACGAGTTATACAAAAACCCCCAATTTACCGAAACCCTAATTTTTATAAACCGATTATATGTTGAAATTAGTTTGATTTTATACAAGAAAACACCAATTAATTACATTTAAACCCGAGATTGATGAAAACCCCCAAATATTTCAAAACCCTAATTCGTGTATTTCAAATCCGAGAGCCATATGATTCTCAACAACTTTATACAAACTAATCAAACCCACTGATCTTTATTAAATCGAAAATCAATTAGCTTTTGTAAAAGAAATGAAGGAGAAACAAACTTATCTTTGATTGATGGCTGATGATTTACGTGACCATAAGATGAACACATCAGAAACCCAAATCAGTTAGATGTGGGGATGAAACCCCACATCTCACGCGATCTAAACACCTCAGACCACCCACACATGATTGTTATATCCCAACTGATAAGATATTTAGCCATTGAAGGGGTGAACTGATCTAGATTTGAGAGAGAGATGAGATTGGGGCGGTGGAGATATTATCGAGGGAAGAGAGAGAGTGTAACTCTCTGTTATGGAGAGTTGTGTGTGTAACACACGTATACTTACTCCTTCGTTCCTTGTTTATTCCGCCCATGGGCCGGGCCGGGTCTAATGACCCTTGGGCCGGTTGTGAGTGAAGTATTGGACCCATTTGGGCCTTGTGTATTTATTAAGTTTAGTTAAAAGCCCATGAAACGAATTTTGTAAATTAAAGGTATAATTTAACCCGTAAAACCCGACCGTTTAATAACCGACTTTTATTCGTCGTACCTTTCCGTAAACGTATGGTTTTGTCAAGCACAACTAGGGTGTCGTGTCTCTTATTAATAAAATTTTTCGTATCGTAACTCGATCCTCATAATTAAATAGGTCGCGGCTAGCGTAACCGTACTCTCGAGCTATTTTATCTTCGTTCTCTTTGCTGAATTACGAGGTGAGTTTATAGCCCCATACTTTACTATTTTTCACTACTTTTTGGGGTGAGACATTGCTTGATTTTAACGTGTGAACACAAGTGCATTTACTGGTTTATATATTAGTCTAAGTCCCACTAAAAACCCAGTTGCTTTGGCCCGTGAATCGTGAACCGTTAATTACTTTGTGTAAGCGCGAATGTTATGGATAGATCTATCGGGATTGACGTCCCTGTCTGTCTTGTCCAACAAGGGGACAAGCGGGCACAGTTTCATTTGAGTCAGAGATAGAATGTCGTGGGTTTAGGCATCTAGTTTGGGCTACATTTATATGATTATACTGCCGGTGTTGTTAACGCTTCGGTGTCACGAGCTTAGACTGTAATAAATACTTTTGGGATGACTTTGTATCTGTTATATTGTCATCACTTTTGGGAAAATCTTGTGGTTCATTAAACATTTCAAACTAACTAAACCTATGAACTCACCAACTTTATGTTGACACTTTAGCAATGTTTTTCTCAGGTATTAAGAAGGAAGATGCTAAATGAGGTCTCATGCATTGCCGTCATTTCTTTGAAACAACGATCATTTGTACCATTTGAGAAAACTATGTTTTGTAACCGTATTCAGTTTATGCTTCCGCACTTTGTTAAAACTATTTATTTTACTAATTACAAGTGATCTATTTTCCGAACGTCTCATTTAGAGGTCGTTCTTTGTGACTATGTGCGTATGATAATCATGACGTCACCACTCCCTTGTCGCCATTATACTCTGATATTTTGGGAGTGTGACAGATTGGTATCAGAGCCATAGTTATAGAGAACTAGGTTGTATTTAGTGACTCTAGACTATAACTGCTCTATGTTTAATCGATTATCATACAGATTGTAAGTATTAAGTATATGTAGATACATAAGTAATAAATGGGATACATGTGGTTTAACAATTACGAGGTATATTTACATGGGTTACATGTGCAACAACGAAATCTGAATTATGTTATATGGGATACATGTGGATTCAACAATGATTGCTATATTATGTTAATGTCCTTTTTCGGACTAATTTTATAAGATATTTACACACATTTATTTTGTTTATGATTACAGCGATGTCTTCATCCGATGATTCCACGTCTACAGGAGCGTACTACAACCGTAGTTCACAGTCGACTATCAGTTCATCCGTAGGACTACCTAGAGGATCGCCGTCAGGATATCCGTGGTACCGGATGGTTTCAGATGACGATACAGAGAGAGAGACTGAGGAGGTTCGTCATTCACCGATCCGTATTCCTGATGCATCAGCTGACGACGTACTTAGCCTAGAAGGCGGAGGAGAGGATGACTTAGACACTGACGTGGTGCAGTCACCAGGTCAGACATCAGTGACTGGAGATGAGACGGTAGAGGAGACAGAGGATGATGAGATGGAGTTCACAGATGGGGAAGGAGAGCCTATGGAGGTCACAGACACTGAGGACCCTCCTACTGCATATACTGCTACTCCTGAGGTTTCCCTAGCACACATCTCCTCGTCTTCATCTGAAGACGAAGGAGAAAGGACTGCTATTCCTGCTCCAGCACCTCGTACTCTACCTTTCTACTATGTGAGACGACGTCTTCGGGGGAGAGCTGCTCGACCACCACTTTCACCTTACCGACCTCTCATACCTTTCACTGCCACTGACAGGCATGCAGCCCGCACACCTACCAGTCTTGTCCCAGAGACACCACTACTACTACCACCACCAGAGACTGTACCTGCTGTGTACCAGGAGATGCTTACTGATGCTGGTATCTCTACTGGGCCGAGAGCTACGACTCCTCTTCCTAGGAGAGCTACATCGACGGTGGTGATGCTTGGGGCGGCAGATGGATGTGTGACGACACGATTGAACAGGTTGGAGGATGCTGTAGAGGCTTTAGGTGAAGAATATAATGAAGTGCAGGATAAGTTGGAGGCACTGGCGAAGAAGAGTCCAGTTGAGGATGAGACAGTGTTGACAGTATGCGTGACCCGTCTACGAGGACAGCTTCTTACTGTTCTTGACCAGATGGAATCCATGCCGAACACTCGTCTTGAGGAGATTGGGAGCCTGATGACCCGTTGGGGAGTAGAGCCATTGGTGGAGACAGGCGGACTAGAGGCACCAGTGGAGGACCCTGTTGCAGATTTGGATAAGAGGTTTAGAGCCGCTTGTCATGACACTGATGTTAGACTGAGAGATTCCCAGGCTCGTGAGCTCGTGGTTGAGAGGAGGTTAGCAGAGTTGGAGAGAGAGCTTCATCAGTGCCGTGAGGGCACTAGTTAGATTTATTTTGTACCATCGACCTATCCTTGTATGACCACTAAGCTTTGAAGTTTATCTTAGCTAGTTGGTATTTTATTTTCTTTTATTATGTTATGACAAACTATGATGTACTATCAAACGATTCTATGAATGATATTATGGGTTGCAAAAATTGTGAGATCATTATATATTGTGTATTATATCCTGGAGCATTTCATAATTGTATTGTGCGTGCCATGCATGTTATGTCTGGCAAAACTCATTATCCTATTACCTTGTTAGATTATGGCGCCAGTTAGAAGATCCGAAACGCAGAATCCACCAGCCGCTACCGGTGGAATTGACACCGTCATGCTAAGCCAAATGATAGCCGAACGAGTGGCCGAGGCACTCGCGACCGCTGAAGCAAATCGTACAGCTAGCACACAGGAGGAGACCAACCAAGGAGCTACTAATGCTATTGCACGGACTTGTACCTACAAGGAATTTCGTGCAGTTACGCAAGTAAGTTTCCGCGGTACTGAAGGAGCAGTAGGATTAACCAGATGGTTTGAGAAGCTAGAATCCCAATTTGGGATTAGCAACGTCGCTGAAGCCGACAAGGTGAAGTTTGCGTCAAGCACGTTAGTGGATGGTGCTTTGACTTGGTGGAACGTCTATGCTCGTGCAGTGACCATTGACGTTGCCCAAGCGACGCCCTGGAGCGAATTTAAAGCTATGTTTGTGAGGAAATACTGCCCACGAAATGAAGTCAAGCAGATGGAAGTTGAGCTGTGGAACCTGAAGGTCAAGGGTACTGCTCTTACTGCTTACAATCAGCGCTTTCAAGAGCTGATCTTGTTATGTCCTGAAATGGTGCCCAACGATGACCGATTGTTGGAGCGATACATTGAAGGACTACCTTTGAGCATCAAAGGGAATGTGACTTCATCCAAGCCAACTGATTTGCACGAGGCAATCGACATGGCTCAGAGTCTGATGTACCAAGTGGTACAGGAGTTGGGAGAAAATACTGGGGATAAAAGGAAGTGGTCTGGCAACCACTACAACAACAATACCAACAATACCAACAACAGCAACAACCCAAACAACTACAACCAGAACAAACGACAAGAAGTAGCAAGAGTGTTTACTGCTGGACAAGGAAATACTGGAAACTACGCTGGAAGACTTCCTTTCTGCGGAAAATGTGGCCGACACCACGAAGGAGCATGTCCCCCTACGTGCTACAATTGTGGGAAGGCGGGACATAAGGCAAAGGAATGTCGAGCACCACCTCGTTTTACTAATCAAAGAGGACCCGGAACGCAAGGTGGCCAAGGAGCAAATGTCACTTGCTTTGGATGTGGAGAGAAAGGTCACTACAAGAACAAATGTCCAAGCAGTGGGAACCAAGGTCGTAGTAACCAGATTCGAGGGAATCAAAATCACAACCAAGGGAACCAGAAGCAGAATCAAGGGAACCGAAGAGGGAATAACCGAGCCACAACTAGTACTCCTGGAGGATTCACGGCACCTAGCAAAGTGTATCATCTCTGTGCTGAAGCTGCAGTGCAAGACAACAACGTTGTGACTGGTACGTTTCTAGTCAATAACAACTATGCTTCAGTACTATTTGATTCTGGTGCGGATAGGAGTTTTGTGTCGTCTATATTTAGTGAACGCCTAAATGTTACCCCTACTGCGTTAGACGTTAAGTATAATGTAGAATTAGCCGATGGGAAGTCAGTAACCACCGACGTTATTCTGAAAGGATGTAGTGTAAGGCTACAAGGTCGTTCGTTTAGTATCGACCTACTCCCTATAGAATTGGGAAGTTTTGACGTCATCATTGTAATGGATTGGATGTCGAAGCATCACGCGGAGATTGTATGTCATGAGAAGTGTGTCCGTGTTCCTTATGGAAACGACGTACTCATCATACAAGGCGAAAGAAGTGGAGTGAAGAATGGATCAAGATTGGAAGTCATCTCATGTATCAGGACCCAAAGATACATTGAGAAGGGATGTCCTGTATTCTTGGTTCAAGTAACACAAAAGGAAGGAGAAGAAGATCACGAGAAGAAGGTGGAGGATGTACCGATCGTTAGAGACTTTCCGGACGTATTCCCAGAGGATTTACCCGGACTACCACCAGCACGGCAAGTGGAGTTTCACATCGAGCTTACACCAGGAGCCGCGCCTGTTGCTAGAGCCCCATACCGTCTAGCACCGGCCGAGATGACAGAGTTAGCTGAACAGATAAAGGAACTTTCTGACAAAGGTTTCATTAGACCAAGTTCCTCACCTTGGGGAGCGCCGGTCTTATTTGTCAAAAAGAAAGATGGATCCTTTAGAATGTGTATCGATTACCGAGAATTGAATAAGCTGACGATAAAGAACCGCTACCCATTGCCGAGGTTTGACGATCTTTTCGACCAATTGCAAGGATCTAGCATATACTCGAAGATCGATTTAAGGTCAGGATATCATCAACTAAGGGTTAGAGGGGAAGACGTTCATAAGACGGCTTTTAGAACCCGGTACGGACACTACGAGTTCCAAGTTATGCCTTTCGGTTTGACAAACGCGCCTGCGGTATTCATGGATCTCATGAACCGAGTTTGCAAACCATACTTGGACAAGTTTGTGATTGTATTTATCGATGACATTCTCATCTATTCTCGTAATGAAGAAGAGCACAAGGAACATTTGAAGACCATATTAGAGCTGCTGAGGAAGGAGAAGTTATATGCAAAGTTTTCCAAATGTGAGTTTTGGATAAACACAGTGCAATTCCTTGGGCATGTGATCGACAGCAGTGGTATTCACGTTGATCCTGCTAAGATCGAGGCCGTAAAGGATTGGGCGACTCCAACAACACCCACGGAGATCCGTCAATTTTTAGGTCTTGCTGGTTACTATAGGAGATTCATTGAAGGTTTCTCCAAGATAGCTAAACCAATGACGGAATTGACTCAAAAGGATAAGAAGTTTGAGTGGAAGGAGGAGCAAGATTTGGCATTCCAGACATTGAAGCAGATGTTGTGTGAAGCACCTATACTAGCCCTACCCGAGGGTAATGAAGACTTTGTGGTGTATTGTGATGCATCCATAAAAGGGTTGGGTGCAGTACTGATGCAAAGGACTAAGGTCATAGCTTACGCATCAAGACAACTAAAAGTGCACGAGAAGAACTACACAACTCATGACCTAGAGTTAGGAGCAGTGGTGTTTGCCTTGAAGATTTGGAGACACTACCTTTATGGTACTAAGTGTGTTGTATTCACTGACCATAAGAGTCTACAACATATTTTGAACCAAAAGGAACTGATATTAGGTTTTACAATGGGTTCAGATTTATTTCTCTCGGAATCCTCTCGAACTGATCTCAGTTAAAAGTGGAATGATTTGTTCTTGGTGACAAAAAGTGGATTTGGTTTTCTATTCTAAATAATTGAAGTGAATAAAAATTAAAGCTGGAAACAGAAGATAAAATCAATTAAATGACAAAACTGAAAAATAACTCTTACTGAAAAATACCCTATGCGGAATAAAACACCATTCGGAAAGTTGACATCTATACGGAATATTATGCCCTATGCGGAAAATCCTCTTATGCGGAAAGAATACCCCTATTCGGAATAAGTCCTTACGCGGAATAAAAAGTCCTATGCGGAAAAATATCTCTTATGCGGAAAGTAGGCTTATGCGGAAAATACTTCTATTCGGAAAAACACATCTATGCGGAAAAACTCTTTCATTCGGAATAAAATGCTCTATGCGGAGAAATAACACTGTTCGGAATATTTAAAATATTCCGAGTAAGGAAATCACAACTTTGGCTATGCGGAAAATTAAGGTCATTCGGAATATTGGAAAGATTCCGAATAAGGCAAATTGGAAATCACCTATTCGGAATATTTGCTTAGTGCGGAAAGTAAGGACCATGCGGAATATATGAAATATTCCGAATAAAGGAAATGTAAATAATCCTATTCGGAATAACCAAGATTCCGAGTAAGGAAGGCACAAAATCACCTATTCGGAAAGTTCTGGGAAGAGAAAAAAAACAGTAGCAGACGTTCAACAGTAGACACGAATTAATCCAAGATCAAGCTTAATACTTAAGAAGGTTTTACCAAATCAAACACAAATCATTTAAATACCTTAAGTAACAAATCCCACCAATAAAAACACTAAATCAACAACTTTTTGAAATCAAACTTGAATCAAATAAGAAACTTAAGAAACTTGCAATAAAAATGATGAAGAACAAGATGAATAGAAAGATGGAATGGATTGATTAATGAAAAAGTAACAAGGTTAATGATTAAAGATTACAAGATGAAAAGAAAAAGATGAAAATCACCAAACTCCCTAATGGAGTTGGTGATGGAACGAACTACAAAGAAACTGGGAAAGAAAAAATGAAGCTAATTTTTTAATTGTGTGAAGGGAGAGACTATTTATACTCCTAGTGGTTGGTTGGTGAGTGGGCTTTCTCCCTTTCTTCTTGTCTTCTCGTCTTTTCAGAAAAGTTGACGTTTTCGATTCTAATTCGGGATTTGTTGTCGATTAAATCCAACTCGTCTTTTAATTTCTTCGTTAAATAGACTCGAGTTTCTTCGACTTATGAAAATCTTCCGTCTTTAGTCCTTTTCTTCGATAAATCTTCGAATAGGCCCAGTGACTTCAAATCTTTTGCATCTCTTGGACAATAGACTTCGTCTTCAGTCTTTTTCTTTGATAAAACCCGTGCAATCCCATGTTTTCTTTAATATTCATCCGGTTAGCTCTGAAATCACAATAAACACAAAAACCACGCATAATTCCAAACAAATGATATTAATTACGTGTTTTGGTCTTGTTTTAGCCAGAATTAAGTGGTAAAAGGATGGGTGTTTACACACCTATCAAATCCCCTACACTTAACCATTGCCATGCCCTCATGCAATGCTTAGTGATAAAGCAAATTTTACATTTTTCTCATAATTAATCAACCTTGGCCTTATTTAAATACTACTAAATAAGAATCAAATTACTAAGAGAGAAATAAAAACTTTAAAATAAACAAAAGGAAGGAAACAACTTGTAAAGAAATCAAGGACTTACATTAGGGATTTGGTGTTGCGAAGATTTATCACCCTCAAGTTTCACGTTCCCCAAACTAAGCTTAAAAACGAGATCATTGCTATTATAAGTTAGTAAATCAAACACTTACACACATGGCTTAATTAAATGCTTAAACTCCCTTATTCCTAATTGTATCTCTTATATTTTATTTTTGTCTTAGAATGATCATGAAGATGCATTTTTGGACTTATTTCGATAGTTTATTAAGGCTGAAAGCAAAGTAGGACGATTTGATCAATAGTTAGCTAAAGGACAAAATCTCTTAAAACTGCTTCTCGGGATATCAAAAAGTTCATATCTTGGCATAACTTGGTTCACGATTTGAGACCTTTCTCGGGCCGATATTTGGCATGTACTTCATACTTCATATCTTCGAGAGACGTTCTTGAGATAATGGTCTTCTCATCATAATAGAGTTTCTTCACTTGGAGACTTTTGAGGGGTACTCCAACTTTGTTGACCACGACTTCATGATTATTTCTTCAATCTCTAATTGGGATTTTGAGATACAACGATCCGCCTCCTTTTCGGACTTGGATCTATTTATCCTCATACCTTGTTAGGGTCTTTTCGGATAGACTTCTCCATGATCTTTATGGGAGTTGATTGCTTTTCGTCGTGAGTCTTGATCCTTCATATAGACTTTAGGAATAATGCTTTTCACATCACTTTGGATCTTCAGCAATAAAATTGAATCCTCATGCCTTGTTAGGGCCTTTTCGGACTCGCCAATCTTCGCGCCCCGCTTCATAAGTTATGCCTTGGCTATGAACTCTTATCATTACCGAGCAACTTTTAAACGATCTTGGGCTAGAAGCTAAGTAACTTTTCAAATCGTAAGACCTTACTTATTGCAGATAAATTATTAGCAAGTGATGGGAGAGTAGGCAAATAATTACACCAAGTGAGCTTGCGCAAGAATACCGACTTATAATTGACTCTATCATTTCTCGTCCTCCACAATTTAAAATCTCAAATAATGAGACTCGTGGACACTTAGCCTAATAAACCAATTAAGGTCTATATGGTTAAGGATACTTGCTAGAATAAACTTGGATAAGTCTATTCGGGTTGAGTCAAAATAAACGCAACGGGCCTAATATGTCAAAGATTCCTAAACTAGCTACACCACTTTATTAATATTTTTGACTTTATTGCGGAATATATACATATGAAAGCAACGATAAAAATTTAAAAATTACAACTAAATGGCCAAAGTTAATAAAAAATTTGAAAAATGCTGAAAAATAGGATTTTCTGGTTAATTGAAGGCATTTTCATGGAAAAGTCCACTTAAAACTTCGATAGAAGTCTCCCCTACACTTAAGATAAACATTGTCCTCAATGTTTAAGCATGTGGGAAAAGTCTCCCCTACACTTATGACATTGTGCACGTTGGTTAACTCGAGTTAAGGAAGAGACGACTAAAGTGATCAATTTCAAATGTGAGTATGAATAAAATTGAATCACGATAGTTGAGAGATAGAACCGGATTTCGGATAACACGGGAGCACGGTTCTTCAAAGTTTCCAAGATTGCAGTAATCCCTGTAATCACATCACCACACAAACACAAACGACCACAAAATAGGTCCTCCCCTACACTTAGGGGGTTAAAGGGATAGATACTCGGGCTGCCTCCCGAGGAGCGCTTGTTTTTGATAACCGAGTCACGAGCCTGACTCGGCCCAAATTCAGTTCATGGGGAACGTGGTGAGGGATGGAATCACCTCCTGAGAGGTGTCCTCACCAAAGTACAACTTCACTCGTTGGCCATTCACCTTAAAATTTGGTCCATTAGGTTGAGCGAGCTCGAGAGTACCATATGGAAAAATTTGGGCGATGGTGAATGGGCCGGACCAACGAGATTTAAGTTTGCCCGAAAAGATTTTCAACCGAGAGTTAAAAAGTAAGACTTTGTCTCCAACATGGAACTCTCGGTTTTTGATCTTGGAGTCGTGAATGAGCTTAGTTCTTTCCTTATAGATCAAAGAGTTTTCATAAGCCTCATTACGGAGTTCATTCAGCTCATTGAGTTAGATCTTGCGTAGGTCACCGGCTTTGTTTATATCAAAATTGGCCCACTTCAAGGCCCAATAAGCCTTGTGCTCCAACTCAATGAGGAGGTGGCACGCTTTCCCGTACATAAGACGATAAGGCGTACAGCCGATTGGGGTCTTGTAAGCAGTACGGAAAGCCCACAAAGCATCATCCAATTTATCAGCCCATGAGGCACGATGCTCTCCCACGGTCCTTTCAAGAATTCGCTTCAGCCCTCGGTTGGATATTTCAGCCTGGCCATTAGTTTGTGGGTGGTAGGCTGTGGAAAGACGATGGTTTACACTGTACTTAGCCATGACTCGAGCAAATTGGTCATTGCAGAAATGAGTCCCACGATCACTAATAATGGCACGAGGCACACCGAAGCGAGCGAATAGAGCTTTCAAAAAGTTACAAACCACCCTTGCGTCATTGGTAGGCAAATCTTTGGCTTCAACCCACTTAGAATAGTAGTCAACGGCTACAAGGATGTATTTGTTTCCTTTAGAAGAAGGGAACGGCCCCATAAAGTCGATACCCCAAACATCAAAAATTTCACACTCTTGAATGAAATTCTGAGGCATCTCGTCTTTATGTGTGATTTTGCCTTGCTTTTGGCAAACATCACATCTTTTGACCATATCGTGAGCGTCACGGTATATGGAGGGCCAATAAAATCCCGAATCAAACACTTTCTTTGCGGTGTAGTTGGGACCAAAGTGACCACCAGTGGGTCCTTTGTGGCAAGCATCAAGGATGTCCGACGCTGCCGGTCCATCACCACATCGGCGAATTATCAGATCAGCACATTGTTTGAATAGGTAAGGGTCGTCCCAAAAGTAAGTCTTAATGTCGGTGAAAAACTTCTTCTTTTGTTGGGACGTCAACCCTTCCTTTAGAATTCCACCCGCTAAATAGTTTGCAAAATCCGCAAACCACGAGGTTTCATTCGGCTTCGAGTTTATAGACATTAAGGTCTCCAAGGGAAAAGAATCATTGATTTCTTTAGTCGGATGATCCCCTTGGTATGGATCCTCAAGTCTACTAAGATGGTCCGCGGCTAGGTTTTCTGCTCCTTTTTTATCGCGGATGTCGATTTTAAATTCTTGGAGTAGTAAAACCCAGCGAAGAAGTCTTGGTTTGGAATCTTGCTTTGTCAACAAGTACTTCAACGCGGAATGATCGGTATACACGATGGTGGTGGAAAGTACAAGATAGGGGCGGAACTTTTCAAAAGCATAGACAACAGCTAAAAGCTCTTTTTCGGTTGTCGTATAATGCAATTGTGCCCCAGTCATTGTCTTGCTAGCGTAATGGATCGGTTGGAAGTGTTTGTTCACTCTTTGTCCAAGAACCGCTCCAATAGCAAAATCACTAGCATCGCACATCAACTCAAAGGGCAGCTCCCAATTAGGGGTTACCAAGACGGGTGCCTTAGTTAGCTTATCCTTAAGCGAGTTGAAGGCTTCAAGGCACTCTTTGGAAAAGATAAAAGGAGTATCTTTTTCCAAGAGGTGGGTCATCGGGCGAGCGATTTGAGAAAAATCTTTGATGAATCGACGATAGAAGCCCGCATGACCCAAGAAACTTCTCACACCCTTCACGGTTGAAGGTGGAGGCAACTTAGCTATAACATTGACTTTAGCACGGTCTACTTCAAGACCGGCTTTCGAAATCTTATGTCCAAGCACAACGCCTTCTTTTACCATAAAATGGCATTTTTCCCAATTTAGAACGAGGCGAGTGTCTTCGCACCGCTTTAGAATACGTTCTAAATTGGCAAGGCAAGCTGAGAAGGAATCCCCGAAGACCGAGAAATCGTCCATGAGGACTTCCATGGTTTGTTCAACCATGTCATGGAAGATAGCTAACATACACCTTTGGAAAGTCCCTGGCGCATTACATAAGCCAAAAGGCATTCTTTTGTAAGCGAAAGTGCCATAGGGACAAGTGAATGTAGTCTTCTCTTGATCTTGGGGATCGATGGGTATTTGAAAATAACCCGAGAAACCATCCAAAAAGCAGTAATATTCATTACCGGCTAATCGTTCAAGCATTTGGTCCATAAAAGGTAGAGGGAAATGATCCTTTCTCGTGGCATCATTGAGTTTGCGGTAGTCTATACAAACTCTCCACCCAGTAACGAGACGAGTGGGAATCAACTCGTTGTGTTCATTGGGAACAACGGTTATTCCGCCCTTCTTGGGCACACAATGGATTGGACTAACCCACGTGGAATCCGAAATAGGGTAAATCACACCCGCATCAAGAAGTTTGATAACCTCTGTTTTGATGACTTCATGTATTTTTGGATTCACCCTTCGTTGGATTTGAATAGTGGGTTTATAGTCGTCCTCCATGAGAATTTTGTGTGTGCAGAAGTGAGGATCAATTCCACGAATATCCGAGATTTTCCACGCAATAGCTTTCTTGTGAGCTTTCAACACAGCAACGAGGCGAGTCTTCTCTTCATCTTTCAAATCCGTTGCAATAATGACGGGTGACTTCTTGTTGTCGTCAAGGAACACGTACTCGAGATGTGGCGGCAACTCCTTAAGTTCCAAATCCGGAGGATTTTCGACGGGAGGCGTTTTCAAGGTCGGAGTATCGATAGCAATGACCGTGGAAGATTGAGGCGAAGGATTGTCTTCGTCGAGAAGATTGTCAAAGAAACTCATGTCTTCATCCCCCTCGATGGGAGAATCATTAGTAGCTAGATTCACATCTCCCATGGTATCTTCAAGATTGTTCCAGAATAAATCACTATCTCCAAATAGAGACAACGATGAATCAATAGAGGACACGGTCTCAACAGTGGGAAGAGAGGTAGGAATACTTTTGCAAGCATCATTAAAGTGTTCTTCAGGTATTAAGAAGGAAGATGCTAAATGAGGTCTCATGCATTGCCGTCATTTCTTTGAAACAACGATCATTTGTACCATTTGAGAAAACTATGTTTTGTAACCGTATTCAGTTTATGCTTCCGCACTTTGTTAAAACTATTTATTTTACTAATTACAAGTGATCTATTTTCCGAACGTCTCATTTAGAGGTCGTTCTTTGTGACTATGTGCGTATGATAATCATGACGTCACCACTCCCTTGTCGCCATTATACTCTGATATTTTGGGAGTGTGACAAGAATAAACCCTACTCTGAATATATGGCCTACTCGGAATATGTCACCTATCCGAAATATACCTCTATTCGGAATATTAGTCTACTCGGAATAAATGATCTTACCCGGAATACAAGCCTATTCGGAATAATACCTCTATCCGGAATATCTGTCCCTATTCGGAATAAAGTCTTATGCGGAATAATGCTCTTACTCGGAATAATACCACTATTCGGAAAACTATTCCTATTCGGAATAAAGTCCCTATTCGGAATGTCAGCCTCTATTCGGAATATTGTCACCTATTCGGAAAGATTAGCCTATTCGGAATGTCAGCTCTATGCGGAATCAAGACCCTATTCGGAATGATGGTTCTTACTCGGAATATTCTCCTCTATTCGGAATAACTTGCAACTCGGAATAAAACCCCTATTCGGAATGTTCAATATTCCGAATAGTCATCCAAACAAAAGCTTACTCGGAATAAATCTGGGCTCGAATCTGGGAAAGAACAGTAACTAGAAACCGAAGAACAAGGGAATAAAAATAGCACGATTTAAACAAAAATAAAGCTAAACCAAACACAAGATTAAACTAAACAAGCAAATAAACAACTAATAATCATAAACAATCAATCCAAAACAATAAAACTAACAAGATAATCAAATCCCACTTAAATAAATCAACAAAAATTAAGAACATGAACATAAACAAATCAACACAAAGATTAAAGAAAGGTAGAATGAGATTAACAAGATAAAGATAAAGATTAACAAGAATTAAAAGAAAAACTTACTTGGAATTAAATGGTAATTAAGTGCAAGACAAGGTAATTAAATTTGACAAATATTTAAATTGACAAGGTAATTAAAGGTGTAAGGTAATTAAATAGTGGAAGACTAATTGTCACACTTAGCCAACAAAAAGAAATGTAAAAAACTAATGACTATTTATAGGGGAGGATTAGGAAGCTTCCTCCCCTCTTTCATTTCTTCTTAATTACAAGCTTAAGTCCCTCCTTTTATTAATCTTCATTAATTTCGTCATTAGTCCTTTTCTTCTAATCTTCTTTAAACTTGGACTTAAGGGACTTTTGGCTTCGGGATTTCTTTTGAACTCGTCTTTAATTTCTTCAATAAAATAGACTTGAATTCTTCGGCTTTTGATAAACTTCCGTCTTTTGACTTTTTCTTCGATAAATCTTCAGAATTGGTCGTGGACTTCCGTTCTTTTTGCACTCTTGACTTCTTGACTTCGTCTTTCATCCTTTTCTTCAATAAAAGTCCGTAAATGCCCGTGAATGTCCGTGTTTTCTCCACTTTTCACCTTTTCATCCTAAATCACAACAAAAACACAAACCACGCATAATTCTGACATAAAAGACATAAAATACACGTTTTGGTCCGGTTATTATTGTAATTAAGTGGTAGAAAAGATGGGTGTTTACACACCTATCAAATCCCCTACACTTGACCATTGCAATGTCCTCATGCAATGCATTAATTACAAAGCAAGATTACACTTTTCATCATAATCAATCCACGTTGGCCTTTATTAAAGAAATAGAAAATTAAAAACATACAAATTAAAGAAATCAAAAGCATACCTTGGGTTTTGGAAAATGTCATGAATAATCATCATCCTCAAGTTTTCACTTTCTCCAAACCAAGCTTAAAAACGAGATCATTGTTATTATAAGTTAGTAAACTATCACGAACTCATGTGGGTCAATTATTCACTTAGACTCCCTTATTCCTAGGGGTATCTCTTATATTTTATTGTTGTCTTGAATGATCACGAGGATACATTTTTGACTTATTTCGATAGTTATTTAGTCTGAAAATAAAGTGCATGATTTAATCAATAGTTAGCTAAAGGACCAAATCTTTTAAAACTGCTTCTCGGGACCTCATAAAGTTCATATCTTGGCATAACTCGTTTCACGATTTGAGACCTTTCTCGGACCGATATTTGGCATCGACTTCATTCTTCAAATCTTGAGAGACGTTCATGAAATAATGGTCTTCTCTTCATATAGGAATTTCTTCACTTGAAGTTTTGAGAGATTCATACTTGGACCACGACTTCTTCATTTTTCTCCAATCTTTATTTTGGACTTTGATATACAACGATCCGCCTCCTTTTATGACTTGGATCTATTTATCCTCATACCTTGTTAGGGTCTTTTCGGATACACTTCTCCATGACTTTTGGGGAGTTTTGCTTTACGTCGTGTGTCTCGATCCTTCATATTGATTTTCGATAAATGATTCTTCACATCACTTTGGATCTTAAGCAACAAAATATAGCCCTCATGCCTTGTTAGGGCCTTTTCGGACTCGCCAATCTTCGCGTCCCGCTTCAATAAGTTATGCCTTGGCTATGAACTCTAATCCATACCGAGCAACTTTTAAACGATCTGGGGCTAGAAGCTAAGTAACTTTTCAAATCGTACAACCTTATTTATTAGCAGATAAATTTATTAGCAAGCGATGGGAGAATAGGCTTATTATTAACTCACATAAATTCACGAAAGAATACCGAACTTATAATTGGCTCTATCATCTCTCGTTCTCCACAGATTAAAATCTCAAGTAATGAGACTCATGAATACTTAGCCTATTAAATCAAAGTTTTGGGTTTTCGAGTCGCCTATAGGATCTTGCAAATTCTTGGACTTTTTCAAGTTTAGAAATCGCATTTTAAAGTTCCCTTGATAAACGATTCTCTAGGATCAATTATAGGAACTTGCGAAAAGTTCTTGTTCTTAACCCGTGAGAGTTAAGACTTTCGCGTTTTATAGCTCGCTATATAAAAGCCTAGCAAAACTTGACTTAAACACGTTAAGGATACTAGCTAGAGTAAACTCGGGTTGAGTCAAAAGATTCACAACGTTTAAACATTAAAACCACTTATTAAACATTTATTCTAGCAAAGGAAGAAAATAACTATACAAAGGGAACAACTAATAGGCCAAAATAGATCAAAAATTTTGAAAAAAATGTCGAAAAATTGATTTTCCGGTTAAAATGAGGACAAATACAAGGAAAAGACCACTTAACTTCGATAGAAGTCCCCCCTACACTTAAGATAAACATTGTCCTCAATGTTTAAGCATATGGGAGTAAACTCCCCTACACTTTGGACATTGTGCACGTTGTTTAAATCTCGCTAAGGAAAAGACAACTAAAGAAATTCCTATTTTAATATTTAGAAAATATAAAATAGTGAATCGAAAAGAGTTTAGGATAGAATCGGGAAGAAGTAGAACACGGAATCACGGGTCGTCAAGAATCATCAAGAGTGGATCATTGAAGCTCGAATCCCTGATTAAGAAGTGAGGAGAAGAAAACAAACCAAAGGGTCCCCCCTACACTTATGGTAAAGAAAGCGAAAAGATAGATGCATGGGTTGCCTCCCAAGAAGCGCTTGATTTTTGTTAACCGAGTCGTGAGCCTGATTCGACCTTGATCATCAACGGAAGAAGCATGAAACATATCCACCAGGATCAAAGACATAGTTTTCATCCATCAATAAGCACGAGCTTAAGGCGAACAAGGCAAGCCAAAGAAGATGTGGCAGGGTTCCTTAAGCAGCGATGGAGCACGGTGGAATAAAGTAGGAAGCGGTGCAAGCATGTCTTCAAAATTTCCAAAGATTTTTCCTTTTATTTCATCAGGTGGATACTGAGATGGCTTAAAGACTTCAATACCAGGGTCGAACACCTTTTCCTTTAAGGGATAATAGCACTCAGGCTCAGCCGAGTGTGAAGAAGATCCGCAAAGAAGCACAACCTCGTCCTCAGAAGGGGGACAAAGAGGTGTCAAATCATATGTGCAACGGACTTCGGTGTCGACCGGTTTCTTCTCCTTTGACACAATGCTCTTCAAATCCAAAGTAGGATCAAGACTATAATCTTCAAAGTCATAAGGAGGAGCATCACTCTCATCAGGGAAGTAAGTGTTGAGAAATTCAGAGAAGTCTTCCTCAAATGAATAATCGTCCAAAGTAGGATCGAGTGATGGCGGAGGATCTTCAGCATGTGAAGAATCGCTCGAGAGAGTATCGGCCTCATCAAAATCATCGAAAGTGGGCAGCTCGGGATACTCAGAAGTACAATCAAAATCATCCGAATCTGAGCTAGAATCATCATCATCATAAGCATCAAAGACCGGTGGCGAATCATAAATGGGAGAAGGTTCCAAAGTGGAGCGAGAATCATCCACATCATCTTCAAAGAGTGGATTATCAATGGAAGAATCGAATAGAGGATTGTCATAGACGGTAAAGTCATCGAGCACATTAATCATATTCACTGATTCTCGGCCTCCAAAGGATTTTCCTGTAAGCTTCCCCATTTTAAAAACTTTTGAATCATCCCCGACTCGTAAGATTAACTCACCTTCGGCCACATCTACTAAAGCTCGTCCGGTTCTCAAGAATGGACGACCAAGTATTAAAGGAATACGAGGGTCCATTTCATAATCAACTACGACAAAATCGACCGGGAAAGTAAATGTGCCAACTTTAATAAACACGTCTTCGGCTATACCAACGGGGTAAGCGAGAGTGCGGTTTGCAAGTTCAAGAGTCATCTTTGTTAGAATGAGGTCGGGCAATGATAGTGTTTTCCAAACACTTAGAGACATCAAATTTATACTAGCCCCGAGATCAGCAAGGGCAGTAAATTCTTCAGTTTTGTTGAACACGCAAGGCAACACAAAACGACCGGGATCTCCAAGCTTTTCCGGTAATTCTTTAAGAATAACTGCAGAGCAGTTTTCATTTAAGCGTGTGTTGGCGAGTTCAATCAGTTTCTCCTTCTTGCTGAGCAATTCCTTGAATGCTTTGACAAATTTCGGCATGTGGCAAAGTGCTTCAACAAGGCTAATGTTGATGGTCATTTTAGATAGCATATCCACATATTTCGATACTTGACAGTCATTGTTGGGTCTACTAGATGTAGATCTTGCAGCCTGTCAGGACCGGTGAATGACTTCTATAATCACAAGTCAAATCACAAAGAGACTCTATACACAATATGAATGTAGAATATAAATATAATTAAGAAGAACAGAATAACTGTAAAGACTTGATCCTTTCTAAGGATTTCTAATATTGATAATGACTAGAACTACGTTTGGTGAAGGTGTCTCTAACCCTTCTGCCTAAGGTTCCTTTTATACTACAAGGAAACCCTAATACATCATTAAAGAAAACGTGTAAAACTGATATGCATATCCTTTCCTAACATATCTCATGCATATCCTAACAGAATATTAAGTAAATAATAAAGTTTGACTTCGACTAGGACCAGGAGCAGGACTTGCTCCTACTACTACTAGGACCAGGAGGAACTACATACCTCCTAGTCAACCTATTACATATAACTATTACAATGGTCCTAACAATCCTCCCCTAAACTTGAATTTGACCTGTTGAGTTCAAGTTTCCTGGAAAACGTGCAAAGAAAGCCCGAGGATTGTATCAGCAAAACAAATAGCAACATCAACAAGATAAGAATCAGAGTAACAGCCGCAACATGAAACACTAGAAGCTTCTCCAAAGCTTGTAACAAATCAGCATCGTGTTGAATCTTTCCAGCAACATGAGCAGATTTGATAAGCCTTTACCAAGTAGCTGCTCGCTCTTGGGCTAGCCAGTCATTCTGGTGGAATAAGCATCACCCTGGGAGACTAGAGCCCAGCCCAACTCTTAGAACGTGAATCAATGGTGAGTGGGAGTACCCTGATGATTTTAGGCAAACCATCACATCAGTCAACGGATTTGATGCGTCTTTACCAGAAGCCGTACCCCTCTGGACTCGCCAACTCTTAGCAATGAAACATCGGTGAGTTGAACACCCTATAGCTTTAAGCAAGCTATTACAGGTATCAACGGATTTGACAAGATCTTTACCAAGAGCCGTACCCCCTTGGATTAGCCACTTTTCAGTCCAAGACTATGGCAAGTGAAAACCATCCAGTTTTGGGTAACCTGGCAACCATCAACGGATTTGAGAATCGCACCAGGAGCCGTACCCTCAAGGTGAATCAACTTTTTCTTGTCGATTAGACATGGTAAGTTGAGAACCATTTGTTGTGCGGACCACGTCCAACACCAAGTGAAACCAAGTACCAGAACAAGCTCAAATCAGGAACCACATTGTGAAGCAGCCAAGGGATATTATGTACAAGTATAAAATTTAAACTGTGTTTAAAGTATAAGCAGATATTATATAAAAAGTATATATATATATTTTTTTTAATGTTTTTTTAATTTTTTTTTTATTATTAGAAAAGGTGTTTTGTTTTGTTTGTTTTTTTTTTTATTAACTATAAAGAATGAAGTTCACCAATCACTGTACATACTGGTGAAAAGAATAAAAATAAGAACAAATGAACAAAAATACAAAGTATAAACACTTACAACCCAATCACCTTACATACCAGAAGCAGCCTTCTTATCTGCTAGCAACCGCGCCTGAATACCTTCTACCAATGTCGTAGCCATAGAAGACTCATTTCCAGATGGAGCAGTAGAAATTTGCAAGTGACTCGCTAACATTGCCTCCATCAAAGAAATAGTCAAAAGATACTCCACATCCGTCAGCATAAACACCATATGACCAGATTCTAATTCCAACATATGAACTCCACATCCGGCATAAAGCTTCCATCGTAGAATCTCCCATTGCATTTGATCCTTCCATATACCCGAAACAGGAGCATTTGGAGGAGGATCCAACATCAGCTTGAGATCAGCCCAGATACGCAGACCAGGCCAGGAAGACACAACCATTGGGTCAAACGGCATACTAGAATCAACAAGTCCATACAACGCCATAAGATCCATACGGTCCGCCCAAGACAATACACCCTGCAAACTCGTTGCCAATCGCACAGACCCATCACTCAAAGTAATCCGATGGGACACACCACAAGGAAGTGTTGTAGAATGCTCAACCGTATAACCAGTAATGTTCCCATTGCCCAAGGGCAAGTCAGAATCGCTGTCGGAAGCTGCATCAATTAAATTCTCAGGATCACGCTTCTCAAAAGGAACTGTCTTACCACGGCGAACACGACGAGCTTGTTTCTAGCGAATGGAACGTCTAGGTGTGGGAGCAGAAGGTGTTGATTCAACCTTTACCTTAACCACAGCAACAGCAGGGGAAGCAGTAGAAGTAGACTCATGAACGTGTCCACCCAATGGACCACTAGGAGCTGCATCAGAAGTAAGGTTAGGTTGAGTTCCAGGAACTGGTGGTGATGGAGATGGCACATCAGATGTAGTAGCAGCAGGTGTGGTGGTATCAACAAAGGTGCTTGCAGGAACATGTGTGGTGGTGGTAGTAACAGGTGTGGTGGTGGAAGCATGAGTGGTGGTGGTAGTAGCAAAGATGGTAGAAGCAGGACCAGCAGTAGAACCCATAGGAGCAACCAAAGGTGTAGTAGAAGGACCAACAGAAGTATCAACAAAACCAGAAGGACTACCAGCAGAACCAGGAGTGGGTGCAGACGAAGGACCAGTAGTATCAGCAGGCATAGAAGCAGTCACACCACAAGGATGGTAAATAAATCTTTCCGCAATAGGTTGACTCTGACACTTCACCATCTTTTCATAAAGGGCCTTTAGCTCATCAAAAGTCAAAGCCCGCACCCGAGCCCAAGTCCACGGAGCATTGAAATGAGCAGCAGATTGATATTTCACATAACGTTGCATCTGCTGGCGCTCCTCAGCCCGAGATAAAGGTCTATTCCTTCGCTGTTTCTTAAGTTCTGTAGCAAGAGCCAACTGGTGCTTACGCATCATTACCATAGCCCTCGGAATACAATTGTGTTCATCAACATCATCACCCAAAAGATCTTTAAACTGAGCATAATCCCGAGTGAGAACAGTCAACACTTGCATCCATTCACTATCACTCCAATGCATGGCATCATGCTGAATTTGTGCACGCCTGCGCTCGCGAAGCTCTTCCTCAGCAGCCCTATCCGCTTCATCAATCTCAGCCTGAACCCGACGAGCAGCCTCTTCACCAAGCCTTTCCTCTTGAATCTGTCACGAGTACGCTTGCGAGAAGGAGATGGAGGATCAGTCATTGGGGCTTTTCCCTTCGGATCATGAGAGGGACCAGCATGAGAACCATCAGCAGGATCAGAATCACCACCCATAGAAGGGGGAATAGCACCAGGAGAAGGAACATTTGAGGACGTTGGAGGAACCGGCAAATCATAATAAACTTTATCAGCAAAGGCAGCCTTTGCCAACAACGTCAAGCCATCCTCAAAATTCTCCGCACCCTCATCCTCAGAATCTGAATGGACCACATGCTTCTTGCGACGACGTTGTTGAGTCTCCAACGCCTTGATGCGATCAGCCAGAGGAAGAACAAACTCCCTTGTAAGCTTCCGATGTTGGCTTAAGTCAGCTTCCAAACAAATCATCCGCTCATGGTACCTGTGCATAAGATCAAGAAAAGATATCAGTGTAATAGGCTCCTCCGCCTGCCCACCAAGAGAACTTGGATCAGGAAAAGCATCACTGGAGCCCGAAGCAACATGTGGGTCAGCCTGTTGAGAACTAGCATCAAACGGGATATCAGTCGAGTGTGGGACAGGACTAGGAGGTGGAGTCTCCACAAATGGAGACCTGTGTGGGACTGAGGAAGGACCAGCCTTGGTAGGAGATGGTTTTTCAACCACCACCTCCTCAACTAGCTCCTCCTCTACCACATGAGTGGCACCAGCAGCAGGAGCCTCCTCCTCCATGGGGTCATCATCTATCACAACAAACTCAGGAGCCTCCTCCTCCTCACCCATAGGACCCTGAGCCAACCCTAACATGGCTTCAGTCAGGGGCCTCCAATCCCCAATAAACCCATTCATCATATTGTAATATACTTTAGCCGTAAGTTTAGACGGCACATGCTCAGTCCTATCACGTGGAATGCAAACAAGGATTTGTTGAAGAAACCTAGGGTACATAAGAAACTTCTTCCTCGAACCAGCATTAGACAAATTACGAACCATCCCCTCAAATATATAATGTGAAAAGTTAAAAACTCTACCCTGGGCTAAGCAGATAAGACCAGTAGCCAAAGGAGTAGGGAAAGCATCCCAACTCCCAGACTTGGGACTCATACAATGGATCAGAAAATGGACCAGAAGCTTCCACTGGGGGGAAAGCCTATTTTTCTGGAAGTTAAACTTCCCCCATGTTCATAACCTATAGCAGCCATCCCCTCCAATACTTCCGGATTGGGGATTGATTCAACACCCCCTCATCCTGAAGATGAAGAGAAGAGCGAATAGAAGCCTCATTTACCACATATGCACGTCCATCTATGGTAGCATGGAGTGCACGTGGACGACCAGCCACATTCACAAGTTGAGCAGACGCCCAAAATTGACGTATCACACTATCATATATGGTGGGACAGACAGGAAATGCAAACCTTAAGTTAGAAGCTTCAATGAAATCCAAGATGTCAGCAAAATGTTGACGATTTGGACCATCACCCAGATAAGCAACACGGTTGTGAGCAGGTTGGTAAGCAAGAGCAGCCATGGATCTTGATGAATTGATAGAAGAAGGATTGGGATTAGGGTGTAGAGAGTAGAAGCGGTTTTGTGTGTGTGTTAATTGTAATGAGTGAGTCAAGGGTGTATGTTGACCATATATAAAGAAAGTGGTAACTGTTCATTGACCCCTATTAATGGGGGGTTGCCCTTTCAAATTAACCATAATTGCATAGTAACCATTTGCCCTCTTTAACATAATTACCAACTCCCAATTAACCATGCTAAATTTAAACTTGAAAATACCAGGATTGGGAGCGTTGACCAAAAGTCAAAGCACACAATCGTCAAACCAGGAGCAAAACGTGATTAACAAAGGACAAAAGGAATGAACAGTATGCCAGACCAGTACCAGGAGCCAAACACCACTTGACATGGAAGAATTTAAACCACCAGAAGCCAACCAATCATAACTAGAAGCTGACCAAAGAGGACCAGAAGCCAGTCATGTAAGGCCATATCCACCAGAAGAGAGCAAAAATCCTCCATCATAAGCACCACACACCATCATAACCAAGAAACTATGTTGTTAAATACTATGAATACGTTAGTCTGACCTAATATGTACACAAAGCCTCCCCTTAGGCTTTGCCTCCCCTCAATCCTAGACCTCAAGGATTGACCATCCCAATATGAACCACCAAGTGGTTAAACCGAGGACCATCAAAAGCTTTAGTCAGCAAATCAGCAACATTGTCATCCGTATGAACTTTAAGAACCCGTATCAGCTTCTTCTCATTGGCATCCCGTATAAAATGATGCCGAATCTCAATATGCTTCATCCGCTGATGAAAAACAAGATTCTTCACAATGCAAATAGTGCTTTGATTGTCAATAAAAATTTTGGTATTCATAAAATTGAAACCATAATCCAACATCTGATTTTGGATCCACAAAACTTGTCCACAACAACTAGCAGCCGCAACGTATTCAGCTTCTGTTGAAGAAGTAGCTACGATTGTCTGTTTCTTGCATTGCCATGAAATAAGTCGACGACCCAAAAATTGGCAACCACCAGTAGTAGACTTCCTATCATTATTAGCACCAGCATAGTCACTATCACTATAGGCTTCTAGTACAAAAGGAGATTCTCTAGGATACCATAGACCCAATTTAGGTTGAGCCTTGATATACTTGAAAATCTTCTTCACTGCATTTAAGTTCGAAACCGTTGGAGTCACCTGATGTCTAGAACAAGCACTTACTGCAAACATAATGTCCGGACGTGATGCAGTCAAATACATGAGGGAGCCAATCATAGACCTGTACATGTGAACATTTACCGGGGGGCCTGGCTCATTCTTAAGTTTGATTTTAGCAACTTCATAAGGAGTTGCTGCTGGTCTAAGAGGATCCATGTCAAACTTCTGAAGAATCTCATGAACATATTTATCTTGACTGATGAAAATCCCATCCGATTGTTGCTTGACCTGAAGACCAAGGAAAAATGACAGTTCACCCATTGCACTCATCTGAAATTCGCCTTTCATCAAGTGTTCAAACTCATCACACCACTCCTTCCTTGTAGAACCAAAGATAATGTCGTCCACATAAACCTGGACAAGGATAATATCCTTCGAATTCCGCCGAAGAAATAGTGTTTTGTCAATAGTACCTCTTCTATAGCCATTCTTTAACAAGAAAGTTGACAGACGCTCATACCAAGCTCTAGGAGCCTGATGTAACCCATAAAGAGCCTTGACCACCTTGTAGACTTTCTTGGGATGAAGTGGATCTACAAACCCCTTAGGTTGAGTAACATACACTTCCTCATCAATTTTGCCATAGAGAAATGCACTCTTGACATCCATCTGGAACACCGTAAAGCCAACATAAGAAGCAAAGGCCAAAAACAGACGAATGGCCTCGATCCTTGCAACTGGCGCAAAGACTTCAGTATAGTCAATGCCCTCAATTTGAGTGTGTCCTTGTGCGACAAGCCTAGCTTTATTCCTGACGACAATTCCCCGTGCATCCTTCTTGTTTTTAAGAATCCATTTGGTATTGATAGCTGTCTTTCCATCGGGTAAGTCAACCAGAACCCAAACATTCTGAAACAAGAATTGCTGCATTTCCTCCTGCATAGCCTCCACCCAACTTGGATCCTCAAGTGCATGAGAAACAGACCTAGGTTCCACCTGTGAAAGAAAACAAGCAAACAAACAGTGTTGAAAGTCCGTATGATTATTACGCTTTTGATCCTCAATATAGCCCACAAGAGCATGATGATCAGACGAGGCCTTCTGCTGCATTCTGCGTGTCTTGACGATAGAACCAGGATCTCCAATAATTTGAGTGGTAGGATGATCTTTATGTGATTGCAAAACTGGATTGGAAGAAACCTCCACTTCTGGTGCCAAGTTATTGAGATCACCAACAAAGTCAGCATCATATGAAGCATTTTGGAAAATCCCATCTACCGGTTGTTTATGTATATCATCCAGCTTGTTAGAAGACTTCTTTTCATGGTTCCCCAAATCAGAAGGACTAGAGAAACGTGTATTGGAAGCAGACTCACTAGCCGGAGTACCAGTAGTTGATAATGTAGCACTAGGAGCAGAAGCTGGAGTACCAGGAGCAACTTTGTCAGTAGGCTCAACCAAGGGAAACTCAAAACTACCTTGAGCAACTGCTTTAGTAGCTTCTTGTTGTTGCTTGAGAAGAGTGTCAAGAGCTGCTTGGGAATCCTGTACATCCAATGGAGTTGCATCACTAGGAGGAGTAGGAGAAACCATGGTGGAATAGGATGGAACCACAAAAATGTCATCCTCATCATCTGAATCAGAAAGACTAGAAGGAACACCAGTACTAGAAGTTGCAAACACTTGTGGTCCTGCATCATGGTTAGTTTTGAAACGAAAATATCCTAACGAATCACTAAGATAATCAAGATCAAAATACCATTCTGGACCTTTGCCTTGGATGTTTGACTTCTCCTCAAAATACCTGAGATTAATAGTTTCAATTATCCGTTTAGCTTGAAGATTGTAGACACGATACGCCCGAGAATGAGCTGAATATCCCACAATGTATCCTTCATCTGCCTTGCCATCAAACTTCCCCAAATAGTCACTAGTATTCAGAATGGTGACTGGACACCCAAAAGGCTTCAAATGAGCAATATTTGGAACTTTGCCCGTGAGCAGCTCATAAGGAGTCTTCTTGTGAGGATTGGTAATAGAAACCCTATTCAAAACATAACTTGAAGTATTAACAGATTCTGTCCAGAACATGGTTGGAAGCTTGGAATCTGCAAGCATAGTTCTTGCTGCTTCTATTAGTGTCCGGTTCTTTCTTTCTGCCACACCATTCTGCTGAGGAGTCCTAGCAGTACTATAATCTCTTTTGATGCCCTTAGCATTGCAAAGTGCGATGAGGTCTTTATTTTTAAACTCGGTTCCATTGTCGCAACGAATACCTTTAACTTTCTTGGACAACTGATTCTCTATCAGGGTAAGAAAATCTCTAAGAATTGAGTAGGTCTCACTTTTGGCAGTCATGAAGAACACCCACGTAAACCTGCTATAACCATCAGTTACCACCAAACAGAATTTCTTGTGGTCAATGCTCCTGATGGAAGTAGGACCAAATAAGTCCATGTGGCTAAGCTGCAATGGTTCAATAATAAGACTTAAAGCAGTAATGGCCTTGAAGGATGCTTTGTGCTGTTTGCCTTTGCTGCATGCAATACAATTTATATCATTTCAAAACGTCTTGGGAGGTAAACCAGAGACCAGATTCATATTTGCAAGTTTGTGAATGGTCTTGAAGTTCACATGCCCCATCCTTCGGTGCCATTTAGTGGCTTCATCTTCGGAGGCTTTTGCAACCAGACATGCTAGTTGACCAGTAGGGTTGACTTCATTCAACTTGATGCTATATAGATTGTGTCTTCTAGGGATTCTGAGTAAAACTTGTGAGTCATCCAGAAGCTGAAAATCTTTGGAAAGCATAAGTGCATCAGTATCGGTGAAGAGTACAAACTGCTTCTTGTCACAAATCTGAGAGACCGATATCAAGTTGAAGTGTTGAAGTGCTTCCACATAGTAGACCTGCTCAAAATTTAGATTTGGAGTCTTTATCGTTCCTTTTCCAGTGATTCTGCCTTCACCTCCACCAAAATAGACCTTGCCTCCATGAAATGGTACAAAGTTAGAGAGAAGACTTTTATTACCAGTCATGCTCCTGGAGCAACCACTATCAACAATGCCTAGACTAGGATCCTGGTATGGAGTAACCTACAACAACAAGATAATAAAAATGCAAAAGTTAGTGTCTTAAGGGGACCCAAACCTTTTCAGGTTTGAGCCTGCCTTGTGGATCATTAGAAGAATGCCAAGAAGATTGATGAGATCCACCATTGTTCCTTGGTTGCCTATGCATCATATGGGTATAATTATTTGACCAAGAACAACCTGCTGAGGGTTTAACAGCAGTTCCCAAATTTCCCAAACCAAAATACGTGTGGTCTAATTTATGCGGATAGATTGGATGAAAATTTTGAAAATAATTACTGGTTGTTTGGAATCCACTATCTCTCTAATAATCAGACGCGAAAGGAGAGGATACTCTAGAAGTATTAAATATTGGAGCACTAGGATTAAGTCTTCTAGAAGCATATGAAGCAGCTCCTGGTGAACCAGGAGCAGGAAAAGCATGATTAACAGATGCATGTGTGTCATAATAATCACAATCTTTAATTAAATGAAAGGAACTGCCACAAACAAAACATGTTTTGAAAGACCTTTTATTAGAATGAGATTGTTTCATACTGCCTACTTTATTACACACATTTCTAGGAAAAACATTCTTCCTAGGACTCAATAAACAAGAACCAGACACACTTGACTTGACAGCAACTTTTTCTTCACACTTCCTAGCACCAGTAGCAGCATGTTCATTCGACTTGGAACTTGTAGGTCTTGACTCGTCACTTGAACCATTAGATGCAGAGTCACCGGCTTTGTCACTGAAAGTACATGAGACAAAGTCATTAGTATTAGTAGAACTTGTTGGGGACTCAAGCATCTGTGATCCATCCGAGTCATTATGCCATGAAGTGGGCATAAAAGTTCTAGTAAGAGGAGGAGGGACAGCATGCATTTCTGCTGCTGGTTTAAACCTATTGTAACTAGGTTTGCCCTTATCCTCTTTGTCGGCATCAAAGACACTTGAGAAAGATAAATCAAATACATCTTCTGAATCAATATATTTTTCAAATCCTAAGCCTCTTTTAGTTCTGCCAGACATGCTACTATCAATTAATTTTGAAAGATTTTTAGGTGCCTTTTGCCATTTGTCAAATCTTAGCATTGTAGCATCTAATTTAGCTCTTCTTTTTCTTTGATACTAGCATCTCTTTCAGTTTCTTTATATTTAAGCATATTGGTAGTGTTTTCTAAATCAATGCTTAGTATCCTGATTTTATCCTCATACGCACGTTGTGTATCTTGTAACCACCTCTTTTGTTGTTCCAATGTGTTTAATGAAGCCTTATAGGCTTGAACCTCTAAAAAATACTTATCATTTTGATCATTTACTTCATTAAATTGGGACAATAATTCTGAGTATTTATTATGACAACCAAGAGGACAATGTTGTACCTGAGGTGAGATGCCCATAAGAGCAAACTCGTCTGCTTCTTCTGCATCAGAGAGATTCCCAGCAATCATTGCAAACACGTCAGTCGAGGACTCAGCTGACTCGAGTGTAGAAGCCTGATGATCATTCCAGTTGACCATAGAGTCAACAGATACCAATGCCTTTCTGTCATCTTTTACCTCCTGAACCTTGAAAGCGGAGTACCTTCCCTTCTCCTGATCATTCTTGCTAGGGCACTCCCTTGCAAAGTGACCATGTTGCTGGCAGTTATAGCATCTTACCTTGCTTCTATCGAATCTTGCTGGCTCCCGAGGGTTGTAATTAAATTTCCTTCCTGCTTTCTTCTCAAACTTGTGAACCCTAAGAGTAAGCATGGCCATCTGCCATTTAAGATCCATCTCATCTAGGTCAATTTTATCGACCTGTTTGAAGTCATCAAAAGAAATTTGTTGTTCAGCATTAACATCAGCCACAAAAGAATGAAGAACAGCTTCTACCATACTACCAGACTTGATAGTAGGATCAGGACCAGAAGTATGCTGAACAGTATGCTGAAAGGAGATAGTATTGCTAGGGCTACTTGCATATGACATGGGACTAGATGCCATAGAACTCACAAAGGCTGAATTAGCAGGAGTGGGAAAAGAGTCACTTGAAAATCCTCTTACATGAGGTTCGAAAGTTCTGAGCCTATGAAACAGATCATCAAAAGTGAGATAATCAAGCACACCTTTGGCTTTGAGAGAGATCACCACCTGATTCCATGAGTAGGGTAATGCTTTAAGAAACCTTGCATTAATATCACCATCATCAGGCTTTGACCGAAGTTGATTCAGCTGGCTCAATATCTTCTGGAACCTATCATACCCTTGATTTAGACATTCAGTTTCTGAGATTTTGAATTCAGTGAATTCATCTCTCAGCATGGACCTTCGCATTTTCTTTGACTCCTCATTCCCACCGAACCTTGCTTTTATGCCATTCCAGATCTCTCTGGCATCATCCAAATGGTAGAAGTCACCCATGTGATCTTCAGGAAGAGATTGAAGCAAAATCGTTTTTGCTTTTACCTCCTTCTGAATAGCTATGATTTCCTCATGAGATTTAGGGTCAAGAAGAGTAATATTACCTTTCTTGTCTCGTCCAGTAAGCTTCCTGCTGTTCCCATTCAGAATGATCTTCCAAAGATCTTGATCAGTGTTGGTGATCCACCATTCCATCTTCATTGCCCAGTTATCATATTCACCCTTCTTCAGAAGAGGGAATTTACCATTCGTGTTAGAGACCGTAGCCAGGATCTGCTGAGGTTGCACAATTTTAGGAGTTCCTTCTTCTCCTGTTTGAGTAGAAGTTGAGGCAGACATGATAAAAAAATGTCAGAAAACTTGATTCTTCTTGTATAGAGACCCTCCCAGGCTCTGATTCCACTTGTTGGGTCTACTAGATGTAGATCTTGCAGCTTGTTAGGATCGGTGAATGACTTCTGTAATCACATGTCAAATCACAAAGAGACTCTATACACAATATGAATGTAGAATATAAATATAATTAAGAAGAACAGAATAACTGTAAAGACTTGATCCTTTCTAAGGATTTCTAATATTGATAATGACTAGAACTACGTTTGGTGAAGGTGTGTCTAACCCTTCTGTCTAAGGTTCCTTTTATACTACAAGGAAACCCTAATACATCATTAAAGAAAACGTGTAAAACTGATATGCATATCCTTTCCTAACATATCTCATGCATATCCTAACAGAATATTAAGTAAATAATAAAGTTTGACTTCGACTAGGACCAGGAGCAGGACTTGCTCCTACTACTACTAGGACCAGGAGGAACTACATACCTCCTAGTCAACCTATTACATATAACTATTACAATGGTCCTAACAGTCATTCTTGGTTAGATCATTGGTCTTGCCTATGCGAGAAGGGTATGGGATTCTAGGTTGATAAGGGGAAGGTGAAGGTGTAGTTGGTAAAGGTTGTGATGTTGAAGGGTCCTTTCGAGATACATCGTCATGACGAGGCGGAGACGGTAATGGGGTACTACTACTAGGTGTAGGAGGAGTAGGGAAACATGGTGGTGGAGGAGGTGTAGATGATGGTGGTGGGGTAGGTGGATTGACAATGGTAATTCCACTACGCGTAGTTATAGCACTCACATTATCTCGCGGATTAGTGACGGTGTTTGAAGGTAGAGAACCCGAAGAAAAAGGTTGAGCTTCGGGCAAGAAACTAGCCAATAGATTCTTTAATTCAGTCGTTTGAGTGCTGAAGGAAGATTGGATATTATCACGAACCTTGGTTCTGATGTCATTTCCTTCCTTCAAGATATCTCCTTTCAAATTGATTATTTGGCTCTGTAGATTCTTGATTTGCTCACCTTGAGTTCTCATGATGGCATCAACATCGGTGTTTATGGGTGGGTGTTGTTGGGTGGGTGGTTGATAAGGGTTAGAAGCTCTTGGTGGGATTTGGTTGCTTCTATTGTAGTTGTTGGCGGGGTTTTGGTTTTGAGGAGAAAAACCGGGTGAAAGGTAATTGTTGGAACGGTAACTCAGCAGATTTCTATTCCCTTGTTGTCTAGCTTGGTAATTTTCCGGTGAATAATTACCGTAAGCAGCATACACATTTTCCGAATTTCCTTGTGTCGAAGAACAATCGGTGTATGAGTGAGGACCGCCACATGTTTCACAAGGATTAGCAACCGCTTTAACTTGTTGTTGTTGTTGGTTTGAAGCGAGAAGCGTAATACTTTTGCTCATTTCGGCCATCATGCGGGTGAGTTCGGTCATCTCAGGGTTTGCTGAGGTAGAAGAAACATTGACTCTCGGGTTGTTCCTTGAAGACGCAGAGGAATCCCAGTTCTTGTGATGAGTAGTCATGTTCTCAATTAACTCTCTACACTCCTCGGGTCTCCTTTTCATGAATGTGCCACCGGCGGCTGCATTGATCGTATCACGATCTCGAAAAGTCAAACCGTTGTAGAAAGTATCTATCAAAGTGACGGGAAGCATATTGTGGTTTGGACATCTATCGATCAAGACATTATATCTCTCCCAAGCGTCAAAAAGAGATTCATCGGGATCTTGCATGAAACCGCTGATCTGATTGCGAAGGCTCGTGACCATGGATGGTGGAAAGTAGCGCGACAAAAAGCGTTGAGTCATATCATCCCAAATGTGAATAGAATTCTTTGGGAGACGATCAAACCATTTCTCGGCATGATGCGATAACGTATGTGGGAAGAGTTGTAGGCGAAGTACATCCATTGTGGCCCCAGGCAACTTCATGCTTTGGGTAATTGTAATGAACTTTTCGAGGTTTTTGTTGGCATCATCATCAGGCAATCCTCTAAATGGGTTTGTTTGTACTTGCTGAATCATGTGGTGCTTCAACAAAAACTCAGGAGCGTTGATTTGCATCGGCGCAATCGGTCCTCATCGTCCAAACATTGTTTGTTGACAAAGTTCCTCCATGGTCCGAAGATCGGGCTGTGGAAGAGCATTGTTGTTATTATTATTATTATTGAGGTGCGGTGGAATGTTGTTGTTGTTAACACCTGCCATATCTAAATCTTCTTGAGGCTCGGGCTCTTGATAATTGGAAGATCTAGTACGCATACACCTGAAAATGCAAAAGAAAAAGAAACCAAACACAAAGACAATATATATACACAATAAAGATAAAATCTTTTTGGATTTTTGAAATTTTTAATTTTTATGGATTTTTATCAATTTTTAATTTTTATGAGTTTTTTGAATTTTTTTAGGCAAGAAAAATAACGTTCACAAGTGAACGGATCCCAAAAAGGCAACGTGTCTCTCACAGAAAACTGTTGATCTTTACGAAAAGAGCCGGCAGCGGCGCCATTTAATAACTCGATTTTACTCAGGTTAAAAAGATTCTTTGTCGTGTGTCTCTTCGAATTGAAAAACTTGTGTTTAATGTGTGACTGATAACTAGGTTTTACTAGGTCCAATTGTTGTTCTCGGTATCTTAACGAATTGATCTTAGCTCTCTATGTGTGACTTAGTTGATCTTTAGTGAAAAAGAATATTTTTGGTTGTTTTTAAATTTAAATGCAAAGACTTAAAAGTAAAAGTGGTATTTAAAGTAAATCTAAGTCTAATTAAAGTAAAGTGCGAGTATTTTAAAACGTGACTAAAATTTAAAGGCACTAAAGTAAAATGACGTAAACTTAAAACTATCTAAGGCAAACTTAAAGTGCGACTAAAACTAAGGCAAATAATCTAAAAGTGTAATTAAATAAAAAGGCAAGTAAAATAAAGCTTGAAAATAAAAATTAAAGACAAAAGCTAATAAGAACCTGAATACAGCTCATTTGGCATAAACCTTCGTTTGGAATAATCACTCGACCTAAATGTCACCTTTGGTTGAAATGACTCTTCTTTACTTGGAATATTGCCAAAATCCTCGATCCGGAACAAATTGATCTGAATATGTCACTTATCCAAAACAATGTTTCGTTCGGAACTTACTGATTCGAAACTCTCACTTGTTGCCTTGATTCGGAAGTCTTTGGTCACTCCTTGATTCGGAACGTTCCGGATGAAACCCCTTGATTCGGAAGTTTATAACTTCCGAATGAACCTTCTTGAGTCGGAAGATTTCCCTTGGTTCGGAAGTTTAAAGTTCCGAATGAACAACCTTGATTCGGAAGTTTTTGACTTCCGAATGAACAGCCTTGATTCGGAACTTTGGTCCTTGATTCGGAACTTTAAGTTGATCCGGAACTTTTGAAAAGTTCCGGATGAAACCCTTGGTTCGGAACTTTGGAAGTTCCGAATGAGTATGTTTGGTTCGGAAGTTTTGGACTTCCGAATGAAGAGTCTTGGTTCGGAAGATTTGACTTCCGAATGAACAAGTTTAATCTTCCGGATGAAGCTTTGGTTCGGAACTTTAGAAGTTCCGAATGAACACTTTCCACTTCCTTGGTTCGGAACTTATCTGGAAAGATCAGAAACAGGCAAACACATCCGAAGAACAAGGAACATACAGTAGCAGATAAAAACAATAAAAAGTAACCAAAATCAACTCACGTATGAATATAAACAGTAACGATTCAATGAATAAGCATCAATAAACAATTAAAACATGAAATTAAACAACTTTTACCACAATAATCAAAAACACTTTGGATCAAAATAAAAGCATGGACATGAACATAAACACCACAAATCAAAGAATAAGAAAAGTAGATAAGAGATTGACAAGATAAAGTAAAGATTAACAATAATTAAAAGGAAACTTACTTGAAATTAAATGAATTTAAGGTGCAAGACAAGGTAATTAAATTGACAATTAATGTAAATGACAAGTATTTAAAATGGTGGAAGAGATAATTGTCACACTTAGCCAACAAGAGTGAAATGATAACTAATCTAATCTATTTATAGGGGAGGATTAAGGAAGCTTCCTCCCCTCTTTCCTTTCTTCTTAATTACAAGTTTAAGTCCCTCCTTTTATTAATCTTCATTAATTGCGTCATTAGTCCTTTTCTTCTAATCTTCTTTAAACTTGGACTTAAGGGACTTTTGACTTCGGGATTTCTTTTGAACTCGTCTTTAAATTCTTCAATAAAATAGACTTGAATTCTTCGGCTTTTGATAAACTTCCGTCTTTTGACTTTTTCTTCGATAAATCTTCAGAATTGGTCGTGGACTTCCGTTCTTTTTGCACTCTTGACTTCTTGACTTTGTCTTTTATCCTTTTCTTCAATAAAAGTCCATAAATGCCCGTGAATGTCCGTGTTTTATCCATTTTTCACCTTTTCATCCTAAATCACAACAAAAACACAAACCACGCATAATTCCGACATAAAAGACATAAAATACACGTTTTGGTCCGGTTATTATTGTAGTTAAGTGGTAGAAAAGATGGGTGTTTACACACCTATCAAATCCCCTACACTTGACCATTGCAATGTCCTCATGCAATGCATTAGTTACAAAGCAAGATTACACTTTTCATCGTAATCAATCCACGTTGGCCTTTATTAAAGAGATAGGAAATTAAAAACATACAAAATAAAGAAATCAAAAGCATACCTTGGGTTTTGAAAATGTTATGAATAATCATCATCCTCAAGTTTTCACTTTCTCCAAACCAAGCTTAAAAACGAGATCATTGTTATTATAAGTTAGTAAACTAACACGAACTCATGTGGGCCAATTACTCACTTAGACTCCCTTATTCCTAGGTGTATCTCTTATATTTTATATTTTGTCTTGAATGATCATGAAGATGCATTGTTTGACTTATTTCGATAGTTATTTAGTCTGAAAATAAAGTGCACGATTTAATCAATAGTTAGCTAAAGGACCAAATCTTTTAAAACTGCTTCTCGGGATATCAGAAAGTTCATATCTTGGCATAACTTGGTTCGCGATTTGAGACCTTTCTCGGGCCGATATTTGGCAGCGACTTCATACTTCGAATCTTTGAGAGACGTTTATGAAATAATGGTCTTCTCTTCATAATTGGAATTTCTTCACTTGAAGTTTTGAGAGATTCATACTTGGACCACGACCCCTTCATTTTTCTCCAATCTTTATTTTGGACTTTGATATACAACGATCCGCCTCCTTTTATGACTTGGATCTATTTATCCTCATACCTTGTTAGGGTCTTTTCGGATACACTTCTCCACGACTTTTGGGGAGTTTTGCTTTACGCCGTGTGTCTCGATCCTTCATATTGATTTTTGATAAATGATTCTTCACATCACTTTGGATCTTTAGCATCAAAACATAGCCCTCATGCCTTGTTAGGGCCTTTTTGGACTCGCCAATCTTCGCGCCCCGCTTCATAAGTTATGCCTTGGCTATGAACTCTCGTCATTACCGAGCAACTTTTAAACGATCTGGGGCTAGAAGCTAAGTAACTTTTCAAATCGTACAACCTTATTTATTAGCAAATAAATTATTAGCAAGCGATGGGAGAATAGGCTTATAATTAACTCACATAAATTCATGAAAGAATACCGAACTTATAATTAGCTCTATCATCTCTCGTTCTCCACAGTTTAAAATCTCAAGTAATGAGACTCGTGGATACTTAGCCTATTAAATCAAAGTTTTGGGTTTTCGAGTCGTCTATAGGATCTTGCAATTTCTTAGACTCTTTCAAGTTTAGAAGTCGCATCTTAAAGTTCCCTTGATAAACGACTCTCTAGGATCAATTATAGGAACTTGCGAAAAGTTCTTGTTCTTAACTCGTGAAAGTTAAGACTTTCGCGTTTTATAGCTCCCTATATAAAAGCCTAGCAAAACTTGACTTAAACACGTTAAGGATACTAGCTAGAGTAAACTCGGATTGAGTCAAAAGATTCACAACGATTGAAAATTAAAACCACTTATTAAACATTTATTCTAGCAAAGAAAGAAAATAACTATACAAAAGGGAAAAACTAATAGGCCAAAATAGATCAAAAATTTTGAAAAGTGTCGAAAAATTCATTATCCGGTTAAAATGAGGACAAAAACAAGGAAAAGACCACTTAACTTCGATAGAAGTCCCCCCTACACTTAAGATAAACATTGTCCTCAATGTTTAAGCATGTGGGAGTAAGCTCCCCTACACTTAGGACATTGTGCACGTTGTTTAAATCTTGCTAAGGAAAAGACAACTAAAGAGATTTCTATTTTAATATTGAGAAATATAAAATAGTGAATCTAAAAGAGTTTAGGATAGAACCGGGAAGAAGTAGAACACGGAATCACGGGTCGTCAAGAATCATCAAGGGTGGATCATTGAAGCTCGAATCCCTGATTAAGAAGTGAGGAGAGGAAATAGCAATCCAAGGGGTCCCCCCTACACTTATGGTAAAGAAAGCAAAAAGATAGATACATGGGTTGCCTCCCAAGAAGCGCTTGGTTTTTGTTAACCGAGTCGTTAGCCTGACTCGACCTTGATCATCAACGGAAGTAGCATGAAACAAATCCACCAGGATCAAAGACATAGTTTTCATCCATCAATAAGCACGAGCTTAAGGCGAACAAGGCAAGCCAAAAGAGAAGTGGCAAGGTTCCCTTAAGCAGCGATGGAGTACGGTGGAAGCAAAGTTGAAGTGGTGCGAGCATGTCTTCAATAGGTCCAAAGATTTTTCCTTTTCTTTCATCAGGTGGATACTGAGATGGCTTAAAGACTTCAATACCGGGGTCGAACACCTTTTCCTTTAGGGGAAAATAGCACTCAAGCTCAGCCGAGTGTGAAGAAGATCCGCAAAGAAGCACAACCTCGTCCTCAGAAGTGGGACAAAGAGGTGTCAAATCATAAGTGCAACGGATTTCGGTGTCAACCGGTTTCTTCTCCTTTGACAAAATGCTCTTCAAATCCAAAGTAGGATCAAGGTGATAATCTTCAAAGTCTAAAGGAGGAGCATCACTCTCATGAGGGAAGTATGTGTTGAGAAATTCAGAGAAATCTTCCTCAAATGAATAATCGTCCAAGGTAGGATCGAGTGATGATGGAGGATCTTCATCATGTGAAGAATCGCTCGAGAGAGTATCGGCCTCATCGAAATCATCGAAAGTGGGCAGCTCGGGATACTCAGAAGTACAATCAAAATCATCCGAGTCGGAGCTAGAATCATCATCATCAGAAGCATCGAAGACCGGTGAAGAATCAAAAATGGGAGAAGCGTCCAAAGTAGAGTGAGAATCATCCACATTATCTTCAAAGAGTGGATTATCAGTGGAAGACTCGAATAAAGGATTATCGTAGATGGTAAAGTCATCGAGCACATTTATCATATTCACTGATTCTCGGCCTCCAAAGGATTTGCCTGTAAGCTTCCCCATTCTAAAAATTTTAGAATCATCCCCGACTCGTAAGATTAACTCACCTTCGGCCACATCTATTAAAGCACGTCCGGTTCTCAAGAATGGCCGACCAAGTATTAAAGGAATACGAGGGTCCATTTCATAATCAACTACGACAAAATCGACCGGGAAGGTAAATGTGCCAACTTTGATAAACACGTCTTCGGCTATACCAACGGGGTAAGCGAGAGTGCGGTTTGCAAGTTCGAGAGTTATCTTTGTAGGAATGAGATCGGGCAATGATAGTGTTTTCCAAACACTGAGTGGCATAAGATTAATACTAGCCCCGAGATCAGCAAGGGCAGTAAATTCTTCAGTTTTGTTGAATACGCAAGACAACACAAAACGACCGGGATCTCCAAGCTTTTCCGGAAGTTCTCTAAGAAGGACTGCAGAGCAGTTTTCATTTAAGCGTGTGTTGGCGAGTTCAAGCAACTTCTCCTTCTTGCTAAGCAAGTCCTTGAATGCTTTAACAAATTTCGGCATGTGGCAAAGTGCTTCAACAAGGCTAATGTTGATGGTCATTTTAGATAGCATATCCACATATTTCATTACATTACAGTCATTCTTGGTTAGCTCGTTGGTCTTGCCTATGCGAGAAGGATATGGGATTCGGGGCTGATAAGGGTTAGGAGGAGGTGTAGTTGGTGAAGGTTTTGATGTTGAAGGGTCCTTCCTAGATACATCGTCATGACGAGGCGGAGACGGTAATGGTGTACTATCACTAAGTGTAAGAGGAGTAGGGATACATGGTGGTGGAGGAGGTGTAGATAATGGTGGTGAATCAGGTGGATTGACAATGGTAATTCCACTACGCGTAGTTATAGCACTCACATTAGCTCGCGGATTGGTGACGGTGTTTGAAGGTAGAGAACCCGAGGAAGAAGAAGGTTGAGCTTCGGGCAAGAAACTAGCCAACAGATTCTTTAATTCAGTTGTTTGAGTGATGAAGGAGGATTGAAGGTTTTCACGAACCTCGGTTCTGATGTCATTACCTTGCTTCAAGATATCTCCTTTCAAATTGATTATTTGGCTCTGTAGATTCTTGATTTGCTCACCTTGAGTTCGCATGATTGTGTCAACATCGGGATTAATGGGTGGGTGTTGTTGGGTGGGTGGTTGATAAGGGTTAGAAGCACGAGGTGGGATTTGGTTGCTTCTATTGTAGTTGTTGGCGGGGTTTTGGTTTTGAGGAGAAAAACCGGGTGAAAGGTAATTGTTTGAACGGTAGCTCAGCAGGTTTCTATCCCCTTGTTGTCTAGCTTAGTAATTTTCCGGTGAATAATTACCGTAAGCTGCATACACATTTTCCGGATTTCCTTGTGTCGAAGGACAATCGGTGTATGAGTGAGGACCGCCACATGTTTCACAAGGATTAGCAACCGCTTTAACTTGATGTTGTTGTTGGTTTGAAGCGAGAAGCGTAATACTTTTACTCATTTCAGCCATCATGCGGGTGAGTTCGGTCATCTCAGGGTTTGCTGAGGTAGAGGAGACATTGACTCTCGTGTTGTTTCTAGAAGAAGCAGAAGAATCCCAGTTCTTATGATGAGTAGTCATGTTCTCTATTAACTCTCTACACTCCTCGGGTCTCCTTTTCATGAATGTGCCACCGGCGGCTGCATTAATCGTATCACGATCTCGAAAAGTCAATCCGTTGTAGAAAGTATCGATCAAGGTGACCGGAAGCATGTTGTGGTTTGGACAACGGTCGATCAAGACATTATATCTCTCCCATGCATCAAAAAGAGATTCATCAGGATCTTGCATGAAACCGCTGATCTGATTGCGAAGACTTGTGACCATGGATGGTGGAAAGTAGCGCGAAAGAAAGCGTTGAGTCATATCATCCCAAGTGTGAATAGAATTCTTCGGGAGACGATCAAACCATTTCTCGGCATGATGCGATAAAGTATGTGGAAAGAGTTGTAGGCGGAGAACATCCATTGTGGCCCCTGGCAACTTCATGCTTTGGGTGATTGTAATGAACTTGTCGAGGTGTTTGTTGGCATCATCATCAGGCAATCCTCTAAATGGGTTTGTTTGTACTTGCTGAATCATGTGGTGCTTCAACGAAAACTCAGGAGCGTTGATTTGCATCGGCGCAATCGGTCCTCCTCGTCCAAACATTGTTGGTTGACAAAGTTCCTCCATGGTCCGAAGATCGGGCTGTGGAAGAGCATTGTTGTTATTATTATTATTGTTGAGGTGCGGTAGTTGATTATTGTTGTTAACACCTGCCATATCTAAATCTTCTTGAGGCTCGGGCTCTTGGTAGTTAGAAGATCTAGTACGCATACACCTGAAAATGCAAAAGAAAAAGAAAACAAACGCAAAGGCAATATATATACACAATAAAGATAAAATCTTTTTGGATTTTTGAAATTTTTAATTTTTATGGTTTTTTTATCAATTTTCAATTTTTATGATTTTTGAATTTTTATACAAGAAAAATAACGTTCACAAGTGAACGGATCCCAAAAAGCAACGTGTCTAGCACAGAAAACTGTTGATCTTAACGAAAAGAGCCGGCAGCGGCGCCATTTGATAACTAGGTTTTACTAGGTCCAATTGTTGTTCTCGGTATCTTAACGAATTGATCTTAGCTCTCTATGTGTGACTTAGTCGATCTTTAGTGAAAAAGAATATTTTTGGTTGTTTTTAAATTTAAATGCAAAGACTTAAAAGTAAAAGTGGTATTTAAAGTAAATCTAAGTCTAATTAAAGTAAAGTGCGAGTATTTTAAAACGTGACTAAAATTTAAAGGCACTAAAGTAAAATGACGTAAACTTAAAACTATCTAAGGCAAACTTAAAGTGCGACTAAAACTAAGGCAAATAATCTAAAAGTGCAATTAAATAAAAAGGCAAGTAAAATAAAGCTTGAAAATAAAAATTAAAGACAAAAGCTAATAAGAACCTGAATACAGCTCATTTGGCATAAACCTTCGTTTGGAATAATCACTCGACCTAAATGTCACCTTTGGTTGAAATGGCTCTTCTTTACTTGGAATATTGCCAAAATCCTCGATCCGGAACAAATTGATCTGAATATGTCACTTATCCAAAACAATGTTTCGTTCGGAACTTACTGATTCGAAACTCTCACTTGTTGCCTTGATTCGGAAGTCTTTGGTCACTCCTTGATTCGGAACGTTCCGGATGAAACCCCTTGATTCGGAAGTTTATAACTTCCGAATGAACCTTCTTGAGTCGGAAGATTTCCCTTGGTTCGGAAGTTTAAAGTTCCGAATGAACAACCTTGATTCGGAAGTTTTTGACTTCCGAATGAACAGCCTTGATTCGGAACTTTGGTCCTTGATTCGGAACTTTAAGTTGATCCGGAACTTTTGAAAAGTTCCGGATGAAACCCTTGGTTCGGAAATTTGGAAGTTCCGAATGAGTATGTTTGGTTCGGAAGTTTTGGACTTCCGAATGAAGAGTCTTGGTTCGGAAGATTTGACTTCCGAATGAACAAGTTTAATCTTCCGGATGAAGCTTTGGTTCGGAACTTTAGAAGTTCCGAATGAACACTTTCCACTTCCTTGGTTCGGAACTTATCTGGAAAGATCAGAAACAGGCAAACACATCCGAAGAACAAGGAACATACAGTAGCAGATAAAAACAATAAAAAGTAACCAAAATCAACTCACGTATGAATATAAACAGTAACGATTCAATGAATAAGCATCAATAAACAATTAAAACATGAAATTAAACAACTTTTACCACAATAATCAAAAACACTTTGGATCAAAATAAAAGCATGGACATGAACATAAACACCACAAATCAAAGAATAAGAAAAGTAGATAAGAGATTGACAAGATAAAGTAAAGATTAACAATAATTAAAAGGAAACTTACTTGAAATTAAATGAATTTAAGGTGCAAGACAAGGTAATTAAATTGACAATTAATATAAATGACAAGTATTTAAAATGGTGGAAGAGCTAATTGTCACACTTAGCCAACAAGAGTGAAATGATAACTAATCTAATCTATTTATAGGGGAGGATTAAGGAAGCTTCCTCCCCTCTTTCCTTTCTTCTTAATTACAAGTTTAAGTCCCTCCTTTTATTAATCTTCATTAATTGCGTCATTAGTCCTTTTCTTCTAATCTTCTTTAAACTTGGACTTAAGGGACTTTTGACTTCGGGATTTCTTTTGAACTCGTCTTTAAGTTCTTCAATAAAATAGACTTAAATTCTTCGGCTTTTGATAAACTTCCGTCTTTTGACTTTTTCTTCGATAAATCTTCAGAATTGGTCGTGGACTTCCGTTCTTTTTGCACTCTTGACTTCTTGACTTCGTCTTTTATCCTTTTCTTCAATAAAAGTCCATAAATGCCCGTGAATGTCCGTGTTTTATCCATTTTTCACCTTTTCATCCTAAATCACAACAAAAACACAAACCACGCATAATTCCGACATAAAAGACATAAAATACACGTTTTGGTCCGGTTATTATTGTAGTTAAGTGGTAGAAAAGATGGGTGTTTACACACCTATCAGTGACTCTGTTTTATTTTGGTGGAAACAAAGATGTGTCGTTGTAGTGTTTAAAAAAAAAGGTGCAAAACAAATAAAGTAAAGTGCAATTTAAAGTAAATCTAACTCTAATTAAAATAAATGGTGCAAGTAGATTAAAAGCGCAACTAAAATTAAAGGCAATAAATGAAAATAACGCAAACTTAAATCTAACTAAGGCAAATAAACTTAAAGTGCGATTAAGGAAAAAGGCGGGGAAAAATAAAGCTTAAAATAAAAGGTCATAAACTTAAAATAAAACTGAAAATCACCCCTATTTGGAATAAACCCTACTCTGAATATATGGCCTACTCGGAATATGTCACCTATCCGAAATATACCTCTATTCGGAATATTAGTCTACTCGGAATAAATGATCTTACCCGGAATACAAGCCTATTCGGAATAATACCTCTATCCGGAATATCTGTCCCTATTCGGAATAAAGTCTTATGCGGAATAATGCTCTTACTCGGAATAATACCACTATTCGGAAAACTATTCCTATTCGGAATAAAGTCCCTATTCGGAATGTCAGCCTCTATTCGGAATATTGTCACCTATTCGGAAAGATTAGCCTATTCGGAATGTCAGCTCTATGCGGAATCAAGACCCTATTCGGAATGATGGTTCTTACTCGGAATATTCTCCTCTATTCGGAATAACTTGCAACTCGGAATAAAACCCCTATTCGGAATGTTCAATATTCCAAATAGTCATCCAAACAAAAGCTTACTAGGAATAAATCTGGGCTCGAATCTGGGAAAGAACAGTAACTAGAAACCGAAGAACAAGGGAATAAAAATAGCACGATTTAAACAAAAACAAAGCTAAACCAAGCACAAAATTAAATTAAACAAGAAAATAAACAACTAATAATCATAAACAATAAATCCAAAACAATAAAACTAACAAGATAATCAAATCCCACTTAAATAAATCAACAAAAATTAAGAACATGAACATAAACAAATCAACACAAAGATTAAAGAAAGGTAGAATGAGATTAACAAGATAAAGATAAAGATTAACAAGAATTAAAAGAAAAACTTACTTGGAATTAAATGGTAATTAAGTGCAAGACAAGGTAATTAAATTTGACAAGTATTTAAATTGACAAGGTTATTAAAGGTGCAAGGTAATTAAATGGTGGAAGACTAATTGTCACACGTAGCCAACAAAATGAAATGTAAACAACTAATGACTATTTATAAGGGAGGATTAGGAAGCTTCCTCCCCTCTTTCATTTCTTCTTAATTACAAGCTTAAGTCCCTCCTTTTATTAATCTTCATTAATTGCGTCATTAGTCCTTTTCTTCTAATTTTCTTTAAACTTGGACTTAAGGGACTTTTGGCTTCGGGATTTCTTTTGAACTCGTCTTTAATTTCTTCAATAAAATAGACTTGAATTCTTCGGCTTTTGATAAACTTCCGTCTTTTGACTTTTTCTTCGATAAATCTTCAGAATTGGTCGTGGACTTCCGTTCTTTTTGCACTCTTGACTTCTTGACTTCGTCTTTCATCCCTTTCTTCAATAAAAGTCCGTAAATGCCCGTGAATGTCCGTGTTTTCTCCACTTTTCACCTTTTCATCCTAAATCACAACAAAAACACAAACCACGCATAATTCCGACATAAAAGACATAAAATACACGTTTTGGTCCGGTTATTATTGTAATTAAGTGGTAGAAAAGATGGGTGTTTACACACCTATCAATAAGCAAGCATGACAAAGGATGACAAGAAAGATGACGCATCAAGTAGTGCAACAATACGAGAACTAGGAAATGTTTCGCTACAATGTCCAAAATTGGTTGACTCAAACTACATAACATGGCCATTGATGATGGAAACAATAATTAACTCATATGGCATTTGGGAAAGAGTTGTTGCAAAAGAAGGAGCATAAACAAACGAAAAGAAAGAAAACACATCAAAGGCGATAATCTTTCAAACGTTGTCGCAAGATATGTTAATGCAAGTTGCACAATACTCAACTGCAAAAGAAGTATGGGACTCAATCAAAGTCAAGCATTTAGGAGCCGATCTTGTTCAAAAGACACGACTACAAACTTTGAGGAGTGAACTAGAGACGCTCAGGATAAAACCAAACGAAAGAATAAGCGACTATGAAGGAAAGTTATGTAGCATAAAGGCCAAATTCAAAGGACTTGGTGAAAATTTTGAAGATAAAATGCTAGTAAGGAAGCTACTCAACTTCGCTCCAAAGAAGTTCTTACCGATCGTAGCAACCATAGAACAATATCAAGACCTAGACGAAATGTCATTTGAAGAAGCCATTGGAAGATTAACAGCCTATGAAGAACGAATCAATGGCCAAGACACACTAGAGGAAAATGATCAAGACAAGCTTCTCATGACAAATTCAAACAACAAAAACAATGGTAAATGGAGAGGTAAAGACTTCAACAAATAAAGAAAGGAAAGCATGAAATGGCATGATAATCCAAATGAACGCAGAGCAAGTACAAGTCAAGGAACTCAAGATAAAAGCAAGATCAGGTGTTACGAATGTGGTGAGCACAGACACTTCGCAAAAAAATGCACGAAGTGGAAACAAAATAAATACAAGCAAGAATAATCTCACCTCGTCTACGCCACTGATACTGAACCAACACTACTTTGAAGACAAGACGCAACATTTGTGATTACGGGGAAGAATATTGGGTCAAACCGGGTCAAACCCATCAAAGATAATCATGACCCGCTGGAAAATAGGATCAGTTACAAAAATGGCAGTTACACAAAAAGCAGTTACACATGACGGTTACAAAAAGTCAACATACACAAAAGTCAACAGGCACAAAACGAACAATCATGTCGTTTCACTTGCACCGATTAGATTTGTATAAATAGATTAACATGTATGTAAGAGCAAAAGTAGATGGAAGATTTGTAGACAGAAAGACTATATCAATACAACTTTATTTTACGTATCTTTGATTCTGGTTTAACATCAATCCAAGATCAAGAAATCTTTTCCAACAATACATCCACCTAATTAGTTACATACAAAGTCATAACTGCATCAGTAATTATCAAAGGGAGAATTTTTTTGGGTTCTAGTTCATGTCTTGGTCTGACTTGTGTATAAGGAAAGTTCATAAAATTGGCTTAATAACTAGAACAAGTAGAATAGAAAATGTATCAGTTTTCTTTCTACATGAAATAATACAAAACTATTCAAGTGCAAAATGATATAACTTGCATAAAAATACTTGATTATCATCATTGGACGATTCTACTAATTCTAATCTGGTAATTCTTCCTTGTGTTGGTACAGATCATAGTATTCTCGTTCCATGGGGAAATTTTGTCAGGATCAAGAACGATCCCTCATAAGAATTTTAAAATAACTCGCTAGTATTTAGTCGTTTAAGCTTACCTAACTCGCTTATTTGACTTAGAGCATGGATGTTATATAGACACTATCATGGGAACAACTACATCTTAAAGATCATGTACTCCTTTCGTCTCAAAATTATTATGCAGGTTACTATTTTGGGACGTCTCAAATTAATTGTTCAGTTTTAAAAATAGATAAGGAACGTGTATTAAGTTTACCATATCACACTCACTTGAATGTATTACTACAAACAATAAAGAAGGTGCAAATTAATTAATTAAGGGTAAAACTGTCATTGTGTAAAAAGTAAGAGAGAGAAAACTGAAAAAATGATGTTTTTATTAAGTACGTGTTTTTTGTCGGTGAAAAATAATTATGAGACGGAGGGAGTATGTTTTAGCAGATTTGATGATTTGCGAATTAATATATATATATATATATATATATATATCTATATATATATATATATATATATATATATATATATATATATATATATATATATATATATATATATATATATATATATATATATATATATATATATATATATATATATATATATATATATATATATATATATATATATATATATATATATATATATATATATATATATATATATATATATATATATATATATATATATATATATATATATATATATTAAAGGCTTAGAAACGCGATGGTGAAATATATGGTCTCAAGTACTCAAGTCTTGAGACATACATAACTTGATCGTGTATAAGGTAACCATGTTTAGGTCCTCTATGAACAAGAATATGTAAGTCCACAGTTTAGATATAACCGGCATGGCTGCAACAATTGCCCCGGCAAGATACGAAAATTTGCATGATTAATTTACATATCATAGGCACGTCGTCAACCAACAGGCCCATGAAGAAAGATTAACCTCTTAGGTTAACTGACGTTATTGAAAGTACTTGTCTATGAACGAGAAATTTACTATAACAACTATACTGACAACTAATCAACCACATTCATTAATCAATGAATGATTTAACAACTCATGACGATTAATACTTCATATTATCTTAAATAAATATAAAGCATTTTGTGCACTCTCTCCTCTATAAATGAAGAAAAATTAAGTAGTACAACTAAAACATCATATTATACATCCTTTTAATACACTAACTCAAATATGATATAAGTAATACAAGATTTTAATGCATATGTAAAACTTTATATCTCTAATATATACAAAGCATTTAACCATACTTAATTAAAACATAATTAATAATACAATAAAACTCCACATCACTATAATTTACAAGCAAAACAACACACAGTGGCGGATCCAATTTTCAAATAGGCTGTGCGCATTTTTAGCTATTAATAATTTTTATTATTCTTTTCGGTTTTTTGGGTCGGGTTTTTTTGAAATTTGGGCCATACAAATTTTTTGCCAAAATAATTTTTTGGTCGGGTCGGGTTCGGTTCGTCGAGATTTAATTGTTAGTTCCTTTAGGGTATTTGACTAAATCGGGTTGGTTTTTGTGTTTTACGGATACAATCAAAAGTAATCTTGATATCATAGTTGTAATAACGTCAATGTATGTTTTTTAAGTTTTACCCATAATTCTTAAATGTACTGAAACTTCGATTTCTTAATGTAATGACAGTGCAATGGAAATAAGAAAATTTTGGCTGTAAACTTATGTTAAGTTTACTATTAAGTGTTGGGCCTTCAAATATCAAAAGGAGGTGGGCTCAAAATACAATACCCATTAAAACTTAACCTACCTCTACATCACTCACTGGTGTCCTTCTTCTCTATCACGACTGCTGCAGCTCCCATACTTAAAATAACCAGAAAATCTATCTTTTTCTTTAATCTTGAAGATAAATTTAATTTAGGGTGTGCACTCGAAATTTTCAGACGTTCTAAAGGGTGTGCACTCCAAAAACTTTAGTGCATATTGTTGCTAAAGGAAAACAATGTTTTTTACACTAGCAAAATTTTACACAGGGTATGCACGTGCATACCCTGTCTCTAAGGTAGATCCGCCCCTGACAACACTTTTCGACAAATCTTCTCCATCATATTTTTCTCCCTTTTTCCTTGCAATCAAACCACTTTTAGGTTGATCTTCTCATTAAAATGTTCAAAAGAAGTTATGTCAATTTTCGTACTTAATTGAGTTCTGAAAATAAAATTACACATATTATATATTACCCTGACAACACATTTCGACAAATCATCTCCATCATATTTTTCTCCATTTTCCTTGCAATCAAACCACTTTTTGGTTGATCTTCTCATTTAAATGTTCAAAAGAACTTTTGTTAGTTTTCGCACTTAATTGAGTTCCGAAAATAAAGTTACACATAAGTAATAATATCTCTAGATCAAAATTACGTGTTTGAGACATGTTTCTAGGTAAAAACTATCGTCATTCATAAGTTATTGTTATGAAAGATGAATAACCGAATAACATTTACTCGCAAGAAAATTTAGTCACAGGGTACACGCCGCCGTATCGCGCGGGTACCCTGCTAGTATCTTGTAATAGATATGTAGGTGGGTATAGGATTTGATATTCAATTTTAATATATGATACAAAATATAATAAAAATATAAACAATTAAATTATATTTAAATAGATGAGTGAGAAAAATAAATGATAAGTTATAGCATTTATAATGCATCAAGTATTAAAGACTTGATGCATTAAATGCAATTAATACAAAATATTTTTAATAACCAACACCTGTAGAAATGACTTGTTGTTTATCAAGCTTTTAAGAAAAGCTTTTTAAAAAGTTAGTCTTGCCATACAAAAAATTATATGGAAAGACATTTTGTAATAGTAAAAAGATTTTTTCAAATTTTTGCATAGCATATGCTCTTAGATAGAGAGACAAAATAAAAGGAACCACCAATTTATCAAATACCAATCCATTACCGTTGCATCTAAATTACTACATATATTGATGACTCATAACCAATTTCTAACCTTAATTTGCTAACTAGATATCTGGTTTCACTTTTGCTAAACCCATAAAGCAAACACACCTCAAGAGTATATCATATATATGTGAACTAAACTATCTCAAGTACCACAGTCTAGATACCTTGATTGTGTATAAACTAGTCATGTCTCGACCCTCTATGAGCAGATCCACAGTTAACTAAGATTGTCACAAGTACTAGAGTCCAAAGACAAAGCCTGGTCGTGTATAAATCAACAATGTCTCGGTCCACTATAAACAAGAATATTACATCTACGGATAAGTGATTGTGGTAAATTACGACCTTTAGGAAAAGGAGCGTAAAAGCGGCAAGTATTAAACAAATGATTTTAGGAAAAACCAAGTGTTAATGACCCTAAGGCGAAGTTCGTTTCCCAAGGAGGTATATGTGTGTGAGTAATTTGTAATTGGTTTGAGATTAATATTGGTTTAGAAGGGGATGAGAAAAGAGGATGACGAAGACGTGAAATTAATACTACGACGACAAAACGTAAAATCGTAAAACAAGCTAAAATAAAAATTAATTCTAAAATATTACCAAAAATTCACCAAAAAATCAAAATAAATAAACTAAGAGTTTACCAATGATCAAAACTTTTTCAAACCTTTTAAATAATTAAATATTTAATTTTTAAATGCTAATTAAAGCCCTAAAAATCAAATAAATTATCAAAAAGCCTAAATAAAGATTTTTCAATGGATAAACCTCTAAAATGACCTAAAAAGATTAAAAAATATTTTTAGAAATTTTTAAACTAACAAAAACTATTTAAAATGATTTAAAAACTATTAAAACTTAAAATAATTATAAAAATAAATCTAAAAGTGATAAAATTATTCTAAGAGTTGTAAAAATCCTATTTTAATGTATTTAAGCTAAGAAAAAATATAAAAAGTTGAAAAATGTGAAATTTAAAAAATAATAATAAAAATAATATTAAAATAATATTAAAAATCCAAAAATTATAAAAAATTCTAAAAACTTGCAAACTAGTTTATTTTAACCTAAATAAACAGAAAATGAAAGTGAAATGACCAGAATACCCCTATTGGGCCCTCAAATGGGCCAAAACCAAAAACAGTCCACTTAAATGGGCTTTTTAGCCCAAAAAGTCAAACCTGGCCCAATTAACTTGGAAAAGCCCAATCTGACTCAGAATTTGATTCTAAACACAAAACTCTAAAGGCCCAATAGCTGAAAGTGAGCTTATCACAGCTTAATAAGCAAACAGCTTATTCTTATTAGGCTTTTTAGCCCATTAAGCAATAAGCTAATGCCATAAGCTCTAATTTGACACACAACCTTCTTTTGGGATGCTTAAGAGATCTGTAAAAAGAAATTTTGAAAAAGCACACTCAATAAGCCAGAAATAAGCAAAGTAATATTTCACTAAAAGACAAAATAGTCGGGTTTGAGAAATAAGGCACCTCAGGACTTGATTCAACTTGCAAAATGTCACAAATGAACTCAATAAGCCAAATCAATCAACAAAATTCCAATAAGCAACACCAATAAGCCAGAATGAACCAATAAGCACTTATGAAAAAGTCAATTAAGTTGGTTTTCTAGTCAAACCCTAAAGTCAACCCACCAAATGCTCCAATATGAACAAATGGGTCAAATAATGAGCACTATTACAAAATCCAAGTTGTTGCTGGTTAAAATAAGCTATTATAGCTTATTGATAAGCTGAAACCCAATTAACACTAGCAGTGGCTAGTAGCAGGGGGAAGGAGTTCCAACTGCTTTGACTATTTGACCAAGCTTTTTAGAGAGATTTAGTATGATTCAATTGGAAACAAGGGCACCCTTGTGATTCCTGAATCACAAGGAGTCAATATCAACAAGAAAATCACAATTTGGTTCACACAATAAGCTCAAATCAATCAAACAGTCACCAGATATTGCTCAGACATGGGAAATAAGCAGTTATGCACAAATAAGCAGATATAGCATGAATAAGCCAACCAAATTCAATAGGATGCATACACAAGCTATATAAACTATGAATAAGCACAAACAAACTTAAATCAAACACTGAATCAAAGTAAATAACAAGATCAAAGAAGATAAATGTTACTGATATGAACTACAAGAACACATGCCTACTTTGCTGATCTAATTGACCACAGATCCAAATTCAGGCACTCAAATCCCTTTCCCTGGTGATATTAACTAGGTTTAATCACTTGTTAGCCCTAGTCTATGATTAGATCTAGGTGCCCCTTAAACCTAAGCCAATTTTACCAAGTAACAAAGATTTTATAGCCCTTATTATGAATCTAGGTGTTTCAAACCAATAAACCTGCAAATAGATGGTCAAGTATATCAGTAGAGCAGATATGAGCACAAAGTATCACAAAGCATTCACTCAAAATCACACAAATCCAACCTATGCAGTTAACCCAAACACCCCTTAAAAACCTGTTTTCACAAATTTTCAAAGGCTTATCCAGATTCAACCCACAAATCAAACTAACAACACCTCATAAACATCAAACAAGAACAGATTAACAATAATCAACCATCAAATCACAGATTCTACAATAATCATGCAAATATCACGAAATTGAGAAAATAAAGAGAGAAAATGAAAAAGGAGAAGGTGCAAACCTACAAGACCTACATCCAGGCCCTGGATTGTTTGAGCTGAGGTACTAGCAGAACAAGTACCAGCTTCCAATGCTGCTAAGACGAACAAACAATAAGGTGAGATCAAATAACAAGCACTTTCTGATTTTTGAAGCACAAGCCTTATGGATTAAAACCTTGCCTCAAAAACCTTCAAATATCAAGATTGAACTCAGATTTTAGCTTATCAGATACCAAACTTTTATAAATAACAAATGAGAATTCAAAATTTTTAGAAATTCAAATTTTATTTCATAAAAAGGAATAACAAAGATTTAAAAGCTAAAATCTGGAACAAAAGCTCTCTCACAGGTTGATGAGTCTTTTTATAGGCAAATGCTAGTTATGCGCTATTCACAAACCCTAGAAGTGAAATTCCCTAAATGTCCTTGCAGAATCTTCTAGGCATGTTGCCAGCTGGTTTGGGTGAATCAGGGACGTTTGTTTAGTGCTTGGTGACAAAGGAGAAGTTTTGGTTCGTTGATCTTGCCATGTCATGATCAAATGCCAGGTGTCGTATTGTGAGTGGGAATGGGGGTATCATTCTGGTAGTGGGGATTAAGGTTTTAGGTGTGGGATATGATTGTATTGATTTGAATTACACGTGGGAACAACAAATTTTAATTTCCCCTTTGTTTTCCTCTTTTTAATCCTGGGTAAAAAGAGGTGTTCTTGATGGTAAAATTGCTACAGTAATTGTTGCCCGCGTTTTTAGGAGTTTGAACTTTGAGCTTTGGCAGTTTTGGTCCTCACCCTTTGGAAAAGATTGAATAACAAGTTTATTTGTGTTGTAAACTTGTTTCCTTTGTTAATAATTTTCTCAACTTCACACTTTTGGCACCAAACTTTGGAAAAAGGGTTACAAGGGTTGTTTTTGCCACTTTTGCATAATTCAAGGGCTGATTTTGGACATTGTTGATCTTCAAAGGTCTTCAACGTATCTTTGGCTTCATGAGGGACCATAATTGACAAATTAGCATAGTTGAGGGACTAATCTTGCCATTTCTTCAAAGTTGAAGGACCTTTTGTGTAATTTTGACAAACTTAAGGGACCAAACTTGTAATTATGATTTCACAAGGGTTTTAAGTGTCATTTCTTCATTCATTGAGGATCCATCTTGCATATCTTCAAGTCTTCAAGGATAAATGTTGGATAAATCATGATCTAGGGCCCGGTTCTTTGTACGGCTTCGTTTCTCGTGTCCGTTTTTCCTTGTTTCTTATGATCTTTTGTCTTTTTCACGATATCCATACCTAAAATACACAAGTAAACAAACACAAGCATATATATGGTATTTTATGACATTTTTATGCATTTAAAGCCCGAAAAGACCGATGAGATCATGTATAAATGCCATCTCATCACTCCCCCATACTAAGCCATTGACGTGCCCTCACACAATACTAGAATAAAGTATCTAAGCATCACCAAAGTTCAACTTTATTAACCTTTATTGAAGAGTAAAAGACTTGCAAAAATACTATGAAGATGTGTAAAGACATAATGTATGATTTTCATCACGAAAGTGACTTTTAGGGTCAAAGAATAGAAACAAGTAAATGTCCCTTAGAGTAAACTTCGTCATCCTTGATTGTCATACATTCCATGCTAAGTGCAAAAACGAGATCATTGTTGGTACAAGTCACAATGCTAACACTACTCATACGTCCAAATTGTGTAATACTTTTTCTCCCCGCAATCCTAGTTATTATAAAAGGAAATGGGTTACTAGCATTTTTTTAACTATTTGTCATGGATCACAAGTGATTCATATTGACTTATTTGAGTAGTTATTAGTCCGAAAGCAAAATAGCACGATTTAATCGATAGTTAGCCGAAGGACAAAATCTTTTAAAACGGCTTCTCGTGTATCTCCTTAAGTTCATATCTTGGCATAACTCGTTTCACGATTTGAGACCTCTCTCGGACCGATATTTGGCATGTACTTCATACTTCAAATCTTGGGAAGACGTTCTTGAAATTATGGTCTTCTCTTCATATATTTGGAATTTCTTCACTTGACGTTTTTGAGAGATTCTTCATATTTGGACCACGACTTCATCATTTTTCTTCAATCTTTACTTTGGATTTTTATATACAACGATCCGCCTCCTTTTCGGACTTGGATATATTTATCCTCATACCTTGTAAGGGTCTTTTTGGATAGACTTTCTCCATGATCTTTAGGGGAGTTATTGCTTTTCGTCGTGTGTCTCGATCCTTCATATTGATTTAGGAATAATGATACTTCACATCATCTTGGATCTTTAGCAAAAATAGAGCTCCTCATGCCTTGTTAGGGCCTTTTTGGATCATCACCAATCTTTGCATCCCGCTTCAATAAGTTACGCCTTGGCTATGAACTCTATTCAACCCCGAGCAACTTTTAAACGATCTTGCGCTAGTGGCTAAGTAACCTTTCAAATCGTACGACCTTACTTATTGCAATTATTATTTATTCCTAATGCATTGATCTTATGGGAAGAAAAAGCCAGAATTAAAAACATATGAGTTTTTGAAAGAACATTTTCATGTTCTACGTTTAGCATGATAACTTGTCTAACTCTATCATCTCTCGTTCTTCACTATATAAAGACCTCTAATTAAAGAGACTCGTGAATACTTAGCCATGAAAGTCAAAATTAAGCCAAATTTGGATTAGCTTTCATAAAGACTATATCAAATCAAAGTTTTGGGTTTTCAAGCCACCTATAGGATCTTGCACTTTCTTGGACTTTTTCAAGTTTAGAGAATGCCTTTTATAGTTCCCTTGATAAGTGACTTTATAAGATCAATTATAGGAACTTGCGAAAAGTTCTTGTTCTTAACCCGTATGAGTTAAGACTTTCGTGTTTTAAAGTTCCCTATATAAAAGTATAGCAAAACTTGAATTGAGCGGGTTAAGGAATGTAAATGGATCCAAATGCCCATCAAGTAAAAAATTAGCTCTTATTCTACCCATCGGAAAATATACATTCGTGTCTTAAAAACACTTATGAAAACTAAGAAAACTTTTAAAATTTGGCCATTTTTAGCCTTATTAGCAACAAAACAAAACATTGAAAGTTGGAAAGCGTGAGGGCGTAGCAAAGCAAGTATCTATTCACCCTCATACTAAAAGTAAACATTGTCCTCAATGTTTCGAGTCTAAGGGTGGAGCACCCCCATACTAGAGACGAAAAATCGAATGCTTAGGATCTAGCATGGAAAGGGTGATCAACAATATATCTAAAGCCGTTTATTGAGTATGCTAAAAGATAATTGTTAGAACAATAAAGGATATGTCAATGGATTCGTGAAAAACTTCTTCAAGCAAACGATGGAGGCTCACGTAAACGAACACGAGAGTCTTCAATCGTAGATGATGATGATGAACTAGATAACACAATCACAAACAACCACGAGACAACGAGTTTGAAGGGTACAAGTCCCCTTATTAGTGAATATTAAGCATAAAAGGATAAGCATGGGATCTCCCCCACGAGGCACCTCGTTTTTGATTACCGAGTCATGAGTTCGACTCGATCCCCTCAAAATGTGAATATTTAGGGAAAATCATGGTATGGTTAATTTTTAATGGGGCTTACATGATAAACAAGGCCCAAAAAGCAACCGGTATTAAGGACTAGGTCCTTAAATGATGCAAAATACCGGGATCGAAGATGGCGTCTTCGTTTTCATTGGATAAACAAATCAACGCCACTTCAACACGTGCCATAAACTCAAAGAGTTTGAAGAAAAGAGATGAGAAGTAGAAGGGTGGGACAATTGGTAAGACAAACTTTTGAGCTACTCGAGGTAGACTCGCACCAAGCAAATAGATATAGTTTCCTTTTATTGCATCGGTGGAAGACCGAGATTTTCCTTTACATGAAATTCCGGGATCGAATATCTCGTCCTCGATGGACAAGGATGAGGGAACATAAGGGGCTTCCCCCATACTAAAACCACACAAAGCATCGTCAAAAGGAGTAGACGAGCTTGTAGCACTCAAAACACGTGGTGATGACGGAGTTAGATTTGTAGAAAAATCAATTAAATCACACTTAAAATCTTTTCCTTTTTTATCTTTTAAACTCTCCTTATGAAAACCCTTTTTGATTATGTCGAAAATATTTGGTATTTCTAAGACGATGTTAGTCACACTAAAAATTCTCACATTTGAAAACCGTTTTGGTTTTGGTGGCGGTAAGTTTTCAAAACTTTTGTCGACAAAGAAAACCTCCCCATCGGGGTCAACATATTCGTCATCCGAAAGATCTTCCGTAGAAACCGAAAACTTATCAACACTTTTCAAGAATGAATGTTCGAGGTGAGGCGAAGGATTTTTCGATTCAAGTATTGACGGTTTCTTCTTTGTAGGCTTTACACTCATAACCTCCACCGGCGGAGGAAATGGTAAATTGTTTTTGGCGACATTTCCTAAAACTCTTGGTGAAAATTCTTTGCAAACGACATTGGTTGAATTACCATGATTTAAAGTTGCAATAGAATAGACATGAGAAAGATCGGAGTTTTGTGTTGCATTGATGACAAGTTCTTCTTCATTGAAACGAAGGGTGATTTTTCGAGCATGAACATCGATAAGTGCTCTTGATGTATCCAAAAATGAACGACCCAAAATGAGAGGAACTTTTGGATCGATAGGAATGTCTACAACGATAAAGTCAACGGGATAGTAAAACTTTCCGACTTTAACGAAAACGTCCTCGGCTACTCCACATGCTAAAATCGTAGAATGATCGGCCATCTCGATAGACATGTTCGAAGGAGTAAGAGCCGGAAGCGAAAGCGATTTGAAAATCTCAAGAGGCATTAAAATAATACTAGAAACAAGATCGGCCACGGCGTAGCATTCCTCCATATCTTGAATTGCACACGAAATAAAAAATTTACCAGAATCACCGACTTTTTGTGGTATGCGGCTAAGAATAACCGATTGTTGTAAATTCTCTTTGTTGTTTAGCATGCTTTTGAAGTTTGCGGCGAATCGAGGCATCATGATAAGAGCGTCGGCAAAACTTATGTTAAAATGTATATCACGAAACATTTTCATAAATAGCTCAAATTGATAATTATTCCGTTCTTGTGCCTTTTCCTTGTTACGTCTCGAAGGGTAAGGTAAGGGTGGTGTGTGTTGGACTTTAGGCAACGACCTTGGAATCTCGGGTTCCACAATTGGTATTGGTTCAACCGTAGGTGTGGTTTGAGCGGTACTTCGTGGGATTGTAATGTGCTCCTTTTCGACCACCACCTCGGGTTCTTTCTTGATTTCCTTCTCCGTAGAAGTACTTGGACGAGAGATTGGTTCCTTGAAAGTTTTACCACTTCGTGTAGTAATAACCATCATTTCTCCCCTCGGGTTGTTAATGGTATCACTAGGAAGACCACTCGAGGAAGAGGGTTTACACATGATAGCTTCAAACATTTTTGCCATTCGGTCCTCAAATTTTGATTGCCTAGCATCCGCTTTTAACAACTCTTGCTTAATCTCATGTTGTCCTTGTTCCATCTTTTGTTGATTTTGTTGAAGACGTTGAACATTTCCTTCCATTTTGTTTGCATGAGTTTTAAGTTCATTAGCAAGTTCGTTTTTAAGCTCGTTTTTCAACTCGGATCTTAAGCTAATCATCTCACGTTGCATGTTATCAAATTTAGCATCATTTGCTTTAGCATAATCCAAAAATTCTCCTTGAAGATTTTTAGCGTGAGCATTTTGAAAATCTTGTGTAGTGTTTTGAAAATCACGGTTTTGGTTTTGATTAGTGACTTGTCCATTCCCACCTTGATAATTCCCTTTGTTGTAGTTACGTGAATTGCCTTGGTAATTACCACCTTGGTTGTTGTTTCGATAGTTATTAGCATTTTGATTTGGTGGAGCTTGATTTGGGCGGGAACCTTGACCGTTTTGGTTATAAGTTCCCGTTGCTACATAAGCACTCGAAGTGTTACCATACGCGGTAATGCACTCGAAAAGATCATGAGCTCCACCACAAGACAAACAACTCTTAGCAACCGCTTTAACCGAAGCGGAATTTGAAGCTTCTTGAGCTTTCCAATGAGACATAAGATTAGCAAATCTATCGAAAAACCGATTTTCCTCATTAGCTTCATCATGTAAGGCATTAATGCTACGAGACGATGACGACGATGACGAACCCAAATTAGCAACACTCGGTGTGTTACGAGGGCTATAAACCTTAGATCTATTCTCGATAATCTTTAAAGCTTCATCGGTCGTTTTGCACAAAAAATTACCACCCGCGACGGCATTCAAGTAATCTCGTTCATGATCATTAAGCCCATTATAAAAAGTATCAATTTGATGCAATTCCGAAAAATCATGGTGTGGACATCCATGTAACATTTCTTTAAAGCGTTCCCATGCCATTGAAAAACTTTCATTGTTTCTTTAAACAAATCTTGAAATCTCATTTTTCAAATGTGTTGTTTTAGATGGTGGAAAAAACTTTTTCACAAACTTAGAAAGGAGATCACCCCATGTCAAAATTGAATTTGGCGGTTCTTTCTCAAGCCAAATTTTAGCGGGTCCATCTAACGAGTATGGAAACAACATTATCTTAATGGCGTCATGTGGAACATCCTTAAACTTGCTAGTAGCGGTGAGACGATTAAAATTCCTAATGTGGTAATGTGGGTTGTCTTTCTCATGTCCTCTAAACTTATTAGCTTGCAACATCGACATTAAACCCGTCTTAATCTCGAAATTCTCCGCAAGGATAGCGGGAATCACAATGGCCTCTCCAAAACCCTCGGTGGGTGCTTGTAGCAACTCCATCATAGTACGATTAGCCATGACGACTTCTTGTTCTACAATAGGTTCAACAATTGGAGTTTGTTCTTCAATCAACGTCTCTTGATTGGGTTGCTTTTGAAGTCGTTTACGAGCTCGTTTTGCTTGATTACGAGTGATCATAAACTTCACGAAGAATGGGAGGTGAGCAAAGAAGATTCTTTTTGGATGTTTTGTGAATTTTCAATTTTTTGTGTTTTTGATTGTTTTTTTTTTTTTGGATTTTGGTGTATCTTCGTAGACAACAATATACCAAATCTCTCCTCGAATCAAACTCTTGATTAAAGAAGCCTCAAAGGAATGAAAACGATCACGTGGAGTGAACGCCTTCGAATGACTTTAGAACTTTGGTGAAAACCAAATTGTTCAAGAGGGTTTAATCACAAAGAAACCAAGCAAATACATTAAACGTAATAATACTTTGGGCGGCAAAACCCTCGATTAGCCTTCAATCTAAAAATACTCACAAGCAAGGGGGGAAACGAGGCAGTGCGAAGCACTTAAGAGCCTTTTTCCTTAGGGTATATTTTATAATACCCGCCTTATACCCACCTTATAGTTTGTATTTTTCAGAATCGAGCTTCACGAAAGTATTTATCTATTTTTGCCTTTTTGTTTTTGTTTGAGATTCGAATACAATAATTAGGAGATCAAATCCCAATTAAGGTTGTGTTTTCACACTTTTGGAGATACTTTGTATTTATTGTGATACTTAATACAATATAGTAATAATAATTTCACAAGAAAAACCAATAAAACCGATAATACGTATTAGTAGATTTCTACTAATACAAATACTATATATGGTTAATATTAAAAACAACAAGACAAATTAATCACGACACACCTCCCCGGAAGCGGCGCCAAAATGTTTGTGGTAAATTACACCTCTTGTTTAGGAAAACAAAAGAGGGTAAATGAGCGGTAAGTATTAAGTGATGATTCAGGAAAATCAAGCACTAATGAACCTTATGATATGAAAGTTCGTTTCCCAAGGAGGTATATTTGTGTGAGTAATTCGTAAATGATTTGAGATTAATATTGGTTTAGAAGGGGATGAGAAAAGAAGATGACGAAGACGTGAAATTAATACTACGACGACACAACGTAAAACCGTAAAAAGCTCAAAAATAAAAACTAATTCTAAAAATTACCAAAATTCACCAAAAATCAAAATAAATAAACTAAGAGTTTACCAATGATCAAAACTTTTTCAAACCTTTTAAATAATTAAATATTCAATTTTTAAATGCTAATTAAAGCCCTAAAAATCAAATAAATTATCAAAAAGCCTAATTAAAGATTTTTCAATTGGTAATCCTCTAAAATGACCTAAAAAAATTAAAAACAATTTTAAAAAATTTTTAAACTAATAATAACTATTTAAAATGATTTAAAAACTATTTAAACATAAAATAATTATAAAAATTAATCTAAATGTGATAAAATTATTCTAAAAGTTGCAAAAATCCTAATTTAATGTATTTAAGCTAAGAAAAATGTAAAAAGTTGAAAAATGTGAAATTTAAAAAATAATAATAAAATAATATTAAATTAATATTAAAAATCCAAAAATTATAAAAAATTTTAAAAACTTGCAAACTAGTTTATTTTAACCTAAATAATCAGAAAATGAAAGTGAAATGACCAGAATACCCCTATTGGGCCCTCAAATGGGCCAAAACCAAAAACAGTCCACTTAAATGGGCTTTTTAGCCCAAAAAGTCAAACCTGGCCCAATTAACTTGGAAAAGCCCAATCTGACTCAAAATTTGATTCTAAGTACAAAACTCTAAAGGCCCAAAAGCTAAAAGTGAGCTTATCACAACTTATTAAGCAAACAACTTATCCTTATTGGGCTTTTTAGCCCATTAAGCAATAAGCTAATGCCATAAGCTCTAATTTGACACACAACCTTCTTTTGGGATGCTTAAGAGATCTGTAAAAAGAAATTTTGAAAAAGCACACTCAATAAGCCAGAAATAAGCAAAGTAATATTTCACTAAAAGACAAAATAGTCGGGTTTGAGAAACAAGGCACCTCAGGACTTGATTCAACATGCAAAATGTCACAAATGAACTCAATAAGCCAAATCAATCAACAAAATTCCAATAAGAAACACCAATAAGCCAAAATGAACCAATAAGCACTTATGAAAAAGTCAATTAAGTTGGTTTTCTAGTCAAACCCTAAAGTCAACCCACCAAATGCTCCAAAATAAACAAATGGGTCAAATAATGAGCACCTATTACAAAATCCAAGTTGTTGCTGGTTAAAATAAGCTATTATAGCTTATTGATAAGCTGAAACCCAATTAACACTAGCAGTGGCTAGTAGCAGGGGGAAGGAGTTCCAACTGCTTTGACTATTTGACCAAGCTTTTTAGAGAGATTTAGTATGATTCAATTGGAAACAAGGGCACCCTTGTGATTCCTGAATCACAAGGAGTCAATATCAACAAGAAAATCACAATTTGGTTCACACAATAAGCTCAAATCAATCAAACAGTCACCAGATATTGCTCAGACATGGGAAATAAGCAGTTATGCACAAATAAGCAGATATAGCATGAATAAGCCAACCAAATTCAACAGGATGCATACACAAGTTATATAAACTATGAATAAGCACAAACAAACTTAAATCAAACACTGAATCAAAGTAAAAAACAAGATCAAAGAAGATAAATGTTACTGATATGAACTACAAGAACACAAGCCTACTTTGCTGATCTAATTGACCACAGATCCAAATTCAGGCACTCAAATCCCTTTCCCTGGTGATATTAACTAGGTTTAATCACTTGTTAGCCCTAGTCTATGATTAGATCTAGGTGTCCCTTAAACCTAAGCCAATTTTACCAAGTAACAAAGATTTTATAGCCCTTATTATGATTCTAGGTGTTTCAAACCAATAAACCTGCAAACTGATGGTCAAGTATACCAGTAGAACAAATATAAGCACAAAGTATCACAAAGTATTCACTCAAAATCACACAAATCCAACCTATGCAGTTAACCCAAACACCCCTTAAAAACCTATTTCACAAATTTTCAAAGGCTTATCCAGATTCAACCCACAAATCAAACTAACAACACCTCATAAACATCAAACAAGAACAGATTAACAATAATCAACCATCAAATCACAGATTCCACAATAATTATGCAAATATCACAAAATTCAGAAAATAAAGAGAGAAAATGAAAAAGGAGAAGGTGCAAACCTCCAAGACCTACATCCAGGCCCTGGATTGTTTGATCTGAGGTACTAGCAGAACAAGTACCAGCTTCTAATGCTGCTAAGACGAACAAACAATAAGGTGAGATCAAATAACAAGCACTTTCTGATTTTTGAAGCACAAGCCTTATGGATTAAAACCTTTCCTCAAAAACCTTCAAATATCAAAATGGAACTCAGATTTTAGCTTATCAGATACCAAACTTTTATAAATAACAAATGAGAATTCAAAATTTTCAAAAATTCAAACTTTATTTCATAAAAAGGAATTACAAAGATTTAAAAGCTAAAATCTGGAACAAAAGCTCTCTCACAGGTTGACGAGTCTTTTTATAGGCAAATGCTAGCTATGCACTATTCACAAACCCTAGAAGTGAAATTCCCTAAATGTCCTTGCAGAATCTTCTAGACGATTCTTGGTTGTGAGCTGTCCAAAGTGATCAAGGACGTTCATTTTAGCTTTAGGATGAAGCAAGGACTCTTAGCTGTTGATTTGGCCATGTTGGATGACTTGGAGGTGAAGTTGTCACATGATTGGTTGAAAGGGAATTGGGGGTGGGGTCCATAGTGAGTGGGAGTGAGGGTTTTATGTGTGGGATAGGTTATTGGGCGTGTGAATCAAGCATGTGTCGGGGTAATTTCAGTTTACCCTTTATTTTAAGTGATGGGGTAACTGGGTTCTTGGGGTAAACAGTAACAAGTTTTGATCCGATTTTGGGGGAAGTAAAAGTGTTTGGCGCACTTCTTGGTTTAAATGTTTCATTTGCTCACTTTCAGTCCTTGGTCTTTAGCAAAAGGGGTAAAACGTTTTTATTCAGCAACAAAACCCTTTTTCTTTGTTATAGACTTTCCACTCTTTACACTTTTGGCACAATACTTTTCCAAAAGTGTTTCAAGGGTTGTTTTGCCATTTTTGGATATTTGAGGGACTGATCTTGGACATTCTTGATCTTTAAAGGTCTTCAATGTAACTTTGGCTTCATGAGGGACCATTATTGACAAATTAGATTTGATGAGGGACTAATCTTGCCCATTCTTCAAAGTTGAAGGACCATTTGTGTAATTTTGACAAACTTAAGGGACCAAACTTATAATTATGAATTCACAAGGGTTTTAAGTGTCATTTCTTCATTCATTGAGGATCAATCTTGCATATCTTCAAGTCTTCAAGGGTAAATGTTGGATAAATCATGATCTAGGGCCCGGTTCTTTGTACGGCTTCGTTTCTCGTGTTCGTTTTTCCCTGTTTCTTGTGATCTTTTGTCTTTTTCACGACATCCATACCTAAAATACACAAGTAAACAAACACAAGCATATATATGGCATTTTATGACATTTTTATGCATTTAAAGCCCGAAAAGAACGATGAGATTATGTATAAATCCCATCTCATCACTCCCCCATACTAAGCCATTTTCGTGCCCTCACGCAATGCTAGAATAAAGTATCTAAGCATCATCAAAGTTCAAAATGATTGTGGTAAATTACACCTGTTGTTTAAGAAAACAAAAGAGGGTAAATGAGCGGTAAGTATTAAGTGATGATTCAGGAAAATCAAGCACTAATGACCCTTATGATATGAAAGTTCGTTTCCCAAGGAGGTATTTGTGTGTGAGTAATTCGTAAATGATTTGAGATTAATATTGGTTTAGAAGGGGATGAGAAAAGAAGACGACGAAGACGTGAAATTAATACTACGACGACAAAACGTAAAACCGTAAAAAGCTCAAAATAAAAATTAATTCTAAAAACTACCAAAAATTCACCAAAAATCAAAATTAATAAACTAAGAGTTTACCAATGATCAAAACTTTTTCAAACCTTTTAAATAATTAAATATTCAATTTTTAAATGCTAATTAAAGCCTTAAAAATCAAATAAATTATCAAAAAGCCCAAATAAAGATTTTTCAATTGGTAATCCTCTAAAATGACCTAAAAAGATTAAAAACTATTTTTAGAAATTTTTAAACTAATAAAAACTATTTAAAATGATATAAAAACTATTTAAACTTAAAATAATTATAAAAATTAATCTAAAAGTGATAAAATTATTCTAAAAGTTGCAAAAATCCTAATTTAATGTATTTAAGCTAAGAAAAATGTAAAAAGTTGAAAAATGTGAAATTTAAAAAATAATAATAAATATTAAAAATCCAAAAATTATAAAAAATTCTAAAAACTTACAAACTAGTTTATTTTAACCTAGATAATCAGAAAATGAAAGTGAAATGACCAGAATACCCCTATTGGGCCCTCAAATGGGCCAAAACCAAAAACAGTCCATTTAAATGGGCTTTTTAGCCCAAAAAGTCAAACCTGGCCCAATTAACTTGGAAAAGCCCAATCTAACTCAAAATTTAATTCTAAGCACAAAACTCTAAAGGCCTAAAAGCTGAAAGTGAGCTTATCACAACTTATTAAGCAAACAACTTATCCTTATTGGGCTTTTTAGCCCATTAAGCAATAAGCTAATGCCATAAGCTCTAATTTGACACCCAACCTTCTTTTGGGATACTTAAGAGATCTGTAAAAATAAATTTTGAAAAAGCACACTCAATAAGCCAGAAATAAGCAAAGTAATATTTCACTAAAAGACAAAATAATTGGGTTTGGACTTGATTCAACTTGCAAAATGTCACAAATGAACTCAATAAGCCAAATCAATCAACAAAATCCTAATAAGCAACACTAATAAGCCAGAATGAACCACTAAGCACTTAAGAAAAAGGCAATTAAGTTGGTTTTCTAGTCAAACCCTAAATTCAACCCACCAAATGCTCCAATATGAACAAATGGGTCAAATAATGAGCACCTATTACAAAATCTAAGTTGTTGCTGGTTAAAATAAGCTATTATAGCTTATTGATAAGCTGAAACCCAATTAACACTAGCAGTGGCTAGTAGTAGGGGAAAGGAATTCCCACTACTTTGACTATTTGACCAAGCTTTTTAGAGAGATTTAGTATGATTCAATTGGAAACAAGGGCACCCTTGTGATCAGTGAATCACAAGGAGTCAATATCAACAAGAAAATCACAACTTGGTTCACACAATAAGCTCAAATCAATCAAACAGTCACCATATATTGCTCAGACATGGGAAATAAGCAGTTATGCACAAATAAGCAGATATAGCATGAATAAGCCAACCAAATTCAACAGGATGCATACACAAGCTATATAAACTATGAATAAGCACAAACAAACTTAAATCAAACACTGAATCAAAGTAAATAACAAGATCAAAGCAGATAAATGTTACCGATGTGAACTACAAGAACACAAGCCTACTTTGCTGATCTAATTGACCACATATCCAAATTCAAGCACTCAAATCCCTTTCCCTGGTGATATTAACTAGGTTTAATCACTTGTTAGCCCTAGTCTATGATTAGATCTAGCTGTCCCTTAAACCTAAGCCAATTTTACCAAGTAACAAAGATTTTATAGCCCTTATTATGAATCTAGGTGTTTCAAACCAATAAACCTGCAAACAGATGGTCAAGTATACCAGTAGAACATATATAAGCACAAAGTATCACAAAGCATTCACTCAAAATCACACAAATCCAACCTATGCAGTTAACCCAAACACCCCTTAAAAACCTGTTTTCACAAATTTTCAAAGGCTTATCCAGATTCAACCCACAAATCAAACTAACAACACCTCATAAACATCAAACAAGAACAGATTAACAATAATCAACCATCAAATCATAGATTCCACAATAATCATGCAAATATCACAAAATTCAGAAAATAAAGAGAGAAAATGAAAAAGGAGAGGGTGCAAACCTCCAAGACCTACATCCAGGCCCTGAATTGTTTGAGCTGAGGTACTAGCAGAACAAGTACCAGCTTCCAATGCTGCTAAGACGAACAAACAATAAGGTGAGATCAAATAACACGAACTTTCTGATTTTTGAAGCACAAGCCTTATGGATTAAAACCTTGCCTCAAAAACCTTCAAATATCAAAATGGAACTCAGATTTTAGCTTATCAGATACCAAACTTTTATAAATAACAAATGAGAATTCAAAATTTTCAGAAATTCAAACTTTATTTCATAAAAAGGAATTACAAAGATTTAAAAGCTAAAATCTGGAACAAAAGCTCTCTCACAGGTTGAGGTGTCTTTTTATAGGCAAATGCTAGCTATGCACTATTCACAAACCCTAGAAGTGAAATTCCCTAAATGTCCTTGTAGAATCTTCTAGGCATGTTGCCAGCTGGTTTGGGTGAATCAGGAACGTTTGTTTAGTGCTTGGTGACAAAGGAAAAGTTTTGGTTCGTTGATCTTGCCATGTCATGATCAAATGCCAGGTGTCGTATTGTGAGTGGGAATGGGGGTATCATTCTGGTAGTGGGGATTAAGGTTTTAGGTGTGGGATGTGATTGTATTGATGTGAATTACACGTGGGAACAACCAATTTTAATTTCCCCTTTGTTTTCCTCTTTTTAATCCTGGGTAAAAAGAGGTGTTCTTGATGGTAAAATTGCTACAGTAACTGTTGCCCGTGTTTTTAGGAGTTTGAACTTTGAGCTTTGGTAGTTTTGGTCCTTACCCTTTGGAAAAGATTGAATAACAAGTTTATTTGTGTTGTAATCTTGTTTCCTTTGTTAATAGTTTTCCCAACTTCACACTTTTGGCACCAAACTTTGGAAAAAGGGTTACAAGGGTTGTTTTTGCCACTTTTACATAATTCAAGGGCTGATTTTGGATATTTTTGATCTTCAAAGGTCTTCAATGTATCTTTGGCTTCATGAGGGACGATAATTGACAAATTAGCATAGTTGAGGGACTAATCTTGCCATTTCTTCAAAGTTGAAGGACCTTTTGTGTAATTTTGACAAACTTAAGGGACCAAACTTGTAGTTATGATTTCACAAGGGTTTTAAGTGTTATTTCTTCATTCATTGAGGATCAATCTTGCATATCTTCAAGTCTTCAAGGATAAATGTTGGATAAATCATGATCTAGGGCCCGGTTCTTTGTACGGCTTCGTTTCTCGTGTCCGTTTTTCCTTGTTTCTTGTGATCTTTTGTCTTTTTCACGATATCCATACCTAAAATACACAAGTAAACAAACACAAGCATATATATGGTATTTTATGACATTTTTATGTATTTAAAGCCCGAAAAAACCGATGAGATCATGTATAAATGCCATCTTATCAATAAGATTATCTTAAGTACTAAAGTTTAGAGACATAGATTTGTCATGTATAAACAAACCATGTCTAGATCCTCTATGAACGATAATATCTAGGTCGCAGTTACACAGACCCAATCACATATAAAGTTAACATTTAAACACAAAAGTTAATGTAACCATCGCAAGAAACTAATTCATGTACACATTAAATCACCAATAATAATCACCACAACAACTCTCTATATTCATTATCACGTATACGTTCATGCAAACATAATCACATACAACTTACGCACAATATTTAGACTTAAATTAATGCATATTTCTTACACATAAGCATGTACTCCCTCCGTCCCATAATAATAGTCCACCGACAAAAAACACGCAGATTAATAAAAACATCACTTTTTCAGGTTTCTCTCTCTTACTTTTTACACAATGACAATTTTACCCTTAATCATTTAATTTAGAACTTCTTTATTATTTGTAATAATATCTTCAAGTGAGGGTAATATTGTAAACTTAATCCATATTTTTTATCTATTTTTGGCCTGGACTATAAATATGGGACGTTTAAAAATAGTAAGGTGGACAGTTAATATGGGACGGAGGGAGTATTAAATTCAGTATAGACAAAAACAACATCATATTGTAAATAACATAAATAATATTAGTTAGACTAGACTTGGCAAACGTAACCACATAAACAATTTAAGATTAGACATAAGTTTATGCATAAGAAGTTATAATAAACAAATACGCATAAATAAGTTGCCCAGCCAAGATAAATCTTCACATAAATTTACATACTATATATGTGTTCGCAAGCAAAAAAAATTCGAATAAAGAGGATATAATTGACGTGCTTAAAGTTATGCATACATCTTACATATAAGCATGTAGCTAAAATAACAGTTCCACTACATGTATCAACATAGGAGACTTGTCAGCATAAAATTGGCTCAGTAGTAGAGAATCATTACGTAATTTTGATATATAACCATACCATGGTTGCAATAAAATTACCCCATAGTTACGAAAAATATCATAAGTTGACCATTAAATCATATGTTTATCATCACATCGTCTTACCTCACGTACCTTTATAAACACTTCCACTAAATGAACGAAGATTATCTCAAGTACGTAATACCAACAAATTCATATTTCACGTAAACACTTTCGTAGGTTTATTCTCAACCACATAAAAGACAAAATTTAACCCTAAACACAGATATAGAAAGACATATACACCTTTATTGGTTTATTACCAACAACAAGAATCTCGGTTAAGAATTAAATATTGTTGAAACAAATTTACACATATGCGTTTGTATTAAGCCAAATAAGAACAACCACGACTCAATTGACAAAAAAACATTAACATTACAAAACAACTAAAATAAACAACCGCTAACCCTAAACACAAATACAAAAAAAACATATTTTTCACAAAATAAGCAAAAACACATGAACCTAACCTAGCTCACGATATTTTGTTAAGATCGAATGTAGAAGGAGAACAGTCGTTAGGGTTTGGCTATGGTTATGGTTAATGTTTCTTTATTAAGGTAAATATAGGTGTGTTTGGGTCGGTGTTGGTTGTTTATGACTTTGTGTGTGTGTACGCTCGCGCGTATGTGCGTGCAAGCGTGTGTGCATTCGTGCGTGCGTGTGTATGTGTGTGTGTGTTTTGATCGGTGTTGATTTGTGTGTGTATCTTGAAGATGAGTGTGTTTGATCAGTGAAAATTAAAGTAGAACAATGTTGGTTGTGTGTCTGATTTTTGTGTGTAGTTGTTTCGTTTTTTGGTTTGGTATGTATGTTTTAGGTGTTTTGATCAGTGTTTATTTTGATGAGTGCCTCTATTTTTAAGAGTTGCGGTATATTGTTGGTGTGTTTTTTAATTTGTGTTTAATTGTATGTGTGTGTGTGGTTGTTTGTTTGTGTAACACCCCATTTTGACAAGTGGACCGTTACATGATAATTATCGCGTGTCATCAAAGCGTGCAAGGTAAATGTCTTAAAACATAAATGACCATAAAGGAAATCGGAATCAAACATCGGTCCAAAACATAAGCTCACACATGATAAGTAAAGAATGTAAAGAAAGGACTAAACATTGTCCAAGCAAAGCATAAGTATATAAATGCATAAAGGAAATGAAGTCATAGGAAGCCTCCATCCTATGTACGTACTATTTGTAGAATATTGGTAATCTAAGATCTAGGATCTAGGTTGTTGTTTCTAGAGAGAAAAAGTAGAAAGAGAAAGTGAGAGAAACTATGTGTATTATTATGTGAAAATAATGAAAACAACCAACACCCTCTCAATCAAAGGAGAGGGTTTATATACCCAAGTCCATCAAAAGGACTTGGGCCTCCGACCTATGAACATGCTCATGGGTCGGGCTTTCTTAAACTATTACATTTAATATACTATGAGCCCGTAACTATATTGTTGGAGTGACTGATCCTTTCTAACTATAAAAAACGTATTTTCAACAATATCCCCCTAAGGTAGGACACTCCAAAGTTTAAAGTCCTAAATCTAACATGCTAGATTTTCGTTCTTGTGCTCGTAGTCCACTTTCTATTTTCTTCTTTTATTTTTAGCCTTTGTTGTGAATATGTGTTGATAATCATTAGGCTTTGGCTTAGAGCATGTTCATTTGGCCTTCACGTGCGATCTTCTACTTCTTGTGATGTTTGCCTCCTCATGACTTCATGTCCCACACACCTATACTTTTGTTGAATTCTTGAAAGTTTCAGAGTTGATACAACGGAAGACTTTATATTAAACTTTTTTGAATTTTGATGAAATATTCGATGCAGAAAGTATAAGTATGTGATGACGACTTCAACTGGTACACCGTAACGCCACCGTATTTTTATGCAGCAACTTTATACGACACGAGTAAAATGAGTTTGACATTTTATTCTAAATCAGTAGCATTTTACCTCCGGTCCGTGAAGACCGTTGGACGATATTAGATATCGTACTTGTGATAGGTAGATTTAATTATAAATCTCCTTGACAAGATTTCGCGGGTAAACCCGTTCTCTTAATTCGACCGTCCAAAGCTGACTGCGAACATAAAGAGTGAATCATTAGGATAATAAAAACCTCATGATTGAAGCTGTCAATTCATAAACTTGGAACAAGTGAATTTCAATTAAGATATTCACCATCGTTGCTTTCCAGTTGTCACGAGCTTGATTCTAATAGAATCTTGCTTGTTACCTATCGTAGTGATGTTTGATGTTGACACTGGAAGGATTTCCCCTCATCACTGTGACACTTAAGAGTGTCACTCTGAGTATTTTGGCAAGATCACTTAGATTTTGCGTAGAGGTCCTGGAATAAGTTTGACTTCAATTAAGAGTCAAACCATCATTTCTTTCCAGTTATCACAAGATTGGTTCTTAAAGAACCACACGTGTCACCTACCATGAGCTTGTTTGATGTTGGCTCAAGCAGGATTTCCATCTTCATTGTATACTTTCGTATCACTCAGATGTTCTGGCAATAGTACAAGACTATTGCGTAGGACTCATAAGATCTTTCTTACTTTTTACAGTGTGTGAAGAAGCAAGGAATAAATGGCAGTGTCTTATTGAGACTTTGATGATCTCGTGGCTCTTGACTCGATAGTGCGTTTTGTTTGCTGAGCGGATGCAGGAGAGGATTTCCACCTTTTCAATATCAATTTATTCGGTGCGAATAAACAGATAGATAACGTGTTGAGCTCTGTGAAATTAAAACAAATATCTTTTGAGAGATATTTGAGTTAGCTGGGAGGGGTTGTGCATCGCATCACTGGGTCCATGATACTTTAATGTCTTTAAGATGTGTTGACCCGGTTTCTGCCTAAGTTGTAAGGAGTGCTTATTTCTTTACACCCTTTATCTTTACAGTTCTTTTTCATTCTTCAACCCCTTCAATACTTACCAATACGTCATAACTAGCACCTTGTTGTGATTGTTCCAGTTCTAGCTTAAGTACTTGGTCGGCATTCTGCTACGTTCCTAATCCATTCCCCATCTTTCATAAGGACTACTATTTCTAGATATGTAATTGTCCTTAGGAAGATTCCTCCAGTTCTGGAAGAATTATTAGACTTGTACCTAATCCTACCACCCTTTTGTCACCAAAAATGTCGTGAAATAATAGTGTTTTGGGTAAGTACACGTCACCATGAAAATTCCTTAAAACTCACTAAGGTACTTGTGATAGGAATATCAAATGTTTTGTACCTTAGTGTTTTTATCAACAAAACGCTCCCCCTTAACAAAACGCTCCCACTTAAATTGTGTAAATACCGTTTTGACGAAAAGGATTATCACGCTTTACCTACATAAACATATCTTGATCATTATTATCATCATGACGAACTTATACAAGCTATCCCATATTAGTCATACTTTTTATTATTGATATCATTTCAACTATTTATTTGTATAAGTATTATCTTGATTACCAAAACGAAACTAAGTCTTAGCGAACGATCCTTGCTTACCACTACAAAGCTATTTACGAACGAAAGGGTATACTTGCCCGTTTTTGTCTTCTAGTCCCTTGTTTGTCTAAACCTTGTAATATAAATTTAAGACTTGCAAACGAACATCAAAGTGGAAGCAAAATTCTTCCCAAAGTAGTAAGGAATAATCCACTATGGATCTAGTGTAGAGACCCCAAAATATTGAAGCCTGAGGAGGTCTCATGGTATCTGATCCACTATACTTTGAAGTGAAGCAACGGATAATGATAGTGAAGATAGCTTTCCACGGTTGCCCAACGAATGAAGTGTGAAACTGAGATAAGGTACGGAGGTCTCCCTCATAATCAGAGCTCTAAGCACCTTGAGAATGTTCTTTTTGTTGAGGTTTGCAACGGGCCTCCGGCCTATGAACATGCTCATGGGTCGGGATTTCTTAAACTATTACATTTAATATACTACGAGCCCGTAACTATATTGTTGGAGTGACTGATCCTTTCTAACTATAAAAAACGTATTTTCAACAATCTCCCCCTAAGGGAGGACACTCCAAAGTTTAAAGTCCTAAATCTAGCATGCTAGATCTTCGTTCTTGTGCTCGTAGTCCACTTTCTATTTTCTTCTTTTATTTTTAGCCTTTGTTGTGAATATGTGTTGATAATCATTAGGCTTTGGCTTAGAGCATGTTCTTTTGGCCTTCACGTGCGATCTTCTCCTTCTTGTGATGTTTGCCTCCTCATGACTTCATGTCCCACACACCTATACTTTTGTTGAATTCTTGAAAGTTTCAGAGTTGATACAACGGAAGACTTCATATTAAACTTTTTTGAATTTTGATGAAATATTCGATGCAGAAAGTATAAGTATGTGATGTCGACTTCAACTGGTACACCGTAACGCCACCGTATTTGTATGCAGCAACTTTATACGACACAAATAAAATGACTTTGACATTTTATTCTAATTCAGTAGCATTTTACCTCCGGTCAGTGAAGACCGTTGGACGATATTAGATATCGTACTTGTGACAGGTAGATTTAATTAAAAATCTCCTTGACAAGATTTCGCGGGTAAACCCGTTCTCTTAACTCGACCGTCCAAAGCTGAATGCGAACATAAAGAGTGAATCATTAGGATAATAAAAACCTCATGATTGAAGCTGTTAATTCATAAACATGGAACAAGTGAATTTCAATTAAGATATTCACCATCGTTGCTTTCCAGTTGTCACGAGCTTGATTCTAATAGAATCTTGCTTGTTACCTATCGTAGTGCTGTTTGATGTTGACACTGGAAGGATTTCCACTCATCACTGTGACACTTAAGAGTGTCACTCTGAGTATTTTGGCAAGATCACTTAGATTTTGCGTAGAGGCCCTGGAATAAGTTTGAATTCAATTAAGAGTCAAACCATAATTTCTTTCCAGTTATCACAAGATTGGTTCTTAAAGAACCACACGTGTCACCTACCATGAGCTTGTTTGATGTTGGCTCAAGCAGGATTTCCATCTTCATTGTATACTTTCGTATCACTCAGATGTTCTGGCAATAGTACAAGACTATTGCGTAGGACTCATAAGATCTTTCTTACTTTTTACAGTGTGTGAAGAAGCAAGGAATAAATGGCAGTGTCCTATTGAGACTTCTGATGATCTCGTGGCTCTTGACTCGATAGTGCGTTTTGTTTGCTGAGCGGATGCAGGAGAGGATTTTCACCTTTTCAATATCAATTTATTCGGTGTGAATAAACAGATAGATAACGTGTTGAGCTCTGTGAAATTAAAACAAATATCTTTTGAGAGATATTTGAGTTAGCTGGGAGGGGTTGTGCATCGCATCACTGGGTCCATGATACTTTAATGTCTTCAAGATGTGTTGACCCAGTTTCTGCCTAAGTTGTAAGGAGTGCTTCTTTCTTTACACCCTTTATCTTTACAGTTCTTTTTCATTCTTCAACCCTTCAATACTTACCAATACGTCATAACTAGCACCTTGTTGTGATTGTTCCAGTTCAAGCTTAAGTACTTGGTCGACATTCTGCTACGTTCCTAATCCATTCCCCATCTTTCATAAGGACTACTATTTCTAGATATGTAATTGTCCTTAGGAAGATTTCTCCGGTTTTGGAAGAATTATTAGACTTGTACCTAATCCTACCACCCTTTTGTCACCAAAAATGTCGTGAAATAATAGTGTTTTGGGTAAGTACACGTCACCTTGAAAATTCCTTAAAAATCACTAAGGTACTTGTGATAGGAATATCAAATGTTTTCTACCTTAGTGTTTTTATCAACAAAACGCTCCCCCTTAACATGTGCAGTACACATAATAAGTTGGAAATATCATTAAGTACTTTTTCATCTTTAGCCATGTATGATTACAAGTCTCCTTTTAACCCTTAATATTTTGGAAATTAATGGATTAACCGGTCGTTGGGTAAAAATGAAATCGTTTGTTGGCCATAGAACATATTAAGGCTCCCTCTCAATCAAATGAGGGTTCGTTGTAGTGCTCGAGTACGATATGTTTTGAAAGATTTAGAATCTCGTGAGAAATTCTTGAATAATATCATACTTTCACACTACAACTTGCCACAAAAGCCTATTATGCACAAGTTATACATATTCACAAATGAGTGTATGGAGTTGACCTGATATAGTAAGATCATCACGTTAAGTGGATCGTTCCATTAACCTGTGGTGATCTCCATACGGTCTGCCACCCACAAATCGTTTTAAACTTCGGATCAACCATCGTTCCCTTAACTTCTCCTCAATCTTCTGGATAACATATTTGGCACTCCTGATGAACTTACCTTTCCATTCATACTTCACTTCTAGAGGGTCTTGTTTGGAATTGAGAAGTAGCAGATTATCACGAACATGCTTAAGAGTTCCATCGCTGAATTTGTGAAGTTCCGACAGTCTCATGTATTGCATGACTTCTGCTTCATTCAAGTAAAATATTCCCATTTCCGGTGCAAGAGTACTCATATATGGTTTCTTGTTATGATGATAATGACTCAAAGGTGTGTTTTGAGGACGTTTTAAGTTTAACTGCGTTTGATAACTCTCCACACCCAGTTGTAGATCTTCAACACGATACTTGATCACGACTTTACGAGTAAATTGGCGAATGTTTGAGCTTAAGGCAATAACGAGTTCACGGGTTAAGTGAGGGACCTTGTCTTGATCCAATATAAGTAGAAAGTCTTCTATATCTTCAAGACGTAGATATTGTAGTCCTCCTACATTAAAGGTGTATTCTTTGTCGTCTTCCCGTTTGAAGCTGATTTCTCTTAAGTAGGAATACCTGAATATCTGTTGAATAGTACCTCCATGTATACTTGTATCTCGATGATTTGAAAGTATGAGGTTACCTGGTCTAGGAAGATTGAAGAAGTTATAGGTTAGCTTCTTCTTGTTACCCCAATAAGAGATACCAAGTTCTGCGTGTGGGTCGTATGAAGGACCTACTTTTCGAATCCAGAGCCCAGTGACTTTGTCCTCAGTCCAAGGTGTATTCTCCAAATTTACTGCCTTGCCCATAGTTAAAGATGTCGCATATTTCTTCGCGCCTTTCTATAAGTAGTCGTGATCGTGATCGACGAATTGATCCATTGAATCATTCATGGATTCGGCTATAACAACAGCGGTTAATGGACGTAGTACTGGTGTTTGATCTCCTGAAGCAGTCGATTTCATTGCTTTCAGGAGTTCATTGGTATTATATTCGCCCTCATCCTTGTCGATATTCGTATTAGCCCAAAGGTTGGGATCTCTAAGTATCTTTTGGAGTTCAACGGGATGCATGGTAGGTACTCTATATTCATGTACTAGGAATACAGAAAAATCGATTGGATTATTGAGAAGTTGTGTGAAATCATCCTTGTCCTTTTCAGAGAATGTACGTGCAGTAGTTTCTTGTGTTAGCCACGGTTGCTCCGATATATTCTCGTTGATGTTGATAGTATCAGCAAATTCGGGATCTGGTTGATTTGTGTCTTCAATATCCATATCGTTGTAATGCTGGTCAGTTGTAGGAGGTGGACACCGATGTTCCTCTGACACTAGAGGTTCGTCTTCGTGCATAGGGTCTGAAGTTAAGACAACATCAGGAACCGGTTCAGAAGACTTACCTGTGTCTGTGGATTGTCTAGATTTGAAGTTGTTGTGGAGATTCTTTCGACGGTTCTCTCTATTGCCATCATCACTACTTAGTGATATACGTGACAAATCATCCTCGCTTCTTTATTTGTTTTCATCAACCTCATCATCATCCTCATTCTCACTCTCGTTTGGTTCCTCATAATATACTGTTTCTTTATTACCAGCATCACATTTTTCCTCGTCATCTTTAGCTTTATCCGATTCCTCTTCACCGTCATTTTTATCATTGTCATCGCCCTTGTCATCATCACCATTTCCAGTATAAGCTCCATTCCCATCACCCTTACCATCATCACCAACGTCACCATTATCACCATCCTCATCATCTCCATCACTATCCTCACCATCTTCCTCCTCTTCGTCCTCTTCCCCGTCCTCTTCTTCTTCTTCATTCTTATATGTATCTTCCTCCTCATCCTCATCATCCTCATCACCCTTATCCTCCCTTGTGCCTTCATCCTCACCATCGTCATCGTCATCTTCATTCAGATTCCTGACGTTTCCTTTTATTAGTTTTGGAAATATCAGTAGCATCCTCTGTTGAAGGTTGACTAGCATCCATTATAGCTTTATGGAGAACTCTCTAAAGTTTGTCTTGAGTCTTCGTTTTATTTCACCGAATGTTGTTCAGTCTAGTCTGCAATGTCTTCATAAACTCAAGGTCTGAAAGCCTTTTGTTAGTATTACTGGAAGCTCTTGGTTGATCGATGACTTAACTTCGTCTTTGATGATAGACGTTACGTGATCGTTGATGGATTCGATGAATGTTGCATTTTCGTTATCAATAGCTTCTTTCTCCTTGACATAGGCATCTTGATTTTGTTCCAGGGCTTTCATTTGGCATTGGAGATCTAGAATATAACCTCGTTCATGTTCATCGACTCTGATCTCTGCTGAGCGACGTTTACGAAATGATTCTTTGAGCTCTACAAGTTCTTGAGCTGTTTGTAACTGTTGTTGAAAGGATAGGATGAGATTGTCAGTAAGGGATACATTAGAGGTGGTAGGTACAAGTTGTGTGGGTGTGGATGGTACAGGTTGTACTATCAATGGTAGAGGTGTAGGAACCAGTGGTAGGGAGGTGGCTAGTACAAGTTGTTGGATGGTGGATGGTGCGAGTTATACGATTATTGGTGCCATCGTTTGGGCGGTGGTTGGTACTGGTTGTAAGGTGGTTGTTGGTACGAGTTGTTCGACTGTTGGTGGAGGTATTAGAACAGTCGTTTGGGCGGTGGTTGGTACTCGTTGTATGGTGGTGGTTGGTACCAGTTGTACGATTGACGGTTCAATTAAGGGGACGGTTGTTACAACGGTGCTAAGTAATGGGGGTGGGGAAGGTGTTTGTTGTGTGATGGGAGTCAATGTCAGGTGAGCATCCTCCTGCACAAGAAGTGACGATGATGTGGGTATCGGTTTGCTGAGATGGACATCCCCATACAGAATTTCAGTTTCCATATCGTCTACTCCCCCACCTTCCTGATTCTGGTCTTCATAGTCATGGTTGAACAAATCCGCTATATCTTCATCATCTTTGTTAGGTTGGCCTTTTGATCCTTTCTTTGTTCGGATCTCTTCTTCTTCGTCTTCATCTGTTGTATCAGGATTTCCAAACTCCGCAAGAGCCAATTCGTCAGCAGTTTTGGATCCTGATCCACTGGTTTTGGAAAGTGATTCCATCTTACTCTGACGACGGACAATTCTCAGTCGTTTGGTGTTAGAAATATTTATGGAATAGCTTCTTCTTCGTCCTCATCACGAAGTTTCTCTTTGCCCTTATCCTTATCTTATGCCTTTGAAGACGAAGTCTTTTGATGTTTGGAGATTGCTTTCTTCCTCTTTCCTTTTCCTTTCTTGACTGGAGGATCTTCCTTTGACCAGTTTTCCTGTACCTCAATATCTCTGAGCATTTGCCTGTATGCTTCACTATCCTTTATCCCGCCATTGATCATGGTATCCGGTACTGGAGCTGGATGCAAAGATTTGTTGACGGACCGTCAATATTCATATGTTCAATCAGGTAGTCCTTTGCTAGAGTATGATAGAAGAGATTTCCACGTTTATCAATAGACGGTACAGTCGTCATGAAGTGATCGATGATGAGCTTTGTGAAATGTGGAAATGGAAGATGCTCGGATTTCTTCTTAGTATTGGTGAAATGTGATAACAACCCATTTATACATATTCAACCTATCATTAGAATGCCACTTTGTAGTATAAATAAGAGCTTCTGATACTTAATATGTTGTGTTTTATATGCAGATATAAAGTTTGAAGGAGGAAAGTGAAGATATACAAAGAATATTAGCCCTAAAATGTGAGCGCCATTTACGGAATTACATTAGTTTAATATAGCCACAAACGTAGGGACTAGTTTTTTAAGTTAGAATAGTTCATGTGTGTCTAGGCTATATATACTCCTCCATACTTTCATGGAGGGGTGAGCATTCCCATTATTATTTTTCTAATTTCTCTCTCTATAAAACACACACATTTAATAGTCTCTCACTTTCTCTCTCTAAAATGTCTAACCATTTCTTTTATCCTCCCCGACCTCTGGATCACCCCTAAATAGCTTTGAATCTTATGGTTAACAATTGGTATCAGAGCTAACCGGGGGTATTTTGTGTTTTAGTTTACTTAATTTTTGGTGTGTCGCGGTTTTAAGCTTCTTATTCTCTGCTTATTTTTAAGCGAAACAAATTTGATGGTGTTTGGTTCTTTACTCAGCATATACGTCCATTTTTAATCCAATCTGTCCATTTGTCTCATATTCTTTATCATGGAACTGTTACGGTCAATAGAACTGTTCTGGTCAACCATTATTAATGGTATCTGGCTTTAACATCTTTTCAAGGAGTTCACAATTTATGTGGTTTCTTTAAAACAGTTCATGACATGTTTTTCTGGGTTTCTGGGGTTTGGTTGAAGATGATATGAAAAAGGGGGCCAGATCTGACAAAAAAACCCAGATCCACCATTTTCGGTGATATCAAGAAAAAGTCAAAACCCTTTTCCGATGCTTATTCTGATGCTTATTCCAATGCTTATTCCGATGGTTATTCGGATGGTTATTCGGATGGTTATTCCGATGGCTATTCGGATGGCTATTCGGATGACTATCTTGATGGCTATTTCGATGGCTGTTCGGATGGTTATTCCGATGGGGTGTCTGATTATTCTGATGGAGATTGTTATAAATATTACGATGGGGTGTTTGAGACTGAAAATATTGCGATGACGTTTTTTTAAAAGAATACATTGCGACAAGATGGCTTTAAAATATTATTCCGACTGACTTGTGAAAAAAAACATTGCCAAACCATAACAACATCAACCCCAACTCGATCTATCTTAACCCATCGTCACCTACCCCTTTCTAATCTCACTATCTAGACTCGAACAAAATAAACATAAGATCTAAGTATAAAATTTCGTTCTTGACATGCATGTCATGATCTTTATAGATCTAACACAAATCTGAATCATCATAGATCTTAGCTTATATGGTCCAACCCATCACTTATATTCGAATATAAAGAGTTGTGTTATAACAATTATGTTACAAACAACACTTTGTTTCGATTCACGAGCACTATAATTAAACCTACTCGAGACCTATAACAGATATTTGTGAAGGGACAAACCCTCGTTTGATTTATGAAATTTAAGAAAGAGTCTTTACATTTTTGTATGATTCAATCTTGGCTTCATTTTAACACACAACGAATCATACAAATCAACCTACCTTAGATCTAATTTAAGATGTTAAAGCTAAAATCGGTCTTGGTTCTTCATTCAAGTGGGTTTGAGTATGTACTAATGATTATATGCATCGTGGGTATAGTGATGATATAGATTATTATAGATTGGGGCTATGGATTAGTTTGAAGAGATGAGATCTGTTTTTCTTTGTTGAGAGGAAAAGATTGCAAAAGAAGCGGAGAAGAATATGTTTTAGGATTAGGGTTAACTGTGAGATATATTAGGGATTATTAGTGAACTATATATCCTAAGTTTGACTGGTGTTAGATCAGTTACATGTTGGGCCATTACTAATCCTTGGATGGGCTTATATCTAAACAGAAGTGTAGCTTTTATCTACACATAATTTGGGTAACGTGCATATGGGCCCAATGTGGTTTTGTGTTATTCGAATGAAATTGATTATTAGATTGGGCCCGTATGAGATGGAATTGAATCGAGTGTTTCTAATGGATGCGATATGGATAGTGGCCCAAACGAGATTTATCGAGCTATGATGACATTATTTTCTATGTCGGGTATTCGTTATGGTTCGAACGAAAGTGCTTAAACGACAAAGAACTTGTTGGTTTAAAACCAAATATTTTCGAAAAAGATTTGGGCATATGTTGGGAATATGACTGACGTTGGGCTTAAATGACAAGTTGTCTAGATAAATTTTGTCCCTTAATGACAATTCATCTCATAATTTCTTCTAGATAACGACATTCACAACACAACACGAAAGCAAACAAAACACTTAACAATAATACGAAACCATATAAGATTCACTCAAATGACAAACAACTAGTTTTGATTCTACAAAGACAAGTGGTCATGGAGTGGATTTGGTATTCTTTATTTGAAGTTGAAGTGGGATTTCACGAAGGCGTCTACTTATTTCATAATCGAGCCTTCCTTCTATTTTTCTACCCCTTTTCTTCAAACCCAGTCTATCGATTGATGACTTGCTTGTGCGATAAAATTTATGATTGAGACTTGAATTATATAGTTTCCACTGTCAAGGGGTGGATGGTCGACGACATGGATTACTATCATTTTTGGGAGCTTTGTTGCAGTTCTTAGTGTCACACGCAGTTGCTCGTGTGGATAACTTCAATAGGTATAAGAGACTTGTTTCTGCACCGTTCTTCAATCGAAATAAGTGCAAGCTTAAGTAACAAATTTGGGGGATTGTACTTCAGTTTCAAGTTTGGAATATCGGGTTTACTTCACACGTGGTCACAACAAATAGCCGAATGAATTCGAGGTTGGTAAGTTAAATAGAGAGAGATGGAATCAGCAATCAATTCTCACGGGATATTTATGAGCCTCATAACGACAATGGTACTTCATAGTCTAAGCAAAAATATTTCAAAGTTTCTCAACGAATTTCAAAACTTTTCAAGACATTTGCTTAAGACTAAGAACTTCTCGAGTATATGGACGTCCAAGATAATGATGCTTCCGAGAGTTCGAAATCATCATGGGGGGAGATCGTATACTTTGAAGTAATCAGATCAACTTCCAGGGGGAAGTAGTGTACATGGAATGGTATCCACTTCACTTTATATGATTTTTATGAAGTATTCTGCATGCGTGAGAAGAATTGTTGCTAATTTCCTACATGTTACCCCAAACGGATTATCACCAAAACATAAACGACATGAAACAGTATAGAAGCAGTGTTATTTGGTGTGGTTCTTCTACAAATATCCGTTGTGCACTTAAACCGATGAGCTAGAAGATTGTTCAAACTACATCAAAGTGTCAGAATTTGCTTAAGATACAGATATTGGTTTTGGGGGAAGCTGATTCAGAAACTTCGTAAAAAAGAAGTCTATGAAGAAAGTTTTTTAATACATGTTGCATGAATTGGGGGGTAGTTAATCCAAATCATGCACATTATAATTGTTCCACAACAAGCAAAGACAAATTGGATTCAAGCTGAGGTACAAGTTATGAATACAAGAAGACTTAAAGACATCCTCAACATTGAAAGCTCCTTGGAAGACTTTATTTTGTTGTATTTGTACTTGTTAGGAACATTGTAAGTAATTCCGTATGTCTCCACATTGGAGAAGACTGTTAGCCCTAAAATGTGAGCGCCCTTTACGAAATTACATTACTTTAATATAGCCACACACGTAGGGACTAGTTTTGTTAAGTTAGAATAGTTCATGTGTGTCTAGGCTATATATACCCCTCCATACTTCCATCAAGGGGTGAGGATTCCTATTATTCTTTTTCTACTTTCTCTCTCAATAAAACACACACATTTAATAGTCTCTCACTCTCTCTCTCTCTCTCTAAAATGTCTAACCATTTCTTTTATCCTCCCCGACCTCTGGATCACCCTTAAATAGCTTTGAATCTTATGGTTAACAAAGAAGGGGCCTCAATATGCAATAAAACCAAAGTTATTAAAAGAAGATTCTGAATCGCCCGGAAGTGCTGCGCACAAACTTAGAAGTGCGGCACACATTCTCGTCTCCAAAGTGCGGCGCACTTTCGGAGAAGTGCGGCACACATTTGACCCCAGACAACACTATAAATAGAGGCCATTTCCACTCATTTTACACACAACTCTCTCTCTCTCTCAATACTCCATGGCTCGAGCATTTTAGCTCTCTTAGTAATTTTAAGTATTATCCACTTTTGGGAGATAATTGTAACAAGAATATCGATTCTTGGAGGAACGATACAATCGTGACACTTGTGTACTCGTTTATTCAATCCAATCTAAGTATGATGTTCTCTTACTCTTTTCCAATTGTTACTTTGATTACTATGTTAGGCTAAGCTATTTGTGACTATATGGGTATGTGACTATAATTAGTGATGATGCTATGATATGATCCTTTATAAATGATTTCAAGCTAATGTTGTAGAACCATTTTACCTCCTAGTTCTACAAACCATATTTTATCTAAGTTGATTTGTTACGATAGTTTGGCATTGAGAAACGCAAATTGTTATAATAAGTTTTATAGAACTTGTCTATGGTCATGAATCTTTGGTTGGAGAAATCCGCTTAGAAACTTGATAAAATATTGAACTTGTTGGCAACTTGTTTTGAGCTTAATCGCTTAAATAAACATAAGTCTTGAATCAACCCAAGTAAATTGTGTAAACACCGTTTTGACGAAAAGGATTATCACGCTTTACCTACATAAACATATCTTGATCATTATTATCATCATCACGAACTTATACAAGCTATCCCATACTAGTCATACTTTTTATTATTGATATCATTTCAACTATTTATTTGTATAAGTATTATCTTGATTACCAAAACGAAACTAAGTCTTAGCGAACGATCCTGGCTTACCACTACAAAGCTATTTACGAACGAAAGGGTATACTTGCCCGTTTTTGTCTTCTAGTCCCTTGTTTGTCTAAACATTGTAATATAAATTTAAGACTTGCAAACGAACATCAAAGTGGAAGCAAAATTCTTCCCAAAGTAGTAAGGAATAATCCACTATGGATCTAGTGTAGAGACCCCAAAATATTGAAGCCTGAGGAGGTCTCATGGTATCTGATCCACTATACTTTGAAGTGAAGCAACGGATAATGATAGTGAAGATAGCTTTCCACGGTTGCCCAACGAATGAAGTGTGAAACTGAGATAAGGTACGGAGGTCTCCCTCATAATCAGAGCTCTAAGCACCTTGAGAATGTCTTTTTTGCTGAGGTTTGCAACGTATGCTTCTCCTTTAGCAAGGCGAGGGAACTTGAAGATCTTCCTGAAGTGGCTCAATGGAAGCGTCAACAGCTTTATGTTGATCGTAAAGTCAATCGTCTTTTTGGATAGTTATTTGCCTTAGAGATAGATGTCGTTGCCCAAAACTCCTGTATGTACACTTTTGGGACTGATGTTGTTGCCCATAAAGCATTCTTGAGTGGAGAAATGTCCAAAATATACATAGCAATCTTGAAAGCTACGAATGTGGGATCATAGTCATCTTTTAGGCGTAGGTTATTCTCTACCAGAGGCAACCTATCACTTAGTGGTACAAGAGCGAGATCCAATTCTTTTTGTTGCTCTTTAGTGATTCACATTTTTCCTCCTTAGATAAAAACACATGCAAATGATATAGATAAATACATAAATATCATAAAGCATTTAGACACTTAGCATGGTAAAACATGTCACGTTACAACATTTTTCTCGTTTAAGGTATCTGAGTATCAATCCTATGTCATTTTTTATTAATGCATTCAATACACTATGATGTCGGATTAAACTTAGTGTAACAAAAATTATGCAAAGTGAGAAAAGACAACACTTTGCAATGTCTATATGTACACATTTCGCAATATTAGCAACGTCACATTTCGAAATATCTGAAAATTCAAATTTCACAATGTACACAATTAACACATTTCCCAATGTTCAACAAGCAAACATTTCGCAATAATCACTTATCACACATTTCGCAAAAACGAAGCAGAGTAACATTTCACAATGTTCAAAGGCATACACATTCCGCAATAATCAAGAGAAACACTTTCTGTAATGTCTAAACATGGACATTTCTCAATGTCTCAAAATCTAACATTTCGCAAAAACTCAAATGATACACATTCCGCAATAATTGCAATATGCACATTCCGCAATATCCATGTATGACATATTTCGCAATGTCCAAATCCAAACAAACCGCAATATCGTTGGATATTACGAGGAATGATGATTTGAGTGCGATTTCGCAATTTGGCAAAGTTTTGAGAAAATCTAAGCAAATACCCATCTTATATCTAGCCTAAATAAGTAAAACCCTCATATCAATTTCATTTTTCATGACCAAAAATTTTAAAACCCTAATTCCTTAGATTTCAGATCTAGGGTTCATATGTCAATAAAAAGGAAATTAAACATGATGGGTGTGTTTGTTATAGCATAATAGATATATGATGGATACCTCGAGGTTTGATGCTGGCTAGAACTATGAAAAATCGAAGGATATAAAGCTTTGTTAATGGCGACAATGGGTGATCTTTTGTGTGTGTGTTTTTTGCGAAAAGAGAGAGACGAGAACAAGAGGGGGGCTTGGTTTGACCAGGTCAACCAATATTTTCAAATTTGCAATATTGGTCCCCCTAGATTGGGTAAATGTTAACCATAAGTATGTTTAACCATGACTTAATACTCGTTTATTCTCGATCTCTCGTACGCTATATTCCCAACACATACACTTAGTGACTTAAGGCAATGGATACATCTATCCTAAGGAAACATTAATATCCACACGTAAAGCACACACCACATAAGATATGATAGAAGTCATTAACCGTTTGCATTTTTTCAAAAAAACTTTTGAAGGCCAATTTAATTTCCAAGACGATTTGATATTTTCTCCCCCTGAAACAATGACCCATTTTCTATTTAAAGAGTTGTACTCGTTGTTTAAAGAGTCAAATAACCATGAAGACATTTTCCGTTTAGTTATTTGAATAAACGATTCTGGTGGCAATAAGATTTCTCTTATTTAAACAAATAAATACACTGACGCATACATAAATTGTGTTAGACCAAGTTATTAAGTAAACTTGATCCCTTGCAAGGTTTTAAAGTAAACCTTACCCGAGAAAATTAAATCCCGTTGTGAGCCAATGTTTTCAAAAGAAATACGTGACTTTAATGCGAAAAGCGGGTTGTAGTCAGAAATAACTACAAGCCATGTGGGCATGTTTTAAAATATGTACAACTTTTATACTGTTGGGAATCTAAGTTTGTTAGATTCCCTGCATCATAGATTTAAACACAAATTAAGCTGTTAGATAGTCACTTGCCTGTGCCTAGGAGGCAGGCAAGCATCGCAAGACTCATAGAGATCCAAGTATCTGTGAGCAACCTCAGAGGAGTCCATGTCAGATACATTGTCAAGGAAGTCGAAGATTACTTGAAGACATACTCATTGACTGTGATGGATAACAGCCAAGATGTATCAGGGACTCTGAGGGGTTGACGGTTAACAGGGGTGGCAATACCCTGTTAACACCAACACACTTTGGTCATGCCATTTGTGTGTACGAGACTATGAAGAAAAAGGAAACTGTTTCAAGATCTGTTTCCTGAAAGCATTATGGTAGACTACCAAGAATAGATGAGCATCTTGTGACAGATGTCTGAAAAGTGAATGTCTTGTGTAGTCACCATCAATTAGTACTTAGGTCAACCTCGTATCACTATAAATAGGATGTGTAGCCCAGCATTAATGTTTAACACTTTTAGAATATTTACATCATTAATGCTTAGAACTTATTGAATCAAACAGCTGTGACTGTATTCATAAGTTAGGGTTTTTAGTTGTTCAAAGTATGCACAACACATTGTCATCAAACGGTGTTATCCATAACACTTTTAATTCTTTATTATACAATAATAAGATTACGTCTGAAAAGTAATAACTTGTGTTGATTAGTTAAGTTTAGTGTTTCTATCATTGATTAGGGACTTTTAATTGGTATCAAAGCGGTGTTTGATATTAAAACCTTCAAGAAACATCGTTCTCAGTTTTATAATCAAGATCCACCATGCCAGAAACATCCAACCCACCACAATCGCCTTCTGGAAACAACAACAATGCATCACCATCTTCACCAAGAATCACCCCTCCACCTCCTAATGACGATGATCTACCCCAACTTCTTGACTGAAGAGGCAGATCACGTGTCACCAGCGTACCAGTCTTTGATGAAGAAGATTTTGCTAGTTGGAAGAGTCAATTCCTTGTGTATCTCGATGGACTTGAACCATTCTTCTAGAAATTCTAGAAAATGGTCCTTATGTTCCCATGGCGCATACCTCTACTAAAGAAAAACCTCTTCCCAAACCTCTCAAAAAATGGACTCCAGCTGATAGAAAATTGGCAAAACAAGATAAACGTCTCAAAAGCATCATCATATCTTGTCTTCCCAAACACATCATGAAGTCTGTCATTCAGTGTCCCACAGCAAAACAAATGTGGACAGACCTCATCCTTGGCCATGAAGGACCCTCTGAAACCAGAGAAACCAAGATTCAGGCACTCAGACTTCAGTTCAATGCTTTTGATGAGATGGCATTTATACATGATCTCATCATTCTTTTCGGGCTTTAAATGCATTAAAATGTCATAAAATACCATATATATTCTTTTATTTGTTTACTTGTGTGTCTTAGGTATGGATATCGTGAAAAAGACAAAAGATCACAAGAAACAAGGAAAAACGGACACAAGAAACGAAGCCGTACAAAGAACCGGTCCCTAGTTCATGATTTATCCAAGATTAATCCTTGAAGACTTGAAGATGTACTAGATTGATCCTCAAAATATGAAGAAATGAAACTTAAAACCCTTGTATATTCATAATTACAAGTTTGGTCCCTTAGGTTTGTCAAAATTACAAAATGGTCCTTCAACATTGAAGAATTGGCAAGTTTAGTCCCTCAATAATTCTAAATTGTCAATTATGGCCCCTCATGAAGTCAAAGATACAATGAAGACCTTTGAAGATCAAGAAAGTCCAAAATCAGTCCCTCAAGTATTCAAAAATGGCAAAAATAACCCTTGAAACGCTTTTGCCAAAGTTTTGGGGTAACAGTGTGAAATCAGAAAGTTCTATAACAAAGGAAATGAGTTTTGGTGGCTGAAAAACGTGTTTGACTAGTTTTGCCAAAGAACAAGGACTAAACATGGGCATTTGAAAAATTCAAATAAAAAATGCGCCAAACACTCACCTTTCCTGCAAAAACGGATCAAAGGGAGTTACTGTTCACCTTTCACCCCCAGTTACCATTCCACTTAAACCAAGGGGTAAATCAAAATTACCCATACCCACGCTTGATTCACACATGCAGAAACTCATCCCACACCCAAAACCGTCACTCCCACTCACCAAAGGGCCCCACCATTCAAGACGTCCACCTATCACCTCACAACTTAACCTCCAAGGCATGACACATGGCCAAATCAACAACCAAGACTCAATGCTTAACTAGAAAGCTAAAATGAACGTCTAGGATGCATTTGGACAGCTCAATATCAAAATTCGTCTAGAAGATTCAAGGGCATTTTAGGTACTTCATAGCTAGGGTTTTCTCATTGTAATCTCAGCCTTTGTGGCCTATATAAGGACTCCTCAACTTGTGAGATAGCCTTGTTCCAGTCTTACCTTTTAAACATTGTAATTCCTTTTAAAATTTTATAAAAGTTGGTATTTTGAGAAAATTATAATTCCTTTTTATGTTTTTGAAAGTTGGTGTTGTTTAAGGGTAATTCTGAGTTCCATTATATGTTATAAGTGTGCTTGAATCTTGTGGTTCAAGGACGTTTATCTTGTGGTTCAAGGACGTTTATAAGTGTGCTTGAAAAGTGGTTTCTGATTTTGTTATTTTGCTTGTACTAATCCTTAACCAAAAGCTATAAGCTCTTACAAGCTTGTTGACACCAAGCTTGTGAAGGGATTGGAGAATTTGGTTGGGCTGTTTGTTCATTATGTTGAAGAAATCAAGCCCTTGAGTTTCTGCTTTAAACATCAACCAAGGCAGTCATTCATCTTTCTTGTTGAAGTACCTTGGTCTTGTTCTAGTTGTTGAACAAGGTCCAAGGAGCATTGCTGGTCCTCCTAGGATGTTGTAGAGGACAGGTATAAGCTCTTGTTAAGATTCCTCTAAAAAATCACATGTTATGGTCTGTTTTATGTTTTGCTATGTGATTTGGTGATTCTGTGTTTATGCTTTGTGTTTTATGGTTGGTATCTGTTAGTTGTCACCTAGTGTAGCTATTTGATCTATAAAATCAGTAGGTTGTTTGAAGGATTAAGAAGTTTGTTTGAAAAGTGCTTATTAAAGGATTGTTTGGGATTACTGGTTCATAAGGCCTTGTGGACTTGTGCCCTTGGTTCTTAGGGTTTGGGAAGTCTAAACAAGTCTTAATATACAAGTTTTAGTCATTGGTTAAGTTTCTGAAAGTTTGGAAAAGAGATTTCAAGTTTTGCAAAAATCTTATAAAAGGTGTTTTGAAATTAGTCAAACACATCAGATCCAATAACTTCTTTGTTTGTTGGATCCAAGGTCTGAAATCAGGTTTGGGAATAGTTTAGGTGATAAGCTATCTATTGGTTATCTGGTTGTTGAATTTGGTGGCTTGTTGAGTGTGCTATATCTTATCAAAGTTGGTTGAAGTGGTCATTTGCGTCAGCAAAGTGACCACCTCATTTTGTGCTTGCATTTGTTATCCTAGTGTATGCCTTGTGATTTTGCTGCTTGGAACATGTGAATGTGCTGCTTGTAAGTGGATTTTGCTATTTGGTGTGCCTTGTATCTGGCTTATAAGCTAACTGGCTTATTAAGCCCTTATTGCCAAAATCTGTCATCAAAAGGTCAATTGACCTTTTGATTCACAAGGACTCCTCCTTGAGTTCTTCACAAAAGTTGCTTATAACAAGCCCATATACCATCCCTGATCATTTGGTGAACTATGGAGTACTTTGACTTTTTGTCAAATAAGCACAAATTGGCTTATTTTTTACATGTAACAACTTGGTTTTTGTAATAGAACTCATTTTTCTTAGCTTAATAACAAGTCTTGAAGGTTACAAGTCTTTGGGTTGAGCTTTTGCTAGAAAACTAGCTTATTTGGCTTTTTTAACCAGCTTATTGGTTCATACAGCTTATTCTACTTGGCTTTTTGTGATTTTCTTGATTGATTATTATTAGTTAAGCTATTTGTGAGCTTTTGCAACAAACCAGAGCTTCTGAAACCCCCTATAACTCTAACCCGACTATTTTGTCGTTTAGTGGATTTCTATTTTGCTTATTTCTGGCTTATTGAGTGAGCTTTTTCAAAATTTCTTTTTACAGATCTCTTAGGCACTTGAAAAGAAGGTTGTGTGTTTAAGCAGAGCTTATGGCATTGGCTTATTGCTTAATGGGCTTATTGGCCCAATAAGAATAAGCTGTTTGTTATTTAAGCTGTGATAAGCTCATATTCAGCTTTTGGGCCTTCAGACTTTTGTGCTTAGAATTAAATTTTGAGTCAGATAGGGCTTTTTCAGGTCATTTGGGCCTAGTTTGACTTTTTGGGCCCAAAAGCCCATTTAAGTTGACTGTTTTTGGTTTTAGCCCATCTGGGGGCCCATTAGGGGTATTTTGGTAATTTCACTTTCATTTTCTGATTATTTAGGTTAAAATAAACTAGTTTACAAGTTTTTAGAATTTTTTAGAATTTTTGGTTTTTTAATATTATTTTAATATTATTTTATTATTATTTTTCAAATTTCACATTTTTGCACTTTTTATATTTTTCTTAGTTTTAATACATTAAAATAGGATTTTTGCAACTCTTAGATTATTTTTATCATCATTAGATTAATTTTTTTAATTATTTTAAATTTTAAAAGTTTTTAAATCATTTTAAATAGTTTTTCTTAGTTTAAAAATTTCTAAAAATAGTTTTTAATCTTTTTAGGTCATTTTAGAGGTTTACCAATTGAAAATTTTCTAAAAATAGTTTTTAATCTTTTTAGGTCATTTTAGAGGTTTACCAATTGAAAAATATTTATTTGATCTTTTTGATAATTAATTTGATTTTTAGGGCTTTAATTAGCATTTAAAAATTAATATTTAATTAACTAAAAGGTTTGAAAAAGTTTTGATCATTGGTAAACTCTTTGTTTATTTATTTTGATTTTGGGTAATTTTTTGGGATTTTTTAGAATTAATTTTTATTTTTGTACTTTTTACGGTTTTACGTTTAATCGTAATAGTAATTGATTTCACGTCTTCGTCATTCTCTTTTCTCATCCCCTTCTAACCAATATTAATCTCAAATCTTGCTACATTTTAGTCACACACATATACCTCCTTGGGAAACGAACTTCATTGGGTCATTAGTGTTTGATTTTCCTAAATCATCACTTAATACTTACCGTTTATACGCCTTTTTCCTAAAAGGTCGTATTTTACCACAATCATTTTGCGCCGCTGCCGGAGAGGTGTGTCGTGATTAATTTGTCTTGTTTTTTTAATATTAACCATAAATAGTATTTGTATTAGTAGAAATCTACTAATACGTATTATTGTTTTTTTTCGTTTTTCTTGTGAAATTATTATTACTATATTATATTAAGTATCACAATCAATTCAAAATATCCACAAAAGTGTGAAAACACAACCTTAATTGGGATTTGATCTCCTAATTATTGTATTCGAATCTCAAACAAAAGAAAAAGGCAAAAATAGATAAATACTTTCGTGAAGCTCGATTTTGAAAAATACAAACTATAAGTTGGGTATAAGGCGGGTATTATAAAATATACCCTAAGGAAAAAAGCTCTTAAGTGCTTCACGCCGCCTCGTTTCCCCGCTTGCTTGTGAGTATTTTGAGATTGAAGGCTAATCGAGGGTTTTGCCGCCCAAAGTATTATTACGTATCATATATATTTGCTTAGTTTCTTTGTGATTAAACCCTCTTGAACAATTTGGTTTTCACCAAAGTTCTAAAGTCATTCGAAGGCGTTCACTCCACGTGATCGTTTTCATTCTTTTGATGCTTCTTTAATCAAGAGTTTGATTCGAGGAGAGATTTGGTAGATTGTTGTCTACGAAGATACACCAAAATCCAAAAAAATAAATTAAAAACAATCAAAAACACAAAAAAATTGAAAATTCACAAAACACTAAAAAAGAATCTTCTTTGCTCACCTCCCATTCTACGTGAAGTTTATGCTATCTTGTAATCAAGCTAAACGAGCTCGTAAACGTCGTCAAAATCAAGGAAATCAAGAGACGTTAATTGAAGAACAAACTCCAATTGTTGAACCTATTGTAGAACAAGAAGTCGTCATGGCTAATCGTACTATGATGGAGTTGCTTCAAGCACCCACCGAGGGTTTTGGAGAGTCCATTGTGATTCCCGCTATCCTTGCGGAGAATTTCGAGATTAAGACGGGTATAAGGTCGATGTTGCAAGCTAATAAGTTTAGAGGTCATGAAAAGACAACCCGCATTACCACATAAGAAATTTTAATCGTCTCACCGCTGCTAGCAAGTTTAAGGATGTTCCACATGACGCTATTAAGATGATGTTGTTTCCATACTCATTAGATGGACCCGCTAAAATTTGGCTTGAGAAAGAACCGCCAAATTCAATTTTGACATGGGGTGATCTCGTTTCTAAGTTTGTAAACAAATTTTTTCCACCATCTAAAACAACACATTTGAAAAATGAGATTTCAGGATTTGTACAACGAAATAATGGGAAAGTTTTTCAATGGCATGGGAACGATTTAAGGAAATGTTACATGAATGTCCACACCAAGATTTTTCGGAATTGCATCAAGTTGATACTTTTTATAATGGGCTTAATGATCATGAACTAGATTATTTGAATGCCGCCGCGGGTGGTAATTTTTTGTGCAAAACAACCGATGAAGCTTTAAAGATAATCGAGAATAGATCTAAGGTTTACAACCCTCGTAACACACCGAGTGTTGCCAATATGGGTTCATCATCGTCATCATCGTCTCGTAGCATTAATGCCTTACATGATGAAGCTAATGAGGAAAATCGGTTCTTCGATAGGTTTTCAAATCTTATGACTCATTGTAAAGCACAAGATGCTTTGAATTCCGCTTCGGTTAAAGCGGTTGATAAGAGTTGTTTGTCTCGTGGTGGAGCTCATGATCTTTCCGAGTGCATTACCGCCGGTGGTATCACTTCGAGTGCTTATGTAGCAACGGGAACTTACAACCAAAACGGCCAAGGTTCTCGCCCAAATCAAGCTCCACCAAATCAAAATGCTAATAACTATCGAAACAATAACCAAGGTGGTAATTATCAAGGCAATTCACGCAACTACAACAAAGGGAATTATCAAAGTGGGAATGGACAAGTTACAAATCAGAACCAAAACCGTGATTTTCAAAACACTACACAAGGTTTTCAAAATGCTCACACTAAAAATCTTCAAGAGAATTTTTGGATTATGCTAAAGCAAATGATGCTAAGTTTGATAATATGCAACGTGAGATGATTAGCTTAAGATCCGAATTGAAAAACGAGCTTAAAAACGAACTTGCTAATGAACTAAAGAATCATGCAAATAAAATAGAAGGAAATGTTCAACGTCTTCAACAAAATCAACAAAGGATGGAACAAGGACAACATGAGATTAAGCGAGAATTGTTAAAAGCGGATTTAAGGCAATCAAAATTTGAAGACCGAATGGCAAAAATGTTTGAAGCAATCATGTGTAAAACCTCTTCCTCGGGTGGTCTTCCTAGTGATACCATTGCAAAACCATAGGGAGAAATGAAGGTTATTACTACACGAAGTGGTAAAACTTTGAAGGAACCAATCTCTCGTCCAAGTACTTCTACGGAGAAGGAAATCGAGAAAGAGCCCGAGGTGATGGTCGAAAAGGAGCATATCACAAGCCCACGAAGTACCGATCATACCACACAAACGGTTGAACCAATACCAATCATGGAACCCGAGATTCCAAGGCCGTTTCCTAATGTCCAACCCACACCACCCTTACCTTACCCTTCGAGACATGACAAGGAAAAGGCACAAGAACGGAATAATTATCAATTTGAGCTTTTTATGAAAATGTTTCGTGACATACATTTTAACATAAGTTTTGCCGACGCTCTTATCATGATGCCTCGATTCGCCGCAAACTTCAAAAGTATGCTAAACAACAAAGAGAAGTTACAACAATCGTCTAGTTGTTCATCGGTTTTTCTTAGCCGCATACCACAAAAAGTCGGTGATCCCGGTAAATTTTCTATTCCGTGTGCAATTCAAGATATGGAGGAATGCTACTCCTTGGCCGATCTTGGTGCTAGTATTAATTTAATGCCTCTTGAGATTTTCAAATCGCTTTCGCTTCCGGCTCTTACTCTTTCGAACATGTCTATCGAGATGGCCGATCATTCTACGATTTTAGCATGTGGAGTAGCCGAGGACGTTTTTGTTAAAGTTGGAAAGTTTTACTATCCCATTGACTTTATCGTTGTAGACATGCCTATCGTTCGAAAAGTTCCTCTCATTTTGGGTCGTTCATTTTTGGATACATCAAGAGCACTTATTGATGTTCATGCTCGAAAAATCACCCTTCGTTTCAATGAGGAAGAACTTGTCATCAATGCAACACAAAACTCCAATCTTTCTCATGTCTATTCTATTGCAACTTTAAACCATGGTGATTCAACCAATGTCGTTTGCAAAGAATTTTCATCAAGAGTATTAGGAAATGTCGCCAAAAACAATTTACCATTTCCTCCGCCGGTGGAGGTTATGAGTGTAAAGCGTACAAAGAAGAAACCGTCAATACTTGAATCGAAAAATCCTTCGCCTCACCTCGAACATTCATTCTTGAAAAGTGTTGATAAGTCGCCGGTTTCTAGTGAAGATATTTCGGATGACGAATATGTTCACCCCGATGGGTAGGTTTTCTTTGTCGATAAACGTTTTGAGAACTTACCACCACCAAAACCAAAACGGTTTTCAAATGTGAGAATATTTAGTGTGACTAACATCGTCTTAGAAACACCAAATATTTTCGACATAATCAAAAAGGGTTTTCATAAGGAGAGTTTAAAAGTTAAAAAAGGAAAAGATTTTAAAAGTGATTTAATTGATTTTTATACAAATCTAACTTCGTCATCACCACGTGTTTTGAGTGCTACAAGCTCGTCTACTCCTTTTGACGATGCTTTATGTGGTTTTAGTATGGGAGAAGCCCCTTATGTTCCCTCATCCTTGTCCATCGAGGACGAGATATTCGATCCCAGAATCTATTATAAAGGAAATCTCTGTCTTCCACCGATGCAATAAATGGAAACTACATCTATTTGCTTGGTGCGAGTCTACCTCGAGTAGCTCAAAAGTTTGTCTTACCAATTGTCCCACCCTTCTACTTCTCATCTCTTTTCTTTAAACTCTTTGAGTTTATGGCACGTGTGGAAGTGGCGTTGAATTGTTTATCCAATGAAAACGAAGACACCATCTTTGATCCTGGTATTTTGTATCATTAAAGGACTTAGTCCTTAATACCGGTTTCTTTTTGGGCCTTGTTTATCATGTAAGCCCCATCAAAAAATTGACCATACCATGATTTTCCCTAAATGTTCACATTTTGAGGGGATCGAGTCGAGCTCATGACTCGGTAATCAAAAACGAGGTGCCTCATGGGGGAGATCCCATGCTTATCTTTTTATGTTTTCTAATAAATAATGAGAGGGGATTTGTGCCCTTCCAACTCGTTATCTCGTGGTTGTTTGTGATTGTGTTATCTAGATGATCATCATCATCTACGATTGAAGACTCTCGTGTTCGTTTACGTGAGCCTCCATCGTTTGCTTGAAGAAGTTTTTCATCAATCCATGACATATCCTTTATTTTACCCAACAATTATCTTTTAGCATACTTAATAAACGGCTTTAGATATGTTTTTGATCACCCTTTCCATGCTAGATCCTAAGCATTCGATTCTTCGTCTCTAGTATGGGGGTGCTCCACCTTTAGACTCGAAACATTAAGGACAATGTTTACTTTTAGTATGGACGGGTGAATAGATACTTGCTTTGCTACGCCCTCACGCTTTCCAACCTTCAATGTTTTGTTGCTAATAAGGCTAAAAATGACCAAATTTTAAATTTTTCTTAGTTTTAATAAGTGTTTTTAAGACACGAATGTATATTTTCCGATGGGTAGAATAAGAGCTAATTTTTGACTTGATGGGCATTTGGAGCCATTTACATTCCTTAACCCGCTCAATTCAATTTTTGCTAGACTTTTATATAGGGAACTTTAAAACGCGAAAGTCTTAGCTCATTCGAGTTAAGAACAAGAACTTTTCGCAAGTTCCTATAATTGATCCTAGAAAGTCACTTATCAAGGGAACTATAAAATGCATTCTCTAAACTTGAAAAAGTCCAAGAAAATGCAAGATCCTATAGGTGGCTTGAAAACCCAAAACTTTGATTTGATATCGTCTTAATGAAAGCTAATCCAAATTTGGCTTAATTTTGACTTGCATGGCTAAGTATTCACGAGTCTCTTTAATTAGAGGTCTTTATATAGTGAAGAGCAAGAAATGATAGAGTTAGACAAGTGATCATGCTAAACGTAGAACATGAAAATGTTCTTTCAAAAACTCATATGTTTTTAATTTTGGTTTTTTCTTCCCATAAGATCAATGCATTATGAATAAAAATAATTGCAATAAGTAAGGTCGTACGATTTGAAAGGTTACTTAGCTTCTAGCACAAGATCGTTTAAAAGTTGCTCGGGGTTGAATAGAGTTCATAGCCAAGGCATAACTTATTGAAACGGGACGCGAAGATTAGTGAAGATCCAAAAAGGCCCTAACAAGGCATGAGGATCTCTATTTTGTTGCTAAAGATCCCAGATGATGTGAAGTATCATTATTCCTAAATCAATATGAACGATCGAGACACACGGCGAAAAGAATTTACTCCCCTAAAGATCATGGAGAAAGTCTATACAAAAAGACCCTCACAAGGTAGGATGATAAATATATCCAAGTCCGAAAAGGAGGCGGATCGTTGTATATCAAAATCCAAAATAAAGATTGAAGAAAAATGGTAAAGTCGTGGTCCAAATATGAAGAATCTCTCAAAAGCGTCAAGTGAAGAAATTCCAAAATATGAAGAGAAGACCATAATTTCAAGAACGTCTTCCCAAGATTTGAAGTATGAAGTACATGCCAAATATCGGTCCAAAAAAGGTCTCAAATCGTGAAACGAGTTATGCCAAGATATGAGCTTAAGGAGATACACGAGAAGCCGTTTTAAAAGATTTTGTCCTTCGACTAACTATCGATTAAATCGTGCTACTTTGCTTTCGGACTAATAAATACTCAAATAAGTCAATATGAATCACTTGTGATCCATGACAAATAGTTAAAAAATGCTAGTAACCCATTTTCTTTTATAATAATTAGGATTGCGGGGAGAAAAAGTATTACACAAATTGGACGTATGAGTAGTGTTAGCATTGTGACTTGTACCAACAATGATCTCATTTTTGCACTTAGTGATGACGTATAGTCCCCAGCCGGGTCAGGAACCCGGCCCACGGGTACTACCCGTATCCGGCCCATCACAGATGGGTGGGATAATGTCATCCAGGCTTATGGGCTTGGATAAACAGTGACCGCACACATGTGTGCGGCCCACGGCCCGGTGCATTTGACATAGGGTTAGACAGAATCATATTCTGTCTAGGATATAGCTTTACCCCAAAAGGAGAGGATATTCACTACTGTAATTAGAAGATAACAATCATTCTAATTCTGATAGTTATCCTTTCCTTAGGGCCGAAGTATCAGTGGCAGCCCACTAGGGTTCCACTGCCTATAAAAGGAACCCCAAGGGTTCCACAAAGGTATTACGCTCTACACTCTCAACTCACATAAAACCCTAACCGATTACTTACTCTCATGCCGGAGTCTAATCGTGGGAAACATTCCCACGGTAAGCCTAGCGCGTGTTGTTTAGTGTGTAGGATTCCAACCAAACGATTCACTTGGTGTAGGAGCCGGAGCCCAGCCAACCCGAATTAAGCCTAATTCGGATCTAGCAAGGATCACCCAACTTTTGCATCAACACTTAGCATGGAATGTATGACAATCAAGGATGACGAAATTTACTCTAAGGGACATTTACTTGTTTCTATTCATTTACCCTAAAAGTCACATTCGTGATGAAAATCATACATTATGTCTTTACACATCTTCGTTGTTTTACTTTTCAATAAAGGTTAATCAAATTGAATTTTGGTGATGCTTAGATACTTTGTTCTAGCATTGCGTGAGGGCACGGCAATGGCTTAGTATGGGGGAGTGATGAGATGGCATTTATACATGATCTCATCATTCTTTTCGGGCTTTAAATGCATTAAAATGTCATTAAAAACCATATATATTCTTGTATTTATTTACATGTGTGTTTTAGGTATGGATATCGTGAAAAAGACAAAAGTCACAAGAAACAAGGAAAAACGGACACGAGAAACGAAGCCGTACAAAGAACCGGGCCCTAGTTCATGATTTATCCAAGATTAATCCTTGAAGACTTGAAGATGTACAATATTGATCCTCAAAATATGAAGAAATGACACTTAAAAACCTTGTATATTCATAATTACAAGTTTGGTCCCTTAAGTTTGTCAAAATTACAAAATGGTCCTTCGACTTTGAAAAATTGGTAAGTTTAGTCCCTCAACAATTCTAAATTGTCAATTATGGCCCCTCATGAAGTCAAATATACAATGAAGACATTTGAAGATCAAGAAATTCCAAAATTAGTCCCTCAAGTATTCAAAAATGGCAAAGATAACCCTTGAAACACTTTTGCCAAAGTTTTGGGGCAAAAGTGTGAAATCAGAAAGTTCTATAACAAAGGAAATGAGTTTTGGTGGTTGAAAAATGTGTTTTACTAGTTTTGCCAAAGAACAAGGACTAAACATGGGCATTTGAAACATTCAAATCAAAAATGCGCCAAACACTTACCTTTCCTACAAAAACGGGTCAAAGGAAGTTACTGTTCACCTTTCACCCCCAGTTACCATTCCACTTAAACCAAGGGGTAAATCAAAATTACCCATACCCACGCTTGATTCACACATGCAGAAACTCATCCCACACCCAAAACCCTCACTCCCACTCACCAAAGGGCCCCACCATTCAAGACGTCCACCTATCACATCACAACTTAACCTCGAAGGCATGACACGTGGCCAAATCAACAGCCAAGACTCAATGCTTAACTAGAAAGCTAAAATGAACGTCTAGGTTGCATTTGGACAGCTCAATATCAAAATTCGTCTAGAAGATTCAAGGGCCTTTTAGGGACTTCATAGCTAGGGTTTTCTCATTGGAATCTCGGCCTGTGTGGCCTATATAAGGACTCCTCAACTTGTGAGAGAGCCTTGTTCCAGTTTTACCTTTTAAACATTGTAATTCCTTTTTAAATTTTATAAAAGTTGGTATTTTGAGAAAATTGTAATTCCTTTTTATGTATTTGAAAGTTGGTGTTGTTTAAGATTAATTCTGAGTTCCATTAAATGTTATAAGTGTGCTTGAATCTTGTGGTTCAAGAACATTTATGTTTGGTAAAGTTTTCAAGTTTGAAAAAAGCTTGAAAAGTGGTTTCTGATTTTGTTATTCTGCTTGTACTAATCCTTAACCAAAAGCTATAAGCTCTTAGCTTGTTGACACCAAGCTTGTGAAGGGATTGTAGCATTTGGTTGGGCTGTTTTTTCATTATGTTGAAGAAATCAAGCCCTTGAGTTTCTGCTTTGAAACATCAACCAAGGCAGTCATTCATCTTTCTTGTTGAAGTACCTTGGTCTTGTTCTAGTTGTTGAACAAGGTCCAAGGAGCATTGCTGGTCCTCCTAGGATGTTGTGGAGGACAGGTATAAGCTCTTGTTAAGATTCCTCTAAAAAATCACACGTTATGGTCTGTTTTATGTTTGCTATGTGATTTGGTGATTCTGTGTTTGTGCTTTGTGTTTTATGGTTGGTATCTGTTAGTTGTCACCTAGTGTAGCTATTTGATCTATAAAATCAGTAGGTTGTTTGAAGGATTAAGAAGTTTGTTTGAAAAGTGCTTATTAAAGGATTGTTTGGGATTACTGGTTCATAAGGCCTTGTGGCCTTGTGCCCTTGGTTCTTAGGGTTTGGGAAGTCTAAACAAGTATTAATATACAAGTTTTAGTCATTGGTTAAGTTTTTGAAAGTTTGGAAAAGAGATTTCAAGTTTTGCAAAAATCTGATAAAAGGTGTTTTGAAATTGGTCAAACACATCAGATCCAATAACTTCTTTGTTTGTTGGATCTAAGGTCTGAAATCAGGTTTGAGAATATTTTAGGTGATAAGCTATCTATTGGTTATCTGGTTGTTGAATTTGGTGGCTTATTGAGTGTGTTATAGCTTATTAAAGTTGGCTGAAGTGGTCATTTGCATCAACAAAGTGACCACCTCATTTTGTTCTTGAATTTGTTATCCTAGTGTATGCCTTGTGATTTTGCTGCTTGGAACTTGTTTATGTGCTGCTTGTGAGCGGATTTTGCTATTTGGTGTGCCTTGTATCTGGCTTATAATCGAACTGGCTTATTAAGCCCTTATTACCAAAATCTATCATCAAAAGGTCAACTGACCTCTTGATTCACAAGGACTCCTCCTTGAGTTCTTCACAAAAGTTGCTTATAACAAGCCCATATACCATCCCAGATCATTTGGTGAACGTTGGAGTACTTTGACTTTTGGTCAAATAAGCACAAATTGGCTTATTTTTGAGAACTGTTTATTGGTACATGCAACAACTTGGTTTTTGTAATAGAACTCATTTTTCTTATCTTAATAACAAGTCTGGAAGGTTACAAGTCTTTTGGTTGAGCTTTTGCTAGAAAACTAGCTTATTTGGCTTTTTAGGCATCTTATTCGTCCATACAACTTATTCTACTTGGCTTTTTGTGATTTTCTTGATTGATTATTCTTAGTTAAGCTATTTGTGAGCTTTTGCAACAAACCAGAGTTTCTTAAACCCCCTAGAACTCTAACCCGACTATTTTGTCGTTTAGTGGATTTCTATTTTGCTTATTTCTGGCTTATTGAGTGAGCTTTTTCAAAATTTCTTTTTACAGATCTCTTAGGCATCTCAAAATAAGGTTGTGTGTTTAAGCAGAGCTTATGGAACTGACTTATTGCTTAATGGGCTTATTGGCCCAATAAGAATAAGTCGTTTGTTATTTAAGCTGTGATAAGCTTATATTCAGCTTTTGGGCCTTCGGACTTTTGTGCTTAGAATTAAATTTTGAGTCAGATAGGGCTTTTTCAGGTTATTTGGGCCTAGTTTGACTTTTTGGGCCCAAAAGCCCATTTAAGTTGACTGTTTTTGGTTTTAGCCCATTTGGGGGCCCATTAGGGGTATTATGGTAATTTCACTTTCATTTTCTGATTATTTAGGTTAAAATAAACTAGTTTGCAAGTTTTTAGAATTTTTTTAGAATTTTTGGATTTTTAATATTATTTTAATATTATTTTATTATTATTTTTCAAATTTCACATTTTTGCACTTTTTATATTTTCCTTAGTTTTAATACATTAAAATAGGATTTTTTCAACTCTTAGATTATTTTTATCATCATTAGATTAATTTTCATAGTTATTTTAAGTTTTAATAGTTTTTAAATCATTTAAATAGTTTTTCTTAGTTTAAAAATTTCTAAAAATAGTTTTTAATCTTTTTAGGTCATTTTAGAGGTTTACCAATTGAAAAATCTTTATTTGGGCTTTTTGAAAATTAATTTGATTTTTAGGGCTTTAATTAGCATTTAAAATTTAATATTTAATTAATTAAAAGGTTTGAAAAAGTTTTGATCATTGGTAAACTCTTTGTTTATTTATTTTGATTTTTGGTAATTTTTGGGATTTTTTTGAATTAATTTTTATTTTTGTACTTTTTGCGGTTTTATGTTTAGTCGTAATAGTAATTAATTTCACGTCTTCGTCATTCTCTTTTCTCACCCCCTTCTAACCAATATTAATCTCAAATCTTGCTAAATTTTAGTCACACACATATACCTCCTTGGGAAACGAACTTTATTGGGTCATTAGTGTTTGATTTTACTAAATCATCACTTAATACTTATCGCTCATATACGCTCTTTTTCCTAAAAGACGTATTTTTACCACAATCAACTTTCAAGGCACTTGAAGGTGAAAAGGTTCAACAAACTTATACTAGGCTGAAGATTCTTCTCAATGACCTTGTGTGACATCCGTCAATTTTTTCACCTTCATTTGTCCATGTAGTTATTTAATGTGAGCTTTGAACCTTGTGGATTTAACGAATTGAGAAGTTATCTCATATTTATGAAGTATCCTTATTGTTTACCAATGTGGTGTCGACGTAAGTGTATTGTTTGTTTTGCTTTGCGGACAAAGCCCTCTTTAGGGAGAGCGAATGTAACAACTCGAATTTTCGCGTCTTATATATTATAAAAGAGACGTGTTCGTTATTAAACGTTTTATGTATTAATGGTTGCGCCGGTTAGGAATGTTTGCTGAATCCTTCGAGAATACACGTATTCATCCTTGCTTAAGTTGTGTGTTGAGATTTTATTATGTTGTTCTTGTTGTTAAGTATTCGCGTCTAAAACTATGTCATTTTGATAAACCCTTGCTGGGCCGATTGATGCAAGCAATTTAACACAAACAGTGAATACAATTCAAACTTGGTAAATTTTTATTCAGATGTTTCAAATTTGTTAACCTCAGTCAACCCAAGTCAAACCTACAATATAGTGACTTATTTTATAAGTCCACTCACCATAAGAGTCCAGCACACATGCCTAGTTTACCCAAAATGGGAACCTCACAAGCATACCAATTCTAGATTTAGACTAACCCTAATACATTTATTACAAGTTAAATACTATCACAATTGTTCACAGTCCAAACACAAAACAAAACACATCCACAATCCAAATATTACAAGTCTGTTCCTGCTGTCATCCAAGCAGTTTTAATTACAAGTCCTGGGTAAAAACATAAGGAGTAGTGACAAGGCCTTGAACCAGCCGAGCCATTCCTTTCTTGTCCGAATACCAAACCGAAACAAAAGCCCTCATTGTGAGTCTTTTACCCACCTTCCTTTTATTTTCTCTATGCATCTATTTAGTTGTGCTTGACAAACCTTACCTACGAAAACATTTACCAAGGAGAGTTAGATAATTAGAAACCATTTTAAATTTAATGCTAATGACATGTTAGAAACTTGAACAAAGGACCTTAGCTAGTTATATGAAAAACAAGAAACCCAATGGTTTGAGGTGTGAAGACCATGGCTAACAAGGTGGGTTTAAAAGGGTGAGGGGATGATCCAAACTAGTAATGAGTTAAAAAGGGAAAGCCCAAGATATTTTGGGAGTGATCAAAGGTTTGAAACAAAGATTCCAAAGGGTGTTGGAACAATTGGTAAGTTTCAGAAAACCCAAATTTGAGAGCTTCTGCCCGCGGTTCTTTATCTCCACCGGCGGTTCCACATTGATATGGAGCCGCGATCTATTTAAAGAACCGCCTACAGAGGCTAGGTTTAGGTGGTGAAGGAGGATTTTCTAATTCAGCAAATCCTGATGTTCTAGTCTAACTTATCATAAAGTCATGCTTAAGAGCAATAAAAACTAGAACACACACAAAGGAAAGACACATAGGTTCAATTAGCACGTAAGAGGAAAGCTAAGAAAAACCTAATGGCTACAAAAGAAAAAGACTCCTAATGACATACAAAGTTCATCAAAGTAAACTATCATTAGTCATATATAGGAAGAGCTATTTAGCCAATTTAGAGAATGAGTATGAGACTATCACTAGAGGTGCTCAATTAAGGCTAAACACGACCATTTTTACGAGTTATACACCAACTCAACTTCCCACATGGAAGTAATTCAACCGTTAGCTCAAATTATGATCCTAGTGCATAAATTCTCTAGTAGTCATTCTCAAGTTAGACAAAATGTAATTCCAACATTTGCCTAATAAAGTTTAGCAAGGATGAAACTTGCATGGTGACACAATGCATGATCTACCTATCTCGAAAATAACTCCCAGTCGCCTCTTATTCCTTCTCTCTCCTCTCAAACCGGATCTAACATCATCATAGCAACAAAATAGTACGAATCCAATTTATAATCATCTTGTGATGATGTTACAAGTTCGGTTGGGGTTTGAAAGATTTGGGTTTCATCTCCTTATGAGTTTAATCCGAATCTTGGTGTGGGTTTCATGTTATCCATGGATGATTCTTCTTTACAAAGATAAGTTCTAATCTCCTTTCCTTCTAATTAAATGGTTCGAACTAATTTTCGTTTTATACATTCGAAAATAAAATGGGATTCATTGGTTCAAAATCATTTGTCTTATAAAAATGTGATTAAGAGGTTCTCGAATTAAATAAAACTGAATTAGGGTTTTCGAAATATTGGGGGTTTTCCAAATCTATGGTTTCATTACAATTAATTTATGTTTTCATAAATCTCTTAATGTTAATTATTGAATTAAAATGAGTTTTCAAAAATTAGGGTTTCGAATAATTAGGGGTTTTGATAAATCAAATGTTTAAACGTGATTATTTAGTGTTTTCTTTCATAAAAACTTGTTAATTACATCAATTAATCTGATTTGTAAAATTAGGATTTCGGTAAAATTGGGGGTTTGTTCAATTCTCGGCATTAATCTAATTAACTAGTTAATTCGTGTTTAGATTAGGTCTAATTAGTGTTTAAATCAATATATTAAAAATTAGGGTTTATATAAATTTGAGGGTTTTCCTACTCGAGGGTTTAATTGGTGTTTCTGTGAAGGGATTTGTACTGTGAGTTTTGGGAAGTATAAATGAATATATGACCCCCCTTTTCCTTGTTTGTATCGCCTGGACTGGAGGCGGGTTGGGTGAATAAACATGGGCCGGACCCATTATCTTTTCTTTGGGTGGTTGGGCTGTTTGGACAGCCGAGTTGCTAAGCCCACACAAGTTTTGAGATTATAAAGCCCATCTGATTTTATTATTTAAAATGTACTTTTTAGCCCAAAAGCCCGTTTAATTAATAATCAAGTTTTAATTGTCGCGTTTTTCCGTAAACAAAATACACCGTCAAGCACAACTAGGATGTCATGCTTTTTATTAGTATAATTTTAGATGTCGTAACACGGTCCTTATATTCAAATAGGTCGCGGGTAGCGTAACCGTGTTCTCGAGCTACATTTACATTTCATCACTTTGTTGATTTAACGAGGTGAGTTTATAGCCCCACTTTTTAACTGCTGTTACTGCTTTTTGGGGTGAGACATTGCTTGATTTAACGTATGAACACAAGTGCATTTACTGATTTATATACTAGTTTGAGTCCCACTAAAAACCCAGTTGCTTTGGCCCGTGAATCGTGAACCGTTAATTACTTTGTGTAAGCACGAATGTTATGGATAGATCTATCGGGGTTGACGCCCCTGTCTGTCTTAGTCCAACAAGGGACAAGTGGGAACAGTTTCATTTGAGTCTGAGATAGGATGTCGTGGGTTTAGGCATCCAGTTGGGCTACATTTATATGATTATACTACCGGTGTTGTTAACGCTTCGGTGTCACGAGCTTAGACTGTAATAAATGCTTTTATGATGACTTTGTTTTTGTTATATTGTCATCACGTTTGGGAAAATCTTGTGGTTCATTAAACACTTCAAATTAACTAAACCTATGAGCTCACCAACTTTATGTTGACGCTTTAACAATGTTTTTCTCATGTATTAAGAAGGAAGATGCTATGTGAGGTCTCATGCACTGCCGTCATTTCTATTAAAAACAAAGATCATTTGTACTATTTGGAAACTATGTTTTTGTATCTGTGACCAGTTTTATGCTTCCGCACTATGTTAAAACTATTTATTTTATCAAATGCAAGTGATCAATTTTCCGAACGTCTCATTTAGAGGTCGTTCTTTGTAACTGTATGTGTATGATAATCATGACGTCACCACTCCCTGGTTGCCATTATACTCTGATATTTTGGGAGTGTGACAGATTGGTATCAGAGGCGTGGTTATAGAGAACTAGGTTGCATTTAGTAACTCTAGACTATAACTGTTATGTGTTTAGTTGATTATCATACGGATTGTAAGTATTAAGTATACATATATACATGGATATATATATATGTAATGAACAAATTTATGATAAATGGGATACATGTGATTTAACAATTACGAGATATAATTGCATGGGGTACATGTGCAACAACAAAATCCGAGTTATGTTATATAGGATACATGTGATTTGAACAATGATTGTTATATGTTATGTCGATGTCCCTTGCACGGACTAATTATATGAGATATTTACACACATCTATTCTGTTTATGTTACAGCGATGTCTTCTTCTAATGATTCAACGTCTATAGGGGCATACTACAACCGCAGTTCACAGTCGACTATCAGTTCATCGGTAGGATTACCTAGAGGATCACCATCAGGATATCTGTGGTACCGGATGACTTCAGATGATGAGACTGAGAGAGAGGCTGACGAGGTTTACCGTTCACCGATCCATATCCCTGATGCACCAGCATATGACGTACTTAGCCTAGAAGGCGGAGGAGAGGACGACATAGCCGCTGATGTGGTGCAGTCACCAGGGCAGACATCAATCACTAGGGGAGAATCAAGGGAGGATACTGAGGATGATGATATGGAGTTCACCGATGGAGAAGGTGAACCCATGGAGGTCACAGACACTGAGGACGCCCCTGCTACATATGCTGCTACTCCTGAGGTTTCCATCGCACTCATCTCCTCGTCTTCGTCTGAAGACGAAGGGGAAAGGACAGACATCCCTACTCCAGCACCTGGCACTCTGCCTTTCTACTATGTTAGGCGACGTCTCCGAGGGAGAGCCGCCCGACCACCACCTTCACCTTATCGACCCCTCATACCCTTCTCTGCCACTGACAGGCATGCAGCCCGCACACCTGCCAGTCCTGCCCCAGAGGCGTCACTACCACCACCACCACCAGAGACTGTACCTGCTGTGTATCAGGAGATGCTTGTCGATGTTGGTATCTCTACTGGACCGAGAGCTGCGACCCCTCTTCCTAGGAGAGCTACGTCGACAATTGTGATGCTGGGAGCAGCGGATGGATGTGTGACGACCCGTTTGAATAGGTTGGAGGATGCTCTGGAGACTTTGGGTGAGGAGTATAATGAGGTGCAGGATAAGCTGGAGGCATTGACGAAGAAGAGTCCAGTTGGGCTACATTTATATGATTATACTACCGGTGTTGTTAACGCTTCGGTGTAACGAGCTTAGACTGTAATAAATGCTTTTATGATGACTTTGTATTCGTTATATTGTCATCACGTTTGGGAAAATCTTGTGGTTCATTAAACACTTCAAATTAACTAAACCTATGAACTCACCAACTTTATGTTGACGCTTTAGCAATGTTTTTCTTAAGTATTAAGAAGGAAGATGGTATGTGAGGTCTCATGCGCTGCCGTCATTTCTATTGAAAACAAAGATCATTTGTACTATTTGGAAACTATGTTTTTGTATCTGTGACCAGTTTTATGCTTCCGCACTATGTTAAAACTATTTATTTTATCAAATGCAAGTGATCAATTTTCCGAACGTCTCATTTAGAGGTCGTTCTTTGTAACTGTGTGTGTATGATAATCATGACGTCACCACTCCCTGGTTGCCATTATACTCTGATATTTTGGGAGTGTGACACCTTGCTATGAATGATGTCACCATTGGTCAAGCTGAGATTAATGCCACATTTGTCAACAGCCTTCCAAGAAAATGGCTGAGTATGAATCAGACTCAGAGAGCCAATAACTCAATCATGAATGACACCTTAGCTCAGCTTTATGGAAAGTATAATTATGAAGAAGGGCTGATTGATACTATATACAAATGAGAGACTGAAATATTTGTAGTTCAAGGAGCAGCTTCCAAAGCCTTGATCTCTGCCCCATATCCTCATGACAGCGACTCTGATGTTGAAGAAGACACCCGCAGCAGCCAAGAGTTCTTGACAGACCTTAATGCTGAGTTTCATGAAAGAGCCTTGCTAGCCAATCAAAGAAGATTCTTCAAAAGATCAGGGAGAATAGGATCAGCTAGTAAACAAACTGACAGATCAAAAGAAACTTGTTTTGCCTGTGGAAAGCTTGGACACTTCCAAAAAGACTGTCCTTCCACCAAGACATCCTCACCTTCCTATCCATCATCTTCCACCAAACCTTACAAGTTCAAACCATAACACAACAACTCATCTCGCCAATCCAACTCATTAGACAATGAGAAGAAGGATTACAAGAACAATGATGTTGTGCTTATTGCACCTAGAAGGAGAGATGTTTATGTCATCAACATGGCTGTTTGCTCTGAAGACATCTCAAATTGTTTTCTTGCTAAAGCCTCTGAAAGTTTCAATTGGTTGTGGCACAAAAGACTGTCTCATCTCAACTTGAAGAACATCAACAAGATAGCCACACAAAACCTGGTTGCTGGTCTACCTTTAGTGATGTTTTCTAAAGACAAGACTTGTTCTGCTTGTGTCAAGGGAAAACATCACATGTCTTCTTTCAAGACCAGGCAATCATTTTCTATTGACAAGTGCTTACATCTCCTTCACATGGATTTGTTTGGGCCTGTCAAACGCCAGACCATTAATCACAACAAATACACCTTGGTCATAGTTGATGAGTTTTCAAGGTATACATGGGTTTTCTTCTTTAGAAGGAAAAGTGATGCAGCTGATACCATCATGTCCTTTATCAGACAGGTTGAAAATATGAATGATGTTAGAGTCAAAGCTCTAAGAAGTGATAATGGTACTGAATTCAAGAATCATCAACTTGAATCTTTTTGTGATGAAAAGGGAATATCACAAAACTTCTCTTCAGCTGGAAACCCTGAACAAAATGGTGTGGCTGAACGAAGAAACAGGACTTTGATTGAAGCAGCCAGAAATATGTTAAATGGTACAGCTTTACCAAAGCAATTTTGGGGAGAAGTTGTTCACACTGCCTGCTATACACAAAATAGATCAATCATTGTCAAAAGACATGGTAAAACTTCCTATGAAGTTTTCAAAAACAGAGCTCCAGATGTCATCTATTTTCATGTTTTTAGATGCCCTGTGTTCATTTATAACTACAAGGATAAACTTGGAAAATTTGATGAAAAAGCTGATGATGGTTTCTTCTTGGGATACTCTCCAACAGCCAAAGCATTCAGAGTGTTTAACATCAGAAGACAAGAAGTAGAAGAAACATTTCATGTCAGATTCAATGAAGATGATGATGTCATACAGAGAACTGGAACAAAGGGTGATGAAATTGATTTTAATGAAAATTTGTCATTCCCAAGTGATGAATTCTCCGAACCAAGACCTGCCTGTCATCAATATCATCACTCCAACACTCTCACTCCTTATGTTCCTGCATTTGACCCTCTGTCTACACACAACACTGAAGTTCCTACCTCTCAGGAACTTGATGAAGAAGAACCACAACCTTCTTGTAGTCCTTCTTCACAACTGCTATTGATGACTCACCAATTCTTCAAATCCCTGAAACTTCTCCTACTGATAATGAAGTTGTACCCCTTGATATGGCTGAAGTAGAATCAGACACTAAAGTAATCTTTGAAGAAAGCCCTCCTACTTAGCAAGATGAAACTCAAATAGTACCAGCTATACCCACAATTGTCCCTGTCCATGATTCCCCAGCTCCTCTAACCAATTGGTCAAGAGATCAACACATTCTTCTTGTCAACATCATTGGGGAACCTAATGCAGGGGTTACTACTAGACAACGAATTCATGACTCAGATTCTGCCCCAGCCAATGAATGTCTCTTTGCTGAATTTCTCTCTCAAATTGAACCTAAGAGAGTAGCTGAGGCTCTTGTAGAAGATGGGTGGGTAGCTGCTATGCAAGAAGAAATCAATCAGTTCAAAAGGAACAAGGTATGGACACTAGTGCCAGCTCCACCTGGTAAGAACAACACATACACTAGATGGATCTTTAGAAATAAGATGGATGAAATTGGAAACATCATCAGAAACAAGGCCAGGCTGGTGGCACAGGGGTATACACAGACTGAAGGAATTGATTATGATGAAACATTTGCTCCTGTAGCAAGACTTGAAGCCATCAGAATCTTCCTGGCTTATGCTGCTTATATGAACTTCACTGTGTATCAGATGGATGTTAAGAGTGCCTTCCTCAATGGAGATTTGGCTGAGGAAGTATATGTTGAACAACCTGAAGGATTCGAGAACAGCGAGTTTCCCAATCATGTGTACAGATTACACAAAGTCATGTATGGACTGAAACAAGCTCCAAGAGCATGGTATGAAACTCTTTCTAATTTCTTAACTGAAAACAAATTCGTCAGGGGTTCTAATGATAAAACACTCTTTACCTTCAAGGATAAGAGTGATTTCATCATTGTGCAGATTTATGTGGATGATATCATCTTTGGGTCAACAAATGTTAATCTTAGTAAACGTCTTGCTAAATTAATTACCAAGAAATATGAGATGAGTATGATGGGTGAATTAACTTACTTTTTAGGTTTTCAAATTAACAATGTCCTAAGGGAATTTCAATTTGTCAAGAAAAGTATGTTAAAGATTTACTTAAAAAATATGACTTAGCTGACTGTGCATCAGTGAAATACCCCATGCTTCCACCCAACAACTTGGGTCCTGATGAGTCAGGGGTCTTTGTTAATGAGACTTTATACAAAGGCATGATTGGGTCACTCATGTATCTAACAGCTAGTCGTCCTGATATCCAATTCTCCACATGTCTCTGTGCAAGGTACCAAGCTAACCCAAAAGAATCCCATCTAGTGGCTGTTAAGAAAATTTTTAGGTATCTCAAAGGAACACCCTCCCTAGGTCAATGGTATCCCAAGGAATCAGGCTTTAATCTCAAGGCCTATTCAAATTCAAACTATGCTGGATGCTGTATTGACAAGAAAAGCACCTCAGGTAGCTGTCAAATCCTAGGAGGAAAATTGGTTGGATGGAGTGCTAAGAAGCAAAACTTTGTGGCCATGTCATCAGCTAAAGCAGAATATGTCGCTGCTGCCAACTGTTGTGCTAAAGTGCTCTGGATGAAAAGTCAATTGGCTGACTATGAAATCTTATATGAGAAAGTGCCAATCTTTTGTGACAACACCAGCGCTATTGCCATCTCCAACAACCCTGTTCTTCACTCTCGTACCAAACACATTGATATCAGGTATCATTTTATCAGGGATCACATAATGAAGGGAGATATTGAGCTGCACTTTGTTCCTACAGAGCTGCAACTAGCAGATATTTTCACAAAGCCTTTGGATGAACCTTCGTTCAACAGGCTAGTTGCTGAGCTAGCGATGCTTAATATCTCTAAGCCTGTGGCTTCATAATAAATGTGTTCATTAAATGACTGATTCTATATTAAATGTTTTTCGCATGAAACTAGGTAGTTACTTTCCAAGTAAATGCTAAAAAACATTCTCAATATTTAATCATTTATTTTCGAATAACGAGGAGACAAATAAGTTTTGAAAGGTCAAGGGACCCACATGTGCAGTCTTTTTCCCACTTTGCATTAAATGCGGTTGAATAACTGTTTTCACATTTGAATATATATATATTGTCTCTCGTCTCTCCTCACCTACCACTATTCTCATTTCACAATTATCTCTCTCCCTCTAAGCTTTCTCTCTCTAAACCCATCCTTTATTTTCGCTCTTCTTCAACCTTGAATCCATGGCATTTCCAGTTCCCAAGGCAGCAAACGTCAACTTTGAACTCAACGAAAGCATTCTTGCATCGAACAACTCTATTGGATGGATCAAGGATCCAAACGAATCCTACTCAGATCTGGTAAACTTCATGAAACATTGTGATGCAAGTGAAGCATTCACAAAATCCCCAACCACCTTCTACCAAGAATACCTTAGGGAATTCTGGTACTCTGCTGAAGTCGTTGATGACACCATTACCTTTAGCCTCTAACGCAACGAACACCCATTTTCCTTCTCCTTAAAAGACTTTGTTAGTGTGGCTGGGTTAAAACATGGTGATGAATGCCTGAAGGTGATTGACAAAAAGGCTGTTAAGGACGCCCTAGCCACACTTAAACCCTTTCATGATGTGAACCCTGCTCTTACACCCGTTGAGGTTAAGTCTCCTCTGAAGATTAAGTATTTTTCCCCTATGTGGCGTGTCCTCTTCACCCACATAGTCAAATCCCTGGGAGGAATGCAGGGATCCCAAGATCAGATGTCCTTCAACCACCAATCTATTGCATATGGGCTGATCTAGTGAGCAGATGTGGATGTCGGAAGTATTCTCTTCTCCAATCTAGTTGAACAGCTGAAAGGACGGAACCAAGTCAGGGAGAAGAACATATGATACGTTCGCTTTCTATCTCTGATCTTCGAAAGCCTGTTGGGTGACAGCTATCATAACTCTACACTCACTTCTCTGAAGCCCTATCGCATTACATGTGCCATCTACAAGGAAATTGGAGCTGAAGATGTCCTGTCACCTCCCACATGATAAACATTGCAAACAAACAACCCTCTGCTGAGAAGTCCTTTCTCCCTTCATCAGAGAAGGTGATTACATCTGGTATGTCTGGCAAGTCTAAGTCTTTGACCTCTGGGCAGCACACCACGACATCCAAGGCTTCAACTGGCCAACAGCCTAAGAAGAAGAAAAACCCATCTTCTTCCCACACCAAAACTGTTGCAAAGGTCAGGGGAAAGAAGACTGTGAACCTCGACACCTCCTCTGTTACAGAGACTCATGTGGAATCAAAGACTTCAGCTGACCAACAACAAGGGTCTAGTGTCTCGATGTCAGCCGAGACAACAGGGAACCAGCCGAATTTTGCTGATATCGCACAGGTAATCAGTGTAAATTTTTAGAGGTCCACAAGCAGCCACTCTCAAATGTCTATAGGTTAGAGTGGTGAAGTTAGGGTAATCCTCGACCCATAGAAGTCTGTCTATGCACTTAGAACTCTTTAATACTTTTGTATACCCTGTCTATGCACCAGGGAATGATTCATTTGTGTTTATAAAGCACCCCGATGACCCTGCACCCTCTAGACAGTATTCAGGCAAACAACAACTTGAATACATATATGTCTCGACCTTGACCAGTTGTACCTCACACAGCCTCTTGGTTCCCTCAGAAAAAGAATCCCAAACGTTTTACTTTTAGGAGAGCTGAATAATCATCCTCAGCTCTTCTAGGGACAGCGTAATAAGACGATCTTAACCTTTATATTTTTCACACTTAAATGAATCCCAAAGGATTTATCATTTCAGGTGGAGCTGAATCATCACCCTTAGCTTTCCTAGGGACAGCGTAACAGGCGACCTTCACCCACATATGTTTCACACTCAAAAGAGTCCCAAAGGTTTCTTAACCTTTTGGGGGGGCTGAATAATCATCCTCAGCCTTCCTAGGGGCAGCGCATGGCGATCCTTAACAACATATGTTTCACAATCTACCAAAGGTTTTAACCTTTTTTTTTGGGGGGGGGGCTGAATAATCACACTCAGCTTTCCTAGGGGCAGCGAATGACGATCATTAACCATATACTTTTCACCCTTAAAAGAATCCCAAGGATTTATCCTTTGGAGTGGCTGAGTAATCACCCTCAGCCTCTCTGGGACAGCGAAATGGCGACCATTCCCCTTCCTTTTTTCCCTGTTACTAATAAAAACAATTTGCAGGCTGATATTGTACAGCCAAACACAGAATCCCTGGAGCAACAAGACAAAGAGGCTGATACAATCATTTAGGATCAACCAAATGATGAAGAGCCCCTGCTTGATATTGAAGAAGAAGTGATTTCATTAGTTGATGATTTCTCTGAACCTGAATCGATGCCTGAGGACGAAATCCCTGAGGGGATGTTTGAGGAGGAGGAAGAAGAAGAAGAAGATGATCAAGAATCTGTGTCTCCTCCCAAGGAAATAGCTGTGTCCACACCGGCTGATAAGATCACTTCTCCTCCCAAGGAAGCTGTTGTCACTCCCACCTCTGCTACCTCCACCACAACAGTCTTCCAAAGACCTGCTTATGATCCAACTGCTGAATTCCTTATGTTTGATCATCCTGCCCAAACCAACTTTGATATTTTGCCAAGGGGGGATGATTATGCTCAACAAAGCCTGAACATCCATAATATTTAGCCTGTTCATCATCAATCAGATATTGAACGCCTATCAAGAAAGCTGGATGTTATCAAGTCTGAGATGCATAATTTCACTGTCACATTTTGAGAGATCATCAAGAAGGCGGTCACAGATGCAGTCACTGAACCCATCAAGGATGGTGCAAGAAAAGGAGTATCACCAGGACTTAGTCATTTGTCCACAAGAATCAAGGTTGCCCTTGTCACAGAAGTCCCTGCTCTCCTTCATGATCATGAGCTAACAATGCACAGAGAGTTTGAAATTGTTCGTAGCAAGCAATATCGTCATATAAACTTCATCATTAGTCGTGTTCAGGGCAACATGAATGGAAATTGAAACCTCCTGCTGAAGACTGCCAGAGCTTCAAGGACAAGGCAACGTGATATGGCTGCCTCTGTTGAACAGATTGCAAGGCACTTTCAGGTACGTTCATCCAAACGTCTGAAGAGACAGGCAGAACGTGAGGGGGAGAAGGAAAAGGTACTTAACCTTGAATCTGCCAAATAGGGCTCAACATCTGCTGATAACACCATTTCTTCACCTGTCCCCCTACAAGTCATCACACATGTAATCATAACCGATGATGAGGATGAAACTAAGGGGGAGCAACAGAATAATGATGGAGTTGATTCATCAAAGTCCCAGACTTTGGTTAACACCAGCGAGTCTGGGGATGATGGTGAACCAGCTGCCAAGAAGCTAAAGTTTACTGTTAGCTCCCTACCCAAGGCAATATAAACTCAAGCTCAGACAGCGTTTATCAAAATATCTGAGGAGCTGAAAAACATGAGTATGTAATCCACTGTCTCGAAGAAAGGAAAGGAGATAGTTTTGGTTGACACATATACCAAACTAAAGAAGATAGCCACGATGCTAGAGACAGGAGGATCCACCACAGACCTTTCCCAATTTTCAACCTTTACACCTTCCAATGAGAATACCTTAACACCTGAAGAGATAGAGAAACAGGCTAAGGAATTCAAAAGGCTAAATGAAATCAAGAAAGCCAAGGAGCTAAATGAGGCAACTCTGAGGAAGATGACTCCACCTGAAAGGGAGAAGCAGAGACAAAGGTTGAAGGAAATGGAAGCTAAATGCACAGAGGCACTACGAAAAGTTAAAGCTGATTATGATGCATGCGTTAACAACAGGTATGCACCTGGCAAGATAACCAAGTTCACATACACAATTCACAAGTCCACCAACACACCACAAATGATTTTGTGGATAGACAACCAATAGGGTAATATGAATGTATTTGAGGACTTCAGGTTAAAGCAACTTGGGTTATCTGAATGGTTTGAACTTGAAGCCTTGGTTGCCAAAAGAACTGGTCAGGAAAATTTCCTTCTGCTTAAAACTCTTAAGGCTAAGTTCACCTGGATCAAAGAAACAGCAGCCAAACTCAAAATAGATCCCCCACCACAGCTATTTGAACAAGAACCCCTAAAGTCTGGCAAGAAAAGAAGAAGGGTTTCTCAACTTGTTAAGAAAACCTTTGTCACAGATGATGTTCAAGTGGATGGAATGCACAGGGATTTGATCCTACCAAATGGAATCGTTGGTCCTGTTGATAGTCAGACCTACACAGAGCTTGAAAGGGGTATGGCCTTCATGAACAGAGCTTGCCAGTATGGATTCCAAAGAGAAGATGAGCTTGGTTTAGCATCAACAATTCAGCTGCTTTGTCTCAAAAAGGGACATAAGATTAACTCAGAGTATTCCAAAGTTTTTGCACAAGCTTTACAGGCAGAATTGGATACTAGAACAGACATCGCTGAAGCTGAAGAAAAGATAAAAAATGATGACTATTGAAGAACTTCACAGCTTTATTTTACCTTCACATTTTATTTCACTTTTGTAATGTACTTGTAATTTTCTTTAAGGATGAATAAAATCATGAGGTATGTTTGTTTAGATCTGTTATGAGTAAGAAGAAGCTGTTATCTCACTTACCTTAACTTAGTTAGATCTAGCTATATTTATGTTTAAATAGGGGGAGATTGTTGGGAATCTAAGTTTGTTAGATTCCCTGCATCATAGATATAAACACAAATTAAGCTGTTAGATAGTCACTTGCCTGTGCCTAGGAGGCAGGCAAGCATCGCAAGACTCACAGAGATCCAAGTCTCTGTGAGAAACCTCAGAGGAGTCCGTGTCAGAGACATTGTCAAGGAAGTCGAAGATTACTTGAAGACATACTCATTGGCTGTGATGGATAACAGCCAAGATGTATCAGGGACTCTGAGGGGTTGAGGGTTAACAGGGGTGGCAATACCCTGTTAACACTCAACACACTTTGGTCATGCCATTTGTGTGTACGAGACTATGAAGAAAAAGGAAACTCTTTCTAGATCTGTTTCCTTAAAGCATTATGGCAGACTACCAAGAATAAAAGAGCATCTTGTGACAGATGTCTGAAAAGTGAATGTCTTGTGTAGTCACCATCATTTAGTACTTAGGTCAACCTCATATCACTATAAATAGGATGTGTAGCCCAGCATTAATGTTTAACACTTTGAGAATATTTACACCATTAATGCTTAGAACTTATTGAATCAAACAGCTATGATTGTATTCATAAGTTAGGGTTTTTAGTTGTTCAAAGTGTGCACAACACATTGTCATCAAACGGTGTTATCCATATCACTTGTAATTCTTTATTATACAATAATAAGATTACGTTTGAAAACTAATAACTTGTGTTGATTAGTTAAGTTTAGTGTTTCTGGCATTGATTAGGGACTTTCATAAACGAACTCTATTTATGCCGCCGTGTCAATTTTAAGCGACATTTCTTTGGCCGTAAATATTATCGTACTAAAAGACATGCTCGTTTAGAAAATGAAAAATATTTTAGGATTTTCTTGGTTTTATATTATTTTATGGTTTTTGTAGGTTTTATATTTTTTGTATTTTTCTTTTTGGTGTTTAAATAAATACAAAATATACATGATAACGATAAAAGGATACCCAGGAATAGTTTACCACCACTATTCTACTGATTCTTCTGCCAACTCCTGAAGAGTCGCCGGTGAGAATGATTTCATGCCTAGCTTGTCGATTAAAAACTCGATACGTCCTTGATCTAGAGCCTTTGTAAACATATCCGATATTCAATGTTGACAAAGTACAGCTCGATTACTCCATTCTCCACTTGCTCTTTGATGAAATGGTAGCGTATGTCAATATGCTTCGCCCGAGAGTGTTGAACGTAGTTGCAGCAAATGGCAAAGGCGCTTTTGTTGTCACAATACATCGGGATTTTGTTGATTTCAAGACCGTAGTTAGTCAATTATGATCCATCCAAAGGACTTGAGCACAACAACCGGACATGGCAATGTATTCAGCCTCCGTACTTGATATCGCAACGCTTTTCTGCCTTTTGGATTTCCAACTAATCAATCTCTCTCCAAGGAGTTGAACACTTCCATATGTGCTACGTCTAGTATCTTGATACCCAGCATGATCTGTATCTGCATATGATATTAGTGCAATAGAGGAGTCTTTCGGATACCATAGACCATGATGAAGTGTTCCTTTAAGGTACCGAAAGATCCTTTTCACAACATGTAAGTGCTTTTCGGTAGGCCGAGCCTGATACCGGGCACACATGCATATAGTAAATTGCAAATCAGGCCTGCTAGCAGTTCGATAGAGAAGGGTGCCGATCATTCCACGATAAATTTTCGGATCGACGACAATCCCATCCCTATCTTCATCTAACTTGGATCTCTCCACCATTGGAGTATCGCGGGGTCACTGTTTTCAAATTGATACTTTTTCAAAGATTCAAGAGCATATTTTGATTGATTAATGAAGATGCTTCTAGGTTTTTGAGAAATTTGTAACCCTAAAAAATGATATTTTTTCCATCATCGACATCTTAAAACGTGTGGCCATGATTTTCTCAAAACGGTTAGACAATTCTTGGGTAGTGGCAGCAAATATTATATCGTCAACATAAATTTGTACAAGTATCATGTCGTTGTCTTCCTCGAGAGTGAATAGGGTCGGGTCCACTTTGCCTTTGGAGAAGCCTTCCGATATGAGATAAGACGATAGGAGATCGTACCATGTGCGTGGAGCTTGTTTCAACCCATAAAGAGCTTTCTTAAGCTTGCACACATGATTAGGATAATCCGAGTTGACAAATCCATTCGGCTGACTCACATAGACTTCTTCCCGTTGTTCACAATTAAGAAATGCCATCTTAACATCCATTTGGTAGACGATCATGTTCATGTGAGCAGCATAAGCAAGGAAAAGTCTAATAACCTCTAATCTTGCAACAAGAGCAAAGGATTCTTCAATATCAATACCCAATGCTTGTTTGTAACCTCGAGAAACCAAATCTAGCCTTTTTCTTTAAAATTCCACTCATCTCATCGACTTTGACCTTATATACCCACAACAAAGTAAGAATTTTATCGTTGTCAGGTAAAGGAACTAATTCCCATACTTCAAGCCATTGGAATTCATTAAGTTCCTCTTGCATGGCTTGAATCCAAGACGATTGCGTCATCGTTTTTTTCCAGGTTTTAGGTTCCTTCTCAGAGAGAAACGCATCAAAATAACAATATAATCCATGTTCTTGTAGTTGATGGCATGTGGAGACTGGTTGATCGATTTCACCAATAAAATTTTGGATTGGGTGATCCTTTGTCCACTTTGTGTTGTGAGTTGCAATCCGTGGTGGTCTGGAGTAAACGGTTGTTGGAGCTACCTCTGAGGTTGACGCATCTGAAGGGTTTTCAAGTATCGGTAAACCAAAGTAGGGAAGCTCTTGGATGTGAGAAAATTCCAAATCGTGATTGATGTGATCGTGATAGTATAGTGATAATTAAGATACGTTATAGGGTAAATTAGAAAATTACCTTTAGGAAAAAGTAATAGTCTAAAATTACCAAAGACGGATTCAATTAAACACGTTGGTGAACCAAGATCGTTGTACACGAAGATCTTATGAATTTGAGACGTTTTGTATCGATTTGGACAATTGATTCTAATTGGTTTTCGGTTTTTAAACTAAAATTAAATTCTACAAATTTAAATCCTAATTTAATCCTAAAGTGCATGAATCGTAAACCTAAAATTATTTTAACCTAAAAACAATTACTTAAAAATTAAAATTATTAAAAAGAAATTAAACTAATTAAAAATTTATTTAAAATAAACTATTTAATTAAAATACTTTTACACTATTTAAAAATCTATTTAAACAAATTTAGAAAACTTTTTAAAATCTTTTAACAAATTTCACCTATTTAAAATTAACTCTCACAAAATCTATTTTAAAACTAATTTAAAAAACTAAATTAATTAAAATCTAATTTGCTTTAAAACTAATTTTAACTCACAATTAAAAAAATAATTTGAAATTAATAAAATAATTATTATTTCGTTTATAGTTATTTAGTATTTAGTCTTTATAAAATAAAATTTGTGAATCTAAATAAAACTATGTAATTAATTCTAACTAAAACCTGACAGAAGCAACATACTATATTAATCCAATAAACTGTAATTAAACACAAAAAGTGAACTGGAACAATTGGTAGAGCGTATGGCAACTAACCTTGAGGTCAAGGGTTCGAGTCCCATTGAGGACCCTTTTGGATGATTTATTTTTGGATGATAAAATAGAAACAAAATCACAGGAGTGACTGTAAAAGTGATATTATTATTAATTCTTTTTGCCTGAAATCAAAGAATCAGTTCCCAAACCATACGTTTGGTAAACTGATTAATATAACAGATCATACTTAAAAATTAATATATTTATAATCATACTCAGACATTGAGTTATCCAGCCAAATATGCAGTAAAATAAACAGCACACCCACAAGTAAATTCGCAAGCAGAATCCAACAGTATTAACAAACTCAACATTATCAAATAAAATAAAACAGATACATTCAGGCATCAGCAATTAAGCAGACCAGTTCAATTATCAGATAAAGAAAAGGAAACAAGATGCACAGCAGACTAATACGTTATCAAATCCAAGCAGCAGATTTATATAAACTCAACAGACTATTCAACATGGCTAACTAAGCACATTAGAACTTAAACCTAACAACAACTCAGATTTAAACGACTACTTGCAAATTATCAGATGTTTTAAACAGTTAAATAAAACCTTATAATCTAAAATAAAGCCAATCACATTATGAGTTAAGCACAATTAGCCCAAATTCCTACCTGAACTCTCAAATCCAAACAGTAAATAATCGAAACAGGCATTCATCAGTTTTAAAACTTTCAATCAAAACTCACTCATTTAAATTCACTAATCAGTAAATTAAGACAATATTACACCAGCAGATAAAACCATTTAACACTGACAACAAAGAACCACACATATATAATGCAATAAATCTAAATCATACTAAACATAAAACACATTCATCTAATTAACATGGAAATTAAAAAAAGTAAATGAACCTTTTGGAGAGATCCGTTGAGTAGAAGCGCAGCACTGAGCTGGCTTAGAACCTAAACGACACCACCATGGAGTCCACCATCAACGATCTGACTATAAAGTAACTCACCAATCGAACCAGTTTTCTTTTATGAACTTTCCAATGGGGAAAGTTAATTCACCAATATTTATTTTTTAATTAATTGAATAAAACTATTAATCAGTCTCATTAATCAACCTTTACTATTATTATATCAAATTAGATTTAAGTATAAAAGTGCTCTGGATGAAAAGTCAATTGGCTGACTATGAAATCTTATATGACAAAGTGCCAATCTTTTGTGACAACACCAGCGCTATTGCCATCTCCAACAACCCTGTTCTTCACTCTCGTACCAAACACATTGATATCAGGTATCATTTTATCAGGGATCACATAATGAAGGGAGATATTGAGCTGCACTTTGTTCCTACAGAGCTGCAACTAGCTGATATTTTCACAAAGCCTTTGGCTGAACCTTCGTTCAACAGGCTAGTTGCTGAGCTAGCGATGCTTAATATCTCTAAGCCTGTGGCTTCATAATAAATGTGTTCATTAAATGACTGATTCTATATTAAATGTTTTTCACATGAAACTAGGTAGTTACTTTCCAAGTAAATGCTAAAAAACATTCTCAATATTTAATCATTTATTTTCGAATAACGAGGAGACAAATAAGTTTTGAAAGGTCAAGGGACCCACATGTGCAGTCTTTTTCCCACTTTGCATTAAATGCGGGTGAATAACTGTTTTCACATTTGAATATATATATATTGTCTCTCGTCTCTCCTCACCTACCACTATTCTCATTTCACAATTATCTCTCTCTCTCTAAGCTTTCTCTCTCTAAACCCATCCTTTATTTTCGCTCTTCTTCAACCTTGAATCCATGGCATTTCCAGTTCCCAAGGCAGCAAACGTCAACTTTGAACTCAACGAAAGCATTCTTGCATCGAACAACTCTATTGGATGGATCAAGGATCCAAACGAATCCTACTCAGATCTGGTAAACTTCATGAAACATTGTGATGCAAGTGAAGCATTCACAAAATCCCCAACCACCTTCTACCAAGAATACCTTAGGGAATTCTGGTACTCTGCTGAAGTCGTTGATGACACCATTACCTTTAGCCTCTAATGCAACGAACACCCATTTTCCTTCTCCTTAAAAGACTTTGTTAGTGTGGCTGGGTTAAAACATGGTGATGAATGCCTGAAGGTGATTGACAAAAAGGCTGTTAAGGACGCCCTAGCCATACTTAAACCCTTTCATGATGTGAACCCTGCTCTTACACCCGTTGAGGTCCTCTCTAAGTCTCCTCTGAAGATTAAGTATTTTTCCCCTATGTGGCGTGTCCTCTTCACCCACATAGTCAAATCCCTGGGAGGAATGCAGGGATACCAAGATCAGATGTCCTTCAACCACCAATCTATTGCTTATGGGCTGATCTAGTGAGCAGATGTGGATGTAGGAAGTATTATCTTCTCCAATCTAGTTGAACAGCTGAAAGGACGGAACCAAGTCAGGGAGAAGAACATATGATACGTTCGCTTTCTATCTATGATCTTCGAAAGCCTGTTGGGTGACAGCTATCATAACTCTGCACTCACTTCTCTGAAGCCCTATCGCATTACATGTGCCATCTACAAGGAAATTGGAGCTGAAGATGTCCTGTCACCTCCCACATGATAAACATTGTAAACAAACAACCCTCTGCTGAGAAGTCCTTTCTCCCTTCATCAGAGAAGGTGATTACATCTGGTGTGTCTGGCAAGTCTAAGTCTTTGACCTCTGGGCAGCACACCACGACATCCAAGGCTTCAACTGGCCAACAGCCTAAGAAGAAGAAAAACCCATCTTCTTCCCACACCAAAACTGTAGCAAAGGTCAGGGGAAAGAAGACTGTGAACCTCGACACCTCCTCTGTTCCAGAGACTCATGTGGAATCAAAGACTTCAGCTGACCAACAACAAGGGTCTAGTGTCTCGATGTCAGCCGAGACAACAGGGAACCAGCTGAATTCTGCTGATATCGCACATGTAATCAGTGTAAATTTTTAGAGGTCCACAAGCAGCCACTCTCAAATGTCTATAGGTTAGAGTGGTGAAGTTAGGGTAATCCTCGACCCATAGAAGTCTGTCTATGCACTTAGAACTCTTTAAGACTTTTGTATACCCTGTCTATGCACCAGGGAATGATTCATTTGTGTTTATAAAGCACCCCGATGACCCTGCACCCTCTAGACAGTATTCAGGCAAACAACAACCTGAATACATATATGTCTCGACCTTGACCAGTTGTACCTCACACAGCCTCTTGGTTCCCTCAGAAAAAGAATCCCAAACGTTTTACTTTTAGGAGAGCTGAATAATCATCCTCAGCTCTTCTAGGGACAGCGTAATAAGACGATCTTAACCTTTATCTTTTTCACACTTAAATGAATCCCAAAGGATTTATCATTTCAGGTGGAGCTGAATCATCACCCTTAGCTTTCCTAGGGACAGCGTAACAGGCGACCTTCACCCACATATGTTTCACACTCAAAAGAGTCCCAAAGGTTTCTTAACCTTTTGGGGGGGCTGAATAATCACCCTCAGCCTTCCTAGGGGCAGCGCATGGCGATCCTTAACAACATATGTTTCACAATCTACCAAAGGTTTTAACCTTTTGGGGGGGGGGCTGAATAATCACACTCAGCTTTCCTAGGGGCACCGAATGACGATCATTAACCATATACTTTTCGCCCTTAAAATAATCCCAAGGATTTATCCTTTGGAGTGGCTGAGTAATCACCCTCAGCCTCTCTGGGACAGCGAAATGGTGACCATTCCCCTTCCTTTTTTCCCTGTTACTAATAAAAACAATTTGCAGGCTGATATTGTACAGCCAAACACAGAATCCCTGGAGCAACAAGACAAAGAGGCTGATATAATCATTCAGGATCAACCAAATGATGAAGAGCCCCTGCTTGATATTGAAGAAGAAGTGCTTTCATTAGTTGATGATTTCTCTGAACCTGAATCGATGACTGAGGACGAAATCCCTGAGGGGATGTTTGAGGAGGAGGAGGAAGAAGAAGAAGAAGATGATCAAGAATCTGTGTCTCCTCCCAAGGAAATAGCTGTGTCCACACCGGCTGATAAGATCACTTCTCCTCCCAAGGAAGCTGTTGTCACTCCCACCTCTGCTACCTTCACCACAATAGTCTTCCAAAGACCTGCTTATGATCCAACTGTTGAATTCCTTATGTTTGATCATCCTGCCCAAACCAACTTTGATCTTTTGCCAAGGGGGGATGATTATGCTCAACAAAGCCTGAACATCCATAATATTTAGCCTGTTCATCATCAATCAGATATTGAACGCCTATCAAGAAAGCTGGATGTTATCAAGTCTGAGATGCATAATTTCACTGTCACATTTTGAGAGATCATCAAGAAGGCGGTCACAGATGCAGTCACTGAACCCATCAAGGATGGTGCAAGAAAAGGAGTATCACCAGGACTTAGTCATTTGTCCACAAGAATCAAGGTTGCCATTGTCACAGAAGTCCCTGCTCTCCTTCATGATCATGAGCTAACAATGCACTGAGAGTTTGAAATTGTTCGTAGCAAGCAATATCGTCATATAAACTTCATCATTAGTCATGTTCAGGGCAACATGAATGGAAATTGCAACCTCCTGCTGAAGACTGCCAGAGCTTCAAGGACAAGGCAACGTGATATGGCTGCCTCTGTTGAAGAGATTGCAAGGCACTTTCAGGTACGTTTATCCAAACGTCTGAAGAGACAGGCTGAACGTGAGGGGGAGAAGGAAAAGGTACTTAACCTTGAATCTGCCAAATAGGGCTCAACATCTGCTGATAACACCATTTCTTCACCTGTCCCCCTCCAAGTCATCACACCTGTAATCATAACTGATGATGAGGATGAAACTAAGGGGGAGCAACAGAATAATGATGGAGTTGATTCATCAAAGTCCCAGACTTTGGTTAACACCAGCGAGTCTGGGGATGATGGTGAACCAGCTGCCAAGAAGCTAAAGTTTACTGTTAGCTCCCTACCCAAGGCAATATAAACTCAAGCTCAGACAGCGTTTATCAAAAGATCTGAGGAGCTGAAAAACATGAGTATGTAATCCACTGTCTCGAAGAAAGGAAAGGAGATAGTTTTGGTTGACACATATACCAAACTAAAGAAGATAGACACGATGCTAGAGACAGGAGGATCCACCACAGACCTTTCCCAATTTTCAACCTTTACACCTTCCAATGAGAATACCTTAACACCTGAAGAGATAGAGAAACTGGCTGAGGAATTCAAAAGGCTAAATGAAATCAAGAAAGCCAAGGAGCTAAATGAGGAAACTCTGAGGAAGATGACTCCACCTGAAAGGGAGAAGCAGAGACAAAGGTTGAAGGAAATGGAAGCTAAATGCACAGAGGCACTACGAAAAGTTAAAGCTGATTATGATGCCTGCGTTAACAACAGGTATGCACCTGGCAAGATAACCAAGTTCACATACACAATTCACAAGTCCACCAACACACCACAAATGATTTTGTGGATAGACAACCAATAGGGTAATATGAATGTATTTGAGGACTTCAGGTTAAAGCAACTTGGGTTATCTGAATGGTTTGAACTTGAAGCCTTGGTTGCCAAAAGAACTGGTCAGGAAAATTTCCTTCTGCTTAAAACTCTTAAGGCTAAGTTCACCTGGATCAAAGAAACAGCAGCCAAACTCAAAATAGATCCCCCACCACAGCTATTTGAACAAGAACCCCTAAAGTCTGGCAAGAAAAGAAGAAGGGTTTCTCAACTTGTTAAGAAAACCTTTGTCACAGATGATGTTCAAGTGGATGGAATGCACAGGGTTTTGATCCTACCAAATGGAATCGTTGGTCCTGTTGATAGTCAGACCTACACAGAGCCTGAAAGGGGTATGGCCTTCATGAACAGAGCTTGCCAGTATGCATTACAAAGAGAAGATGAGCTTGGCTTAGCATCAACAATTCAGCTGCTTTATCTCAAAAAGGGACATAAGATTAACTCAGAGTATTCCAAAGTTTTTGCACAAGCTTTACAGGCAGAATTGGATACTAGAACAGACATCGCTGAAGCTGAAGAAAAGATAAAAAATGATGACTATTGAAGAACTTCACAGCTTTATTTTACCTTCACATTTTATTTCACTTTTGTAATGTACTTGTAATTTTCTTAAAGGATGAATAAAATCACGAGGTATGTTTGTTTAGATCAGTTATGAGTAAGAAGAAGCTGTTATCTCACTTACCTTAACTTAGTTAGATCTAGCTATATTTATGTTTAAATAGGGGGAGATTGTTGGGAATCTAAGTTTGTTAGATTCCCTGCATCATAGATATAAACACAAATTAAGCTGTTAGATAGTCACTTGCCTGTGCCCAGGAGGCAGGCAAGCATCGCAAGACTCACAGAGATCCAAGTCTCTGTGAGAAACCTCAGAGGAGTCCGTGTCAGAGACATTGTCAAGGAAGTCGAAGATTACTTGAAGACATACTCATTGGCTGTGATGGATAACAGCCAAGATGTATCAGGGACTCTGAGGGGTTGAGGGTTAACAGGGGTGGCAATACCCTGTTAACACTCAACACACTTTGGTCATGCCATTTGTGTGTACGAGACTATGAAGAAAAAGGAAACTGTTTCTAGATCTGTTTCCTTAAAGCATTATGGCGGACAACCAAGAATAGAAGAGCATCTTGTGACAGATGTCTGAAAAGTGAATGTCTTGTGTAGTCACCATCATTTAGTACTTAGGTCAACCTCGTATCACTATAAATAGGATGTGTAGCCCAGCATTAATGTTTAACACTTTGAGAATATTTACACCATTAATGCTTAGAACTTATTGAATCAAACAGCTATGATTGTATTCATAAGTTAGGGTTTTTAGTTGTTCAAAGTGTGCACAACACATTGTCATCAAACGGTGTTATCCATATCACTTGTAATTCTTTATTATACAATAATAAGATTACGTTTGAAAACTAATAACTTGTGTTGATTAGTTAAGTTTAGTGTTTCTAGCATTGATTAGGGACTTTCATAAACGAACTCTATTTATGGCGCCGTGTCAATTTTAAGCGACATTTCTTTGGCCGTAAATATTATCGTACTAAAAGACATGCTCGTTTAGAAAATGAAAAATATTTTTGGATTTTCTTGGTTTTATATTATTTTATGGTTTTTGTAGGTTTTATATTTTTTGTATTTTTCTTTTTGGTGTTTAAATAAATACAAAATATACATGATAACGATAAAAGGATACCCAGGAATAGTTTACCACCACTATTCTACTGATTCTTCTGCCAACTCCTGAAGAGTCGCCGGTGAGAATGATTTCATGCCTAGCTTGTTGATTAAAAACTCGATACGTCCTTGATCTAGAGCCTTTGTAAACATATCCGATATTCAATGTTGACAAAGTACAGCTCGATTACTCCATTCTCCACTAGCTCTTTGATGAAATGGTAGCGTATGTCAATATGCTTCGCCTGAGAGTGTTGAACGTAGTTGCAGCAAATGGCAAAGGCGCTTTTGTTGTCACAATACATCGGGATTTTGTTGATTCCAAGACCGTAGTTAGTCAATTATGATCCATCCAAAGGACTTGAGCACAACAACCGGACATGGCAATGTATTCAGCCTCCGTACTTGATATCGCAACGCTTTTCTGCCTTTTGGATTTCCAACTAATCAATCTCTCTCCAAGGAGTTGAACACTTCCATATGTGCTACGTCTAGTATCTTGATACCCAGCATGATCTGTATCTGCATATGATATTAGTTCAATAGAGGAGTCTTTCGGATACCATAGACCATGATGAAGTGTTCCTTTAAGGTACCGAAAGATCCTTTTCACAACATGTAAGTGCTTTTCGGTAGGCCGAGCCTGATACCGGGCACACATGCATATAGTAAATTGCAAATCAGGCCTGCTAGCAGTTAGATAGAGAAGGGTGCCGATCATTCCACGATAAATTTTCGGATCGACGACAATCCCATCCCTATCTTCATCTAACTTGGATCTCTCCACCATTGGAGTATCACGGGGTCACTGTTTTCAAATTGATACTTTTTCAAAGATTCAAGAGCATATTTTGATTGATTAATGAAGATGCTTCTAGGTTTTTGAGAAATTTGTAACCCTAAAAAATGATATTTTTTCCATCATCGACATCTTAAAACGTGTGGCCATGATTTTCTCAAAACGGTTAGACAATTCTTGGGTAGTGGCAGCAAATATTATATCGTCAACATAAATTTGTACAAGTATCATGTCGTTGTCTTCCTCGAGAGTGAATAGGGTCGGGTCCACTTTGCCTTTGGAGAAGCCTTCCGATATGAGATAAGACGATAGGAGATCGTACCACGTGCGTGGAGCTTGTTTCAACCCATAAAGAGCTTTCTTAAGCTTGCACACATGATTAGGATAATCCGAGTTGACAAATCCATTCGGCTGACTCACATAGACTTCTTCCCGTTGTTCACAATTAAGAAATGCCATCTTAACATCCATTTGGTAGACGATCATGTTCATGTGAGCAGCATAAGCAAGGAAAAGTCTAATAACCTCTAATCTTGCAACAAGAGCAAAGGATTCTTCAATATCAATACCCAATGCTTGTTTGTAACCTCGAGAAACCAAATCTAGCCTTTTTCTTTAAAATTCCACTCATCTTATCGACTTTGACCTTATATACCCACAACAAAGTAAGAATGTTATCGTTGTCAGGTAAAGGAACTAATTCCCATACTTCAAGCCATTGGAATTCATTAAGTTCCTCTTGCATGGCTTGAATCCAAGACGATTGCGTCATCGTTTTTTTCCAGGTTTTAGGTTCCTTCTCAGAGAGAAACGCATCAAAATAACAATATAATCCATGTTCTTGTAGTTGATGGCATGTGGAGACTGGTTGATCGATTTCACCAATAAAATTTCGGATTGGGTGATCCTTTGTCCACTTTGTGTTGTGAGTTGCAATCCGTGGTGGTCTGGAGTAAACGGTTGTTGGAGCTACCTCTGAGGTTGACGCATCTGAAGGGTTTTCAAGTATCGGTAAACCAAAGTAGGGAAGCTCTTGGATGTGAGAAAATTCCAAATCGTGATTGATGTGATCGTGATAGTATAGTGATAATTAAGATACGTTATAGGGTAAATTAGAAAATTACCTTTAGGAAAAAGTAATAGTCTAAAATTACCAAAGATGGATTCAATTAAACACGTTGGTGAACCAAGATCGTTGTACACGAAGATCTTATGAATTTGAGACGTTTTGTATCGATTTGGACAATTGATTCGAATTGGTTTTCGGTTTTTAAACTAAAATTAAATTCTACAAATTTAAATCCTAATTTAATCCTAAAGTGCATGAATCGTAAACCCAAAATTATTTTAACCTAAAAACAATTACTTAAAAATTAAAATTATTAAAAAGAAATTAAACTAATTAAAAATTTATTTAAAATAAACTATTTAATTAAAATACTTTTACACTATTTAAAAATCTATTTAAACAAATTTAGAAAACTTTTTAAAATCTTTTAACACATTTGACCTATTTAAAATTAACTCTCACAAAATCTATTTTAAAACTAATTTAAAAAACTAAATTAATTAAAATCTAATTTACTTTAAAACTAATTTTAACTCATAATTAAAAAAAAAATTTGAAATTAATAAAATAATTATTATTTCGTTTATAGTTATTTAGTATTTAGTCTTTATAAAATAAAATTTGTGAATCTAAATAAAACTATGTAATTAATTCTAACTAAAACCTGACAGAAGCAACATACTATATTAATCCAATAAACTGTAATTAAACACAAAAAGTGAACTGGAACAATTGGTAGAGCGTATGGCAACTAACCTTGAGGTCAAGGGTTCGAGTCCCATTGAGGACCCTTTTGGATGATTTATTTTTGGATGATAAAATAGAAACAAAATCACAGGAGTGACTGTAAAAGTGATATTATTATTAATTCTTTTTGCCTGAAATCAAAAATCAGTTCCCAAACCATACGTTTGGTAAACTGATTAATATAACAGATCATACTTAAAAATTAATACATTTATAATCATACTCAAACATTGAGTTATCCAGCCAAATATGTAGTAAAATAAACAGCACACCCACAAGTAAATTCACAAGCAGAATCCAACAGTATTAACAAACTCAACATTATCAAATAAAATAAAACAGATACATTCAGGCATCAGCAATTAAGCAGACCAGTTCAATTATCAGATAAAGAAAAGGAAACAAGATGCACAGCAGACTAATACGTTATCAAATCCAAGCAGGAGATTTATATAACTCAACAGACTATTCAACATGGCTAACTAAGCACATTAGAACTTAAACCTAACAACAACTTAGATTTAAACGACTACTTGCAAATTATCGATGTTTTAAACAGTTAAATAAAACCTTATAATCTAAAATAAAGCCAATCACATTATGAGTTAAGCACAATTAGCCCAAATTCCTACCTGAACTCTCAAATCCAAACAGTAAATAATCGAAACAGGCATTCATCAGTTTTAAAACTTTCAATCAAAACTCACTCATTTAAATTCACTAATCAGTAAATTAAGACAATATTACACTAGCAGATAAAACCATTTAACACTGACAACAAAGAACCACACATATATAATGCAATAAATCTAAATCATACTAAGCATAAAACACATTCATCTAATTAACATAGAAATTAAAAAAAGTAAATGAACCTTTTGGAGAGATCCGTTGAGTAGAAGCGCAGCGCTGAGCTGACTTAGAACCTAAACGACACCACCATGGAGTCCACCATCAACGATCTGACTAGAAAGTAACTCACCAATCGAACCAGTTTTCTTTTATGAACTTTCCAATGGGGAAAGTTAATTCACCAATATTTATTTTTTAATTAATTGAATAAAACTATTAATCAGTCTCATTAATCAACCTTTACTATTATTATATCAAATTAGATTTAAGTATAAAAGTGCAGTAATAAATTTAAACATAAAGTAAACTATGGATAATACTCAAATCACTTTTTATTAAATACCAAGAAATGCTTACAATACTTTTTAAAAAAGAAATTACAAGATTAAACCTAAAACTAATTTAACATAATAACATTGAAAAATAAAATTAGATAAAAATTACATAATCATTGGGGGTTTTTATAGGCAAACCCCCATGCCTGCTGATGAAGTTTGTTGAGAGGATCTTTAATCTTGGCCTTTGATTTCTTCACTCTTCTCTTTCATACTTGATCTACGGTTGATATTCGCACACTAGCACACGGATTGCCAACGTGGCAATCAGGTGTGCTAGTTGTGTTAGTTGATAACTGATGTTTCATTCTCTTAAAGGTGCATTGAGGGAGGGTGAGGTGTTCAGGCCAATAATATGGGAGGAAACTGCCACGTTACACGCATCACTCCACCTTCAAGTTCCGGTTTAGGAGGAGATTTAATTAAGGGCGCGTATGTTATCACGCGCCTTAATTAATGAGAGCCCCAGTTTTATTGATAAGCTAGGGTTTGGGGTAAACAGTAAATAATGGACTGGTTTATTATCTTTTAGGGTTGAGGAAGATGAGTGATGAGGGAGAGCCTTGTTTGTATCGAAACCATATGGGAGGTGTGTGTGGTGAAAAACGTGAGTGGGTAATAAACATATAAAGTAAATAACAAACGTTTTATCTTATCTCTTTTTTTTGTAACCGGTTAATAATGAAACCCTAATGTGTAAATAAGGCCCATTCCTCATATGTCTTCAATTTGTTCTTGGGCCAAGTTTGGACTTCTTCACATTCGTTTTGTTCAATATTGATTTGGGCTCGAACTTGGGTTTATTCCAAATGACACACACTTTATGAACTTCAAATGGGCTTTTGAGACATTTTCCAAATTGTGGGACCCACCAAGGCCCAAAAACTTCATAAATAATTAAATCTGCTAAACTTGAACTTGACATTGGCTTCCTCGATCTTTTCTTCAAACTCGTGCCGATTTTTGTCGATTTTCGCGATCTTGGTACCAACACACATCAAACAACAAAACAAGCATATACAATGCCATTTCCATTATATTTATGTATTTCAAACTCATTTTAAGATACAAATGATATGAGTAAAATCACTCATATCAAACTCCCCACTGCTAAGCAATTGTCGTGTCCTCACGCAATGATAAAATAAAACACTAACTACACCATTATTCAAATTTTGAAACTTTATTTTTCAGAGACATAATGTATTGCTTTCATTATTTGAAAAATAACTTTTAGAATCAGAAAACTCAAAAAGATTCATCGTCCCCGACTTTTCACTTTTCCATGCCAAGTGTAAAAACAAGATCATTGTCAATCATAAGCCCCAAAATTAAACCAACTCATACAAGTAATTTATGTTAAACTCAATCTCCTATTATTCCTAATTGTATCTCTAGATTTTATTTGTCATTCACCCAAAGGCTCATTTGACTTTATTTGATATTTATTAATCTAAAAATGAAGGCAAAAACGGTGTAAACTCAACACTCCAAACCTAACCTCGACTTCAAAAACCGTTGTCACTAAAGAAAGCCCTCATCAAGGATAACTTAACACGATTTGAGGGATAAATCCCCGGACCCGAAATTTGGCTAATAGGACTACTTAAAAGCAACAATAAAAACCTCCAAAGTCAATTATGACTTTATTAATGGAGTTAGCAACAACTACATCATAACACCTTGTGACTCTTTAAGATGCAATTGTGCTCCTTATTTAAAATCCACACCCGAAGGCTCCTTGGACAAAAATAAGGGAATTGACATCACCATCCCACCTTATGGCTCATGATGATAAAGCAAGTTTTATTCAACACGTCCCCTTGCCATACACCCTAAGGCTCTAATGACAAGGTTAGTGCTACATGACTCCCACCCGAAGGCTCCTAGAGAACATGTTTTTATTTATTCTTCTTATTAATATGATATTTATAGTAAGCTAAATTTCCGCAATCCCATGATCAAAAGTCCATGACGCTGACACCCTTAATGTGTTCTCACTTTAATTATAAGGGAAGAAAAAGAAGGAGTTACGAGTTAAGATATCAAGCCTAAACTGCTAAAAACTTCATTTATTAAGCAATTATTATTCAAGCGTGGAAAGTAAATACGAGGAGATTAAATCAAACACAAAAATACTTGCACAAAGAAGATTTAATATTAGAAACTTATGATTAAACTCTATTATCTCTTGTTCTCCATATTGTAAAATTTCAAAAATTGTGAAATCAATGGATACTTAGCCTATTAAATCAAAGTTTTGGGTTTTCAAGTCATCTATAGGATCTTGCATCTTCTTATACTTTTTCATGTTTTAGAATTTTCGTTTTAAAGTTCCCTTGATAAACGACTTTCTAGGATCAATTATAGGAACTTGTGAAAAGTTCTTGTTCTTAACCCGTATGAATTAAGACTTTTGCGTTTTAAAGCTCCCTATATAAACGCCTAGCAAAACTTAATTCAAACACGTTAAGGAAAAGATAAGGTAAAAACCGAGTCGAGTCAAAAACTATTTTTATTTTCACCAACGGAAAGCCTACATTTGTGTCAAAAGCACTTATTTTCTTTATTAAAACTTAAAAATAACACTAAAAATTTAAATTTTTTATGAAAAATGAGAAAAACGATTACGTTTAGACACGACAATTGCAAGCGATTATATCGATTGACTCCCCCACGCTAATACCAAACATTATCCTTAAAGTTTCTTAGCTCAAGAGTAACACCCCCTTGCTAAAACACGAAGAGTCTAATGCAAAATCCTAACATGGAAAGAGCACGCAAATCTATAAGACGTTTATTAATTATGCCTCAAGATAAAACGTTAGTCGATAAAAATCAAAGGATAAAGAGTGTGCCCATTTTTGGCAATCAAAGAATGGAAGATCAAGTAGACCGACAAAAACCGAACACGAGAGTCTTCAATGATAAGGGTCATACCTAAGATTCGCAACACAACAAAACACGAGCACGAGCTTGAAAGATCAAGCCTTATCAGTGTTAGAAAATAGATATAAGATAGAATGTATGGGACTCCCCCACAAGGCACCTCGTTTTTGTTAACCGAGTCATGAGCTCGACTCGATCCCCGCATTCATTAGTCCTTAGGGAAAGTGGTGAAAACCAGCATATTGGAATAAATTCCATGATAAAGCACGATGCCGGGGTCAAAGATTACATCCTCGTTGTCGGATGACAAACGAAAGGATAAAACTCCAACATAAATCTCGAAAAAGAGATGGTGGTCAGAAATCAGGAAATGGATGTAGCATGCTCCCGAGATAAACTCGCACCAAGATGATCGAAAAGTCTTTCAATTATTACATCGTTGAAAGTTCGAGATTTCCCTAAATCAACTATTCCGGGGTCGAATAGCTCTTCCTCGGTGGAGAAAGGAATAGACAACACGGTGTCGTCCCCCCATGTTAATCCAAGATCATATAAAGCACATGGTAAAGGTGGTATAAAAATCTCAACCATAGTGGTTTCAACTTGCATGACTTTGTCGACCTTGTCACTCTTAGGAATGTGAATAAAGGGGTCATGATACTCAATATGAGTCACATGAAAAACCCGCACATTAAGATCAAAGCGAGTGGGAGGGAGATTGGGAATCAAGAAAATTTCTCCATCCAGGTCGACATATTCATCATCACAAAAGGTCTGAGATGAAGGAGGTATGATGCTCTCAAAATCCTCTTGAAACAATGGATTATTGTTCATTGAAGCTTCAAAGAGAGGATTTGAGTAGGTCACAAAAGTGTCATCAATCTTGTCATCACATGAAATATCTGACAAAGTATCAAGTGTGTCACAGTCGGATACAAGATCATCATTCTCATTAGAAGGAAATTCATCGGAGAATTCCTCGAGAATGGTAGGTAAAACATGAGAATCACGCTCGATCTCGAGATCGGTAACGTCTTCACTTCCCCGTGGAAGTGGATCAATGATAGCAAAAAGTTCATCGACGAACTTATCCAACGAATAGTCACAAACCTCACTCGGTGTGAAGTTAGGAATCAAAGGCTCTTCAAATGAAGATTGGTCCTTAGGAACATCAAATTGATCCTTCGAAGAGAGTGAAAATGAGTCCATTTTCAAATATTGTTCAATTAAAGCAATATCACTCTCGGGATCAAAATTCTCACTATCAAACTCACTAGCATCAAATGGTGCACTAAGGTATTCATCAATTTCTTTTTCAATCTTAGAACTATCATCCTCGTGTGGATTGTGTGGAGATGAGGAAAGATTACAACATGATTCAACAAAACAAGCTTCTTCCTTTAAATTTAACTTTTCTTAATCACAAAATGAGGTTTCCAAAACTGGAAAAACAACTTTGTCAAAGAGAGCTTTCTTATTACTTTCAATAGTCTCAACAAGTTTTACACTTTCCACTTTCTTAGAAACAAATCTTGGAATCTTTTCCGGTTTGAAAATAATGCTTTTATCCCCATAAAACAATTTAATCTCTTCTTTCCTCATATCAACTTGAACATGAGCCGTGCACAAAAATGGTCATCCTAAAATGATAGGCACACGAGGATTGGTCTCATAATCAACTATAGCAAAATCTGCTAAGTACAAAAACTTTCCCACTTTAACAATGACATTTTCCGCTATACCAACCGGACGGGTGGTGGTACCATTAGCAAGCTCAATGATCATTCGAGTGGTACTAAGTGGTGCATAGTCGATAGTTTTCCAAATGGCTTGGGGCATTAAGTTAATGCTAGCTCCTAGATCGGCTAGAGCTTTGCATACCCCAAGCTCATTGAAAACACAAGGTATCAAGAATTGACCCGGATCTTTATATTTCTCGGGAAAGAAATCAAAGAAAACCGAGGTACTAATCACATTCAAAGTAGCCTTGGTGACATCTAGAAAAGTTTCCTTAGGTGGAGGATTAAACTCAATCACTTCAACTTCTTCTAAATTATCACAATCATCATAAACGGTGATGGCCTTAAGCTCTCCCTTCTGGTTTGGAATGGTATTACTAGGTAAGCAACCTGATGAAGATGATGGTTTAGACATAAATCCCTCAAACATCGAAAGCAATTTATTTTGATCTTGTTCCACACTTTGTTGCATACGATTTTGACTTTGCTCTAATCTTTGCTCAAAACGGTTTTGGTTTTGTTCAAGTCTTTGTTGATTAAGCTCAATCTTATTGTTTTGCCCTTTAATCGTATTTTGAAACTCATTTTTCAAAGTTGCCATTTGTCCTTGAATGTTATTTTGAAAAGCTTTCAAATTTTCCTCATTTGTTTTAATGTAGCTTGACAAATCATTTTGGTTATTGCTTTGAAAACCTTGATTGTTTTCATTAGAATTAAACCCATTTCCTTGATTATAATTCCCTTGGTTACCACGGTTAAAATTATTCCCATTGTTTCCATTGTTGTACCTATTTTGAACCGGTGGAAAACCCGGTGGAGCAACATGATTTTGACGAGGAACTTGACCATTGGAGCAATAAGTTCTCGTCGCGGAAAAAGCTCTAGCTTGATCAAACCCCGTGGTTGAACAAGCATAATTAGGATGTGCTCCACCACATGATACACAAACATTCTCAACCATATTAATCGATCCATGTGGATCCCTAATCTCATTTAAAATCGTGTCAATCTTAGAGTCCAATCTAGCAATCTCGATATTAGATGAATTCACATTTGAAACACTCGGTGTGTTTCGTGAATATTGTGCTCTAGACTTATTCTCAATTATACACCACGCGTCTCTCGGAGTTTTTCTTAATAGATTACCACCTGCGGCGGCATTTAAAGAATCTTGTTCAATCATATTAAGCCCATTATAAAAAGTATTTATTTGATGCAATTCCGAGAAACTGTGGTGTGGACATTGTCTCAACAAATCTTTAAATCTTTCCGAAGGAACCCCAAACGATTCATGCACTTTTTGTTCAAATCTAGTGATCTCGTTCTTAAAGTGTGTTGTCTTAGATGGTGGAAAGAAATAATTCATGAACTTAGACACTAAATCATCCCATGTCAAAATCGAACCCGGTGGTTCTTTTTCATACCAAATCTTAGCATTACCCTCGAGCGAGTATGGAAAAAGAATGAGCTTAATCACGTCATTCAACACATCTCTAAACTTGAGAGTCGAGGTAATTCGAAGAAAAATCCGAATGTGAGAATGCGGGTTATCGGTCTCATTGCCGTGAAATTGGTCGGCACGAATGAGCGATAAAAGACCCGTCTTAGTCTCATAATGATCCGCCAAAATAGTCGGCACAACGATTGGTTCCCCATACCCTTCGGTGGGTGCACGGAGCAATTCCTCTGATAGGTGTGTAAACACCCATCTTTTCTACCACTTAATTACAATAATAACCGGACCAAAACGTGTATTTTATGTCTTTTATGTCGGAATTATGCGTGGTTTGTGTTTTTGTTGTGATTTTGGATGAAAAGGTGAAAAGTGGAGAAAACACGGACATTCACGGGCATTTACCGACTTTTATTGAAGAAAAGAATGAAAGACAGAGTCGAGAAGTCAAGAGTGGAAAAAGAACGGAAGTCCAAGACCAATTCTGAAGATTTATCGAAGAAAAAGTCAAAAGACGGAAGTTTATCAAAAGTCGGGAAACTCAAGTCTATTTTATTAAAGAAATTAAAGACGAGTTCAAAAGATATCCCGAGCCACAAGTCCTTAAAGTCTAAATTTAAAAGAAAGATTAGAAGAAAAGGACTAATGATGCAATTAATGAAGATTAAATGAAGGAGGGACTTAATCCCGCAATTAACAAGAAATGAAGGAGGGGAGGAAGCTTCCTTAATCCTCCCCTATAAATAGTTTAGATTGTTAAGCATTTGTTTTTGTTGGCTAATAGTGACAATTAGTCCTTCCACCTTTAATTACCTTGTCAATTTAAATACTTGTCCATTTAATTACCTTGTCTTGCACTTAATTACCATTTTAATTCAAGTAAGTTTTTCTTTTTAATTCTTGTCAAGCTTTATCTTTACCTTGTTAATCTCATTCTTCCTTTCTTTAATCTTTGTGTTGATTTGTTTATGTTCATGTTCTTAATTTTTGTTGATTTATTAAAGTGGGTTTTGATTAATTTGATTAAGTTTTGCTAGTTTTATTGTTTTGGATTGATTGTTTATGCTTTATATTTGTTTATTTATTTGTTTGGTTTAATCTTTTTGTCGATTTGGTAAAGTTTTGTTTAGATCCGTGCATTCTTATTGTCCTTGTTCTTCGGATATTTGTTACTGACAAGTGCAGGTTTCTGATCCCCAGTATTCCGTATAGGGAGACTTTCCTGGGTGGTCTATTCGGATTACTTGATATTCCGAATAGAGGTGTTATTCCGAATAAGGCTTGGTATTCCGAATAGAATAGTTATTCCGAATAAGTGACAGATATTCCAAATAGGCTGATCTTTCCGAGTAAGGGCATTATTCCGAAAAGGGATTTATTCCGAATAGGAACAACTTTCCGAATAGGCACCTTTTTCCGCATAGGAGGTTCTTTCCGGATAGGCCCAATATTCCGAGTAGGATTTTATTCCGAATAGGGACAGCTATTCCGAATAGATGATTATTCCGCATAGGAGGTTTATTCCGCATAGGGGCATTCATTCCGAATAGACAATCATTCCGAATAGGGCTATTCTTTCCGAATAGGTGACAGTTATTCCGAATAGCATTTATTCCGAATAGGAGTTTATTCCGGATTGGGAAATCTTAGTTTTTAGTTTTCTGCCTTTTCATTTTAAGCTTTATTTTTTTCCGCCTTTTTCCTTACTCGCACTTTAAGTTTATTTGCCTTAGTTTAAGTTTTAGTTTTAGTTGCGATTTAAGTTTGCCTTAGTTAGATTTAAGTTTGCGTTATTTACATTATTGCCCTGTAGTTTTAATCGCGCTTTAAATACTTGCACTTTATTTTAATTAGACTTAGATTTACTTTAAAAGTCATTTACTTTAATTGTTTTGCACCCTTTATTCTTAATACTACAACGACACATCTTTGTTCCACCAAAGTTCAACTGAGTCACACATTAAACATAAGTTTTTCAATTCGAAGAGAACACTAGAACGATAAAGAATCTTTTTAACCTGAGTAAAACCAAGTTATCAAATGGCGCCGCTGCCGGCTCTTTTCGTAAAGATCAACAGTTTTTTGTGAGAGACACGTTGCTTTTTGGGATCCGTTCACTTGTGAACGTTATTTTTCTTGCATAAAAAATTCAAAACTAAAAAAAAAATAAAAATTGATAAAAAACCATAAAAATTAGAAATTTCAAAAATCCAAAAAGATTTTATCTTTATTGTGTATATATATTGTCTTTGTGTTTGGTTTTGTTTTCTTTTGCATTTTCAGGTGTATGCGTACTAGATCTTCTAATTATCAAGAGCCCGAGCCTCAAGAAGATTTAGATATGGCAGGTGTCAACAACAACAACATGCCACCGCACCTCAATAATAATAATAATAACAACAATGCTCTTCCACAGCCCGATCTTCGGACCATGGAGGAACTTTGTCAACCAACAATGTTTGGACGAGGAGGATCGATTGCGCCGATGCAAATCAACGCTCCTGAGTTTTCGTTGAAGCACCACATGATTCAGCAAGTACAAACAAACCCATTTAGAGGATTGCCTGATGATGATGCCAACAAACACCTCGACAAGTTCATTACAATCACCCAAAGCATGAAGTTGGCTGGTGCCACAATGGATGAGCTTCGCCTACAACTCTTTCCACACACTCTATTACATCATGCCGGGAAATGGTTTGATCGTCTCCCGAAGAATTCTATTCACGCTTGGGATGACATGACTCAACGCTTTCTTTCGCGCTACTTTCCACCATCCATGGTCACAAGCCTTCGCAATCAGATCAGCGGTTTCATGCAAGATCCCGATGAATCTCTTTTTGATGCATGGGAGAGATATAATGTCTTGATCGACCGTTGTCCAAACCACAATATGCTTCCGGTCACCTTGATCGATACTTTCTACAACGGATTGACTTTTCGAGATCGTGATACGATCAATGCAGCCGCCGGTGGCACATTCATGAAAAGGAGACCCGAGGAGTGTAGAGAGTTAATAGAGAACATGACTACTCATCATAAGAACTGGGATTCCTCTGCTTCTTCTAGAAACAACACGAGAGTCAATGTTTCTTCTACCTCAGCAAAACCTGAGATGACCGAACTCACCCGCATGATGGCTGAAATGAGCAAAAGTATTACGCTTCTCGCTTCAAACCAACAACAACAACAAGTTAAGCGGTTGCTAATCCTTGTGAAACATGTGGCGGTCCTCACTCATACACCGATTGTCCTTCGACACAAGGAAATCCGGAAAATGTGTATGCAGCTTACGGTAATTATTCACCGGAAAATTACCAAGCTAGACAACAAGGGGATAGAAATCTGCTGAGCTACCGTTCCAACAACTACCTTTCACCTGGTTTTTCTCCTCAAAACCAAAATCCCGCCAACAACTACAATAGAAGCAACCAAATCCCACCTCGTGCTTCTAACCCTTATCAACCACCCACCCAACAACACCCACCCATTAATCCCGATGTTGACACAATCATGAGAACTCAAGGTGAGCAAATCAAGAATCTACAGAGCCAAATAATCAATTTGAAAGGAGATATCTTAAAGCAAGGTAATGACATCAGAACCGAGGTTCGTGATAATCTTCAATCCTCCTTCATCACTCAAACTACTGAATTAAAGAATCTGTTGGCTAGTTTCTTGCCCGAAGCTCAACCTTCTTCTTCTTCTTTGGGTTCTCTACCTTCAAACACCGTCACTAATCCGCGAGCTAATGTGAGTGCTATAACTACGCGTAGTGGAATTACCATTGTCAATCCACCTGACTCACCACCATTATCTACACCTCCTCCACCACCATATATCCCTACTCCTCTTACACTTAGTGATAGTACACCATTACCGTCTCCGCCTCGTCATGACGATGTATCTCGGAAGGACCCTTCAACATCACAACCCTCACCACCTACACCTTCACCTAACCCTTATCAACCCAGAATCCCATACCCTTCTCGCATAGGCAAGACCAATGATCTAACCAAGAATGACTGCCAAGTATCGAAATATGTGGATATGCTATCTAAAATGACCATCAACATTAGCCTTGTTAAAGCACTTTGCCACATGCCGAAATTTGTCAAAGCATTCAAGGAATTGCTTAGCAAGAAGGAGAAGCTGATTGAACTCTCCAACACACGCTTAAATGAAAACTGCTCTGCAGTCCTTCTTAGAGAACTTCCGGAAAAGCTTGGAGATCCCGGTCGTTTTGTGTTGCCTTGTGTGTTCAACAAAACTGAAGAATTTACTGCCCTTGCCAATCTCGGGGCTAGTATTAATCTTATGCCACTGAGTGTTTGGAAAACACTATCATTGCCCGACCTCATTCCAACAAAGATGACTCTCGAACTTGCTAATCGCACTCTCGCTTACCCCGTTGGTATAGCCGAAGATGTGTTTCTTAAAGTTGGCACATTTACTTTTCCGGTAGACTTTGTCGTAGTAGATTATGAAATGGACCCTCGTATTCCTTTAATACTTGGTCGGCCATTCTTGAGAACCGGACGTGCTTTAATAGATGTGGCTGAAGGTGAGTTAATCTTACGAGTCGGGAATGATTCTAAAGTTTTTAAAATGGGGAAGCTTACAGGAAAATCTTTTGGAGGCCGAGAATCAGTGAATATGATAAATGTGCTCGATGACTTTACCGTCTATGACAATCCTCTATTCGAGTCTTCCACTGATAATCCACTCTTTGAAGATAATGTGGATGATTCTCCCCCTACTTTTGACGCTTCTCCCATTTAGGATTCACCACCGGTCTTTGATGCTTATGATGATGATGATTCTAGCTCAGACTCGGATGATTTTGATTGTACTTCTGAGTATCCCGAGCTGCCCACATTCGATGATTTTGATGAGGCTGATACTCTTTCGAGCGATTCTTCACACAATGAAGATCCTCCGCCATCACTCGATCCTACTTTGGACGATTATTCATTTGAGGAAGATTTCTCTGAATTTCTCAACACATACTTCCCTCATGAGAGTGATGCTCCTCCTTTAGACTTTGAAAATTATCGCCTTGATCCTAATTTGGATTTGAAGAGCATTTTGTCAAAGGAGAAGAAACCGGTTGACACCAAAATCCGTTGCACGTATGATTTAACACCTCTTTGTCCCACTGCTGAGGACGAGGTTGTGCTTCTTTGCGGATCTTCTTCACACTCGGCTGAGCTGGAGTGCTATTTTCCCCCTGAAGGAAAAGGTGTTCGATCCTGGTATTGAAGTCTTTAAGCCATCTCAGTATCCACCTGATGAAATAAAAGGAAAAATCTTTGGAATTCTTGAAGACATGCTCGCACCGCTTCATACTTGCTCCCACCATGCTCCATCACTGCTTAAGGGAACCCTGCCACTTTTCTTTTGGCTTGCCTTGTTCGCCTTAAGCTCTTGCTTATTGATGGATAAAAACTATGTCTTTGATCCTGGTGGATTTGTTTCATGCTACTTCCGTTGATGATCAAGGTCGAGTCAGGCTCACGACTCGGTAAACAAAAACCAAGCGCTTCTTGGGAGGCAACCCATGCATCTATCTTTTCTCTTTCTTTACCATAAGTGTAGGGGGGACCCTTTGGATTGCTATTTCCTCTCCTCACTTCTTAATCAGGGATTCGAGCTTCAATGATCCACTCTTAATGATTCTTGACGACCCGTGATTCCGTGTTCTACTTTATCTCGGTTCTATCCTAAACTCTTTTCGATTCACTATTTTATATTTTCTCAATATTAAAATAGGCATCTCTTTAGTTGTCTTTTCCTTAGCGAGATTTAAACAACGTGCACAATGTCCTAAGTGTAGGGGAGTTTACTCCCACATGCTTAAACATTGAGGACAATGTTTATCTTAAGTGTAGGGGGGACTTCTATCGAAGTTAAGTGGTCTTTTCCTTGTTATTGTCCTCATTTTAACCGGAAAATCAATTTTTCGACATTTTTCAAAATTTTTGATCTATTTTGGCCTATTAGCTTTTCCCTTTTGTATAGTTATTTTCTTTCTTTGCTAGAATAAATCTTAGAATAAGTGGTTTTAATTTTCAAACGTTGTGAATCTTTTGACTCAATCCGAGTTTAATCTAGCTAGTATCCTTAACATGTTTAAGTCAAGTTTTGGTAGGCTTTTATATAGGGAGCTATAAAACGCGAAAGTCTTAACTCTCACGGGTTAAGAACAAGAACTTTTCGCAAGTTCCTATAATTGATCCTAGAGAGTCGTTTATCAAGGGAACTTTAAAATGCGATTTCTAAACTTGAAAAAGTCCAAGAATTTGCAAGATCCTATAGGCGACTCGAAAACCCAAAATTTTGATTTAATAGGCTAAGTATCCACGAGTCTCATTACTTGAGATTTTAAAACTGTGGAGAACGAGAGATGATAGAGCCAATTATAAGTTCGATATTCTTTCGTGAATTTATGTGAGTTAATTATGAGCCTATTCTCCAATCGCTTGCTAATAATTTATCTGCTAATAAATAAGGTTGTACGATTTGAAAAGTTACTTAGCTTCTAGCCCCAGATCGTTTAAAAGTTGCTCGGTAATGACGAGAGTTCATAGCCAAGGCATAACTTATGAAGCGGGGCGCGAAGATTGGCGAGTCCGAAAAGGCCCTAACAAGGCATGAGGGCTATGTTTTGTTGCTAAAGGTCCAAAAGTGATGTGAAGAATCATTTATCGAAAATCAATATGAAGGATCGAGACACACGACGAAAAGCAAAAACTCCCAAAAAGTCATGGAGAAGTGTATCCGAAAAGACCCTAACAAGGTATGAGGATAAATAGATCCAAGTCAATGAAGGAGGCGGATCGTTGTATATCAAAATCCAAAATAAAGATTGGAGAAAAATGAAGAAGTCGTGGTCCATATATGAAGAATCTCTCAAAAATTCTAAGTGAAGAAATTCCAATTATGAAAAGAAGACCATTATTTCATGAACGTCTCTCAAGATTTGAAGTATGAAGTCGCTGCCAAATATCGGCCCGAGAAAGGTCTCAAATCGCGAACCAAGTTATGCCAAGATATGAACTTTTTGATATCCCGAGAAGCAGTTTTAAAAGATTTGGTCCTTTAGCTAACTATTGATTAAATCGTGCACTTTATTTTCAGAATAAATAATTATCGAAATAAGTCAAACAATGCATCTTCGTGATCATTCAAGACAAATAATAAAATATAAGAGATACCCATAGGAATAAGGGAGTCTAAGTGAATAATTGGCCCACATGAGTTCGTGTTAGTTTACTAACTTATAATAACAATGATCTCGTTTTTAAGCTTGGTTTGGAGAAAGTGAAAAGTTGAGGATGATGATTATTCATGACATGTTCAAAACCCAAGGTATGCTTTTAATTTCTTTGCTTTGCATTTTTATAATTTTCTATCTCTTTAATAAAGGCCAACGTGGATTGATTATGATGAAAAGTGTAAACATGCTTTGTAACTAATGCATTGCATGAGGACATTGCAATGGTCAAGTGTAGGGGATTTGATAGGTGTGTAAACACCCATCTTTTCTACCACTTAATTACAATAATAACCGGACCAAAACGTGTATTTTATGTCTTTTATGTCGGAATTATGCGTGGTTTGTGTTTTTGTTGTGATTTAGGATGAAAAGGTGAAAAGTGGAGAAAACACGGACATTCACGGGCATTTACCGACTTTTATTAAAGAAAAGAATGAAAGACGGAGTCGAGAAGTCAAGAGTGGAAAAAGAACGGAAGTCCAAGACCAATTCTGAAGATTTATCGAAGAAAAAGTCAAAAGACGGAAGTTTATCAAAAGTCGGGAAACTCAAGTCTATTTTATTAAAGAAATTAAAGACGAGTTCAAAAGATATCCCGAGCCACAAGTCCTTAAAGTCTAAATTTAAAAGAAGATTAGAAGAAAAGGACTAATGATGCAATTAATGAAGATTAAATGAAGGAGGGACTTAATCCCGCAATTAACAAGAAATGAAGGAGGGGAGGAAGCTTCCTTAATCCTCCCCTATAAATAGTTTAGATTGTTAAGCATTTGTTTTTGTTGGCTAATAGTGACAATTAGTCCTTCCACCTTTAATTACCTTGTCAATTTAAATACTTGTCAATTTAATTACCTTGTCTTGCACTTAATTACCATTTTAATTCAAGTAAGTTTTTCTTTTTAATTCTTGTCAAGCTTTATCTTTACCTTGTTAATCTCATTCTTCCTTTCTTTAATCTTTGTGTTGATTTGTTTATGTTCATGTTCTTAATTTTTGTTGATTTATTTAAGTGGGTTTTGGTTAATTTGATTAAGTTTTGCTAGTTTTATTGTTTTGGATTGATTGTTTATGCTTTATATTTGTATATTTATTTGTTTGGTTTAATCTTTTTGTCGATTTGGTAAAGTTTTGTTTAGATCTGTGCATTCTTATTGTCCTTGTTCTTCGGATATTTGTTAATGACAAGTGCAGGTTTCTGATCCCCTGTATTCCGCATAGGGAGACTTTCCTGGGTGGTCTATTCGGAATACTTGATATTTCGAATAGAGGTGTTATTCCGAATAAGGCTTGGTATTCCGAATAGAATAGTTATTCCGAATAAGTGACAGATATTCCGAATAGGCTGATCTTTCCGAGTAAGGGCATTATTCCGAACAGGGATTTATTCCGAATAGGAACAACTTTCCGAATAGGCACCTTTTTCCGCATAGGAGGTTCTTTCCGGATAGGCCCAATATTCCGAGTAGGATTTTATTCCGAATAGGGACAGCTATTCTGAATAGATGATTATTCCGCATAGGATGTTTATTCCGCATAGGGGCATTCATTCCGAATAGACAATCATTCCGAATAGGGCTATTCTTTCCGAATAGGTGACAGTTATTCCGAATAGCATTTATTCCGAATAGGAGTTTATTCCGGATTGGGAAATCTTAGTTTTTAGTTTTCTGCCTTTTCATTTTAAGCTTTATTTTTTTCCGCCTTTTTCCTTACTCGCACTTTAAGTTTATTTGCCTTAGTTTAAGTTTTAGTTTTAGTTGCGATTTAAGTTTGCCTTAGTTAGATTTAAGTTTGCGTTATTTACATTATTGCCCTGTAGTTTTAATCGCGCTTTAAATACTTGCACTTTATTTTAATTAGACTTAGATTTACTTTAAAAGTCATTTACTTTAATTGTTTTGGACCCTTTATTCTTAATACTACAACGACACATCTTTGTTCCACCAAAGTTCAACTGCGTCACACATTAAACATAAGTTTTTCAATTCGAAGAGAACACTAGAACGATAAAGAATCTTTTTAACCTGAGTAAAACCAAGTTATCATCCTCCATTGTTCGGTTATCGGCCATCTCTACAACAATAGGTGGAAGCTCGGGTTCCACTATTCGTTGTTGACGATTTCTATTTCTACGAGGAATATTTTCAAGCCTATTAAAATCAATCACAAGTCTAGAAGAACGTAATTGCATACACTACAAAGACGAGAATTTATAGGATTGAAGATAAGAAATTAGACAAGAAGAAGATTATTTTTGGTATTTTTATTTGGTATTGCTCAATAAAAAATGATCGATAAAAACAAGGAATAAGGATAACTACTATGGAAGTAAATTACCCTCGGTCGACTTTGAAACGATAGGTGAAAACCTAAACGTCTCGAGGTTCAATAAGTAAACTACAAAATAAGATTTAATACAACTTGAGTCGGAAAACCAACAATAGGTCGTCCCTCTCAATATACACACAAGCAAGCGGTAAAACGAGGTGGCACAAAGCACTTAAAAACCTTTTTCCTTAGACGGCTTTTTATAGCACGTCGCCTTATACCCACCTTATAGTTTGTATAAATCGAGGTCAAACTTCTAATTAGTATTTATCTATTTTGCCTTTTTATTTTTGTTTTGGATTCGAATACAATAGCTAGGTGATGAAATCCCAACTAAGGTCTTATTTGGAAAGTAGGTAAATTTATTGTTCTACGTAATACAATATATTAATCACAAAAAAACGAGAAAAACGGTACATACTATATAATAGAAAAATAACAAAACTTTCCGAGGACGGAAAGGGTCTTCAAATCAACGATCAACAAATCTCCACGAAACGAATCGTACACAAGATCGCCGGCAGCGGCGCCAAAATATTTGATGTGATCTTGATAGTATAGTGATAATTAAGATACATTATAGGGTAAATTAGAAAATTACCCTTAGGAAAAAGTAATAGTCTAAAATTACCAAAGAGGGATTCAATTAAACACGTTGGTGAACCAAGTTCGTTGTACACGAAGATCTTATGAATTTGAGACGTTTTGTATCGGTTTGGACAATTGATTCGAATTGGTTTTCGGTTTTTAAACTAAAATTAAATTCTACAAATTTAAATCCTAATTTAACCCTAAAGTGCATGAATCGTAAACCCAAATTTACTTTAACCTAAAAACAATTACTTAAAAATTAAAATTATCAAAAAGAAATTAAACTAATTAAAAATCTATTTAAAATAAACTATTTGTTTAAAATACTTTTACACTATTTAAAAATCTATTTAAACAAATTTAGAAAAAAATTTAAAATCTTTTAACAAATTTGACCTATTTAAAATTAACTCTCACTAAATCTATTTTTAAACTAATTTAAAAAAAACTAAATTAATTAAAATCTAATTTACTTTAAAACTAATTTTAAATCACAATTAAAAAAAGATTTTGAAATTAATAAAATAATTATTATTTCGTTTATAGTTATTTATTATTTAGTCTTTATAAAATAAAATTTGTGAATCTAAATAAAACTATGTAATTAATTCTAACTAAACCTGACAGAAGCAACATACTATATTAATCCAATAAACTGTAATTAAACACAAAAAGTGAACTGGAACAACTGGTAGAGCGTATGGCAACTACCCTTGAGGTCAAGGGTTCGAGTCCCATTGAGGACCCTTTTGGATGATAAAATAGAAACAAAATCACAGGAGTGACTATAAAAGTAATATTATTATTAATTCTTTTTGCCTGAAATCAAAGAATCAGTTCCCAAAACATACGTTTGGTAAATTGATTAATATAACAGATCTTACTTAAAAATTAATACATTTATAATCATACTCAGACATTGAGTTATCCAGCCAAATATGCAGTAAAATAAACATCACACCCACAAGTAAATTCACAAGCAGAATCCAACAGTATTAACAAACTCAACATTATCAAATAAAATAAAACAGATACATTCAGGCATCAGCAATTAAGCAGACCAGTTCAATTATCAGATAAAGAAAAGGAAACAAGATGCACATCAGACTAATACGTTATCAAATCCAAGCAGTAGATTTATATAAACTCAACAGACTACTAACATGGCTAACTAAGCACATTAGAACGCTAACCTAACAACAACTCAGATTTAAACGACTACTTCTAAATTATCAGATGTTTTAAACAGTTAAATAAAACCTTATAATCTAAAATAAAGCCAATCTCATTATGACTTAAGCACAAATAGCCCAGATTCCTACCTGAACTCTCAAATCCAAACAGTAAATAATCGAAACAGGCATTCATCAGTTTTAAAACTTTCAATCAAAACTCACTCATTTAAATTTACTAATCAGTAAATTACGACAATATTACACTAGCAGATAAAACCATTTAACATTGAAAACAAAGAACCACACAGATATAATGCAATAAATCTAAATCATACTAAACATAAAACACATTCATCTAATTAACATGGAAATTAAAAAAAGTAAATGAACCTTTTGGAGAGATCCGTTGAGTAGAAGCGCAGCGCTGAGCTGGCTTAGAACCTATACGACACCACCATGGAATCCACCGTCGTCGATCTAACCAGAAAGTAACTCACCAATCGAACCAGTTTTCTTTTATGAACTTTCCAATGGGGAAAGTTAATTCACCAATATTTATTTTTTAATTAACTGAATAAAACTATTAATCAGTCTCATCAATCAACCTTTATTATTATTATATCAAATCAGATTTAAGTAAAAAAGTGCAGTAATAAATTTAAACATAAAGTAAACAATGGATAATACTCAAATCACTTTTTGTTAAATACCAAGAAATGCTTACAATACTTTTTAAAAAAGAAATTACAAGATTAAACCTAAAACTAATTTAACATAATAACATTGAAAAATAAAATTGGATAAAAATTACACAATAATTGGGGGTTTTATAGGCAAACCCCCATGCCTGCTGATGAAGTTTATTGAGAGGATCTTTAATCTTGGCCTTTGATTTCTTCACTCTTCTCTTTCATACTTGATCTACGGTTGATATTCGCACACTAGCACACGGATTGCCAACGTGGCAATCAGGTGTGCTAGTTGTGTTAGTTGATAACTGATGTGTCATTCTCTTATAGGTGTATTGAGGGAGGGTGAGGTGTTCAGGCCAATAATATGGGAGGAAACTCCTACGTCACACGCATCTCTCCACCTTCAAGTTCCGGTTTAGGAGGAGATTTAATTAAGGGCGCGTGTGTTATCACACGCCTTAATTAATAAAAGCCCCAATTTTATTGATAAGCTAGGGTTTGGGGTAAACAGTGAATAATGGACTGGTTTATTATCTTTTGGGGTTGAGGAAGATGAGTGATGAGGGAGAGCCTTGTTTGTATCGAAACCATATGGGAGGTGTGTGTGGTGAAAAACGTGAGTGGGTAATAAACATGTAAAGTAAATAACAAACGTTTTATCTTATCTCTTTTTTTGTAACCGGTTAATAATGAAACCCTAATGGGTAAATAAGGCCCATTCCTCATACGTCTTCAGTTTGTTCTTGGGACAAGTTTGGACTTCTTCACATCCGTTTTATTCAATATTGATTTGGGCTCAAACTTGGGTTTATTCCAAATGAAACACACTTTATGAACTTCAAATGGGCTTTTGAACCCATTTTCCAAATTGTGGGACCCACCAAGGCCCAAAAACTTCATAAATAATTAAATCCGCTAAACTTGAACTTGACATTGGTTTCCTCGATCTTTTCTTCAAACTCGTGCCGGTTTTTGTCGATTTTCGCGATCTTGGTACCTACACACATCAAACAACAAAACAAGCATATACAATGCCATTTCCATGATATTTATGTATTTTAAACTCATTTTAAGATACAAATGATATAAGTAAAATCACTCATATCAGTGATCATAGTTATCCTCTTCAACATCATCAAGGACGAGTGGGGGTGAAGATTCAGTTGTAGTTTGAGAATTACTAGGAGAAGCTACATATGGTTCAATGGTGACTGTAGATGTATCTGATTGAGCTCCATTACCTTGAGCAACAACTTCAGGAATCGGAGCTATCACTACAGGTGCTGGAGTTGGGTGGTATAAATAATGGAGAAGTAGGATTGTTGGGAACTAATCCGGAACTAATAATACCGGTTCCTATCTCATGAAGCACATGTTTAGAGTTGCGTTGCTTAGAAGCCATTGCTGTCAGCTCATCAAAATTAATATCTAAAGTTTCTATAATCTTGCCAAGACGAAGGTTATAAATATGTTAAGCTTTCGTTGCCGGTGAGTACCAATGAAAGTTCCTATATCAGCCTTCAGTTGAAGTTTGCCCAAATTCTCACTATTGGTATTTGGATAACGAAGTGCACCGAACACATGAAGAAATGAAATATCGGGTTTACGTCAATGAAGAAGCTCATACGATGTTTTTCCATGGCGCTTACGAATTATGGGTCGATTTTAGGTATAACATGCGGTTGCCACTGTTTCAGCCCATAAGAATAACGGAACGCTGGCGTAGAACATAAATGATGCAGTAGCTTCCATAAGTGTATGGTTACGTCTTTCCACGACACCGTTCTGTTGTTGAGTGCGAGCAACTGATGTTTCATGTGAAATACCAACCTCTTCATAATAAGTACGTAGAGTATGATTAACAAACTCAGTTCCATTGTTAATTCGAATGCAGCGAACAGTAGCATTAAGACGCACTTGGATCATCTTTAAGAATTTGATAATGAATGCCAGTACTTGGTCCTTATATGCTAAGAATTTTACCCATGTAAACCTTGAAAAATCATCCACCATAACGAGCATGTACTTTCTACCACTCACATTGGCAGTACACATTGGCCTACAAATATCCATATGTAAAAGATGCAGTGCTTCCTGGTTTTTGTAAGACTTTTTGGTGCTTTTCCCTAATGAACCCGCAGAACATAAATGATCCTTGTTAAATTTAAGCTTTGGAAGAACTCGAACAAGTTCGTTTTTAGCCAAGTGGTTAATAGCATCAAAATTAAGATGAGATAAACGTCGATGCCATAACCATGACTTAGTCTTTGATGCTTTGGAGAGAAGACATATGGTTGAGGCGACTATCATGTTTTGAATAGACAACGTGTAGAGATTATCCCCTCGAGAACCTTTTAACAAATCATTTCCTACCAAATCGTGAATGAAGCAAGTTATGTTGTCGAAAAGTAAGCTCAAATTTTGAATCGCAAAATTGTCCTACTGAGAATATATTTTGACCGATTCCTTCCACATCGTACACCCTTGAAATCGTAAATTCCTAATCTGATATTCAACGTACTCCATGATCTTTGCAATATGGTCGTTACCAAACTTCACCATTCCTAGAAACTTGCTGACGAAATTTCTGAGCTGAGAGCGGTCTCCGGTCATGTGCTTGGAGCACCCAGAGTCCAAGTACCAGAGGATGATTTGGACCACCTGAAAATTTCACCAGACAAAGACGATGTATCAGGATGTAATTGTTCCTCAATGTTAGCAGGTACAAATATAATTATCTTTGATTTTCTACCGTAAGGTTTCTTATATTTCTAAATTTTCAGCCTAGTTGTCAACTTAGAAGTAGGTTGTCTAATTTCCTGAGGTACTTCTTCACTGGTAGGCACAGTAGTGGGGGCTGACCTAGTTAAAGGGCGCGGTTTCCATACTTGAGTGCTAGTGCTCCTAGTTAAAGGGCGCTGAGACCTATCCTTAGTGGAAGTGATCTTAGTTAAAGGGCACTTAGTTCCATTAGCAGTAAAGGTCCTATCAGTGGGTTTCCATTGCCATCCAACTTGGGTGAGTTTCCTCCCCGTTGGTTTCCATTCAAGTTTGTTCCTAATGGCATACATTTCATTATCATGGTCAACAAGGCATAAATCAGGACGCTGAGAAAACATGCATTCATTACAATTCCAACAACGCAAATTAGAATTCATATTTTGCTTAGCTTGCTGCACAACCGCAGAGCTTTTTGTCTTAGATACATTATTCTTTTTATTCAAATTTGAAATAACATTCCTAGGGTGAACTTCTACTTTCTTCTGCATAGTGCTATATATTTCTTGAATCGTGATCCATTAGCCTTAGTAGACACATTTAATCCTTTAGAAGGCAAGGGAACATTAGTGGTAGAATTTGATTTAGCCTTGTTGTTTACACCTAGAGTTAACGACGGTTTAGCTCCTGGAGTCTTATTGAATAGAGTAATGACAATGGGTTGTGGTCTAAGTGGTGCAGAACTCGGTTGTCCTATGTAATTCAGATATGCTAAGCAATATTTTACCCTCTCAATGTAAGCATAAGCAGAGTAATAATGACTGTTTGAGGGATCTAGTTCATAAAGATCATCTAAGATATCCCTAACAAGATGCAAGTGCTTAATTGCATTCTTCATATAATCGGTATATGTGTTTGGGTTATTCTGATGGGACCGGTTCTTGTGAATCGCTACTTAGTTGGTTGATGGAGCACTAGAGGACGGTGTAGAGATTTTAGCTGCGTTATCAACAACTTCTTGTCGTTTGAGTTGAAGTGTCTCCTTTAACTCAACCAAAACCATGTTTGTAATACCTAGAGCTGAGGTCACTTACCTTACCCTAAATTACGCTTATTTTTGAAATTTTTAATAAATTTTATTTGCTATATATTTTACCATTTTGGTTGAAACCGATATTTGAGGTCATAATTTTGATGATTAACGATTTAAGAAGAACGATGACGATTACGATCACGATGGATGTCCAAATTTCTATGTTTATTGTCGTTTTATCGATATTATATTTTTTCGAGAATTTTACTTTCGGTTCGTGTTAAGTTGAGTCGGGTGAGTTTTATTGCTTTCTGGGTACATTTAAATTGTCCTAAAAATATTTTGGAGTGTTCGGGATGATCCCCGACTCCCGTAAAATTTTCCAAAATGACTAGTGAGTCATTCCCATAAACTTTTGAGGTCGTTTTAACTTAAGGACAAAAGAAAGCTATTATTGCACCACAAGTCCCTCCAAAAATTACAAAATGGGAAAGTAAACACACACTAAACAAACACACTAAAATTTTTTCTCATCATCTCTCTTTTTCTCTCTTTAGGCCGACGGCCAAAACCACCCACCACCACCACTTATTTTTTTATAGCCTGTTTTGATCAAAAGTAAGTTTAGACCACATCCAGTTTCATCATTTCCATTGTTTTCATGTACTTTAATCCCACATGCATCCATAAATTTTTTTCCAAGAATCAATGGATTTTTCAAAAATTGTTTTGATGTTAATTGGATGTATACATGTTTAATTCATGTGTAGTGGATGTGTAATCACTCAACAAACCAACCAAAATCAATTTGGTTGGGGGGGTTTTGATCACGCACACCCCACGGCACAAAGGGGGTGTTTGGTGGATCTTGGTGATTGTTGTTTTGATCATGGTTTATGTGTTTATTACTTGTTCTTAGAAGTTTTTGAGTGGGTAAAACCCATTGCATGTTTGATTTGGTGTTTGGGTTTTATGATGGATTTGGTAATTAGGGGGGTAAGGACTGATTAGTATGATTAGACATGATTATGAGTGATTAGGTTGAGGTCTAGTGTCGATAAATTGGTTTGGAAACGAGTGTTGGATTGATTTTGAGATAGGTAATTTTAGGCAGAATGTTCGGGATGTTTTCATAAAATTTATTTTGTAAACAGGTCATGGGATTAGGATATAGTAGTAGAGCGTCTTCTTAGTTTCGATTTGGTATAAGATGGAGCTTACGACTCCTAACGAGTCAAAAGTTATGATGTTTTGAAAATCGTGTACCGGGAGATGAGAACCTACATAATCCGAAATTATGTTTGATTTTAGGTCAAATTTCCGGGGACCATACATATAGTTTGGTAAATGGTTAAAGGTTGATTTTTGGTCTCAAACCTGCATATGTGAGTCTATTATTAGACTTAGGTGTCAAATGGGTCAATGGTATATTTTAAATGGGTCAAATGAGTCCGACTTGGTCAAAGTGCAAAATCAGTCCGAAAAACGTAGGTTTAGTAAAGTGTTGCGTAACGGGCCTTTAAAGTGAAAACTTTTAATGGGATTAAAAATGTGTTTTCTACAGTACTTAAGGTATTTTTGAGAATTTTCCCAAATTTTATTAAAAGGTTTATGTCTAGTAAAACAGCCCATACTTTTGGTAAGTATCGGCGAAAACGTGAAAAGAGTAATAACGCTAATAACATGGACGAATAGTATAAAATGAGTAACACTTATTTGTTTGGTTTTGGCGTGAGTTGTAATTATTACAATTGACTAATATGTATGTATTATATACAGTACTTAAGGTTTATAAATGAGATTACTCATTACGCGTTATTGGTTTGATAGGTGTTGATTTTCCCGGGCATCCTCATCATCGTCAGTGATCGTTACTCGAATCGTTGACTACTTTATATATAAGTTGTGAATTTATAGCCTCGCTTACTATTGTTTTAAATTGTTTTACCCTCGAGGGAAATGCATGCTAGTTTTCCAAAATGAACATATGTCATGAATGATTGTTGGACCCGAATGTTGCCTTAGAAATTGTGATGAGTACCTAGTTGCAAAAGGCCATTAAATCATGAACTATTAACTATTGTTTAATCCTAGCGTGGATTCAAAATATCTGCTTATACAATTGGTAGTACTATAGGGTTGACGACCCTATCCGAGACGAAGGCTAGTACGTTGAGTACCCCCTGCGGACGGATAACTTGTGATAAGAGATAAGGTATAATTGATACTGATGCCTTTAGAAGGGGCACTGGTTTCATCTGAATCACGGCGGTAATTATTACGCGGGTGATTGAGTTAACGGATTAGTGTCATGAGCTTAAACACAATTGTCATAACCTTGAAAATAGATTGTTTGATCGACAAGTCTATGAATGATCGTGAATGATTTTTATAACACATATGTTCAAAATGAGATTGTAAAACCTATGAATTCCACTCAACATTATTTGTTGACCCAATTTAGCATGTGTTTCAGGTAACCGATGAAGTGTAGCATGGAGCATGCATTTGATAGGAGTTGTGTGTGGCTTGGCGTCTACTTGTTTTTCCACCCATTCTTAACTTGAATATTTTAAACTTTATGTCATGTTGTGAAAAATTGTATCTTTTGGGGGTTGAGATTCATGGAAACCGAAGCGTTAACTCTGTGTTGTATCATTTGGGTTTGGAAAACCGTAGACATGTATGTTTTTAACAATGCGTAATTTAAGTTAAAACTTTTACGTCTCTTTGGAGTCGTTTGATATATCTTGTGTGCGATAATAACTGCCTAGCACGCAAATGTTGTAGTTCCGCTGCGCATAGCATTTGGTGGGGTGTTAGAGATTGGTAATCAGAGCCATGAGTTATAGAGAACTAAGTCGTTTTGAAAATTCCTAAACTATAACTTTTGGTGTTATAACAAACTGTCCAAGTACACAACTATCCTGCATGGCTCCGGTAAGGTTTATTTTTGTATTCATGGTATTGATGTATACTTTTGAGTTGAAGTATATATGTGGGTATCTATTACGTAGATATTGAACTACTATATGTAAACGTTGGAATTGTACGTGGAGTACTCGATACTGTAATTCTTGTATTACATATGCATGAGCATCATATTATCGCATTTTGGGCATGTGTACCACCTTTGCATTGCATTTGCATGCATGTATTTATAAATATTGAGTACTAATCTTACGTACCCTCCAAAATTCTCTGTTATTGCAGGAATGGCCGAGGTACCGCCTAACGGAAATGGAGACGAATATGTCGTAGGACACGAAGGGGGAAATGTTGGAACAGCTTCTGAATGACAAGCCGAGACGAACAATGTGCAAGCCCAGGACCCCGACCAAAGGAGAACTACCTTCCCCAGGCCTACTCGTATTTCTCATCTGATCGGTATGCCAGGTATCCCTAGAAGTTCCGACGCTGCAACGAGCGCTAATTCTCTTCATCAGGACATCGCAAGAGTTATCTGCCCCGGACCAAGAGCTTATCGTGACGTTCTGCTTGTTGTGAGAATATTGGATGGATCGATGTACGAGCGGTACATAGTGGAAACTAGAGTAATCAAGAGATTCAACGAGAATGAGAGGGCACACCAGAGGTTGTTGGCAAGAACTGCAAGGATTGAATTTGATGGAGTAGCAAACAAGAGTGATATCAACAGTTTGAGATCGATGATAGCGAACCTGAGTGCTAGTCTTGAGCAAGTTAGGGAGGATCAGGCGAGGTTGACTAGGATGCAAAGTTGGGAGCATCGAGTTAGAGCATCCCTACCACCAGATTGGAGATTTGTAGATGACTTGTAAATGGAGGCTAATGATTTTATGGTCCAGCCACCTGCCAAAGGTGTGTGTATCACTGTAGGAAATTAGGTAGCAGTGGAGTGTGGATCTACTTCTAGGACGAAGAAGGCGACTGAGTGTGGGCCGAATGACAAAGGAAAAAGGAAGATGGACGAAGAGCCCGAGGAAGACAGTGACGAAGAGCCCGAGGAGGATGAAGATGAACCGCCATCCAAGAGGTCGTGTGGATCACCACATGACTAGTTGCTTGTATTTTACTTTATCTTTGATCGTTGTAATCGAACTATTTTAGACTTTTGTATGATGGTATTGTGACGAAAAACTTGATGACTTAAGTTTTATGGTGAATGGTTGTAGTGGCAATACTTGTCACAATTTTGGTTGATTTATCAATACAATCCATGTTTACCTTTCATGATCTGTGATATGTCTTTAATTTGCTCTTTTGTGATGTTAATTGATTAATATTGGTAACCTTGTAGTGATGTGTCGTTGTACTTATATTATGTCTTGAAAGAGAAATCCATCTTAATCTTGATGTGTATACTTACATTGTTTTTCTATTTTCCCTGTCTTTGCAGAGAGGTGTACTTGAGAACACACCATGCCTCCAAAGCTAACAGCTAACCGTGTGAACACAATGATTCAAGAAGCAATTGCAAATGCACTCGAAGCGGATCGTGCAAACCGAAACCCAGATCAAGGTGGAAACGCAGGAAGACAGCAAGCCCCGAGGGAGTGTACTTATGCTGGTTTTATGAAATGCGGTCCCACGCAGTTTCGTGGAACTAGCGGAGCCCTAGAACTCCGAAGGTGGTTAGAGAAGATCGAAAGTACTTTTGAGATTAGCGGATGTTTAGAGGCAAATAAAGTCAAGTTTTCAGCTGCCACTTTTCTTGATGACGCCTTGAGTTGGTGGAACAATCAAGTAGCCACTGTTGGATTAGCAGTAGCAAATGCGAGGACTTGGACTGCTACTAAGGCTCTTTTGACCAAAAAGTTCTGTCCTGAAGAGGAACTGGGTCAACTGGAAGATGAGTTAAGGCATTTGACTTTGAGGAACAATGATATTACAGCGTATACAAGGAGGCTTAATGAATTGAGCCTTTTGTGTCCCGATGCCTTTGTTGATGATAACAAGAAGATGAAGCAATAAATCAAGGGTTTGTCAAGTAATATCAAGGGTGAGACAACTTCATCTAAGCCTGTTTCATTCGATGAAGCAGTCCAAATGGCTCACGCGCTAATGGATGTCAAACTGCAAGATAAGAAGGACTTCATTGCTGAAGGAAACAAGAGAAAGTGGGAGGCAGCTCAGAGTAATCAATCCCAAGGTCAAATTCGAGGAGGAAACCGTAACAACCAAGGTCAGAACCGCAATCAGCAGTTCAACCAGAGAAGAAATGATGGGATGAGGGCTGTCACTAACCCTAGAGGAGCGAAGGTGAATCCCCACTGTGGTCGATGTAATTTGTACCATGTAGGGAGTTGCCCACCTGCGTGTGGCAAGTGCGGAAAATCGGGTCATAGAATGTCAGATTGCCGAGCTAAAGGGGTAGCTACTGGGGCAAATGCCACGAAGGTGATGGTTTGCTTCGGATGTGGAAAGAGGGCATAAGCAGGGGAATTGCCCGAAGGCTGGAAACAGGCAAGGAGGAAATAATGCTGCTGCTGTGTATCGAGTAGGGACTGCTGATAAACCACAAGGCCCTAACGTGGTTACCGATACTTTTCTGCTAGACGCTTGTTATGCTAGTATATTGTTTGATTCTGGTTCCGACAAGAGCTTCGTAGATGTTAGATTTAGTCGTCATATCGATAGAGTACCGGTATTGTTAACGACTAGTTATAACGTGGAATTAGCCGATGGGAAGATCGTTAGTACAAATTCTATACTGAAAGGGTGTACCTTGAAGTTAGGAAATTACGCTTTTGAAATCGACTTAATGCCCATAGAGCTAGGATCGTTCGATATGATCGTTGGAATGGATTGGCTGATGGCGCATAGTTCCGTGATCATCTGTGGATAAAGATTAGTTCAGATCCCTTTGAGGAATAGAGTCTTGACTGTGAAGGGAGATGAATGCACTTCTCGTTTGAAAGTGATATCTTGCTTGAAAATGATGAGATATGTAGAAGATGGATGTGATGTGTTTTTGGCACAAGTTTCTAGTGATGGTGACTTAGAGGCGAAGTTAGAGGAGGTACCTGTAATTTGCGAATATCAGGAAGTTTTTCCAGATGAGTTGCCGGGTTTACCACCCACCCGTGAAGTCGAATTTCGAATCTATTTGATGCCGGGAGATGCACCAGTTGCTCGTGCACCCTATCGATTAGCACCATCAGAGTTAAAGGAGTTATCGGATCAACTGAAGGAGTTGATGGATAAGGGATTTATTCGACCGAGCTCATCACCATGGGGAGCGCCAGTGTTGTTTGTGAAGAAGAAAGATGGGTCATTTTGGATGTGTATTGATTATAGAGAGCTCAACAAGCTGACGGTTAAGAATCGGTATCCATTGCTGAGGATTGACGATTTGTTTGATCAATTACAAGGTTCCTGTGTGTACTCAAAGATCGACTTGAGATCAGGGTATCATCAACTGCGTGTGAGAGAGGAGGATATCCCTATAACTGCCTTTCGTACGCGGTATGGACACTTTTAATTCCGAGTGATGCCTTTTGGGCTAACAAACGCGCGTGCAGTATTCATGGACCTTATGAATCGAGTATGCAAGCCGTATCTAGATAAGTTTGTCATTGTATTAATCGATGATATTCTTATTTACTCTAAGAGCAAGGAAGAGCACGAGAAGCACCTGAGGAAGATATTGGATCTGCTGAAGAAAGAGAAGATGTATGCGAAATTCTCAAAGTGTGAGTTTTGGTTAGAATCTCTGCAATTCCTTGGGCACGTAATTGATAGCAAAGGAGTTCGCGTGGATCCTGCCAAAGTCGAAGCAATCAGGGAATGGTCGGCACCGACACTGCCGACTGAAGTTCGACAATTCCTTGGTTTGGCTGGGTATTATCGGAGATTCATTGAAGGATTTTCGTTGATTGCGAAGCCATTGACAAAGCTTATAGAGAAGAATATGGTGTATGAATGGGGAGATGATGAAGAATTCGCTTTCAAAGCACTCAAGGATAAGTTATGTTCTACACCGATGTTGTCGTTACCAGAAGGAACCGAAGACTTTGTAGTGTATTGTGACGTATCTCGTAAGGGTTATGGAGTTGTGTTGATGCAGCGTGAGAAGGTGATTGCTTACGCGTCGAGACAATTGAGGAAGAATGAAGAAAACTACACGACGCATGATTTGGAATTAGGAGCTGTGGTTTTTGCGCTGAAATTGTGGAGACATTACTTGTATGGGACGAAGTGTGTTGTATTCACTGACCACAAGAGTTTGCAGCACATTTTAAACCAAAAGGAGTTGAACATGAGACAGAGGCGATGGGTAGAATTACTGAGCGACTATGACTGGCAGATTCGCTACCATCCTGGCAAAGCGAATGTCGTAACAAATGCACTTAGTAGGAAGGATCGAGAGAAACCTTTGAGAGTCAGAGCTTTTGTGATGACTGAGGGCGTTAATTTAACCGAAACAATACTGAAGGCTCAAGAGAAGGGATTAATGAAAGAGAATGTTGATGCTGAGAACTTGGGAAGAATGTTGAAACCTCTTTTTGTGGTTAGGTCAGACGGGCTGAGATATTTCGAGAATCGGATTTGGTTACCGTTGTGTCCATCCGAGGAAGGAAAGCCTGGAGTACGAGATTTGGTTATGAACGAGTCTCATAAGTCGAAGTATTCGATACATCCTGGATCGGATAAGATGTATCATGACCTGAAGAAAGTCTATTGGTGGCCGAATATGAAGGCGGATATTGCTCGTTACGTCAGTAAGTGTTTGACTTGTGTGAAGGTTAAAGCCGAACATAAGAAGCCGTCTGGGCTGTTGGTACAACCAGAGATCCCAGAATGGAAATGGGAGAGAATCGCTATGGATTTCGTAACGGGTTTACCCAGAACTCCAAGTGGATGTGATATGATTTGGGTAATAGTGGAAAGATTGACGAAATCTGCTCACTTCTTACCTATGAAGAAGACGGACAGTATGGAGAAGCTGTCCAGTGTGTACGTGAAGGAGATCGTTTGCAGGCATGGAGTACCTTTATCGATCATTTCGGATCGCGATAGTAGGTTTACTTCGGAATTTTCGAAATCACTTCAACGTGCGATGGGCACTGAATTGAGTTTGAGCACGGCTTATCACCCGGAGACTGATGGCCAGAGTGAACGAACTATTCAGACGATGGAGGACATGTTCCGATCATGTGTGATTGATTTTGGAGGAAGTTGGGAACGCCACTTGCCTTTAGTGGAGTTTTCGTATAATAATAGTTATCATGCGAGCATCAAGGCTGCACCATTCGAAGGGTTGCATGGAAGAAAGTGTAGATCACCTGTGTGTTGGAGTGAAGTAGGGGAAAGTCAGTTGACTGGACCCGAAATGGTTTTGGAGACGACAGAGAAGATTGTGCAAATCAAGAACCGATTACTTGCTGCAAGAAGCCGACAGAAGAGTTATGCCGATAATAGAAGAAAACCGTTAAAATTTAAGGTCGGAGATATGGTTATGCTTAAGGTTTCGCCGTGGAAGGGTGTGATTCGTTTTGGGAAGAAAGGAAAGTTGAGTCCGAGGTATATTGGACCATTTAAGATTGTTAAACGAATTGGACCGGTAGCGTATAAGTTAGAGTTGCCGAACGAGCTTAGTGCTATTCACGACACGTTTCACGTATCAAATTTGAAGAAGAGTTTGGCGGATAAGGAATTGGTGATTCCTTTGGACGAGATTCAACTGGACGACAAAATGCATTTCGTGGAAGAACCCGTGGAAATTATGGACCAAGAGGCTGAAGCATAGTAGAATTCCCATTGTGAAGGTTCGATGGAATTCTAGGCGTGGACCGGAATACTCTTGGGAACGTGAGGACTTTTTCAAGGAAAGGTATCCTCATCTGTTTCAGCGACACGAAATGTGAGTACAAGAAGAGGCGAGCGTCGGGACGTCGCTCTCTTTAAGGAGGGGTGGATGTAATACCTAGAGCCGAGGTCACTTACCTTACCCTAAATTACGCTTATTTTTGAAATTTTTAATAAATTTTATTTGCTATATATTTTACCATTTTGGTTGAAACCGATATTTGAGGTCATAATTTTGACGATTGACGATTTAAGAAGAACGATGACGACTACGATCCCGATGGATGCCGAAATTTCTATGTTTATTATCGTTTTATCGATATTATAATTTTTCGAGAATTTTACATTCGGTTCGTGTTAAGTTGAGTCGGGTGAGTTATTGCTTTCCGGGTAAATTTGAATTGTCCTAAAAGTATTTTGGAGTGTTCGGGATGATCCCCGACTATCGTAAAATTTTCCAAAATGACTAGTGAGTCATTCCCGTAAACTTTTGAGGTCGTTTTCACTTAACGACAAAAGAAAGCTATTATTGCACCACAAGTCCCTCCAAAAATTACAAAATGGGAAAGTAAACACATACTAAACAAACACACTAAAAATTTTTCTCACCATCTCTCTTTTTTCTCTCTTTAGGCCGACGGCCAAAACCACCCACCACCACCACTTATTTTTTTTTCTAGCTTGTTTTGATCAAAATTAAGTTTAGACCACATCTAGTTTCATCATTTCCATTGTTTTCATGTACATTAATCCCACATGCATCCATAAAATTTTTTCCAAGAATCAATGTATTTTTCAAAAATTGTTTTGATGTTAATTGGATGTATGCATGTTTAATTCATGTGTAGTGGATGTGTAATCACTCAACAAACCAACCAAAATCAATTTGGTTGGGGGGTTTTGATCACCCACACCCCACGGCACAAAGGGGGTGTTTGGTGGATCTTGGTGATTGTTGTTTTGATCATGGTTTATGTGTTTATTACTTGTTCTTAGAAGTTTTTGAGTGGGTAAAACCCATTGCATGTTTGATTTGGTGTTTGGGTTTTATGATGTATTTGGTAATTAGGGGGTTAAGGAATGATTAGTATTATTAGACATGATTAGTAGTGATTAGGTTGAGGTCTAGTGTCGATAAATTGGTTTGGAAACGAGTGTTGGATTGATTTTGAGATAGGTAATTTTAGGCAGATTGTTTGGGATGTTATCATAAAATTTATTTTGTAAACAGGTCATGGGATTAGGATATAGTTGTAGAGCGTCTTCTTAGCTTTGATTTGGAATAAGATAGAGCTTACGACTCCTAACGAGTCAAAAGTTATGATGTTTTGAAAATCGTGTACCGGGAGATGAGAACCTACATAATCCGAAATTATGTTTGGTTTTAGGTCAAATCCCGGGGACCATAGATATAGTTTGGTAAATGGTTAAAGGTTGATTTTTGGTCTCAAACCTGCATATGTGAGTCTATCATTAGACTTAGGTGTCAAATGGGTCAATGGTATATTTTAAATGGGTCAAATGAGTCCGACTTGGTCAAAGTGCAAAATCAGTCCGAAAACCGTAGGTTTAGTAAAGTGTTGCGTAACGGGTCGTAAACGTGAAAACTTTTAATGGGATTAAAAATGTGTTTTCTACAGTAATTAAATTATTTTTTAGAATTTTCCCAAATTTTATTAAAAGGTTTAAGTCTAGTAAAACAGCCCATACTTTTGGTAAGTATCGGCGAAAAACGTGAAAAGAGTAATAACGTTAATAACATGGACGAATAGTATAAAACGAGTAACACTTATTTGTTTGGTTTTGGCGTGAGTTGTAATTATCACAATTGACTAATATGTATGTATTATATACAGTACTTAAGGTTTATAAATGAGATTACTCATTACTCGTTATTGGTTTGATAGGTGTTGATTTTCCCGGGCATCCTCATCATCGTCAGTGATCGTCACTCGAATCGTCGACTACTTTATATATAAGGTGTGAATTTATAGCCTCGCTTACTATTGTTTTAAATTGTTTTACCCGCGAGGAAAATGCATGCTAGTTTTCCAAAATGAACATATGTCATGAATGATTGTTGGACCCGAATGTTGCCTTAGAAAATGTGTTGAGTACCTAGTTGCAAAAGGCCCTAATTTCATGAACTATTAACTATTGTTTAATCCTAGCGTGGATTGAAAATAGCCGCTTATACAATTGGAAGTACTATGGGTTTGACGACCCTATCCGAGACGAGGGATAGTACGTTGAGTACCCCCTGCGGACAGATAACTTGTGATTAGAGATAAGGTATAATTGCAACTGATGCCTTTAGAAGGGGCACTGGTTTCATCTAAATCACGCCGGTAATTATTACGCGGGTGATTGAGTTAACGGATTAGTGTCATGAGCTTAAACACAATTTTCATAACCTTGAAAATAGATTGTTTGATCGACAAGTCTATTAATGATCGTGAATGATTTTTATAACACATATGTTCAAAATGAGATTGTAAACCTATGAATTCCACTCAACATTATTTGTTGACCCAATTTAGCATGTGTTTCAGGTAACCGATGAAGTGTAGCATAGAGCATGTATTGGATGGGAGTTGTGTGTGGCTTGGCGTCTACTTGTTTTTCCACCCATTCTTAACTTGAATATTTTAAACTTTATGTCATGTTGTGAAAAATTGTATCTTTTGGGGGTTGAGATTCATGGGGACCGAAACGCTAACTCTGTGTTGTATCATTTGGGTTTGGGAAACCATAGACATGTATGTTTTTAACAATGCGTAATTTAAGTTAAAAATTTTACGTCTCTTTGGAGTCGTTTGATATATCTTGTGTGCGAAGATAACTGCCTATCACCCAAATGTTGTAGTTCCGCTGCGCATAGCATTTGGTGGGGTGTTAGAATGTTTTTGTCTATGAGCTGGATATTTAAATCAGAGATCTCCTTACACTTTTGGTTCAATTTGTCAACATATGATTGTTGTTGTGCCACATTAAAAGCGAAGCGTTCTTCTAGTGAACCATAAAGTTGCGAGAAACTCTGCTTTGCTCGTTCCAGCTCCCCTAGAATAGATGAAAGTCTATTTTCGAAGGCATGATTATTAACTTTGCGGCCTCTAGTTCCATTTTCATAGGTTATACAGATGACAACTCTCTCTTAAGTTTCATAATCTCTTCTTCTAATGCTTGTACCACCTGAATCATCTTGTCACTCGTCTCAACGTTGTTTTCACAACCATTCATTATTAAAAGAGTTTCATTTTTTGATTATTGTTCTATCTCAAGAGATATACAATGTTGTTGAAGCTCGTCAAAACGTTTGAAATTGAATTAAGGGAATCTTGAAGCTTTAAAAATTCAACGTTAGATTCGTGACAAGAATGATTATTTACAGCATTTACAGTCTCAACAATATTCATAGAGAGATCATGAACATCATCACATTTATTCACAACAGATGTAATCTCACTAGCACAATTAACACTCACAATAGTCATCATGTCGAGAGACACAACTTGTTCCAAAAGTCGGTCATATTTGGACAAAATCTTTGCTTTCTCATTTAAATGTTGCTCATAAGTGTCATCCATTTCATAGAAAACTTTTTGAACTTCCTTCATTTCAAAATTTAGATTTTCTCCGAGAGATATAAAACCCTCTTTAAGATTGTCTGAAAACGGAACGATATCAGCCTTAAACACCGATTTCATATGTTCGAAAGTCCATTCTCCATCGGTTTGAGCCGTTGAAGTCGTACATTCCTTAATGACGTTGTCAAAGTTGGTAAAGTATCGTTTAATCTCTTTCAAGCTAAGCAATATTGTACAAACCGATGGAAGAACCTTTGGAATTTCCTTAGGTTCATCCATGTTGACAAGTGTAAGAAATGTACTAGGGTTTTCTTTAGCAGACATGTAAGTTGGTGTATTGGTATATTCCCTTTGTATGTTAAGGGAGTTCTAAAATCCGTCTTTGAATACTCTTGGTTAAGCTTGTCATAATCAAATTTAGGATGTTTCAAAAGCATTTTTGACCGATTCTCTTCAACTAGTGACATATACTCGGGGTTGATTGTAGTGTTTTACTACCCTTTAGGAAAAAGGCGTAAAAGCGACAAGTATTAAGTGTTGATTTAAGAAAATCAAGCACTAATGACCCAAAGGTGAAAGTTCGTTTCCCAAAGAGGCTAGTGTGTTGTGTAAAGAGATGATTAAATGTTTGTGATTATGATTATGAGAAAAGAAAAAAATAAAAGGATGACGGTTATGATTCTAAATTAAACTAAGACGAAAAGTCGTGCACGTAAAACCGTAAAATATGACTAAATTTAAAAATTACTTTAAAAATTCCTAGAAAATTGCAATAAATCCTAAAAAATGTAATTATAGTTTACAAAAAATCGAAAATCATTCAAACATTTTATTTAATGAAATAATAATTTTTAATGCCAATTAAAGCCCAAAAATCAATTTAATTAACAAAAAGCCCAAAATGAGATTTTTCACTTTGTAAACCTCTAAAAAACTTTAAATTAAAAACTATTTTTGAAAATTTTAAAATTAATTAAAACTATTTAAAATGATTAAAAACTATTAAAATACTAAAATAATTCTAAAAATTAATTAAATGACAAGAAAATTAATCTAAAAGTTTTAAAATTTCTAACTTAATGTATTTAACCTAGGAAAAATGAAAAAGTTGCAAAAATATTAAAAATTAATTTTAATAATAAAATAATAATAAAATAATTTTAAAAATTCAAACTTTATATAAAATTCTAAAAAGTTGCAAACTAGTTTATTTTAACCTAATTTAAACATAAATGAACTTAAAATACAAAAAAATACCCCTAATGGGCCTCTAAATGGGCCAAATACCCAAACAGTCTCTTAATGGGCTAAATTAAGGCCCAATAAGAAAACATTCACAAAAATGGCCCAAAACATCCAATTAAGCTTAAAATTCAATTTTAAACACAAAATTTCAAAGGCCCAAAAGCTGATAGTGAGCTTATCACAGCTTATTTCAAAGCAACTTATTCTTAATGGGCTTTTTGGCCCATTAAGCTATCAGCTGATGTCATAAGCTGAAATTTGACACACAACCTTCTCTTGACCTAATTAAGCTGTTTGTAAAAAGAATTTTTGAATAAGCCCAAGAAATAAGCCTGAAATAAGCAAAAGCTCTTTACAGAAAACGACAAAATAGTCGTTTTGAGTTCTAGACCAATTCAAGGGCCGATTCTTGTCGCAAAATGTTTCAAATGACAAAACTAAGCTTAATAATCAAAAATATTTCCAAAAAGCACAATGAATAAGCTGGAATAAGCAATAAGCACTTTATGTAAAAGTCAACTTAGTTGGTTTTCTAGTCAAACCCTAAAAAGCTCCAGAATAGTCAAATGGGTTAATTAAGGAAGATTGAGTACAAAAACAAAGTTGTTGCATGTCTGAATAAGCTTGAATACCTTATGGATAAGCTGATTGAAAATTAACACTAGCAGTGGCTAGTTTTGGGTGTCCAGCAGTGGGAAAGTTTCCACTGCTTGACTATCTTAACTTTTTGTCTTTTCTTGATTTTTGTTGGATTCAGAGAACACAAAGGCACCCTTATAACCAGTGGGTTATAAGGAGTCAATAGCAATCAAACAAACACAAAAACAACAGGCCAATTAATACAGTTAAATCAAAACATCATCAGACCTTGCACATACATGAACATAAGCAGTTTTCAACAAAATAAGCAGATTTAGCAATATTCAGCCAACCAAATTGAACCAAATGCACACAACATCTTAAATAAATTCAATTGAACACAAATCAATTTGTTTCATGCACTGATTCAAGGTTTAGACAAAGATTATAGCTTATCCTACTTACTGATGAACAATGAACAAACAGAAAATGAACTTTGCTGATGTACTTGACCACAAAAATTACAATTTCAAACACTCAAATCTCTTAAACAGGTTACACAAAACACTTGTTAACCCTAAACATGCATACACTCTAGGTGTTTCCAAAATTTTAGGTCAAAACAGTCAAAATCAAACAAGTTATAGCACAATCTAGGATTTAATGTTTAAAAGCTCAAAACTTGTAGATAATAGCACACAACCAAGTAAATATCAGATACAAGCAATTAACAACCTAAAACCCTAACTCAAAATCAAATAAGAACCTTATAGTAGTACACCCAAACACCCCTTAAACTTTTTAATCCAAGATTTAAACAAGCATAAGTGTATTTCAGGTTATACCAAACTCAAACAAGCCTCAATACAACATTATCATGAACTAAGAACACATTTGCATGCATCAAACAGCATCAAACACCAGCAGAATACCAAATCACTTAAAACAAGTATTTTTAACATATTTTTGGTAAGAAGGCTCAAACCTCATGAATGTACATCCACACTCACGAATTTTTGAGCTTATTTTCCTAGCTTAACAACGCATAAGCTTCCAATAGGCTGCTAAGAACAAGGTTAGAACAAGCAGTTGATATAAAATAGAAAAATAGAAATAAAAGCTGATTGATTCAAGCTTTGTTACCCCACTCCTTGATTATCCCCAAGCCAAGATCTCACCTCACCTTGATAAGCTCCTTATCAGGGTGATGTGATCAATCTTTGACCCAAAAATTCCAAGGGTTTGAACAAAGACTTAGAAAAATATCAGATTTTTTAAAACTTTGCAATTTCTTGCACAAGCTTTAAAAATAAGTTTTGAAACTTTAAATTCACAAAAACATATCAATAACAAGCATAGAATAAAGGTGGCACTTGGATTTCTTCAAAAATTCAAACTCTATTTCATAAACTTAATATAGGAATTATAGAAAAGTTGAACAAGTAAAAACCAAGAGCAAAGACTAATGTATGACCCTATACCCTTTATATAGAGGGTGTACATGGTCTTAGTGAACTAAAAAACTGAAAACCCTAAGCATTGGTCTTCCAGAAATGCCCTTGCAGGTTTGAAAATTTGAGTACATGTGAAAGATTCTTGGACGTTTGTTGAGGTGTAAAGTTGGTGGAATTTGTCAAAGGGTCCATACTAAGCTTAAAATGTAAGCTTGTTTGTGGATGGTTGATTTGTTGGCACCTTTTTGGCTTCTTCCTCAAACGTGTAGCAGGGGATAGAACATGTGAGCTTTAGGATGATGTGGCATGAGTTTTAAGGTGTGGGTTATGCTAAGTGTAATCTTAATCATAAATTTGGAAAGAATTAGGGTTTAATTCCAACCAATTAACAAACCCCTAATTGTGTTCATAGGATGAATAGTTGTTGGTTTAATCCAGTTTTAGGTTTAAAAAAGTGTTAACCGCCAAAAATTAAAAAATAATTAAGGTTAGTTATAAACGGGTGTGAGTGGGAAATGATGTGGCTAAATGGTGTGGTGTGATTAGTTGAGAGGCTTGAGTGGGACACATGGCATACTCTGAGTGGTCTATGTATCTTTCATGTCTTGGCAGAAAACACCCTTCTTCTTCCATTCTTCTTTCATTCCTTGTTTAATAGCACCAAAACTGAAATCCTTTGTTATTAATATTTCAGTTTTTAGACTTTTGCCCCAAAAAGATTTGTAAAGTCATTTTAGGGGTATTTCTTGTAATTTAATGATTCTTCAAGGGTTGTTTTTGATATATCTTCATTCTTCATTGTCTTGACTTGTATGATTGATTTCTTGGAGGACTAAAAGTTACAAGTCTTCATTTGTGAGGGACCATTCTTGCTAATTCTTCAAAGTGGAGGGTCCTTTTCGTAATTTGACAAACTTTAAGGACCAAACTTCTAATTATGAATATACAAGGGTTTAAAGTGTCAATTATTCAATATTGGAGGACCCTCCTTGTATAATCTTCAATTCTTCAAGGGTTATTCTTGGAAAATCAACTCTAGGGCTTGGTTCATTGTGCGGCTTCGTTTCCCGTGTTCTTTTTTGCTTGTTTCTTGTGATCTTTTGCCATTTTCTCAATATCCGTACCTAAAATACACATTCAACAAACATAAGCATATATTTGGACATTTTATGATATTTGAATTATTTTAAGCCCGTATTGGACGACCAGACTATGTATAAAAGCAGTCTCATCACTCCCTCATACTAAACCATTGTCGTGCCCTCACGCAATGCTAGAATAATGTATCTTAGAAGCTCCAAAATTTGTTTTTATGCACTTTTATTGAATGATAAACTTGCTACACTACTACTATTACTACTACTTGCGTTTTAGACATAATGTATGATTTTTATCGCAAAATGGGACGTTTAGGTTCATAGACCAAGAACACGTGAATGCTTCGTTACAAATAATTTCATCGTCCTCGATTTTCACCCAATTACATGCCAAGCGTGTAACGAGATCATTGTCATTATAAGTTAGTAATGCTAACACTACTCATATGCCCTAATCACATACTTAGACTCCCATTTTCCTAAGTGGTATCTCTTATATTTTTTTTTAGTCTTGAATGTTTCACGAGGATACATTTTTTACTTATGCGATGATAGAGATTTAGGTCTAAAAATATAGTCATAACGGTGTAACCAAGACCATCAAATTAATAACCCCCCCTAATAGACAAAGATGTTAAAAAATTAAGTCAACAAGAAGGATCGATAAACACGGTTTTATACGGTTTTGAACATGAGACTTATTACCAAGAGTTTTATACGATCCCTAACGGATGGGCCTTATTATCATAGGTTTACCTCCATCTTTTATTCAACTTCGCCATGAAGCTTTTATTATGACTTCGGTCTTGCCTTGCCTTTTATTGAACCTCGCCATGAATTGTTTATTATGGCCAAAGACATATATCCTCACGCTAAAGCGAATTTTGGATCTTTAAAGCTTCAAAGATTAAGGCATAATTCACTTTCAATTTTGCATAGATTTTTCGGCCTTGTGAGCTTCTAATTGTTTGCTTGATTTAGGTGAGCACTTGAAATCTTATTATTGGGTGAAGCTTTCGATTATTCGGGTTGCCAATACTTCAAAACCGTGACGCTGGCGATACCTTAATGTCTTCCCAATTTAATTACATGGAATATACTTGAAAAGAATAGAAACCAACAATCAAGACTAAACTGCTAAGACAATACATATTAAGCAAAATATATATACAAGTGAAGGGAGAATAAGCAAACAACGAGAACACATGAGTTTTTGAAAGAATACGAGTACTCTACGTTTAGCATAGTAACTTATAATTAACTCTATCATTTCTCGTCCTCATTTAAGAGACTTAGCTTAATATAAAGTTAAGGAATCAAAGCTAAGTTCTCAACACGCATGGTAGGGTCAACAAATACTATTATTCTCGCCATCGGAAAATCCACATTCGTGTCTTCAAACACTTATAAAACAAGAGAAAAAATTTAAAATATTGCCATTTTTACCCTTATTTTGCAACAAAATGATAAACAAAAACATAAATTTTAGAAAGCGTAAAGGTTTGGCAAGGCAAGTATCTATTCACCCCCCATACTAAAGTTAAACATTGTCCTTAATGTTTCGAGTCTAAGGGTAGGATACCCCCATACTAGAGACGTATTCGAATGCTTAATCTAGCATGGAAAGGGTGTAACCGTTAAATTAATAGCCGTTTATGAAGTGTGCTAAAACCCTACGGTTAGAACATATAAGGATATATCATGGATATTGTGAAATTCTTCAAAGCAAACGATCGAGTGCTCCCATAAAACGAACATGAGAGGCTCCAATCGTGAAGATCATGATCATCTAAAAACCACAATGCACAAACAACCGCGGAACAAAGGTTGGAAGGGCACAAATCCCCTCACGTTAATACATTAGAAAGCGAAAATATATACATGGATAAACATGGGACTCCCCCACGAGGCACCTCATTTTTGATTACCAAGTCATGAGCTCGACTCGATCCCCTTAATACTAATTATCATTGGGGAAGGTGACTGATCAAGGTAGTTCAAAGAGGGAACTTACCCGCCAAAGTAGTGCTTCAACCTATGCCCATTCACCTTGAAATTGGGGCCATCATTTCTAGCCAGCTCGATGGTCCCATATGGAAAAACTTGGGTAACGGTGAATGGACCGGACCAACATGATTTCAACTTGTCGGAAAAGATTTTCAAACGTAAGTTAAAACGCAACACTTGATCTCCAATGTTAAAAACCCGGTTTTTAATTAACTTGATCTCCAATGTTAAAAACCCGGTTTTTAATTTTAGAATCATGATACTTTTTAGTTTTTTTCTTTGTAAATCAATGAATTTTCATAAGCAATGTCTCTTAATTCATCCAATTCATTTAATTGCATTTCCAGTCTTTTCTCGCGGTCTTAATGTCATTGTTACAATGCTTAAGGGCCCAATACTTCCTATACACAAGCTTGTAAGGAGTGCACCCGATGGGCGTCTTATGAGCGGTACGAAAGGCCCATTAATAAGTGTGAAAACACTTATCCTTTAACAACTTAATTATAATAATAACAAGACCAAAACGTGTATTTAATGTCATAAAAGGCGGAATTATGCGTGGTTTGTGTTTTTATTGTGTTTTAGGATAAAAATACGAAAAAGGAAGAAAACACGGGATTTCACGGGCTTTTATCAAAGAAAAAGACAAAAGACGAAGTCAAAATATCAAAAGTGCAAGAAGAACGGAAGTCAAAGGCCTATTCTGAAGATTTATCGAAGAAAAAGTCTAAAGACGGATGTTTAACGAAGTTGAAGAACCAAGTCTACTAAAAGAATAAAATTAGAAGACGAGTTCATTTTATCATTCGACTAATCCCGAGACAAAGTCGAAAAAGACGAGTTATTTAAAAGACGAGAAGACAAGAAGAAAGAGAGAAGCAACAACACCCTCTCATTCTCCTATAAATACCCTCCTAATATGTCATTAAGGGGAGTGAGTTTTATTTTTAGATTTTAGAGGTAATTAGGAGTATGTGTTTAATTTCTTTCTCTAGCTTTTCTTTCAAGTTTATTAATCTTTCATCTTAATCTTTTAATTTTGAATCTTAATCTTCAATTTAATCAAGCTTTTTAGTAACTCTCATTCCACCTTTCTTAATCATAATATATTGTTTTGTCTTTTTAATCATGTAGTTTGCTTAATCATGTTGATTGTATGATTGATTTGCTTATTAGATTGTGCTTGTTGATTTGGTGTGTTTGATGTTTTAGCTTATTGTGCTTTTTGATTAATTAGAGTTAGCTTATTTTTAATTTAGTTGTTTTTATAGTTTAAATCTTTTAAAAGTTGATTTTTAATATTTGGACTATTTAAAGTTTTTAAAGTTGTTAAATTGTGGCTTATTTGCTTTTTTCTTAAAATTAGTTTGGTTAAGTTTTTGGTAAGTGCTTATTTGAATTATAGCTTATTTTTACTTGTTGCTTATTTTGTTCCTTATCCGGGATTATATAAACCCTCTTATTCCGAATAGCTTGCAAAATCCATTATTCCGAATAGTAGTAGTAATATATATTCCGGATTAGTCTTGTTTTTCTTATTCCGGATAGAAGCTTGTTAAAACATTCCGAATAGCTCTAGAAATCAACATTCCGGATAAGAAATAGCTTATTCTGGATTTGCCTAGCTTAACAACGCACAAGCTTCCAATAGGCTGCTAAGAACAAGGTTAGAACAAGCAGTTGATATAAAATAGAAAAATAGAAATAAAAGCTGATTGATTCAAGCTTTGTTACCCCACTCCTTGATTATCCCCAAGCCAAGATCTCACCTCACCTTGATAAGCTCCTTATCAGGGTGATGTGATCAATCTTTGACCCAAAAATTCCAAGGGTTTGAACAAAGACTTAGAAAAATATCAGATTTTTTAAAACTTTGCAATTTCTTGCACAAGCTTTAAAAATAAGTTTTGAAACTTTAAATTCACAAAAACATATCAATAACAAGCATAGAATAAAGGTGGCACTTGGATTTCTACAACAAATTCAAACTCTATTTCATAAACTTAATATAGGAATTACAGAAAAGTTGAACAAGTAAAAACCAAGAGCAAAGACTAATGTATGACCCTATACCCTTTATATAGAGGGTGTACATGGTCTTAGTGAACTAAAAAACTGAATACCCTAAGCATTGGTCTTCCAGAAATGCCCTTGCAGGTTTGAAAATTTGAGTACATGTGAAAGATTCTTGGACGTTTGTTGAGGTGTAAAGTTGGTGGAATTTGATCAAAGGGTCCATACTAAGCTTAAAATGTAAGCTTGTTTGTGGATGGTTGATTTGTTGGCACCTTTTTGGCTTCTTCCTCAAACGTGTAGCAGGGGATAGAACATGTGAGCTTTAGGATGATGTGGCATGAGTTTTAAGGTGTGGGTTATGCTAAGTGTAATCTTAATCATAAATTTGGAAAGAATTAGGGTTTAATTCCAACCAATTAACAAACCCCTAATTGTGTTCATAGGATGAATATTTGTTGGTTTAATCCAGTTTTAGGTTTAAAAAAGTGTTAACCGCCAAAAATTAAAAAATAATTTAGGTTAGTTATAAACGGGTGTGAGTGGGAAATGATGTGGCTAAATGGTGTGGTGTGATTGGTTGAGAGGCTTGAGTGGGACACATGGCATACTCTGAGTGGTCTATGTATCTTTCATGTCTTGGCAGAAAACACCCTTCTTCTTCCATTCTTCTTTCATTCCTTGTTTAATAGCACCAAAACTGAAATCCTTTGTTATTAAAGTTTCAGTTTTTAGACTTTTGCCCCCAAAAAGATTTGTAAAGTCATTTTAGGGGTATTTCTTGTAATTTAATGATTCTTCAAGGGTTGTTTTTGATATATCTTCATTCTTCATTGTCTTGACTTGTATGATTGATTTCTTGGAGGACTAAAAGTGACAAGTCTTCATTTGTGAGGGACCATTCTTGCTAATTCTTCAAAGTGGAGGGTCCTTTTCGTAATTTGACAAACTTTAAGGACCAAACTTGTAATTATGAATATACAAGGGTTTAAAGTGTCAATTATTCAATATTGGAGGACCCTCCTTGTATAATCTTCAATTCTTCAAGGGTTATTCTTGGAAAATCAACTCTAGGGCTTGGTTCATTGTGCGGCTTCGTTTCCCGTGTTCTTTTTTGCTTGTTTCTTGTGATCTTTTGCCATTTTCTCAATATCCGTACCTAAAATACACATTCAACAAACATAAGCATATATTTGGACATTTTATGATATTTGAATTATTTTAAGCCCGTATTGGACGACCAGACTATGTATAAAAGCAGTCTCATCACTCCCCCATACTAAACCATTGTCGTGCCCTCACGCAATGCTAGAATAATGTATCTTAGAAGCTCCAAAATTTGTTTTTATGCACTTTTATTGAATGATAAACTTGCTACACTACTACTATTACTACTACTTGCGTTTTAGACATAATGTATGATTTTTATCGCAAAATGGGGCGTTTAGGTTCATAGACCAAGAACACGTGAATGCTTCGTTACAAATAATTTCATCGTCCTCGATTTTCACCCAATTACATGCCAAGCGTGTAACGAGATCATTGTCATTATAAGTTAGTAATGCTAACACTACTCATATGCCCTAATCACATACTTAGACTCCCATTTTCCTAAGTGGTATCTCTTATATTTTTTTTTAGTCTTGAATGTTTCACGAGGATACATTTTTTACTTATGCGATGATAGAGATTTAGGTCTAAAAATATAGTCATAACGGTGTAACCAAGACCATCAAATTAATAACCCCCCCTAATAGACAACGATGTTAAAAAATTAAGTCAACAAGAAGGATCGATAAACACGGTTTTATACGGTTTTGAACATGAGACTTATTACCAAGAGTTTTATACGATCCCTAACGGATGGGCCTTATTATCATAGGTTTACCTCCATCTTTGATTCAACTTCGCCATGAAGCTTTTATTATGAATTCGTTCTTGCCTTGCCTTTTATTGAACCTCGCCATGAATTGTTTATTATGGCCAAAGACATATATCCTCACGCTAAAGCGAATTTTGGATCTTTAAAGCTTCAAAGATTAAGGCATAATTCACTTTCAATTTTGCATAGATTTTTCGGCCTTGTGAGCTTCTAATTGTTTGCTTGATTTAGGTGAGCACTTGAATTCTTATTATTGGGTGAAGGTTTCGATTATTCGGGTTGCCAATACTTCAAAACCGTGACGCTGGCGATACCTTAATGTCTTCCCAATTTAATTACATGGAATATACTTGAAAAGAATAGAAACCAACAATCAAGACTAAACCGCTAAGACAATACATATTAAGCAAAATATATATACAAGTGAAGGGAGAATAAGCAAACAACGAGAACACATGAGTTTTTGAAAGAATACGAGTACTCTACGTTTAGCATAGTAACTTATAATTAACTCTATCATTTCTCGTCCTCATTTAAGAGACTTAGCTTAATATAAAGTTAAGGAATCAAAGCTAAGTGCTCAACACGCACGGTAGGGTCAACAAATACTATTATTCTCGCCATCGGAAAATCTACATTCGTGTCTTCAAACACTTATAAAACAAGAGAAAAAATTTAAAATTTTGCCATTTTTACCCTTATTTTGCAACAAAATGATAAACAAAAACATAAATTTTAGAAAGCGTAAAGGTTTGGCAAGGCAAGTATCTATTCACCCCCATACTAAAGTTAAACATTGTCCTCAATGTTTCGAGTCTAAGGGTAGGATACCCCCATACTAGAGACGTATTCGAATGCTTAATCTAGCATGGAAAGGGTGTAACCGTTAAATTAATAGCCGTTTATAAAGTGTGCTAAAAACCTACGCTTAGAACATATAAGGATATATCATGGATATTGAGAAATTCTTCAAAGCAAACGATCGAGTGCTCCCATAAAACGAACATGAGAGGCTCCAATCGTGAAGATCATGATCATCTAAAAACCACAATGCACAAACAACCGCGGAACAAAGGTTGGAAGGGCACAAATCCCCTCACGTTAATACATTAGAAAGCGAAAATATATACATGGATAAACATGGGACTCCCCCACGAGGCACCTCATTTTTGATTACCAAGTCATGAGCTCGACTCGATCCCCTTAATACTAATTATCATTGGGGAAGGTGACTGATCGAGGTAGTTCAAAGAGGGAACTTACCCGCCAAAGTAGTGCTTCAACCTATGCCCATTCACCTTGAAATTGGGGCCATCATTTCTAGCCAGCTCGATGGTCCCATATGGAAAAACTTGGGTAACGGTGAATGGACCGGACCAACATGATTTCAACTTGTCGGAAAAGATTTTCAAACGTAAGTTAAAACGCAACACTTGATCTCCAATGTTAAAAACTCGGTTTTTAATTAACTTGATCTCCAATGTTAAAAACCCGGTTTTTAATTTTAGAATCATGATACTTTTTAGTTTTTTTCTTTGTAAATCAATGAATTTTCATAAGCAATGTCTCTTAATTCATCCAATTCATTTAATTGCATTTCCAGTCTTTTCTCGCGGTCTTAATGTCATTGTTACAATGCTTAAGGGCCCAATACTTCCTATACACAAGCTTGTAAGGAGTGCACCCGATGGGCGTCTTATGAGCGGTACGAAAGGCCCATTAATAAGTGTGAAAACACTTATCCTTTAACAACTTAATTATAATAATAACAAGACCAAAACGTGTATTTAATGTCATAAAAGGCGGAATTATGCGTGGTTTGTGTTTTTATTGTGTTTTAGGATAAAAATATGAAAAAGGAAGAAAACACGGGATTTCACGGGCTTTTATCGAAGAAAAAGACAAAAGACGAAGTCAAAATATCAAAAGTGCAAGAAGAACGGAAGTCAAAGGCCTATTCTGAAGATTTATCGAAGAAAAAGTCTAAAGACGGATGTTTAACGAAGTTGAAGAACCAAGTCTACTAAAAGAATAAAATTAGAAGACGAGTTCATTTTATCATTCGACTAATCCCGAGACAAAGTCGAGAAAGACGAGTTATTTAAAAGACGAGAAGACAAGAAGAAAGAGAGAAGCAACAACACCCTCTCATTCTCCTATAAATATCCTCCTAATATGTCATTAAGGGGAGTGAGTTTTATTTTTAGATTTTAGAGGTAATTAGGAGTATGTGTTTAATTTCTTTCTCTAGCTTTTCTTTCAAGTTTATTAATCTTTCATCTTAATCTTTTAATTTTGAATCTTAATCTTCAATTTAATCAAGCTTTTTAGTAATTCTCATTCAACCTTTCTTAATCATAATATATTGTTTTGTCTTTTTAATCATGTAGTTTGCTTAATCATGTTGATTGTATGATTGATTTGCTTATTAGATTGTGCTTGTTGATTTGGTGTGTTTGATGTTTTAGCTTATTGTGCTTTTTGATTAATTAGAGTTAGCTTATTTTTAATTTAGTTGTTTTTATAGTTTAAATCTTTTAAAAGTTGATTTTTAATATTTGGACTATTTAAAGTTTTTAAAGTTGTTAAATTGTGGCTTATTTGCTTTTTTCTTAAAATTAGTTTGGTTAAGTTTTTGGTAAGTGCTTATTTGAATTATAGCTTATTTTTACTTGTTGCTTATTTTGTTCCTTATCCGGGATTATATAAACCCTCTTATTCCGAATAGCTTGCAAAATCCATTATTCCGAATAGTAGTAGTAATATATATTCTGGATTAGTCTTGTTTTTCTTATTCCGGATAGAAGCTTGTTAAAACATTCCGAATAGCTCTAGAAATCAACATTCCGGATAAGAAATAGCTTATTCCGGATTTGTAGAAGTTTTCCCATATTCCGGATATGAACCAAAACAAGTATTCCGGATAGTATAAGGTACCCATATTCCGGATTGCTTCTTGTATTAGTATTCCGGATAAAACATAAATAAAAGATCCCGGATAGGAGTAGAATTATACGTTCCGGATTATACATTTGATTCGTATTCCGAATAGCACCAAGAACAAATTATTCCGGATAACATGTTATTCCGGATTGCAAGTGTTTCATAGATTCTGGATAGCACCTAGATTACATATTTTGGATTGCTTATAGAAGTTGGATTCCGGATTGTATTGGAATTTCAGATTCCGGATTATATAGGGATTTTGGTATTCAGACTTGTTGGTAGTTTCATTTTCCCTCATTGCTTTCAAATTGTATTTTTCCCTCCATTTTCACGTAGAATTATTTTAACTTTTTTTTACTTAGTTTAATTTTCAAGTTTACATTTTTATTATGTTTTCAAATTTACTTTTATAAAGTTTTAATATTTTACTTAATTTCTTTGAAAGTCTTTATTTTTGAGTTAATCTTTTCAAGCGTTTCTTTTAGTTAGTTACTCAACGACATTTTCACTTTTATTTTAAAATAGATAATCAATCATTTCACTTTCTTTTCACCAAGAACAACTGAGTCACACACTTGAACCGTGGTCAATTCGATTAGATCCATTTCAAAGAACAATTTTTCTTATATTAAAATGGCGCCGCTGCCGGCTCTTTTCGTAAAGATTAACGGTTTTTTGTGAGAGACACGTTCAATTTTGGGATCCGTTCACTCTTGAACGTTATTTTTCGTGTCTAAAATTTTCAAAAATCCTAAAAATTAAAAAAAAAATTCAAAAATCCAAAAACATTTAAAAAATCATAAAAGCAATTCTTTTTCAAAGATTTTGCACCAAAAATATTTTCTTTTCACGTTAACCATTATTTTTCTTCTATTTTGCTATCTTTTTTTTGTAGATGTATGTGTACCCGTTCAAGAAGGAGGAAATCCATTCAAGCCGCTATTATTGAACCTCCTGTTGTCGAGCCTCCTTTTGTCAACGCAATGGAGAACCGTCCAATGATCGAGCTCTTGCAATCACACGTCAAAGGCAACGATGATGCGATTGTGGTGCCGGCTATTGACGCCAACAACTTCGAGCTCAAATCCAAGTTTATCCAAATGGTTTCCGCAACACCTTTTCTGGGCCGTACTCATGACGATCCTCATGATCACATCAAGAGGTTCGTACACTTATCAAATACTGTAAAATACAATGGGGTTTCACAAGAGGCAATTCGTTTTCTCCCTCGAGGGACAAGCCCGGACTTGGCTTGATAAGGAACCACCCCGGAGTATTACAACATGGACGGACCTTGAGACAAAGGTCATAAACTATTTCTTTCCACCCTCACGTACTACCGCTTTTCGGAATGACATTATCAACTTTGAACAAAAGTACGGTGAGAAATTTAGTGAATCTTGGGATCGTTTTAAGGAAATTTTAAGAAAGTGTCCACAACACGGTTTTACAAAGGTACATCAAATTAATACTTTTTATAATGGATTAACTTTCAATGACCAAGATTAACTAAATAGTGCCTTGGGGGGTAATATCCTTGTGAAAACTCTGAATGAGGCTTGGGAAATTATTGAGAACAAAGCTAAAGTCCAAACCAAGAGTGTTAGGGCTATTATGGCTAGTGCTAGTTCTAGTGAGACCGACAAGAAAATTGACGCACTTATCGCACTTCTGACAGATTTTGTTTTACATAGTAAGAACAATGTGTAAGTTAATTCTTTGAGTGAGTCATGTGAAGTCTGTGGGGGATCACATTCATACTTAAATTGTGATAAGGTTCATGACCCCTCTCAACAAGAAGTGTATGCTTATAACACTAATGAGAGGGTGCATTTTAAACCAAATGTGGATGCTAATAATCTTTCTTATAGATCTACTAATTATTTGGCTCCTCCCGGTTTTCAACCTCATGCTAGACCACCTCCTCAATTGACCAATGCCCAATACCCACCAAGGAACCAAGGCCAACAAAGAAATAATTATCAAGGGAATTCTTCCAACAATCAAAGGAATTTTAATTCAAACCAAAGGAATTTGAATTGTCAAAATCAAGGTAATTTCAATGGTCAAAGTTAAGGGAATTTTAATGGGCCAAACCAAGGTTTCAAAATAACAACTTTAATCAAGGTTTTCATAATAACGATGGTTTTCAACCACAATTATAAAACCAAGATTTTAGTAACCAAAGGTATAATCAAATGAACATGCAAAATCCTATGGAGTTGGTTCTACAACAGTTGACTGAACATGAGCGAACAATGAAATCGCTGCAAGAATCGACCAGAGAGATACAAGAATCAACCGATAGGAAAATTATGCAAATGATTCAAACCATTTGTCCGCAAGGTGCTCTCCCTTCTAAAACTGTGACCAATCCTAGGGCCAACGTTAATGCCATCACTATTAGGATCGGAAAGACCATCGTAGAACCTTCTTATTCCCCACCTAACCAAGGACCCGACATCCCTTATACTTCTACCTACCGTCCTTCACCTTCTACTTGTGACATACCACCCGTTATGCCTTCGTCTACACCTTATGTTCCACCTATACCTCAAGTTTATACCACACCTTCGGTATCAAAACCGGTTACTCCACCTTCCATTTCTACCCTTCCTCGACCCAAGGGTTTGAGTGAGAATTCCATTCTTTTATCTCAACCAAATATACCTTATCCCTCAAGGTTGAGGAAAGAGAATTTGAAGAATAAGGATGATATTCAAGTTTTGAACGTCCTAAAAATGTTCAAACAATTGAATTTTAATATCACCTTTGCCGAGGCTCTCGCTCACATGCCTAAATATGCTAAGATGTTTAAGGATCCTTTAAGTGATAAGGAAAAATTGCTCGATATCGCCAATACCTAATTGAATGAGAATTGTTCTGCAGTTCTTTTGAGGAAACTTCCGGTTAAGTTAGGAGATCCCGGTCGATTCCTTATTCCTTGTAATTTTCTGGGTGTAGAGAACTGTATGGATTTGGCGGATCTCGGTGCGAGTATCAATCTTATGCCATTGTCCGTGTGGAAGCAATTATCTTTACACGAGCTAGTCCCCACTCGTATGACATTGGAATTAGCCAACCGTTTGGTTGCTTATCAGGTGGGGATTGCCGAGGATGTGTTCGTTGAAGTTGACAAATTCACTTTCCCTGTCGATTTCGTTGTCGTAGACTATGAAATGGATCCCCGTGTTCCCTTAATTATGGGACGACCCTTCTTGAGAACCGGGCGTACATTGATTGATGTCGCCGTGGGTGAACTTATCATGAGGGTCGGGGATGATAAAATCATCTTTAACATGGGTAAACTTTCCAAACGTCCCGATGAGCCCAAATCTATGAATTTCATCGATGTGATGGACGAAGCATGCGAAGAACATTTTCACAAGGCTTGTAAGAGCGGGATTTCTCCTTTACCTCATGTTGAGAACGTAGCTTCTATTGCTCCATCATTGACTCCATTTGGAGAAAGTGACTTTCTTTTGAATGAATTTGAAGCAAGTTTAGGGGATGTGGACATAAAATCTAACGATTCTCCCTCCAATTGGGAAGAAGACATTCGTACCATTGAGAAACTTCTCAATGCGGACCATATTTCTCCTCCTTCTCCTATAGAAGTTACAAACGATGATCCGAATTTGACTAAGCCTTCCATCGACAATCCTCCAGAATTCGAGCTTAAGGAATTACCGTCTCATCTTGAATACGTTTTCTTAGAAGACAATAAGTAGTTACCCGTCATCATTGCAAAGGACTTAAAAGAGGATGAAAAATCTCGACTCATCGATGTGCTCAAAAATCATAAGAAAGCAATTGCTTGGAAAATTTCGGACATCCGCAGAATTGATCCTAACTTTTGCACTCATAAAATTCTCATGGAAGATGACATTAAAACCGTTATCCAAAGCCAAAGAAGGGTTAATCTAAAAATTCATGACGTCATCAAGAAAGAAGATATCAAACTTCTAGACGCCGGAATGATTTACCCTATTTCGGGTTGGCCATGGGTTGGTCCCGTCCATTGTGTGCCTAAGAAAGGCGGAATAACCATTGTTCCCAATGAAAACAACGAGTTGATTCCTACTCGACTTATCACGGGTTGGCGAGTTTGCATAGACTATCGCAAGCTAAATGATGCCACTCGTAAGGATCATTTTCCTCTTCCTTTCATGGATCAAATGCTCGAGCGTTTAGCGGGTAATGACTACTATTGCTTCTTAGATGGCTTCTCCGAGTAATTTCAATCTCCTAACGATCCAAACGACAAAGAGAAAACCACATTCACTTGTCCTTATGGAACATTTTCTTACAAAAGAATGCCTTTTGGCTTTTGCAATGCTCCTGGGACTTTCCAAAGGTGTATGATGGCTATATTCCATGGCATGGTTGAAGAAACTATGAAAGTATTTATGGAAGATTTCTCGGTCTATGGTGATTCTTTCTCATCTTGCCTTGCCAATGTAGAACGTATGCTCAAACGGTGTGAAGACACTCATCTTGTTCTAAATTGGGAAAAATGCCATTTCATGGTAATAGGAGGCATTGTTCTTGGACATAAAATTTCCAAAGCCGGTCTTGAAGTCGACCGTGCTAAAGTTGATGTGATTGCTAAATTACCTCCTCCTTCAACCTTGAAGGGTGTGAGAAGTTTTCTTGGTCATGCGGGCTTCTATCGTCGATTCATCTAAGATTTCTAAGATCGCTCGCCCGATGACCCACCTCTTGGAAAAAGATACTCCTTTTATCTTTTCTAAAGAGTGTTTCGAATATTTCAATCTTCTTAAGGATAAATTAACTAAGGCACCGGTCTTAGTTACCCCTAATTGGGAGTTACCTTTTGAATTGATGTGCGATGCTAGCGATTTTGCTATTGGAGCGGTTTTGGGACAAAGAATTAACAAACATTTCTAGCCAATCCATTTCTCTAGCAAGACTATGACGGGGGCTCAATTGCATTATACTACAACCAAAAAAGAGCTTTTAGCTGTTGTATATGCTTTTGAGAAACCCCACCCCTATCTTGTCCTTCCCACCACCATTGTCTACACCGATCACTCCGCTTTGAAGTACTTGTTAACAAAACAAGATTCTAAACCAAGACTTCTACGTAGGGTTTTACTCCTTCAAGAATTCAATACTTAAATTCGTGACAAAAGGGAGCCGAAAACCTAGCGGCGGATCATCTTAGTAGACTCGAGGATCCTTATCAAGGGGAACTTCCAAATTACGAGATTAACGAATATTTTCCCTTCGAGGACTTGATGTCTATTAATTCCAATCTCGATGATACCACATGGTTTGCGAACATCGCAAACTATTTTGCGAGTGGAATTCTCATTGAAGGGTTATCGTCCCAACAAAAGAAAGAATTCTTTAAGGACGTGAAAACTTACTACTGGGACGACCCTTATCTCTTCTAAAAATATGCTGATTTGATCATTCGTCGGTGTGTTGACAGGCCCGCACCTTTACAAATCTTGGAAGCTTGCCATAAAGGACCAACCGGTGGTTAATTTGGTCCCAATTACACCGCGAAAAAAGTATTTGACTCTGGATTTTATTGGACATCCATTTATCGTGATGCATACGACATGGTTAAGCGTTGTGATGCTTGCCAAAGACAAGGCAAGATCACACATAAAGATGAGATGCCTCAAAATTTCATCCAAGAATGTGAAATCTTTGACGTATAGGGCATCGACTTTATGGGGCCATTTCCATCATCCAAAGGGAACAAGTACATCCTCGTAGTCGTTGACTACGTATCTAAATGGGTTAAAGCAAAGGCTTTACCTACGAACGATGTGAGGGTGGTTGTGAACTTTTTGAAACAATTATTTTCTCGATTCGGTGTTCCTCCTGCTATCATTAGTGATCGCGGAACTCATTTTTGCAATGATTAATTTGTACGAGTCATGGATAAGTATGGTGTCAATCACCGACGTTCCACCGCGTATAATCCACAAACTAATGTTCAAGTCGATATCTCTATCCGTGGACTTAAGCGAATCTTAGAGCGTACCATGGGAGAGCATCGTGCCTCATGGGCCGATAAGTTAGATGATGCTTTGTGGGCCTTATGTACCACTTATAAGACACCTATAGGTTGTACTCATTATCGCCTTGTGTACGGAAAGGCTTGCCACCTCCCCATTGAGTTGGAGCATAAGGCTTATTGGGCTTTAAAATGGGCTAATTTTGATATCAACTAAGCCGGTGATCTTAGAAAAATCCAACTCAATGAACTCAATAAATTAAGGAATGAGGCTTATGAAAACTCTTTAATCTACAAGGAGAAGACTAAGATTATTCATGACTCCAAGATTAAAAACCGTGAGTTTCACACAGGTGATCAAGTTTTACTCTTTAACTCTCAGTTGAAATTCTTTTCAGGCAAGCTTAAATCTCGTTGGTCCGGTCCATTCACACAGGACATCTCTCATGATATGGTTCCATCCTTCACCATGTTTCCCTTGAATTAGTTCTGGGTCGAGTCAGGCTCGTGACTCGGTTAACAAAAACAAGCGCTTCTCGGGAGGCAACCCGATGATCTATCCATTTTACCAGTTTTCATAATAAGTGTAGGGGGAGCCACGTAGTTGTTTGTTGTCTTGATTCTTATGATGTGCAAGGATTACAGCTTTCAAAGAGCCACTTTTGATGATATTTGACGACTCATGATCCCGTGTTCCCGTCTTCCCGGTTCTACCCTAAACTTTTGTGATTCAATATTTCATATCTTATATGTTGACATTGAAATCACTATATTTGTCTCTTCCTTAACAAGATTTGAACAAAGTGCACAATGTCCTAAGTGTAGGGGAGTTTTCTCCCACATGCTTAAACATTGAGGACAACGTTTATATCAAGTGTAGGGGGGTTTCTATCGAATTTAAGTGGGCTTTTCCATGAATTTGTCCTCATTTTAACCGGAAAATTTAATTTTTCGACATTTTTCAAAAATTTTGATCTATTTTGGCCTAGTAGTATTTTTCAATTATTTTCTTTTATTTTCTTGCATCGTATGTATATATCCCATTTCAAGAATAAAGTCATAAGAAAAATAAATTAATAAAATGGTTTTAATGATTTTAGATGTCTTTGATATATTAGGCCCGTAATGAATCTTTTGACTCAACCCGAGTTTACTTATTGAGTTCAATCTAGCTAGTATCCTTAACATGTTTAAATCAAGTTTTGCTAGGCTTTTATATAGGTAACTTTAAAACACGAAAGTCTTAACTCTTACGGGTTAAGAACCAAAACTTTTCGCAATTTCCTATAATTGATCCTAGAAAGTCGTTTATCAAGGGAAATTTAAAATGAGAATTCTAAACTTGAAAATGTCTAACAGGTTGCAAGATCCTATAGATGACTTGATAACCCAAAACTTTGATTTAATAGGCTAAGCATCCACGAGTCTCATTCCTTGAGATTTTAAATTGTGGAGAACGAGATATGATAGAGTCAATTATAAGTTTGGTATTCTTTCATGAATTTATGTGAGTTAATTTTGAGCTTTTTCTCCCATTGCTTGTTAATAAATATAATTGCAATAAGTAAGGTTGTACGATTTGAAAAGTTACTTAGCTTCTAGCACAAGATCGTTTAAAAGTTGCTAGGTATTAATTAGAGTTCATAGCCAAGTCTTAACTTATTGAAGCGAGATGCGAAGATTGGCGAGTACGAAAAGGCCCTAACAAGGCATGAGGGCTACATTTTGTTGCTATAGATCCCAAGTGATGTGAAGAATCATTTATCAAAAATCAATATGAAGGATCGAGACACACGACGAAAAGAAAATACTCCGCTAAAGATCATGGAGAAGTCTATCGGAAAAGACCCTAGCAAGGTATGAGGATAAATAGATCCAAGTCCTAAAAGGAGGCGAATCGTTGTATATCAAAATCCAAAATAAAGATTGGAGAAAAATGAAGAAGTCGTGGTCCAAGAATGAAGAATCTATGAAAAACATCAAGTGAAGAAATTCCTATTATAAAGAGAAGACCATTATTTCAAGATCATCTCTCAAGATTCAAAGTATGAAGTCAATGCTAAATATCGATCCGAGAAAGGTCTGAAATCGTGAAGCGAGTTATGCCAAGATATGAACTTTATGAGGTTTTGAGAATCAGTTTTAAAAGATTTTGTCCTTTATCTAACTATTGATTAAATTATCCTACTTTATTTTCAGCCTAAATAAACTATCGAAATAAGTCAACAATGCATCCTCGTGATCATTCAAGACAATAATAAAATATAAGAGATACACCTAGGAATGAGGGAGTCTAAGTGAGTAATTGAGCCACATGAGTTTGTGGTAGCTTGCTAACTTATAATAACAATGATCTCGTTTCTAAGCTTTGTTTGGGGAACGTGAAACTTGAGGGTGATAAACATTCATGACAACCAAAGCCCTAATGTAAGTCTTCGATTTTTTTACTTGTTTCGTCCTTCTAATATTTTGTTATTTTGTTATTTTCTATCTTTTAGTTTCCTTAGGTTTCTAGTATTTAATAAAGGGTAAGGTGGGTTAGTTATGATGAAAAATGTAAATCGTGCTTTGAAATTAATGCATTGCATGAGGGCATTGCAATGGTCAAGTGTAGGGGATTTAATAAGTGTGAAATCACTTATCCTTTTACCACTTAATTATAATAATAACAAGACCAAAACGTTTATTTAATGTCATAAAAGGCGGAATTATGCGTGGTTTGTGTTTTTATTGTGTTTTAGCACAAAAATATGAAAAAGGAAGAAAACACGAGCTTTCACGGGCTTTTATCGAATAAAAAGACAAAAGACGAATTCAAAAGATCAAAAGTGCAAGAAGAACGGAAGTCAAAGGCCTATTCTGAAGAGTTATCGAAGAAAAAGTCTAAAGACGGAAGTTTAACCAAGTCGAAGAACCAGGTCTACTAAAATAAGAAAATTAGAAGACGAGTTCATTTTATCATTCGACTAATCCCGAGACAAAGTCGAGAAAGACGAGTTATTTAAAAGACGAGAAGACAAGAAGAAAGAGAGAAGCAACAACACCCTCCCCTTCTCATATAAATACCCTCCTAATATGTCATTAGGGGGAGTGAGTTTTATTTTTAGTTTTTAGAGGTAATTAGGAGTATGTGTTTTACTTTCTCTCTCTAGCTTTTCTTTCAAGTTTATTGATCTTTCATCTTAATCTTGTAATTTTGAATCTTAATCTTCAATTTAATCAAGTTGTCTAGTAATTCTCATTCTACCTTTCTTAATCATAATCTATTGTTTTGTCTTTTTAATCATGTAGTTTGGTTAATCATGTTGATTGTGTGATTGATTTGCTTATTAGATTGTGCTTGTTGATTTGGTGTGTTTGATGTTTTAGCTTATTGTGCTTTTTGATTAATTAGAGTTAGCTTATTTTTAATTAAGTTGTTTTTATAGTTTAAATCTTTTAAAAGTTGATTTTTAATATTTTGATTATTTAAAGTTTTTAATGTTTTTAAATTGTGTCTTATTTTCTTTTTCTTAAAATTAGTTTGGTTAAGTTTTTGGTAAGTGCTTATTTGAATTATAGCTTATTTTTACTTGTTTCTTATTTTGTTCTTTATCCGGGTTTATATAAACCCTCTTATTCCGAATAGCTTGAAAAATCCATTATTCTGAATAGTAGTAGTAATATATATTTCGGATTAGTTTTGTATTTCTTATTCCGGATAGAAGATGGTTAAAACATTCCGAATAGCTCTAGAAATCAACATTCCGGATAAGCAATAGCTTATTCCGGATTTGCGCAAGTTTTCCCATATTCCGGATATGAACCAAAACAAGTATTCAGGATAGTATAAGGTACCCATATTCCGGATTGCTTCTTGTATTAGTATTCCGGATAAGGCATAAATAAAAGATTCCGGAATGGAGTAGAATTATACATTCTGGATTATACATTTGATTCGTATTCTGAATAGCACCAAGAACAAATTATTCTGGATAACATGTTATTCAGGATTGCAAGTGTTTCATAGATTCCAGATAGCACCTAGATTACATATTCTGGATTGCTTATAGAAGTTGGATACCGGATTGTATTGGAATTTCAGATTCCGGATTAGATAGGGATTTTGGTATTCAGCCTTGTTGGTAGTTTCATTTTCCCGCATTGTTTTCAAATTGTATTTTTCCCTCCATTTTCACGTAGCATTATTTTAACTTGTTTTTACATAGTTTAATTTTCAAGTTTACATTTTTATTAAGTTTTCAAATTTACTTTTATAAAGTTTTAATATTTTACTTAATTTCTTTGAAAGTCTTTATTTTTAGGTTAATCTTTTCAAGCTTTTATTTTATTTAGTTACTCAACGACATTTTCACTTTTATTTTAATATAGATAATCAATCATTTCACTTTCTTTTCACAAAGAACAACTGAGTCACACACTTGAACCGTGATCAATTCGATTAGATCCATTTCAAAGAACAGTTTTTCTTATATTACCCATAAAGCATCGTGTAACTTATCCGACCATGATTGTCGGTTCTCTCCTATCGATCTCTCCAAGATCCTCTTCAACGCTCAGTTTGAAACCTCGACTTGCCCACTCGTTTGTGGGTGATAAGCCGTAGAAAGCCTATGTGTAACCACATATTTCCTTAAGACCCTTTCGAATTGGTCATTACAAAAATGTGTTCCACGATCGCTTATGATCGCACGAGGGGTTCCAAATCGAGAAAACAAACTCTTCAAAAACTTGACTACCACACGAGCATCGTTTGTGGGCAAAGCCTTTGGTTCCACCCACTTGGATAGGTAGTCAACGGCGAAAAGGATGTACTTATTACCACGAGATGATGGGAACGACCCCATAAAATCAAAAACGTCAAAGATCTCACAAACTTGGATGATGTTTTGTGGCATTTCATCGTTTTGTGAGGCTTTGACTTGACGTTGGCATGAGTCACATGACTTGACAAGTGCATGTGCATCTCGGTAAATAGTAAGCCAAAAGAAACCAGCATCAAAGACTTTCTTTTCCGTGAGATTAGCACCATGGTGACCACCCGTGGGTCCCTGGTGACAAGCTCTAAGGATATTAGAAGCTTCGGTGCCAAATACACAACGTCGAATAATTTTATCCGCACAAGTTCGAAAGAGGTAAGGGAAGTTCCAAAAGTAGAACTTGACGTCCTGAAAGAATTTTCGTTTTTGTTGAGTCGTCATACCCTTAATGATGAAGTTACCCGCATGGTAATTTGTGATGTCCGCAAACCATGGGGTGGATGAGTCATGCTTAGAATTTACTACACCAAGTGTCTCGAGAGGAAATGTTTCGATGATTTACTTATTCTCGTACACACTTTGGTGACGATCTTCCAAACAAGAAAGATGATCGGTCGCTAGATTCTCGGCTCCTTTTTTGTCAAGGATTTCGACATCAAATTCTTGTAGGAGGATAATCCAACGAAGCAATCTCGGCTTTGCATCTTGTTTATCCATGTGATACTTGATTGTCGAGTGATCCGTATGCACTATGCATTGGGTCAAGATGAGTTAAGGTCGGAATTTCTCAAATGCATACACCACGGCAAGGAATTCCTTTTCCGTAGTAGTGTACTTAAGTTTAGCCTTGGTCATCGTCTTGCTAGCATAGTGAATAGGTAAGAAGTGCTTATCATGACGTTGCCCCAATACGGCCCCAATAGCTAAATCACTAGCGTCACACATGAGCTCAAAGGGGAGATTCCAATTGGGAGCAACAAGAATGGGAGCTTCGGTAAGTTTCCTCTTAAGGATTTCAAAGGCTCGTACACAATCTTCGTTAAAGACAAAAGGAGCAACTTTTTAGAGGAGACGTGTAATTGGTCGAGAAATCTTTGAAAAATCCTTGATGAATCGACGATAAAAGCCCGCGTGGCCTAGGAAACTCCTAACTCCCTTAACGGTTTTGGGATGAGGTAATTTGGCGATGACGTCTACCTTTGCTTTGTCTACCTTAATCCCCGCTTTCGAAACCTTGTGCCCTAAGACGATTCCTTCCTTAACCATGCAATGACATTTTCCCAATTTAGCACATGGTTGGTTTCCTCACAACGTTTTAACATTCTCTCAAGATTCGATAAACACGAAGTGAACGAATAACCAAACACGGAAAAATCATCCATAAAGACTTTCATCGTCTTCTCGATCATGTCATGAAAAATAGCCATCATACACCATTGAAAAGTTCCCGGTGCATTACAAAGTCCGAATGGCATTATACGACAGGTAAACTTCCATATGGACACGTAAACGTATTGTTTCTTGATCACGAGGATCGATGGGGATTTAGAAGTAACCGGAAAACCATCTAAAAATCAATAGAAATCGTTTCCCGAAAGACGCTACAACATATGGTCCATGAAGGGCAAGGGAAAAAGGTCTTTATGAGTGGCGTCATTCAACTTACGATAGTCGATACACACCCTCCAACCGGTCACGAGTCGAGTTGGAATTAACTCGTTGGCATCGTTTGGCACAACAGTCATTCCTCCCTTCTTAGGGACACAATGAATAGGACTCACCCAAGGACTATCAAAAATAGGGTAAATAATTCCCGCGTCGTTTAAGGACCTCCTTTTTGATGACGTCACAAATTTTGGGGTTCACCCTCCTTTGGCATTGAATTGCGGGTTTGGAGTCCTATTACATTAAGATTTTGTGGGTATAAAATTTAGGATCGATCCCCTTAATGTCGGATAATTTCCACGCAATTGCCCCTTTGTGGTCCTTTAAAACATCAATAAGTGCGGTTTTTTCATCATTCAAAAGATCTTTCGCAATAATTACTGCCAACTTATCGTCTCCTTCCAAGAATACGTATTCAAAATGAGGAGGCAAATCTTTCAACTCGAGGATTTGTGGTTCCTCAATTGAAGATTTGGGCTCGATACTCATAACCTCCTCGGTTGAAGGAGATGGGAAATCGTTAAGAAAATCCTTAATAATCGAGAAGTCCTCCTCGTTGTCGAGGTCTTCGATACAAGTACGAGGAACATCAAATTCTTCCAACATAAAACCACCACCTTCAAATGAAGTGAAGGATGGTGTCGAATTATCAAGAATAGGATCGAGCATAGTCGGATTTTCACTATTTTCATCGTCACCAAAACCTAAAAGTTCCTGTGAAAATCCTCGCAAACAACGTTGATCATATCAACGAGGTTTATGGTCTTGATGGAATAAACATGAGAAATTTGAGAGTTTTGTGTTGCGTTTATAACAAGTTCCTCGTCGTTGAAACGTAAGGTGATTTTTTTAGCATGCACATCAATCAACGCCATTGACGTATCCAAAAACGAACGACCTAAAATAAGAGGAACTTGAGGATCCGTGGGAATATCGACAACGATAAAGTCTACCGGATAATAGAACTTTCCCACTTTCACAAAAACGTCTTCGGCCAATCCACATGCGGGAATCGTGGAATGATCGGCCAATTCAATAGACATTAGTGAAAGAGTAAGATTAGGAAGATTGAGCGACTTGAAGATTGCAAGAGGCATCAAGTTAATACTAGCACCAAGATCGGCCAAGGCATAACATTCTTCCATATCTTGGATAGCACATGGAATCAAGAATTTACCGGGATCCCCGACTTTTTGAGGTATGCGGTTAAGATAAACCGATGAACAACTAGACAATTGTTGCAATTTCTCCTTATTGTTTAACATACTCTTAAAGTTAGCGGTAAATCCAAGCATCATGACCAAAGCGTCAGCAAAACTTACATTAAAATGCACATCACGAAACATTTTCATAAAAAGCACGAATTGGTAATTATCACGCTCTTGCCGTTTCTCCTTACAAAGTCTCTATGGATAGGGAAAAGGTGGTGTGAGTTGAGGCATAGGCATAGCCTTTGGAATCTCGGGTTCCAATGATGATAATGGGTCAATCGTAGGTGTGGTTTGAGCGGTACTTCGTGGGATTAGGATATGCTCCTTTTCGACCACCTCCTCGGATTCTTCCTCAATTTCCTCCACCGTAGGAGTAATTGGTTGACACTTCGTGTGGTAATCACTTTCATCTCTCCCTTAGGGTTAGATATGGTGTTACTAGGAAGACTACTCGAAGATGGTTTACACATTATAGCCTCAAACATGTATGAAATTTTATCCTCAAACATAGATTGCCTCTCATCGGCCTTAAGCATCTCTTGTTTTATCTCATGTTGCCCTTGTTCCATCTTTTGTTGGTTTTGTTGGTTTTGTTATAACCTAGTCACATTACCCTCCATTTTGTTGGTATGGATCTTAAGCTCATTTGCTAACTCGTTTTTCAACTCCTTTTTCAAGTCATTCTTAAACTCGGATCTTAGGCTAATGATCTCCCTATGTATATTATCAAACCTAGCATCATTTCCATTTGCATATTCAACACTATTCATTTGTAAGATCTTTCAAGTTTTGCAAACTCTTGTTGTTGTTTTGAAAATCATTGTTTTGATTTTTGTTTTGCACTTGATTATTATTAGCCCCTTGATTCCCATAGTTGTTACCTTTGTAATTGTTTTTGTAACCAACTTGATTGTTTCAATAGTTGTTAGCATTTTGATTGGGTGCAAAACCCGGTGGAGTCATTTGATTAGAGAGAGTAACTTGACCGTTTTGCTTATAAGTTCCTGAGGCCGCGTAAGCACTCGAAGTGTTACCACCGTTGGTAATGCACACAGAGAAATCATGACCTCCACCACAATACATACAAGAAACCTCAACCGCTTTAGCCATAGTGGGAGTAGATTGTTCACGAACTTTAAACTCAATCAAAAGTCCTTTAAGCTTATCAAAGATTTTGTTCTCCAAATTTTCCTCGATTTGGCAAGAATCAATGGTATGAGACAATGAAGGCGAAGCCGAAGACGAAGCCTTACGAACACTCGATGTGTTACGTGGACTATAGACCTTAGACCTATTCTCAATAATCAACAACGCTTCCTTAACCGTTTTACATAAAAAATTACCACCTACGGCGGCATTACGATAATCTCTCTCATGATCGTTCAATCCATTGTAAAACATGTCAATTTGATGCAAGTCGGAAAAACCGTGATGAGGACACTTATGTAACATTTCCTTAAACCGATTCCAAGCTGTAGAAAAACTCTCATTAAATTCTTGTGAAAATTTTGAAATCTCGTTTTTCAAATGCGTAGTCTTAGAGGACGGGAAAAATTTGTTCAACGAGATCCTTCCACGTCAATATAAAATTGGGTGGATCTTTCTCTAACTAAATTTTAGCGGGCCCCGCTAAGGAATACGGAAAAAGCATCATCTTAATCGAGTCGTTAGAAACGTCCTTAAACTTGCAAGGGGCGGTAAGACGATTGAATTGGAGGATATGGTTGTGAGGGTTGTCCTTTTCATCACCACGAAATTTGTTGTTTTGGATCATCGACAACAAACCCGTCTTAACTTCAAATTCTCCGCAAGGATGGCGGGAATCACAATCGCTTCTCCATAACCCTCGGTTGGTGCTTGAATTAACTCCATCATAGTACGATTAGCCATGGTTGCTTCTAATTCTACGAGAGGTTCGTCAATAGGAGATTCTTCACTAGAAAGGTTAGGTGTGGTTTACTTTCGGTTTTTTCGTTTACGTGCACGTCTTGCTTGATTGTGAGTAAGCATAAACGTCACGTACAACGTGCGGATGAGCAAAGAAGATTCTTTTTGGTGTTTTTAACTTTTTCAATCTTTTTTGTGGTTTTTGATTGTTTTTACTTTTTTTTATTTTGGTGATGTATTACGTAGACAAAAATCTACAAACCTCTCCTCCGATCAAATCTCTAGATTAAAGGAGCCTCAAGGAATGAAACGATCACGTGAAGTGAACGCCTTCGATGACTTTAGAACGTTGGTGGAACACCAAAACGTTAAGAGGGTTTAATCTTCTGAAACCAAGAAAATTTATATGATATGTAGATAATACTTTGGTTGGCGAACCCTCGATTAGCCCTTTTTATCTAAACACGCACAAGCAAGCGAAGAAACGAGGCGGCGCAAAGCACTTAAGAGCCCTTTTCTTTAGGTTATATTTATATTACCCGCCTTATACCCACCTTATAGTTTGTGTTTTTCAAAATTAAGCTTCACGAAAGTAATTATCTATTTTGCCTTTTTTCTTTGTTTGAGATTCGAATACAATGATCGAGTGATGAAATCCTGAATCAAGGTTGTGTTTTCACACTTTTGGAGTACTTGTGAATTTATTGTTTAACGTATACAATATAGTAGTAATATTCACACAAAAACGAAAAACCGATAATACGTATTAGTAGAGTTGTAAAACCCGCATGCTTTTTCCATGCATAGTACCCTTAGGATCGTACGTACTAGTTAAAAACATTCCTAATATAGCATGATTACGATTACGTGTTAGGAGTTTATGTATTACGTACGTGTTAGAACACGATAAGTATTTTATATGCACGATCACGTAATAATTATTTAGCAATAATTAATCACGAACATGCGATCACGAAATCACGAGCGTAATTAAAACACGAGCTATTATTAATTACGTATATATATTTGTTACGAGCGTAATTAAATATATTAGATTATGGTAATTACGTAATGAGAACATTTAAAACAAGAACATAATTAAACACAAACGAGTAACTAAATAACGAGACACGAAAAGAGGTACGGGAACCCCATGGGGGGGGTCCCTACCCGCGACCAAACAAGAGTAATGGGCCAAGCCCATTACCAATTTTTACTAAAAGATGGTTAATTAGTTTTTACTACTCAAAATCACTTTACAGAAGATTTCAAGAAAAACCTAAACCCTCTCTTTGTCCTCCTCTTTGTGCCGCCACCCTTTAATTACCATACAAGGTGATTCTTTGATGTTAGATCTTGTAGATTTATTGTTTGTTCGTGTTTGTTCTTCATTCCCTTGATCCACGAATACGGTAAAACCTTTTTAAACCTTTTCTTTTAATTTAATCTTTTATTAATTATGAACATGTGATGTTTTTATAAAAACACATTAATTAAACATAGATCTAACATGTTTTGATGATTAATTAAACCAAAGGGTCGATTAAGGGGTGTTTTGTTTTGCGCCGCAGGCTGCAACCGACCCCAAGTGGGTTTCGGTTTGCTTAGCCGACCACCACCAAGACCATATGGTCTTGGTTGGTGCGTGTGGGTCCCACGGCAGCAAGGGAGTACCCCGATTTGGTTCGGGGTACGGTGTCGATTCATGTCCGGTTCATGTTTTTAAGCTTAGATCCGGTTCATGGTTATGTTAGTTTTTTTATGTTATGAACTTATGCTAAAATTAAATTAATAAATGATGTAATTAATTTAATAACATGACTTAGGTTAATTAATATTAAATGATCATAAAATTATTTTAACCTAAGCATTAATATTATTAAGACTTATAATTAATTAATTATTTTAAAAACCATGGATATAATTAATTAATTAACATGACTTAGGTTATATTATTAATATTTAATAATACATATTTTAACCTAAGTATTTAATATATTTAATTAAAAACATGTTATACTTTAATTAAATATTATAACCTATAGTTTAATTAAATTACATAAAATAATTATTAAGCTATACAATATATCATATGACTTAGAAAATAATCATGAAAACACTTAGGCTTATATACTTAGCTTATTAAACCAGCTTATTTCTAATTATGGAAACTTTCTATTTTTTTTAGAAACTTAATTAAATAAGGCAGCTAATTTATTTATGGAAACCAGCTATTTTTAGGAACTTATTTATTTAAGGCAGCAAATCTATTTATGGAAACTTATTTAATTAAGGCAGCTAATCTATTTATGGAAACTTTCTATTTTTAGAAACTTATCTATTTTAAGCAGTAAATCTATTTTTGGAAACTTTCTATTTTTGGAAACTTTCTATTTTTGGAAACTTTCTATTTTTGGTAACTTTCTGTTTTTGGAAACTTTCTATTTTTGGAAACTTTCTATTTTTGGAAACTTTCTATTTTAGGAAACCTGCTATTTTTGGAAAGTTACTTATTATTACACAGTAAGTATAATAACACATGAAATAGCTGAAATACTTAATCAGAATGAACAGAATATAAGATTTAACATAGTTTAAGGCTTTAAACAGTAAAACATAGTAAGAACATATAAAATAAGCTGACATGACATAAAACCAGCTATGTATTTAGTAAGCACATACTTATTTCATGTACGTATTTATGTGGCACTAGTGTTTCGGAAGTAGGATTCTCGCAGTTCATCGTTCTCGTTCACTGGACACAAGGTACGGATTCCCGTCCTTTCAGTATGGACATTCTTTCCTTATTAGGTTTCCCCGTATGCAGCCAACTGTTTTCCCGTAGTATAAGTTACGTGTTTGATTGCTTATGTTTATATATGATTACCTATAGCCATATACATGCATGACCAGTTTCACCTAGTTATGGAGGTACCATAACTATAACATTAGAGGCGCTGATGTTATGACTTCACCACGGCGGAGTGATTGCTCGTGGCGTCCCTTCAGCTTTTGGCCATTTATTTATATTTATCATGTGGGGCGTATGGGTGCATCCTAGTTACACGTTTTATTCAGGATTACATGGTGAATGTGGTGTGTGCCTTGCATCCTTCACAAGGAGCTGATCCCTCCTACCCATAAAACTAGTATATTAAATTAGAGGCAGCCCCTCTAATTTGCATGATGAGGTCACCCCTCCAATTATTCATGCACGGTGGATTTTCATGACCTATAGTGGCTAATGGTAAAATTATGACAAACAGTTTTTATAAGATAAACATAAGACTTTCAAACTATAAACCAGTTTTATTAAGACTTAACCAGGTTACTCGGGACTTAGTTTCTTTCGTTGATATTATGTTATATGCTTATTCTATTCATGCTTTATTGTACATCCGTGCACTGAGCGTATTGCTCAGCCGTTTTCCTTTTCTATGTTCCCAAAACGGCAGGTACTCAGGGACCCTCGTAGACACTAAGAGTACGTGCATATGGACTGGAAGCTGTCTAGCCTTCTTTACATTATGCATTTCCTTTCTTTATGATACTTATGCTTTGGACATTGTTTAGTCCTTTTCCTTTTCTATACTATGTTTGTGTGTGATGAGCTTTACTTTTGGACTACCGATGTTTGTTTCCGGTATTTTCCTTTATATGGTCAAGTAATGTTTAGACATTTTACCTTGTATGCTTTGATGACACGCCATAATTACTGTGATATTTCCATTTCCAAAATGGGGTGTTACAATTATGGTATCAGAGCCAAGGCTTCGACCTGTAGGCTCTCAAATATGACCTGCGATTAGTTGGTAGTCACTACGGTCTTCCTAGAACTGACAGTTGTTTTCATGCATTCATCATTTTTAAGCATACATATACATGTCATTGTTACAGGGTTTTTGACTAAGTAATGGTGGGTACAGGACTGGCCCTATTTAGTCGCATGTGCTTTATCGAAACTTTTAGATTTGGGACCGACCCATAGGGGTCCCCTCGCTATGTCTTTTGTTTTGGGTGAACTGACCAGAGGCGTTCACTCTCGAGCATACAAAGTTTTCATAAAACTGCATCATGCATTCATACAAAAATTTTCTTGCATAAATTTTTTCTCTTGAAATTTTTAGTATAAATTTTTTTTCATGTATATATATTTTATATTTTATGTTTTGAACTGTTTAATCATATGTTTTATGTTATACTGTTAGATGGTTCTCACACGCGAATAGGAGCAGCTCAATGCTACAATTCAGGCAACCATGCAAGCCTTGCTTCCTCAACTGAGGAATGACATCCGGGCTGAAGTTCAAGCTGGCAACAATCAGTAGCACAATCAGCCACCTCCTCCTCCTCCTCCAGTGACATTTGCAGTATGGCTGGAGAGATTCAACAAGCTCCGCCCTCGAGCTTTTGAAAAGACAGATAGCCCCAGCGATGCTGAAAGCTGGTTGGCTCACATCCAGAAGATTTTCAACGCTATGGGCTGTGACCCCGCATACAAGGCGAGGTTGGCATGTTATCGGTTCGAAGGTGATGTACTCAACTGGTGGTTAGCTTTGATGCAATCTGAAGGTGGTGATGAGTGGGTTGCTGGTATGACTTGGGATCAGTTCAAGGACAGGGTGTTGGAGCAGTTCTTTCCCAAGGCTGAGCAGGACAAGGTCAAGAGAGAGTACCATGGGATCCGTCAGAGAGCTGGGGAGAATAGCAACGAGTTTATGCAGCGCTTTCTTCGCTTGGCTGGTTTCCTTGGTGCGACAGCAGGTACTCCTGAAGAGCAGGCACATCACTTCAGATGGGCTCTTCGCACATCGGTTGCAAACAATCTGGTGTGTGCTACGTTCAATACTGTAGCACAAGTGGCCGATGCAGCACGGAAACTGGAGATGCTGCAGGAGAGGGATGAGTTCGGGGAAGCTGAAAGACCCGACAAGAGGTAAACCTTCGTATTCAAGCGGTGACCGATCCTTATACTTTCCATATGTCAATTATTCATCTCTTAAACTGTATCTTCCAGGCAGAAAACTGGGGACCGGTCTCAGCCGGCTACTCAGCAGCAGCCTCATCAGCCCAAGGGAAACAGTCAGACTAATGACCGCTCTACTACGGATAGGCGTGGCGGTAATGACAATTACCGTAACAACACTGGGCACTCCAACAGCAGCAGGTCCTAATACTTACGCAATTCCTTATGTTTTATGTTATAACTCATATTCTGACACTTTAGCAAACTTCTACCAGGAACCATGGAAACGGTAGGGACCAGAACCAGAGAGGTTCGCAGCCTAGCCGTCCAGCTATCACTGGTATTCAATCTTACGATTATCCTCTTTGTCCTTTGTACCCAACTATTATGTCTCATGTAAAATGTTATTATCAGGTCCTCAGCCAGCCAGAGCACCTGCTGGAGGATACACTCATCCTCTTTGCTCTACTTGCCACCGTAGACACCCAGACCATGTCGTCGTAATACTGATGCGTGCTTCAAGTGTGGTCTTCCTGGCCATATTATGAAGGATTGTCGTAAGGGCGAGATGGAGGGTACATCGGGACATGCTGATACCAAGCCGCCTCCTACTGCCGGGCGTGTCTACACGACATCTCGAGACCAGGCCAACAAGTCTACAGGTACCATCACTGGAATCTTGTATATGTATGGTTAAGCTGCATGTGTTCTTTTCGATACGGGTGCTACTCACTCGGTTATTTCTACTGCTATTGCTAAGGACATTAGGATGCCTCCCATGCCACTAGAAAATAGGCTAACTATTTCCACGCCTTTGAGGGACTCTGTATTAATCACCCATGTATACAAGAGTCTTCCCCTAGAATTTGATGATAAGGTTCGACCTGTCGACGCACTTCCGCCGGACATGAATGACTTCGACATGATTTTGGGCATGGATTGGCTATCCAAGTATCATGATACCATAGACTGCCATTCATATCGAGTTATCTTCGGTGATGTCAATGCACTAGAGTACATTCATAATGGGTTCATACCCGGACGGTCTGTACAAGTCATATCCACCCTGCAAGCGCGTGCACTATTGTCACATGACTGAGAGGGTAATCTAGCTACGGTTCACGACATGGATAATGAATCTCCATCGATTCAGGATCAACTAATAGTGTCGGAATTCCAAGATGTGTTTCCAGCAGAACTTCCGGGCATACCACCTGCACGAGAAGTGGAATTCAGTATCGAACTGGTTCCAAGAGCTGAACCAATCTCCAAGGCTCCTTATCGCATGGCTCCCATAGAGCTGAAGGAGCTAAAGGAACAACTGCAAGAACTTCTTGAACGAGGTTTCATTCAACCGAGCGCATCTCCATGGGGCGCACCGGTCTTGTTTGTTAAGAAGAAGGACGGCAGTATGCGTCTTTGCATAGACTATCGCGAGCTCAACAAGATTACCATTCGGAATAGGTATCCACTGCCACGCATTGACGATCTGTTTGACCAACTCCAAGGGGCCAAACACTTCTCCAAGATCGATCTTAGGTCAGGCTATCATCAGCTACGGGTCAAGGAGCAGGACATCGCTAAGACTGCTTTTCGTACCCGCTATGGCCACTACGAGTTTGTAGTTATGCCATTTTGCCTGACAAATGCTCCAGCAGTGTTCATGGATCTGATGAACAGAATCTTCCTTGAATTTCTGGACAAGTTCGTCATTGTTTTCATCGATGATATCCTGATTTTCTCAAAGTCCAAGGAGGAACACGAAGACCATCTTCGTACAGTACTACAGACTCTTCGCCAGAAGCAGCTGTATGCTAAATTCTCCAAGTGTGAGTTCTGGTTAGACAAGGTGGCATTCTTAGGTCACATTGTATCAGCAGAAGGAATCACTATGGATCCAGCGAAGGTTGAGGCCATTACTAAGTGGCCGAGGCCGACATCGGCGACGGAAGTCCGTAGTTTCTTAGGCTTAGCTGGCTATTACCGTAGGTTCGTGGAGAACTTTTCCCGCCTAGCACTACCATTGACCAAACTGATGCGGAAAGGGGAGAAATTCGTCTGGACTAAAGATCGAGAGAAGAGCTTTGAAGACCTGAAGCATAAGCTAGTATCTGCACCTATTCTTACTCTACCATCTGGTACGGGTGGATTTCAAATCTACAGCGATGCATCGGGGAAGGGACTTGGATGTGTTCTCATGCAACATGGGAAAGTGATCGCGTACGCTTCACGGAAGCTTAAGCCTTATGAAGAGAATTACCCCATGCACGATTTGGAACTTGCTGCAGTCGTGTTTGCATTGAAGATATGGAGACACTACTTATATGGAGAATCATGTGACATTTTCACGGACCACAAGAGCTTGAAGTATATCTTCACTCAGCGTGAATTGAACATGAGGCAGAGGAGATGGTTAGAGCTGTTGAAGGATTATGACATTAATCTACAGTATCATCCCGGAAAGGCAAACGTAGTGGCAGATGCTCTTAGCAGGAAGTCCGGAATGATCAACGGCATTACAATCGAAGAGGAAGTCATCAGAGACTTGGAGCGACTAGACATCAAGATCATGGTACGTGGACAGCACGGTTACTGGGCGAATCTTAGAGTAGAACCCGAGTTACTATCTAAGATCAAGGAAGCTCAGAAAGATGACGGAGAAATCTGGGCGATAATACAGAATTTTGAGAAGCAGACGGAATTAAGAGTAGATGCAGATGGTATCGTATGGCAGGGCACTAGACTTTGTGTTCCTGACGACCAAAACTCCGGGAAGCTTTGTTAGCTGAAGCTCATAGCTCCCCATTCTCGATACATCCTGGTTCGACTAAGATGTACCATGACATCAAGCAATACTTTTGGTGGAGTGGTATGAAACAGGATGTGGCCACTTACGTCTCCAAATGTCTTACCTGCCAGCAGGTTAAGATCGAGCATCAGCGATCTGGCGGTATCCTTCAACAGTTAGATATTCCAGAGTGGAAGTGGGACAAAATCACCATGGATTTTGTTACCGGTCTTCCGCCTATCAAAAGGTAGCACGATGCAATTTGGGTTATCGTTGATCGACTTACCAAATCGGCTCATTTCTTACCGATCCGCAAGGAAGATCCGGTAAGTAAACTCGCAGATACGTATAGACGAGAGATCATGAGACTCCACGATGCACCATCCAGCATCGTCTCAGACAGAGATCCTCGATTCACTTCGCGCTTTTGGAAAAGTCTGCAGAAAGCTTGGGGTACACAACTTAATCTTAGCACGGCTTTTCATCCTCAAACGGACGGACAGTCGGAGCGAACCATTTAGACATTGGAAGATATGTTGAGGTCATGTGCGTTGGAATAGACGGGTGATTGGGACGAATACATCTGTTTGGTGGAGTTTGCATACAACAACAGCTGGCACGCAAGCATCAAGTGTGCTCCATTTGAGATGTTGTATTGCAGAAAGTATCGCGCCCTAATCTGCTGGGATCAGGTTGGCGAGCGAACACTCGAAGGACCAGAAATCATAGAAATGACAAATGAGAAGATCACAGTAGCTAGGCAGAAAATTCAGGAGGCACGGTCACGTCAGAAGAGTTACGCCGATAAGCATCGTAGGGATTTACACTTTAACGTAGGAGATCACATCTTCCTTAAGGTTTCGCCGGCACGTGGTGTTAGACGCTTCGGGATTAAAGGGAAGCTCAGTCCTCGTTTCATCGGACCGTTTGATATCATTGAACGAGTCGGTGAAGTATCTTACCGTTTGGCGTTGCCTCCGCAGCTTTCGCATGTGCACAATATGTTTCATGTGTCCTTACTCATAGGGTACCAATATCATCCCCTTCACATGGTTCAGTATCCACTGGAACAGATACGTGAAGATCTTACTTTTATAGAAGAACCCGAACGAGTTCTTGACAGACAAGAACGAGTCATGAGAAAGAAGAATATTCCATTCGTCAAAATTCTATGGAGGGATCATACCGAGCGGGAAGCCACTTGGGAAACAGAGGAGTCTATCCGGGCTTCTTACCCTCATTTCATATTTTGAATTCGGGTATGTTCTTCTTTTCAAGTTTACTTTATCTATAATTCGGGGACGAATTATTCTTTTTAGGGGGGAAGAGTTGTAAAACCCGCATGCTTTTACCATGAATAGTACCCTTAGGATCGTACGTACTAGTTAAAAACTTTCCTATTATAGCATGATTACGATTACCTGTTAGGAGTTTATGTATTACGTACGTGTTAGAACACGATAAGTATTTTATATGCACGATCACGTAATAATTATTTAGCAATAATTAATCACGAACATGCGATCACGAAATCACGAGCGTAATTAAAACACGAGCTATTATTAATTACGTATATATATTTGTTACGAGCGTAATTAAATATATTAGATTATGGTAATTACGTAACTAAAACATTTAAAACACGAACATAATTAAACACAAACGAGTAACTAAATAACGAGACACGAAGAGAGGTACGGGAACCCCATGGGGGGGTCCCTACCTATGACAATCCGTCAATTTATGGTTGATATTTTATTCTCGAATATTATTTAAAAACATTATTTTAATGTTACAATATGAACTCAGATATTTTTGGGAAGAAATTTGGATTTACGTCTTGGAGTAGCATCGACTACGTCTAAACCGGAGGATTCAACGTTACGTGCTTACGTTTACATACACCGTCTTTGGTGACAGTCCGACATTTCCGAAAATAAATTTATCCGTGAATATTATTTTGGAGTTCTAAATTTGTGTTAGTTCATAAACTCACAAATTTACGAGAAGAGATTTGGACTTACGATTTTATTTTAACATCCTTTACGACTAAACCGGAAACCTTAGGATTTCGTATTTACGTTTTCGAACTCCGTTTTTGATGAGACAATTTTTATTGGATTCGTTTTGTGATTGTGATTCATAATTTATAAAAACGTTTTTCGTAAAACGACCCGAGGGCACGCAAATCGAGGAAACTAGAATCGAGGAATACCCGTAAATTAGTGGGATGAGACAAGTTTACACTTGCCCCACCCCACTAACATGGGGCGGCCAAACCATGACTTAACACCCTTAGGTGTCAAGCCTTAAGCAAAGTGAATAACACTTGTACCATTTGCTTCATTTTGAAGCTACTTTTCCCATTCAAACCACAAAACCACTTCCCATTTACTACTTGCTTCCATTTGTGACATGCAAAAACCACTCAACTCTCTCCCTACACTCTCTCTTTGCCGTCCCATCCTCACCCATAAACACCATTTTCATCAAAAATCAACCATGAAATCCTATGTTATTTCTACATATGTTGAAGCCCTCTTGAAGCTCTCTTGAATGGTGGTGATTATAACATCCATGGAGGAGTTTTCTTGGTGTCTTGGGGCTGATTTTCCACAAGAAGTACATGAAGATTGATGATCATGAAGATGGTCTTGGTGCATCACATGTTTCTCCATCAAAATCCATGTTTTGATCACAACCTACATCATCATGGTGGTATAAAGATTGTCCTCCTCATCTTCTTGTTATTTTGATTATGTAAACATGTATTTTATTTCCTATTGTATATGTATATGATGATTATATGATGATAAAAATGTTATGTGGGGATTTGGTGTTGATAAATATGATTAAAAAGGTGATAAACCATAAGAAACAAGGTTAAAATCTTGGTTAAATTTGTTGGCTGTATAAAACAGTAAAGAACCAAGTCATGAACTGATAAAATGATGAAGTAGGATGGATTTACAGTAAGCTATGGGTCTTGTACACATGTGAGAGTTGGTCATACAATGGAATCAAAATAATGAGTGAGATATGATCAAAACAAGTTTAGGGTATAAATATGAGGTTACTGTTTTGGACGATTTTTAGAAAATATTTAGAATATGATTCAACAGTAGCTATAGTAGAGTTAAATGTAGCACATATCATGTAGTTTATGTGATAAAAATTTGAGCTTCTATCTCCATATATAACTCAAGATATGGCAATTTTGGTGAAAGTAAAGATAAAAATCAGATTTTTGGAAATTAAAGAATAATACTATTATATAAGCACTCAAAGTTAATAGTATAAAATATAAATGAGAACCCACTAACTTATAAAACTTATTTATATAAATATATAAAAGTTTAATTAAATGGATAAATTATATAAATGGTGGTGAAATAATGTTTATAAGTAATAAAAACTATAAACTTGATTTTTACGACTTTTTCGGCTATCGCCGTAAAATTAACGTTTTAAGCCAAATAAAACTTAGACGACCAAACCCGTCTAATGTAAAGTTTATAAAAGTCATATACTGATATATAAGTATCAAATACAAGTAAAAACCGATAAAAACCCGAACTATAAGAAATACGGACGTTAACGGACAAAATTAACGTTATTGACTAATAATACAACAAAAATGGACTAAAACACTTATAAACTTATTATCGGGCTTAACCAATTTTAGGCCCAACTTGTAAAGTGTAGATACTGATAATATAATTATAACAAGGATTAATACAAGTTAAGAACTTATAATAGGCTTATTGAACCTAAAACACGTAAATAGGTAAAACGAGTAAAACTAGTATAAAAGTTATCGACACATAACACAAAAATGAGTAAACGAGAATATGTAAACCCACTTGATCATCATATATATAAAATCATCATATGTATACATAATTGTTATTTTTATAAAGTCATTGGACAAACGTCTAAGACCGATTACTATTTGTCTAGGTTTCCGTGATTGAAGCACGTACCGTACGTCCGAATTTCCGATAACCCGCCTTCCCATATCAACGTGAGTTCATAGCCTCGCACTCTTTTAAATGTTTTTATGAAATGTTTTATAAACCCGCGAGGGAGATAACATGTTAGTTTTATAAAATAGGACACCATTTGTCCCGATTGTTTGTTTATTGATTCTGGACCCGAATGATTGAATGACCCGATTGTATGACCCGATAAATGATTAAAGGACCCGATAGATGCAAATAAAAATGGATTATTAAAGTTAGGTTATGTCACTAAAAGTCCCATTAGCATGAATTGTGAACTACCGGGATTTGGTAGACGCTTATGCATTTAATAGTACTATTTGGGGACGATCACCACAGTTCGCGCCTTCACGGTTGATCCCCGTCGTGCCACATTGATTGGTAAGCGAATTTATGTATGAGAAGATTTCCATAGCGTGACCTTTGTGACGACACGCTACTTTAGATGGGCAAAATTGGTATCGGGTTAGCTACCCGTTTTGGTTTAGTAAGGTAACAATGTCATGCGGCTTATAATAATCCAAACTAACGAAATACTACTGGACGCTCAGAATTACGACGTATTGCCTGACTAGCAATACAGGGTCATACTATGGATATTATGTTTGTGTTTTGGTTTTTATAACCATATTCATATAACAGTTTTTATTTAATCTATACAACGTTGCAAAACGTATTGTACGATGTTTTTTTACGATATTGGCTCGTATAATGATTTTTAAGGCAAATGCCTATATTATGATTTTCGATGAGGATTTGTATAAAATGATTTTCGCCATTTCATGGCCTATCAAAACGATTTGTATAAAATGATTTTCAGTAATACTTTTATACTGATATTATATTGATGGAATTTATTAAACTCTATGAATTCACTCGGCGTTATCGCTGACCTTTTCTTTTAACATGTTTTATCTCAGGTACTTGAAGGTAATTCTCGGGAAGACGACAAGAATTCATGGCCCGCACTTAAACAATATTTTTCCATTCAAATACTTTGTAAAACTTTGTATGAAATATAATGACTTGGGACCGATGTAACTTTGATATTATTGAATGGAAATGCTTTATAAATAAACGACGCGATTTTTATGCGTTGTCTATGATGTGAGTATTGTGCTATCCCGTAACACCAACTAGTCTTCCGCTATATCAAGTTGTATAAAATTTGGGGGTGTTACACTACCCGTGGCCAAACAAGAGTAATGGGCCAAGCCTATTACCAATTTTTACTAAAAGAGGGTTAATTAGTTTTTACTACTCAAAATCACTTTACAGAAGATTTCAAGAAAAACCTAAACCCTCTCTTTGTCCTCCTCTTTGTGCCGCCACCCTTGAATCACCATACAAGGTGATTCTTTGATGTTGGATCTTGTAGATTTATTGTTTGTTCGTTTTTGTTCTTCATTCCCTTGATCTACGAATACGGTAAAACCTTTTTAAACCTTTTTTTAAATTTAATCTTTTATTAATTATGAACATGTGATGTTTTTATAAAAACACATTAATTAAACATAGATCTAACATGTTTTGATGATTAATTAAATCAAAGGGTCGATTAAGGGGTGTTTTGTTTTGGGCCGCAGGCTGCAACCGACCCCAAGGGGGTTTCAGTTTGCTTAGCCGACCACCACCAAGACCATATGGTCTTGGTTGGTGCGTGTGGGTCCCACGGAAGCAAGGGGGTACCTCGATTTGGTTCGGGGTACGGTGTCGATTCATGTCCGGTTCATGTTTTTAAGCTTAGATCCGGTTCATGGTTATGTTAGCTTTTTTTATGTTATGAACTTATGTTAAAATTAAATTAATAAATGATGTATTTAATTTAATAACATGACTTAGGTTAATTAATATTAAATGATCATGAAATTATTTTAACCTAAGTATTAATATTATTAAGACTTATAATTAATTAATTATTTTAAAAACCATGGATATAATTAATTAATTAACATGACTTAGGTTATATTATTAATATTTAATAATACATATTTTAACCTAAGTATTTAATATATTTAATTAAAAACATGTTATACTTTAATTAAATATTATAACCTATAGTTTAATTAAATTACATGAAATAAATATTAAACTATACAATATATCATATGACTTAGAAAATAATCATGAAAACACTTAGGCTTATATACTTAGCTTATTTAACCAGCTTATTTCTAATTATGGAAACTTTCTATTTTTTTTAGAAACTTAATTAAATAAGACAGCTAATTTATTTATGGAAACCAGCTATTTTTAGGAACTTATTTATTTAAGGCAGCAAATCTATTTATGGAAACTTATTTAATTAAGGCAGCTAATCTATTTATGGAAACTTTCTATTTTTAGAAACTTATCTATTTTAAGCAGTAAAACTTTTTTTGGAAACTTTCTATTTTTGGAAACTTTCTATTTTTGGTAACTTTCTATTTTTGGAAACTTTTTATTTTTGGAAACTTTCTATTTTTGGAAACTTTCTATTTTAGGAAACCTGCTATTTTTGGAGAGTTACTTATTATTACACAGTAAGTATAATAACACATGAAATAGCAGAAATACTTAATCAGAATGAACAGAATATAAGATTTAACACAGTTTAAGGCTTTAAACAGTAAAACATAGTAAGAACATATAAAATAAGGTAAGACATGACATAAAACCAGCTATGTATTTAGTAAGCAGATACTTATTTCATGTACGTATTTATGTAGCACTAGTGTTTCGGAAGTAGGATTCTCGCAGTTCATCGTTCTCGTTCACTGGACATAAGGTACGGATTCCCGTCCTTTTAGTATGGACATTCTTTCCTTATTAGGTTTCCCCGTATGCAGCCAACTATTTTCCCGTAGTATAAGTTACGTGTTTGATTGCTTATGTTTATATATGATTACCTATAGCCATATACATGCATGACCAGTTTCACCTAGTTATGGAGGTACCATAACCATAACATTAGAGGCACTGATGTTATGACTTTACCACGGCGGAGTGATTGCTCGTGGCGTCCCTTCAGCTTTTGGCCATTTATTTATATTTATCATGTGGGGCGTATGGGTGCATCCTAGTTACACGTTTTATTCAGGATTACATGGTGAATGTGGTGTGTGCCTTGTATCCTTCACAAGGATCTGATCCCTCCTACCCATAAAACCAGTATATTAAATTAGAGGCAGCCCTTCTAATTTGTATGATGAGGTCACCCCTCCAATCATTCATGCACGGTGGATTTTCATGACCTATATTGGCTAATGGTAAAATTATGACAAACAGTTTTTATAAGATAAACATAAGACTTTCAAACTATAAACCAGTTTTATTAAGACTTAACCAGGTTACTCGGAACTTAGTTTCTTCCGCTGTTATTATGTTATATGCTTATTCTATTCATGCTTTATTGTACATCCGTGCACTGAGCGTATTGCTCAGCCGTTTTCCTTTTCTATGTTCCCAAAACGGCAGGTACTCAGGGACGCTCGTAGACACTAAGAGTACGTGTATATGGACTGGAAGCTGTCTAGCCTTCTTTACATTATGCATTTCCTTTCTTTATGATACTTATGCTTTGGACATTGTTTAGTCCTTTTCCTTTACTATACTATGTTTGTGTGTGATGAGCTTTACTTTTGGACTAACGATGTTTGATTCCGGTATTTTCCTTTATATGGTCAAGTAATATTTAGACATTTTACCTTGTATGCTTTGATGACACGCTATAATTACTGTGATATTTCCATTTCCAAAATGGGGTGTTACAAGAGTTCTACTAACACAATTATATTTATGGATAATATAAAAACAACAATTGTTCAAATCAAAACACAACACGCCTCCTCGGCAGCAGCGTCAAAATAATTGTAGTGTTTTACTACCCTATAGGAAAAAAGCGTAAATGCGGCAAGTATTAATTGTTAATTTAGAAAAATCAAGCACTAATGACCCAAAGGTGAAAGTTCGTTTCCCAAGGAGGCTAATGTGTTGTGTAACGAGATGATTAAATGTTTGTGATTATGATTATGAGAAAAGAAAAAAAAGAAAAGGATGACGGTGGTGGTTCTAAATTAAACTAAGACGAAAAGTCGTGCACGTAAAACCGTAATATATGACTAAATTTAAAAATTACCCTAAAAATTCCTAGAAAATTTCAATAAATCCTAAAAAATATAATTAGAGTTTACAAAAAATCAATAATCACTCAAACCTTTTATTTAATTAAATAATAATTTTTTAATGCTAATTAAAGCCCAAAAAATCAATTTAATTAACAAAAAGCCCAAAATGAGATTTTTCACTTTGTAAACCTCTAAAATAACTTGACCAAATTAAAAACATTTTCTGAAAAATTTAAAATTAATTAAAACTATTTAAAAATGATTAAAAACTATTAAAATATTAAATTAAATCTAAAAATTAATTAAATGACAAGAAAATGAATCTAAAAGTTTTAAAATTCCTAACATAATGTATTTAACCTATGAAAAATGAAAAATTTGCAAAAATATTAAAAATTAATTTTAATAATAAAATAATAATAAAATAATATTAAATATTCAAAATTTATAGAAATTCTAAAAAGTTGCGAACTAGTTGATTTTAACCTATTTTAAACAGAAATGAACTTGAAATACAAAAAATACCCCTAATGGGCCTCCAAATGGGCCAAATACCCAAACAGTCCCTTAATGGGCTAAATTAAGGCCCAATAAGAAAAAGTTCACAAAAATGGCCCAAAACTTCCAGTTAAGCTTAAAATTCAATTTTAAACACAAAATTTTAAAGGCGCAAAAGCTGAAAGTGAGCTTATCACAACTTATTTCAAAGCAGGTTATTCTTAATGGGCTTTTTGGCCCATTAAGCTATAAGCTGATGCCATAAGCTAAAATTTGACACAAAACCTTCTTTTGACCTAATTAAGCTGTTTGTAAAAAGAATTTCTAAATAAGCCCAAGAAATAAGCCTGAAATAAGCAAAAGTTCTCTATAGAAAACGACAAAATAGTCGTTTTTGAGTTCTAGACCAATTCAAGGGCTGATTCTTGTTGCAAAATGTTTCAAATGACAAATTTAAGCTTAATAATCAAAAAGATTTCCAAAAATCACAATGAATAAGCTGGAATAAGAAATAAGCACTTTATGTAAAAGTCAACTTAGTTGGTTTTCTAGTCAAACCTAAAAGTCAAACCCTAAAAAGCTCAAGAATAGTCAAATGGGTTCATTAAGGAAGATCGATTACAAAAACAAAGTTGTTGCAAGTCTGAATAAGCTAGAATAGCTTATGGATAAGCTGATTGAAAATTAACACTAGCAGTGGCTAGTTTTGGGTGTCCAGCAGTGTGAAAAGTTTCCACTGCTTGACTATCTTGACTTTTTGTCTTTTGTGGATTTTTGTTGGATTCAGAAAACACAAAGGCACCCTTATAACCAGTGGGTTATAAGGAGTCAATAGCAATCTAACAAACACAAAAACAACACGCCAATTAATACAGTTAAATCAAACATCATCAGACCTTGCATAGACATGAACATAAGCAGTTTTCAACAAAATAAGCAGATTTAGCAATATTTAGCCAACCAAATTGAACCAAATGCACACAACAGCTTAAATAAATTCAAATGAACATAAATCAACTTGTTTCATGCACTGATTCAAGGTTTAGACAAAGATTATAGCTTATACTACTTACTGATGAACAATGAACAAACAGAAAATGAACTTTGCTAAGGTACTTGACCACAAATCCAAATTCAAACACTCAAATCTCTTAAACAGGTTACACAAACTATGATTTAACACTTGTTAACCCGAAACATGCATACACTCTAGGTTTTTCAAAAATTTTAGGTCAAAACAGTCAAAATCAAACAAGTTATAGCACAATCTAGGATTTCATGTTTAAAATCTCAAAACTTGCAGATAATAGCACACAACCAAGTAAATATCAGATACAAGCAATTAACAACCTTAAACCCTAACTCAAAATCAAACAAGAACCTTATAGCAGTAGACCCAAACACCCCTTAAACTTTTTAATCCAAGATTTAAACAAGCATAAGTGTATTTCAGGTTATACCAAACTCAAACAAACCTAAATACAGCATTATCATGAACTAAGAACACATTTGCATGAATCAAACAGCATCAAACACCAGCAGAATACCAAATCAATTAAAACAAGTATTTTTAACAGATTTTTAGTTAGAAGGCTCAAACCTCATGAATGTACATCCACACTCACGAATTTTTGAGCTTATGTGCCTAGCTAAACAAGGCACAAGCTTCCAATTGGCTGCTAAGAACAACAAGGTTAGAACAAGCAGTTGATATAAAACAGAAAAATGGAAAAAAAAGCTGATTGATTCAAGCTTTGTTACCCCACTCCTTGATTATCCCCAAGCCAAGATCTCACCCCACCTTGATAACCTCCTTACCAGGGTGATGTGATCAATCTTTGCCCCAAAAATTCCAAGGGTTTGAACAACGACATAGAAAAATATCATATTTTTGAGAACTTTGCAATTTCGTGCACAAGCTTTGAAAACAGGTTTTGAAACTTTAAATTCACAAAAACATATCAATAACAAGCATAGAATAAAGGTGGCACTTAGATTTCTTCAACAAATTCAAACTCTATTTCATAAACTGAATATAGGATTTACAGAAAAGTTGAACAAGGAAAAACCAAGAGCAAAGACTAATGTATGACCTTATACCATTTATATAGAGAGTGTACATGGTCTTTGTGAACCAAAAAACTAAAAACCCTAAGCATTGGTCTTCCAGAAATGCCCTTGCAGGTTTGAAAATTTGAGTACATGTGAAGGATTCTTGGACGTTTGTTAAGGTGTAAAGTTGGTGGAATTTGATCAAAGGGTCCATACTAAGCTTAAAATGTAAGCTTGTTTGTGGATGGTTGATTTGCTGGCACCTTTTTGGCTTCTTCCTCAAACGTGTAGCAGGGGATAGAACATGTGAGCTTTAGGATGATGTGGCATGAGGTTTAAGGTGTGGGTTATGCTAAGTGTAACCTTAATCATAATTCTGGAAAGAATTAGGGTTTAATTCCAAGCAATTAACAAACCCCTAATTGTGTTCATAGGATGAATAGTTGTTGGTTTAATCCAGTTTTGGGTTTAAAAAAGTGTTAACCGCCAAAAATTAAAAAATAATTAAGGTTAGTTATAAACGGGTGTGAGTGGGAAATGATGTGGCTAAATGGTGTGGTGTGATTGGATGAGAGGCTTGAGTGGGACACATGGCATACTCTGAGTGGTCTATGTATCTTTAATGTCTTGGCAGAAAACACCCTTCTTCTTCCATTCTTCTTTCATTCCTTGTTTAATAGCACCAAAACTGAAATCCTTTGTTATTAAAATTTCAGTTTTTAGACTTTTGCCCCAAAAAGATTTGTAAAGTCATTTTAGGGGTATTTCTTGTAATTTAATGATTCTTCAAGGGTTGTTTTTGATATATCTTCATTCTTCATTGTCTTGACTTGTATGATTGACTTCTTGGAGGACTAAAAGTGACATGTCTTCATTTGTGAGGGACCATTCTTGACAATTCTTCAAAGTGGAGGGTCCTTTTTGCAATTTGACAAACTATAAGGACAAAACTTGTAATTATGAATATACAAGGGTTTAATGTGTCAATTCTTCAATATTGGAGGACCCTTCTTGTACAATCTTCAATTCTTCAAGGGTTATTCTTGGAAAATCAACTCTAGGGCTTGGTTCATTGTGCGGCTTTGTTTCTCGTGTTCGTTTTTGCTTGTTTCTTGTGATCTTTTGCCATTTTCTCAATATCCATACCTAAAATACACATTGAACAAACACAAGCATAAATTTGGAACATTTTATGATATTTTATGCATTTTAAGCCCATTTTGGACGATGAGATTATGTATGAAAGCAGTCTCATCAAGGGTCATCTGGAATAACAATCGGATCTAATACCTTTCCTAATTTAGTTGCATCGCAAAGTCTCGGGTTGTGGACAAGAGCTTTCTTTGCATACCCCAGGTTAGGTGGAAGGTCTTTTTGACGCGATAAGTTAAATTCCTTAAAAGATGAATCAAATAAATGTACTAATTGTGAGGCAGAGTATTGTTGCAAAAGAAAATTATCAATATTTTAATTTGATTAGACGCACTAATTTCCGTTTCAACCTTTTTAGACTCTAGAATTTCGAAATCCGTTTTAAGTTTTTGAAAATTAGTGACAACTAACTCTTTCTCTTTAATTTCTTTAGAAAAGATTTGCTCTTAAAAGTTCAATCTATTGTAAATGACCCATTTAAATATTTCAAAAGTTATCGAATTCGGAATTGGTTAGGCTATTGGTCGAAGGAGTTAACTCCAAGGTTTGAACCTTTTCCTTGTATAAAGTGATGAGACTGCTTTTGTACATAGTCTCATCATCCAAAATGGGATTAAAATTGTTAAAATTGTTGGGAATAAATGTAGCCAGTACACATGGACGCTGACAAGAACAATCGGGACGTTGATAAGAAGAAAACAAGCGTTGACAGAACATGCGTTGACAGGAAGATGTCAAGCGTTGATAGGATGAAGTCAAGAACTGATAGAAGACTTAGTCTACACGTATTATGTTTCTAGTTTGTTTCTAGTAAAGATATGATCAACAATGTATTTTCTATGTTTATCTTTACCTAAAATAGTTGATACGTAGACTCTTGTACAAGGCTCCTTATGTCTATAAAAGGAGGCCTTTAGGTTTATGTTTGATATACGTTTTAACACTTTCATTGTATGCAAGTTTGTTTTATCAGTCAATTGAAAGTTTGGTTTACATTGTTTGTGTGTTCTTGTTTGAGTATTAATTTCGCATAACACTTAAATTATCTTATAACACAACAAAGTTTCTCTACGTGTTTAACTTGATTTAATCTCGTTTACACAAGCTAAATTGATCTAAGTTTGGGATCAACAAGTGGTATCAGAGCTTGTTGAGAAACTTTGATCTAAAGAACACAAAAACCCTAAATCGCCAAAAACCCTAATTTTCAAGAAACCCTAAAAACAACATGTCTACCCCAGAAGTAAACTCCTCCTCCTCCTCAACCCCCAACATCAAGATTCCCATGCTAGACCCAGACAATTTTGAGCTGTGGAAGTTTAACTTTGAACTGTATCTATAAATCCATGACTACACCCTATGGGAAATTATTGAATATGGAAACACATTCAATAAAGCTCAAAAGATTACAGCTGCCATCTTACAAAGAACAAATGTTCAAGGCTCTACTTAAGAGGATCGAAAAGAAAAACCTAAAATGGTAGAGCTGTCTCAACTGAGGACATAGCAAAGAGAAGGAATGACATGAAAACCCTAAGCATTCTCAAACTCTCTTTGGGACAAGAAAATCAGCACACATATAGAAGCTATGAGTGTGCAAAAGATCCTTGGGCAGCCCCTGAAGTTGCTTATGGTGGTAATGATGAGACTGTACAAGAGAAAAAGAAGCAACTCTTGCATGAGTATGCTGTTTTTAAAGATCAACCCAGTGAGAAGTTAAGTGGAGTGAGAAGCAGACTTTTTGACATTACAAGCAAGTTGTCCTTCATGGGAACAGTGCTTGGTAATGTTGATATTATCACCACTTTTCTTAAAAGTCTTGGTGATGCATAGAAGATTCAAGCAAGGTCTATAATTGCTAATAACACTCAAAAAAGTTCTACTTTTGATGATGTTTACAATAAACTAAGGCTGGTAGAGAATGAAACTCTTTTGGATCATGGAAGCAAGTATACCAATGGAAATATGGCCTTCTTCTCACATAGTGAAGGTCAATTTGATCAAAAGGAGTCATACATGTCCCCGTTACTTGATCAACTTGTGTCAACACTGGATCAAGCCTTGTCAACGACTCACATTCAGACGCTGACACATACAAAGTTGACTCACCAAGAGTTAAGCCTGCTGGTATTGATCTAGATACTGTTTGTGCATACATTGCTTCATTGCCCAATGGTTCAGTGATTACATATGAGGACCTTGAGCAAATTAGTGATGAGCATTTGGAGGAGATGGACATAAAGTGGAATATGGATCTTGTAAGTATAAGAGTAAACAGATGGAATTGAAGATTCAAGAAGAAGATGACTTTTAATGCTAAGGACACTGCTGGATTTGATAAATCCAAGGTTGAGTGTTATAACTATCATCGAATGGGATACTTTATGAGTGAATGCAGATCTCCAAGAAGATCTGATGCTGGAAAACCCTCAAGCCAAATCATCAAGGCTCAGGATTCCAAAGCTATGGTTGCCATGCAAGACATTGATGGTGTTGACTGGGATTAGAGCTACTTGGCCAGAGATGAGGAAGAGAACAAAGCTTTGGTTGCAGAAAAGGAAGAATAAGAGCATGTTCACTATGCTCTCATGGCACACTCCTCATCTTCATTAGACAATGAGGTATATGATGATGCATTTTATAGTAAGGGTTGTCGTCTAAACACTAAAAAACTTAACAAAGAAGTTTTAAAATTAACAACATATGTGGTTAATGAAAGATGCAAGTTGTCTAACTATCAACTTGCTCTTACTCAAACTGAAAACACTATAGCTGAGTATAAGAAAATGGAGCTTGACCTAAAAGATCAAATCTGTAAAACCCGCATGCTTTTACCATGAATAGTGCCCTTAAGATCGTACGTCCTAGATTAAAACTTACCTCATTTAGTATTGATCACATTCATGTGCTAATAATCAAGCAAGTGCATACGTGTATGACATGACAAGTATCGATTACGTACGAACTCATGATAAACAGTTAATAAATATATCACGTGAACATAATTAAATCATGATCACCATTTAAAATACGAACTAGAATAATTACGTAAATACTTATAATATAATTACGAGCGTTAAGTTTACGATAAACGACACGATAGAATAAATAGAAACACTTTAAACACGAGCACGTTTAACCACGAACGAACACGAAACATCGGGACACGAGAAAGGTACGGGTACCCCATGTGGGGCCCCCATACTCACGGCACATATACCAAGGTGGGCTTAGCCCATGGACTTTTACAAGTAAAGGGGGGTAAAGAGTAAAACATGTTTTCATTTTTCACTTTCAAGAAATAAACACAAAAACCCTAAAAGAGTTTTCTCTCCTCCTCCTTGTGCTCTCTTTGTGCCGCCACCTTAGCATCACCATAGGAGGGTGATTGGTTGATTTTGATCTTAAAAACTATTGCTATAATCAGTGTTTGTTCATCCTTTTCCAAGCTACATAGTGGTATACCTTTTTAAACCCTTCTTTTTAATTCTTTTTAATTCTTTTTAATCTTTGATTATTTTCATGAACATGTTATTATTATTTTTATTTAAACATGATAATTATCATTGATCTAACATGTTTTGGTATTAATTAAAATCAAAGATTGATTTAAAGGGGTGTTTGTTTTTAGCCGCCTAGCAAAACAAACCCGGGGGGGTTTGGTTTGCTATTGCCGCCACCACCAAGACCATTTTTGGTCTTGGTTGGCTCATGTGGGACCCACGGCAGCAAGGAGGCACACGTGCCCCGAGTTTGGCTTGGGGTACGGTGTCGAATTCATGCCCGATTCATGGTTCGTTGGTTAAATCATGATTCATGCTACATGTTAATTTTTATGAATTATGAACTTAGGATATAATTAATTAATAACATGAAATATTAATTAAATCATGACTTAGGTTATTTTAATTATTAGTTTAACATGACATTAATTTAACCTAAGTATTTTATGTTATAAGTTATAATTAATTAATTATTAAAACATGCCTATAATTAATTAATTTAGACATGACTTAGGTTATATTATTAATAATAATAATACACATTTTAACCTAAGTATTTCATTTCATTTTAATTAAAACATGTTATACTTTAATTAAAATGCTTAACCTATAGTTTAATTAAAAGACATGAAATAATAATTAAACTATACACTATATCATATGACTTAAGAAATAAGGTTATAACACTTAGACTTATATGTTAGCTTATGTAACCAGCTTAATTCTAATTATGGAAACTTCTATTTATAGAAACTTAATTAAATAAGGCAACTAATCTAATTATGGAAACCTTCTATATATGGAAATCTATCTATTTCAGGCAGCTAATCTAATTATGGAAACCTTCTATATATGGAAACTTATTTAATTAAGGCAGCTGATCTATTTTTGGAAACTTTCTATTTTTAGAAACTAATCTATTTTAAGCAGTAAATTCTATTTTTGGAAACTTTCTATTTTTGGAAACTTTCTATTTTTGGAAACTTTCTATTTTTGGAAACTTTCTATTTTTGGTAACTTTCTATTTTTGGAAACTTTCTATTTTTGGAAACTTTCTATTTTTTGGAAACTTTCTATTTTTGGAAACCTGCTATTTTTGGAAAGTTACTTATTATTACATAGTAAGTATAATAATACATGAAACACCAGTAATACTTAATCAGATTAATCAGAATACTAGATAAACACAGTTTAAGGCTTTAAACAGTGAACCGTGACCTAAAACATACCAAATCAGCTGAAATGAGACATAAAACTCAGTACGTAATCAGGGTATCGATACTTATACATGTGTGTATTCATGTAGCGTTAGTGATCCAGAAGTAGGAGTCTTTCTTCCGTTCATTCACTGGACTTGAGGTACGGATTCCCGTCCTTTCAGTATGGACATTCTTTCCTTATTAGGATTTCCCCGTATGCAGCCAACTGTTTTCCCCAGTATTTGTTTTATTGTTTTGAACTGCTTATGTTTAATTAGCATAATCTATAGCCATATACAAGCATGACCAGTTTCACCTAGTTATGGAGGTACCATAACCATAACATTGGAGGCACCGATGTTATGACTTCCCCACGGCGGAGTGATTGCTCGTGGCGTCCCTTTCAGTTTTGGCCATATTATTATATCATGTGGGGCGTATGGGTGCATCCTAGTTACATGTTTTATTCAGTTTATCATGGTGAATGTGGTGTGTGCCTTGCACCCTTCACAAGGAGTTGATCCCTCCTACCCAAACCAGTATATTGATTAGAGGCATCCCCTCTAATCAGCATGATGAGGTCACCCCTCCAAGTATTCATGCACGTGACCTTTTCATGACCTATATGGGCTATGGTATATATATGTTAAAACAGTTTTCACAAGATAAACATAAGGCTTTTCAAACTATAAAACCAGTTTTCTTGATACTTAACCAGTTTACTCAGTACTTAGTCTTCCGCTGTTATATGTTTCATGCTTATCCTATTTCATGCTTTGTTGTACATCCATGCACTGAGCGTTTTGCTCAGCCGTTTTCCTTTCATGTTCCCTAAACGGCAGGTACTCAGGGACGCTCGTAGATCTCAAACGTAGGTGCATATGGACTGGAAGCTTTACTGTCTTTCTTTACTTTATGCATTTCCTTTACTTTAATACAGTTGCTATGGACATTGTTTCGTCCTTTCCTTTTACAGTATTTATGTTTGTGTGTGATGAGCTTTACTTTGGGGTACCGACGTTTGATTCCGGTATTTCCCTTTTATGGTTGAATAATGCTTAGACATTTATCCTTGTATGCTTTGATGACACGCCATGATTATGCGTAATATTCCATTTCCAAAATGGGGTGTTAAAATTATGGTATCAGAGCCAAGGTTTCGACCTGTAGGCTCTCAAATATGACCTGTGATTAGTGGGTAGTCACTACGGTCTTCCTAGAACTGACAGTTGTTTTCATGCATTCATCATTTTTTAAGCATACATATACATGTCATTGTTACAGGGTTTTTGACTAAGTAATGGTTGGTATAGGACTGGCCCTATTTAGTCGCATGTGTTTTATCGAAACTTTTAGATTTGGGACCGACCCATAGGCGTCCCCTCGATATGTCTTTTATTTTGAGTGAACTGACCGGAGGCGTTCACTCTCGAGCATCAAAAGTTTTCATAAAACTGCATCATGCATTCATACAAAGATTTTCTTGCATAAAATTTTTCTCGTGAAATTTTTTGGCATAAATTTTTTTTTATATTTTATGTTTGAACTGTTAATCATATGTTTTATGTTATACTGTCAGATGGTTCTCACACGCGAGCAAGAGCAGCTCAATGCTGCAATTCAGGCTGCCATGCAAGCCTTACTTCCTCAACTGAGGAATGACATTCGTGTTGAAGTTCAAGCTGCCAACCATCAGCAGCACAATCAGCCTCCTCCTCCTCCTCCCCCAGTGACACTAGCAGTATGGTTGGAAAGATTTAACAAGCTCCGTCCTAGAGCTTTTGAAAAGACTGATAGCCCCAGCGATGCTGAAAGCTGGCTGACTCACATTGAGAAAATCTTCAATGCTATGGGATGTGACCCCGCCTTCAAGGCGAGATTGGCATGCTACCGGTTTGAAGGCGATGTACTCAACTGGTGGCTAGCTTTGACGCAGTCAGAAGGAGGTGATGAATGGGTCGCTGGTTTGACATGGGCCCAATTCAAGGAGAGAGTGATGGAGCAGTTATTTCCTAAGGCAGAGCAGGACAAACTCAAGCGAGAATACCATGGGATACGCCAGAGAGCGGGCGAGAATAGCAATGAATTCATGCAGCGCTTTCTTCGCTTAGCTGGTTTTCTAGGGGCAGCAGCTGGTACTCCTGAGGAGCAGGCACACCACTTTAGGTGGGCACTTCGCACCTCGGTCGCGAACAATCTGGTATGTGCTACGTTCAATACAGTAGCACAAGTGGCCGACGCAGCAAGGAAGCTTGAGATGTTGCAGGAACGCGATGAGTTCGGGGAAGCTGAAAGACCCGACAAGAGGTAAACATTTCGTGTTCTATCGATAACCAGATCACATCCTATCATTATATGTTCTATAATCATCTCTTAAGCTGTATCTTCCAGGCAGAAAACTGGGGACCAGTCTCAGCCGGCTACTCAGCAGCAGCCTAATCAGCCCAAAGGAAACGGTCACAATAACGACCGCTCTATTGTGGAAAGGCGCAACGGTAATGATAATTACCGTAACAATGCGGGACACTCCAACAACAGCAGGTCCTACTATTTACGCATCTTCTTATGATTTCATGTTATATCTCTCATGCTGACACTATATTAACCTCTACCAGGAACCACGGTAACGGAAGGGACCAGAACCACAGGGGTTCTCAGCCTAACCGTTCAGCTAACACTGGTAAACATCTTATGACGCTTACGTCCTATACTCGTGCATATACTTTATTCTTAACACGTTTTGTCATCAGCAGGCCCTCAGCAAGCAAGGACTCCTGCTGGAGGATTCACTCATCCTCTTTGCAGTACTTGCCATCGCAGACACCCTGGCCCATGTCGTCGTGATTCCGACGCGTGCTACAAGTGCGGCCTCCCTGGCCATCGTATGAGAGATTGCCGTAAGGGTGAAATGGAGGGTACTTCGGGTCATGCTGATACTAAACCGCCTCCTACCACTGGGCGTGTCTACACGACATCGCGCGATCAGGCAAACAAATCTACAGGTACCATTACTGGAATTTTGTATATGTACGGCCAGGCTGCATGTGTTCTTTTCGACACGGGTGCCACTCATTCAGTTATTTCCACTACTTATGCTAAGAACATCAGGACACTTCCCTTGCCATTAGAAAATAAGCTTACCATTTCCACGCCTCTGAGGGACTCTGTATTAATAACTCATGTATACAAGAGTCTTCCTCTAGAGTTTGACGATAAGGTTCGTGCAGTAGATTCACTTCCCCTAGACATGATTGAGTTCGATATGATTCTTGGCATGGACTGGCTATCAAGGCACCATGCTACCATAGACTGCCACTCATATCGGGTGATCTTCGGCGACATTAATGCACCAGAGTACATCCATAACGGGTTCATACCCGGACGGTCTGTATAGGTCATATCTACCTTGCAAGCACGTGCATTACTGTCACATGGCTGCGAAGGTTATCTAGCTACGGTTCATGACATGAATGCTGAATCCCCATTGATTCAGGATCAACCGGTAGTTTCAGAATTTCAAGACGTCTTTCCAGCTGAACTTCCAGGCATACCACCTGCACGAGAAGTGGAGTTCAACATTGACCTTGTTCCAGGAGCTGAGCCAATCTCTAAGGCTCCATATCGTATGGCTCCCATAGAGCTAAAAGAACTGAAGGACCAACTGCAGGAACTTCTTGAACGAGGGTTCATTAGACCAAGCGCATCCCCATGGGGCGCACCGGTCTTGTTCGTTAAGAAGAAGGACGGCAGCATGCGACTTTGCATTGACTACCGTGAACTTAATAAGATTACCATCCGCAATAGATATCCACTGCCACGTATAGAAGATCTATTTGACCAACTTCAAGGAGCCAAACACTTCTCAAAGATCGATCTAAGGTCAGGCTACCATCAGCTGAGGGTTAAAGAGCAGGACATTGCTAAGACTGCTTTTCGTACCCGCTATGGCCATTATGAGTTTGTGGTCATGCCATTCGGCCTGACTAACGCTCCAGCAGTATTCATGGATCTGATGAACAGAATCTTCCATGAATTCCTTGATAAATTTGTCATTGTATTCATCGATGACATCCTGATTTTCTCAAAGTCCACGGAGGAACACGAAGACCATCTTCGTACGGTACTACAGATTCTACGTCAGAAACAGCTGTATGCGAAATTCTCCAAGTGTGAGTTCTGGTTAAACAAGGTGGCATTCTTAGGTCACATAGTATCAGCTGAAGGGGTCACTATGGACCCAGCGAAGGTTGAGGCTATCACTAAATGGCCAAGACCAACATCAGCGACAGAAGTCCGCAGTTTCTTAGGCTTAGCTGGATATTATCGAAGATTCGTGGAGAACTTTTCCCGCCTGGCATTGCCTCTCACCAAACTGATGCGAAAAGGAGAGAAATTCGTCTGGACGGAAGATCGAGAGAAGAGCTTCGAAGACCTAAAGCAGAAGTTAGTATATGCACCTATTCTTACTCTCCCATCTGGTACAGGTGGATTTCAGATCTATAGCGATGCATCAGGGAAGGGACTGGGCTGTGTTCTCATGCAACATGGGAAAGTGATCGCGTATGCTTCACGGCAGCTTAAGCCCTATGAAGAAAACTACCCTACGCATGACCTGGAACTAGCTGCAGTGGTGTTCGCATTGAAGATATGGAGGCATTACTTATACGGATAATCATGCGACATTTTCACGGATCACAAGAGCTTGAAGTATATCTTCACACAGCGAGAATTGAACATGAGACAAAGGAGATGGTTGGAACTGTTGAAGGATGATGATATTAACCTACAGTATCATCCCGGGAAGGATAATGTAGTAGCAGATGCACTCAGCAGAAAGTCCGGAATGATAAACGGCATTGAGATCGAGGAACAAAACATAAGAGACTTGGAGCGACTAGACATCAAAATCATGGTACGTGGGCAGCACGGATACTGGGCGAATCTTAGAGTAGAACCTGAGTTACTGACTAGGATTAAGGAAGCGCAGAAGGATGATGGAGAGATTTGGGCGATAATTCAGAATTTGGAGAAGCAGACAGAATTCAGAATGGACGCAGACGGTATCGTTTGGCAGGGCACGAGACTTTGTGTTCCTGACAATCAAGAACTCCGGGAATCATTGTTAGCTGAAGCTCACAGCTCCCCATTTTCTATACATCCTGGGTCGACAAAAATGTACCATGACATCAGACAGCACTTTTTGGTAGAGTGGTATGAAACAGGATGTAGCCACTTATGTCTCCAAATGTCTTACCTGCCAGCAGGTTAAGATTGAACATCAGCGATCGGGCGGTCTCCTTCAACCGTTGGATATTCCAGAGTGGAAGTGGGACAAAATCACCATGGATTTTGTTACCGGTCTTCCGCCTACCAAGAAGAAGCACGATGCTATTTGGGTCATTGTTGATCGACTCACCAAATCAGCTCATTTCTTACCGATACGCAAGGAAGATCCGGTAAGTAAACTCGCAGATACGTACAGAAAGGAGATCATGAGACTCCACGGCACTCCCTCCAGCATCGTCTCAGACAGAGATCCTCGTTTCACGTCGCGATTCTGGAAAGGTCTGCAAAAAGCTTGGGGTACACAACTTAAGCTGAGTACGGCCTTTCATCCTCAAACGGACGGACAATCGGAGCGAACAATTCAGACATTGGAAGATATGTTAAGGTCGTGTGCGTTGGAATGGACAGGTGATTGGGACGATTACATCTGTTTAGTCGAGTTTGCATACAACAACAGCTGGCACGCAAGTATCAAATGTGCTCCTTTTGAAATGTTGTATGGCAGAAAGTGTCGCGCTCCAACTTGCTGGGATCAAGTGGGAGAGCGAACACTCGAAGGACCAGAGATTATAGAAATGACCAATGAGAAGATCGAAGTAGCTAAGCAGAAGCTGCAGGAAGCACGGTCACGTCAGAAGAGTTACGCCGATAAGCATCGTAGGGACATACATTTTAATGTGGGAGATCACGTCTTCCTCAAGGTTTCGCCGGCTCGTGGTGTTAAACGCTTCGGGATCAAAGGAAAACTCAGTCCTCGTTTCATCGGACCTTTTGATATCATTGAACGAATCGGTGAAGTATCTTACCGATTGGCGTTACCTCCTCAGCTTTCGCACGTCCATAACGTGTTCCATGTGTCCTTACTCAGAGGGTACAATTATCATCCCCTTCACATGGTTCAGTACCCACTGGAACAGATACGTGAAGATCTCACTTTTATAGAAGAACCCGAACGAGTACTCGACAGGCAAGAACGAGTCATGAGAAGGAAGACGATTCTATTCGTCAAAATCCTTTGGAGGGACCATACCGAGCGGGAAGCCACTTGGGAAACAGAGGAGTCTATCCGGGCTTCTTACCCTCACTTCATATTTTGAGTTCGGGTATGTCACTTCTTTTCAGCTTACTTTATCTATAATTCGGGGACGAATTATTCTTTTTAGGGGGGAAGAATTGTAAAACCCGCATGCTTTTACCATGAATAGTGCCCTTAAGATCGTACGTCCTAGATTAAAACTTACCTCATTTAGTATTGATCACATTCATGTGCTAATAATCAAGCAAGTGAATACGTGTATGACATGACAAGTATCGATTACGTACGAACTCATGATAAACAGTTAATAAATATATCACGTGAACATAATTAAATCATGATCACCATTTAAAATACGAACTAGAATAATTACGTAAATACTTATAATATAATTACGAGCGTTAAGTTTACGATAAACGACACGATAGAATAAACAGAAACACTTTAAACACGAGCACGTTTAACCACGAACGAACACGAAACATCGGGACACGAGAAAGGTACGGGTACCCCATGTGGGGCCCCCATACCCACGGCACATATACCAAGGTGGGCTTAGCCCATGGACTTTTACAAGTAAAGGGGGGTAAAGAGTAAAACATGTTTTCATTTTTCACTTTCAAGAAATAAACACAAAAACCCTAAAAGAGTTTTCTCTCCTCCTCCTTGTGCTCTCTTTGTGCCGCCACCTTAGCATCACCATAGGAGGGTGATTGGTTGATTTTGATCTTAAAAACTATTGCTATAATCAGTGTTTGTTCATCCTTTTCCAAGCTACATAGTGGTATACCTTTTTAAACCCTTCTTTTTAATTCTTTTTAATTCTTTTTAATCTTTGATTATTTTCATGAACATGTTATTATTATTTTTATTTAAACATGATAATTATCATTGATCTAACATGTTTTGGTATTAATTAAAATCAAAGATTGATTTAAAGGGGTGTTTGTTTTTAGCCGCCTAGCAAAACAAACCCGAGGGGGGGGGGGGTTTGGTTTGCTATTGCCGCCACCACCAAGACCATTTTTGGTCTTGGTTGGCTCATGTGGGACCCACGGCAGCAAGGAGGCACACGTGCCCCGAGTTTGGCTCGGGGTACGGTGTCGAATTCATGCCCGATTCATGGTTCGTTGGTTAAATCATGATTCATGCTACATGTTAATTTTTATGAATTATGAACTTAGGATATAATTAATTAATAACATGAAATATTAATTAAATCATGACTTAGGTTATTTTAATTATTAGTTTAACATGACATTAATTTAACCTAAGTATTTTATGTTATAAGTTATAATTAATTAATTATTAAAACATGCCTATAATTAATTAATTTAGACATGACTTAGGTTATATTATTAATAATAATAATACACATTTTAACCTAAGTATTTCATTTCATTTTAATTAAAACATGTTATACTTTAATTAAAATGCTTAACCTATAGTTTAATTAAAAGACATGAAATAATAATTAAACTATACACTATATCATATGACTTAAGAAATAAGCTTATAACACTTAGACTTATATGTTAGCTTATGTAACCAGCTTAATTCTAATTATGGAAACTTCTATTTATAGAAACTTAATTAAATAAGGCAACTAATCTAATTATGGAAACCTTCTATATATGGAAATCTATCTATTTCAGGCAGCTAATCTAATTATGGAAACCTTCTATATATGGAAACTTATTTAATTAAGGCAGCTGATCTATTTTTGGAAACTTTCTATTTTTAGAAACTAATCTATTTTAAGCATTAAATTCTATTTTTGGAAACTTTCTATTTTTGGAAACTTTCTATTTTTGGAAACTTTCTATTTTTGGAAACTTTCTATTTTTGGTAACTTTCTATTTTTGGAAACTTTCTATTTTTGGAAACTTTCTATTTTTTGGAAACTTTCTATTTTTGGAAACCTGCTATTTTTGGAAAGTTACTTATTATTACACAGTAAGTATAATAATACATGAAACACCAGTAATACTTAATCAGATTAATCAGAATACTAGATAAACACAATTTAAGGCTTTAAACAGTGATCCATGACCTAAAACATACCAAATCAGCTGAAATGAGACATAAAACTCAGTACGTAATCAGGGTATCGATACTTATACACGTGTGTATTCATGTAGCGTTAGTGATCCAGAAGTAGGAGTCTTTCTTCCGTTCATTCACTGGACTTGAGGTACGGATTCCCGTCCTTTCAGTATGGACATTCTTTCCTTATTAGGATTTCCCCGTATGCAGCCAACTGTTTTCCCCAGTATTTGTTTTATTGTTTTGAACTGCTTATGTTTAATTAGCATAATCTATAGCCATATACAAGCATGACCAGTTTCACCTAGTTATGGAGGTACCATAACCATAGCATTGGAGGCACCGATGTTATGACTTCCCCACGGCGGAGTGATTGCTCGTGGCGTCCCTTTTAGTTTTGGCCATATTATTATATCATGTGGGGCGTATGGGTGCATCCTAGTTACATGTTTTATTCAGTTTATCATGGTGAATGTGGTGTGTGCCTTGCACCCTTCACAAGGAGTTGATCCCTCCTACCCAAACCAGTATATTGATTAGAGGCATCCCCTCTAATCAGCATGATGAGGTCACCCCTCCAAGTATTCATGCACGTGACCTTTTCATGACCTATATGGGCTATGGTATATATATGTTAAAACAGTTTTCACAAGATAAACATAAGGCTTTTCAAACTATAAAACCAGTTTTCTTGATACTTAACCAGTTTACTCAGTACTTAGTCTTCCGCTGTTATATGTTTCATGCTTATCCTATTTCATGCTTTATTGTACATCCGTGCACTGAGCGTTTTGCTCAGCCGTTTTCCTTTCATGTTCCCTAAACGGCAGGTACTCAGGGACGCTCATAGATCTCAAACGTAGGTGCATATGGACTGGAAGCTTTACTGTCTTTCTTTACTTTATGCATTTCCTTTACTTTAATACAGTTGCTATGGACATTGTTTCGTCCTTTCCTTTTACAGTATTTATGTTTGTGTGTGATGAGCTTTACTTTGGGGTACCGACGTTTGATTCCGGTATTTCCCTTTTATGGTTGAATAATGCTTAGACATTTATCCTTGTATGCTTTGATGATACGCCATGATTATGCGTAATATTCCATTTCCAAAATGGGGTGTTAAAAAAATCAATATTTTAAATCATGGTTTAAATGCTAGTATTGAGATTAGAAACATCATGGAGAGAGTCAATGCTACTTTACAGGCTAAATTAGATGAGGCTATCAAAAATAAAGATAATGTAGATCTTAAAATTCAGAGATTTGATAAAGCTTCACAAACCCTAGAAAAATGTGTTAGTGAATAAAGGGATTCTAGGGATATGACTGCGATTGGGATGAAAGAGTATGTTGGTGTTCCACCACCTGCTGGGAACTTCTATGGTGTCCTTAGAAAGGACTTGTCTTGGACGGTTTACCAGAACTCCAAGAAGAGGAATTTATTCCTCCACCAAGAGTTCTTACCCCAGTAGAGGAATACAAGCAGAAGTTGACTGATTTGGACCAATGGAAGAAAGCCAACCCTACCTTGTTTGTTAAGGGTGGCATGCTTAGTGATAGCCCAAATGAGTCTACACCCAACAAAGTGACAAACCCAACCCCTGGCAAAACTGTTGACCTTGGCTTAAACGTTGATAGAAAACCTAGTATTAAATATGCAGAAATGTATAGAAAATATAGGTCACCAAAAAGCCAAATTAGTGATAATGGGACAGGTTTCTTTTCTTCCAGACCTAGAGCTATGTCTAGAAAAGCCTGTTATACTTGTGGAAGTTTTTCACATTTAGCCTATAGGTGTGTCAGTGCTTCAAAGGTCAATGCTGACAAAAAGTCAAACACTGTCAAACCCAAATATTTTGTCCAACAATGTCCACAAGTTGTTAGACCAACCCCATTCTTTACTAAAGGGTCTAATACTTATGGACAAAGAACTTTTCAGAAGACCAATACATGGTCTAATAGACAATGGGTTCCGGTAGCAAACCCTAGGTTCAACGCTGATAAGGGTAATTTCAGCGTTGACAAGACCAAATTAAACGCCGACAGAAACGTTGCCAGACCAAATAATGTAAATATTTGCAACCAAAGGGAAAGGGGTCTAAAGCTTCTTCTAGCTTGACATGGAGACCTAAGCAAGACCAAAACCCTAATTCAGATGGGATTTCTATGACCTGTAACAGATTTCATTATATTTCAAAGGTCATAACAAAACCAATTGGGGTTAACTTGGTGTTTAATCCAAAAAGGGATGAACAAGGGGTTGTCATAAGGACTAAGTCTGTTCTTGTTGAACAACCAAATGAATCCAAGTCTGCTAGGCTTGGGTTCCTAAAGAAAACTAATTTGTTTTCTTTATGTGTAGGGCATTCAAAAGCAGGTTAATGATTATGGCTATTGGGATAATGGATGCTCTAGGCACATGACTGGGAAGGAAGATTATCTTACAAACTTCACTCCTATTAAGGATGGTGATAAAATTTACTTTAGAGGCGGATATGGAACTATCACTGGCAAAGGAACTCTTCTCACCAACAATTTGCGTTTTGAAAACGTGTTTCTGGTAAAAGAACTTGACTATAATCTGTTTAGTGTATCACAAGTTTGTGATAACAAAAATAAGGTTCTTTTTACTGATACTGAATACTTGGTGTTAAGCAAAGCTTTTAAAATACCAGATGAGAAATTCATTGAGTATAGAAAACCTAGGCATAAGGACATTTATAATGTAAATCTTAATGGAATTAGGATGAATAATAATTTGTCATGTCTATATGATAAGGCTTCAGTTGATGAGAGTAATCTTTAGCACAGGAGATTAGGGCACATTAATTTTAAAAATATAAACAGACTTGTGAGACATGGTTTAGTTGATGGTTTGCCTAAAAAGGCTTTCCACAATGACCACTCTTGTGTTGCATGCCTTAAAGATAAACAACACAAGGTCTCATTTAAGTCTAAACCAGTGCACTCTAGTTCTAAACCACTTCACTTGCTGCATATAGACTTGTTTGGTCCAACTAATATAGAAAGCTTAAATGGTAAATCTTACTGTTTTGTCATCACTGTTTCTAGATTTACTTGGACTTTCTTTTAAGCTTTGAAAAGTGACACTGCTGATACTTTGATTAACTTTATTACCCAGATAGAAACGAAGTCTGGTAATGAGGTTAAGATACTTAGAAGTGACAATGGTGGTGAGTTTAGAAATAAGTTGTTAGATGATTTTTGTGCCAAGAAAGGGATTACTAGACAGTTTAGTGTAGCTAGAACCCACAACAAAATGGGATAGCTGAGAGAAAGAATAGAACCCTTATTGAAGCAGCCAGGACTATGTTGGCTGATGCTCACTTTCCCATTGCTTCTTGGGCTGAGGCTGTGAATACAGCTTGTTATGTTCAGAATAGGGCATTAGTCAACAAGATTCACAACAAAACACCTTATGAGTTACTTTGGGGAAGGAAACCTAATATTGGTTTTCTTAAACCTTTTGGATGTCATGTAGTTGTGCTAGATACTAGTGATGCCTTAGGTAAGTTTAGTGCTAAAGGTGATGAAGGTTACTTCATGGGTTATTCTGTGTAGAGTAGAGGATATAGAGTTTACCTTAAGAAAGAAAAACGTATACTTGAAAAAGTATATGTTAGGTTTTTAGAAAGTAAACCTAGTGATCCTGAAAGTGGTCCAAATTGGTTATTTGACTTGGAACCTTTATTTAGGACTTTGAATTATATGCCTGTTGCTAATCCAGACATTGTGAAGGTGACTTCAAATGTTGTGGAAGAACCAATTGTTAATGTTTCAAGTAAATAGGTCGATGAAGAGGTTGGATCACAAGCAGAGAAATCCGCACCCATACTTGAGTATGTTACTATTCCCATATGGACAGATGCATTTGCTGCTGCTGCTCTTTCAGGCGCCAAGTATCACCAATTGACAACATGCATGATCTTTCAGGCGCTGAAAAAGGAAATTCTGGCGCTGACAAGACAAATTCAGGTGTTGATGGCTCAAACGTTGATAGCTTTGGTCCAGGTGTTGAACTATCTTTTGACCGTATTTTCTCTTCCAATAATTTTGAATAAGGTGAACCTTCAAATAGAAATGGAGAGGTTCATTCAGATGTTGATGGAAGAGAGTCTGAAGAGGATATTGGTAACATGGAAGATGAGATTGAGGACAACACACTTACTGAGGGAGGAGTGCTCACTTCTACAATCAGAAATCACCCTCCTTCTCTAATTATTGGTGTTGTTATCACTCCTATGCAAACTGCAAGATCTCATCAGAATCTTGGAGGATTTATTGCCAATATTCAGAAGAAGGTTGATACCCCTCTTGTTTAAGCATGTTTGTTTGCCTATTTTATGTCACAACAGGAACCCAAGAAGATTTTTGATGCTCTCAAAGAACCAAGTTGGGTGGAAGCAATGCAAGATGAGCTTCACCAATTTGCTATCCAGGATGTTTGGGAGTTGGTTGATTGTCCCAGACATGTCAGACCTATTGGGACAAGATGGGTTCTTAGGAATAAAAAGGATGAAAGAGGCATTGTGGTCAGAAACAAGGCACGTTTAGTGGCTCAAGGATATACACAAGAGGAAGGGATAGACTATGAGGAGGTCTTTGCACCAGTTGCAAGGATTAAGGCTAGGATTTTTCTAGCCTATGCTTCATGCATGGGCTTTACAGTCTATCAAATGGATGTGAAGAGTGCTTTTCTTTATGGCACAATTGCAGAGGAGGTTTATGTAATGTAGCCTCCTGGTTTTGATGATTTAGAACATCCAGACAAGGTGTATAGAGTGAAGAAAGCTATGTATGGACTTCATCAAGCCCCAAGAGCATGGTATGGCACATTGTCCACCTATCTGGTGGAAAATGGATTCAAAAGGGGCACCATAGACCAGACCTTATTTAATAAGAAGACTGTTAAGGATTTCTTACTTGTTCAGGTCTATGTGGATGATATCATCTTTGGCTCTTCTAGTCCAAAGATGAGTGAAGACTTTTCCAAGCTTAAGACAAACAAGTTCAAGATGAGTGCAATGGGGGAGTTGAACTTCTTTCTAGGGTTACAAGTTCAGCAGAAAGAAGATGGTATATTCATCTCTCAAGATAAATATGTAGCAGAAATCTTGAAGAAGTTTGGCTTTTCTCCACATGAGAAAAGGGCTAGCACTCCTATGGATAGAGAACACTCTTGGGGAAACGTTGGAGATGGAAAAGAAGTGGATGTCAGGCACTATAGATCAATGATTGGTTCATTGATGTATCTCACAACTTCAAGACCTGACATTATGTTTGCTGTGTTGGCATGTGCACGCCATCAAGTGACTCCCAAAGAGTGTCATCTTCATGCTGTCAAGAGGATCTTTAGATACCTTAGATATTATCAAGACCTGGGGTTATGGTATCCAAAAGATTCACCATTGGAGCTTATTGCATATTCAGACAGTGATTATGGTGATGACAAATTTGATATAAAATCCACAACTGGTGGATGTCAGTTTCTTGGGAGTAGATTGATCTCTTGGCAATGCAAGAAACAAACAGTGGTGGCCAATTCTACAACTAAAGCAGAGTATGTTGCAGCAGCTGCTTGTTGTGGACAAGTCTTGTGGATTCAGAACTAGCTGTTGGATTATGGGTATAATTTCATTCATAGAAAGATTTTTGTAGACAATAACAACACTTTATGCATTATTAAAAATCCTGTACATCACTCTCAAACAAAACACATAGAAATTAGACATATTTTATAAGATATTGTTTTGAAAAAGGAATACAACCAGATAGGGTTGACACAAAAGAAATGTGTTTGATTTATTGACTAAACCTTTTGATACTGGAAGATTTCAATACTTAGTAACAAGTATTGGAATGATCAATATTACTTAAAATGTGTTTTGGGAACTTATTTGTAAAAGTATGTACATGATATGCATTGTTATTGGTCTTTATGTGAAATTAAATTTTCCACTTTATTTGTCTAACGCTGACAAAGGTTATTTTAACACTGATAAGTGTTATCGTGACGTTTTCAGCAACATGTTAGTTTTGTGGTTTTTGATCTAATTGTGCAGGCGTTGTTAGCATTGTACCATTGGATACAGAGTTGCTTATGGATTCTTTGAGCATTATTGGAGCATGTTTCACTTTATGAATGATGATTTTTATGCGATCCCTGTGCAAAAGAAAGATATTTTTAGTAAGATGAATTCACCCCCTCACAGAGACTTACCCCTTACCCAAGCCATGCTTGTTGTTATTGCAGCAGCACAACCTCAATCTGACCCACAACCATTGCCTGAACCATCACTTTCACCTCAATATATGGAACTTGACCAAGATCCCTTCAATGCTGACATATTAAATGTTGGCGTTGACACTTCAAATCCAGACGTTGACACCTTTCTACAACAGACTCAAACACCCCTTAACCTTCAAACTACCACCCAATCCACATCATGTTCTACACCCCTTGAATTTAGGTTGGTAAAACGCCTAAGGACTACTGGAGTGTTCTCCTCTGGTGGTCCTAGCCATGTTGCGGAGAGAACCACCACCACAAGTGTGGTTGGTGATATGGATGAGGCTGGGACTATTGGTACTCGCTTAGATGTAGGCCAAGCCAGTCCTAACATCTTTAAGACCTCATCCATGCCCCATGACTCTACTTTGGGAGGTCAAGTCCCCACTCTAGAGGAAGGCAGATTGGAACCATACACAATGTTAGAATTGACGGCTGTCAGCATTAGCTTGCAAAAGCAAAATGCAGACCTGGTACAAATAGTCAGTACACAAGGCCTTGAACTCAAGCAATTGAGGGAGAGGATTGTTATTTTGGAAGATGCTAACTGGTGACGTATAGTCCCCAGTTCATGAAGGAAATCTCTTTTGCGAATTCCACAACGACAAGGGCCACGACACGGAGGAATGTATCCAGCTCAAGAAGCACATTGAGTCACTGATCAATTCAGGCAAACTCAAGCATTTGGTCAAGGATAGGAAGGATGGAAAAGACAAGAATAAGTATGACAAGAAGGATCCCCAAAAGGACAAACATTCGACCATATACATGATCCAATCCAGGCAGCACCGCATAAGGCAGAAAATTAGCCAAAAATTTTCACGCGGCAGAGAAATCTCATTCCCTCCCATCACGGCAAGTGATGTAGCCGATGCACCTCTCAAGATTGAGATAAGCATTGGAACACACAATGTCTGCCATATGTGGATGGAGGGTCATCAGCAGAAGTACTATACGAACACTATTTTGTACAGTTACCACTAGAAATAAGAAGCCAATTAGTACCGGCCACGTCGCCGCTCATTGGCTTCAGTGGAGACACCATCTGGCCAATAGGACAGCTGCGTCTTCTGGTAACCATTGGGAATGAAGAGCATTCCACCACGGCGTGGATGAACTTTATGGTGATACGCTCACACTCTCCATACAATGGGATCATAGGCAGGCCAGGTATCCTGGCCATACGGGGAGTACCCTCCACAGCTCACAGAATGATTAAATTCCCTGTGGAAGGAGGAATTGTCACTATCTATAATGAAATCATACCACCATCCGAGTGTCATGTCGTGACAACACCAGTTCCACCTGTTCCCCCCAAGGATGAATCACCACCTCCCAATTGGAAGGTGGCAATCCATCCTGATTATCCGGAACAAGAGGTATCCATAGGGGGAACACTCTCAGATAACGGCAAAAGGCCATGTGCTCTCTCATAAAAGCAAACTTAGATGTGTTCGCATGGGAGCCCAAGCACATGACAGGCGTTCCTCGTGCGATAGCAGAACATAAGCTCCAAATCCACCAGGGATATCCTCCCGTTAAGCAAAAGAAGCACGGTCAGGCACCAGAACACAACCAAGTAATATTGGACGAAGTACGGAAATTGGTGGATGCAGGTATCATGCGCGAGGTATACTACCACGAGTGGTTATCCAACCCGGTCATGGTCAAAAAGCATGATGGGAGCTTGCGCATGTGCGTGGACTTCACGAACCTGAACAAAGCCTGTCTACAGGACTGCTATCCTTTACCGGAAATTGATTGGAAGGTGGAATCCCTATGTGGATATCTCTTTAAGTGCTTCTTAGATGCATACAAAGGATACCACCAGATCCAGATGGTGGAAGAGGACGCAGAGAAGACAGTGTTCCACACTAGTCAAGGCGTATACTGTTATACAAAAATTCCATTCGGACTAAAGAACGTCAGGGCAACATATCAGCGGCTTGTTGACAAAGCCTTTGACTCACAGATAGGCCGCAACCTGGAGGTCTATGTTGATGATTAATCATCAAAAGTCATACGGAGGATGCACTTCTCCGAGACGTCCAAGAGACGTTTGACACATTGAGGAGGATTAATATGAAACTAAATCTAAAGAAATGCACGTTTGGGGCAACTGAAGGAATGTTCCTTGGATATATGGTTGATCCAAATGGCATCAAGCCTTGCCCGGAAAAAACGAGCGCGGTAATATAGTTACCATCTCCTCAGACACGGAAAGAGGTGCAATCCTTAAATGGAAAGTGGCCGGGCTAAACAGGTTCTTATCGAAGTCCGCGGAGAAGTCTGTAAAACCCGTAAAAATAAGGTCATAATTTAAATTCTATTTTCAATTATTTTGAAGTACTTTATAAAGTTAAATACTATTATGCTTAACGGTTTAAGTTGAAACCGATATTGAATATTATATTTTAATATTTTGACGAGTAACGAGGACTACTAGTGATCGCGATACCGATGGATGCAAAAAATTTTATATTTTAGTATCAATCGTTTCGATAACTAATACTTTCGACGATATCATTTTAATTACGTATCGAGTCGTTATATTATTATTTTTCGTGTGCGTTTAAACTTTTAAGTATTTTTAAGAAACCCGAGTCCCGTAAATATTTTGAAAATTTTTTAATAGTTATTTCCCGCTTTTTAGCTAACTATTTTCATTTTTAGCCACAACTATTGCCAAATTGCAACCAAGGTCCCTCCACCACTATATAAAAAGCCTAAATAAACACACTACACATTTTCTCCACTAAAAATTTTAACTATCTCTCTTCTCTCTCTCTAATTGCCGAAACACCCACCACCATCACAAATCCATACATTTTCAATTTTTACTCAAGTTTGAGGATGATTTGAGGTAAACCAAAGCTAGACCCACTCTTAGAATTGATCAAGGATCACATTGGTGTAAGAATTTTACACATACAAGTCATTTTTATTTTTTTGATGTTGGTAGGTAGAAACCATGATCATGCATGGTGTTCTTGCCATGATCAATGGTGATTGTTGCAAGAATCTTGTTAAAAACTTCATTTTGATTCAAAGGTTTTAATTTTGATGATGATTTAGATGTTATGGTTCATATATGTTGATATTAGAGTATAGTAATGATCATTTCTATGGTTGGTTTTGATCAAAAAGTTGATTTTGTACAAGATTTTGGTAGTTATTTTATAACAGTAAGTAAACTGTAAAATCCGAATTTTTATGTTTTGAAAATGGCTTAACTTATAGCCTAGGGTTGTAGATATATTAGCTTAGATTTGCTATAAGGTAGAGCTTCTAGCTCCAAACGAGCACGAAGTTATGATGTTTTGAAATATCGTGTACCGGGAGACGAGTATCGACACTACAAATAGTTGTTGTCGATATTTGGATCGAATATCGGGGACTTTAAATGGAAGTTTTGAAATATTTAACCTACTGATATTGAGGTGTTTACCTTATAGGTTGAGTTTACTTTAAAACCCGAGTGTCGGTTTTGTAAACGGAGTCGTTTAAATATGTTAAAACGGTTGTATGAAAAATTAACGTAAATCTGTCCGGATTTTGTAGTTTGAAAATGAGTCGGGTAAAGGACTTTAAAAGTAAAATATTTTAATGGGCTCTTGGAAGGACTTTATATATATAGTAATTAAGTTCTCTGAGTAGTATCATAAAAATTTGATGTGTTTAAGTATGGGAAAACGGCTTGGACATTCGGTATGTTCCGGCAGATTTTTATTAAAGGCATAGAATAATAAAGTGAACTTATAGGAGAGTATAATAGAACCACTTGTATCGTTTTCCCTCGAGTTGTCGTGATTTTATACTTGATTTTTATTTTATTATGTATCATTTATTTCTCGAGACTATTATTAATATATGCACCTTATTTGATAGGTTGCGGTTGTCGTGTTTATCGGGCATCTACTATCGTCGGCGATCGTCTTCAACTGCTTCTACTACTTAAGGTGAGTCTATAGCCTCGTTTGAGCTCATTCAAATATTTTTAAAACCCGCGAGGGGGAATACATGTTTTATAAACTTATAACACAAGATTTTTATGGTATGCTTGTCCCTCTTTGAATGGACCCGTGGTTGCCTTTAAATTGCATTAAGTGATTGCCATTGTTAAAGCCTCAATTATGGACCGTTAATTAACCTATGATGGGTTAAGCGCTAGTACAATTAATAGATCTATGGGGGAAGCCGCCCTGGTTCAGTTTGTGTGGACTTGTCACAGAAGCTTAGGCGCGACCTCCACACTGTTTGAACATATTGTATTGAGAAGTCAGGTATACGACAATGTACCAATAATCTGGAGGTAACGTAAATTAATAAATCTCTTGTCTTATTAGACCTAACGGAGTGTTTAAGGGCTCGGTTTCATGAGCTTATTGCAATTTATGCTATATACAATTATTATTGTTGATGCAAACTAGTTAAGCATGCCACAAACTTATAATCTTTGCTTGTGTTCAAAATGATTACATAAACCTATAGATTTCACTCGGCATTTTTGCTGATTGTTTTACTCACATTTCAGGTAATCAAGAAGTGGAAGCTTGGAGGTCACGGGAATGAAGTTGTGCACTGCTTTTGTTGTTCAAACTCTTTGATTTATTTATCGTTCCATTTTTAAAACAAACTAATATGTTGTTTTAACTTATCTTTTGGTAACGATTACTTGGGACTACGCGACTCTAACAAATGTTTTAGGAACGATAAATTTGAAACGTCTCTTTTCGAGTCGTTCTTTATAAATTATGTGTTTTTGCATCATTGTTTAGCACCCAAGGATGTATTCCACTGCGTATAAATTTGGGGGTGTTAAAGATTGGTACCAGAGCCATGAGTTATAGAGAACTAGGTCTTTATTTTAAAAACCTAAACTATAACTGTCAGTTTTTATTTTTCAAAGAGTCGGTGCACATGACTTCGAGTGACTTCAGGTTCAAGCTACTTCTGAGATTACAATTTTAGTATACGTTATTACGTATACCTTATTGGCAAGTATTTATAAATAAATGCTATGATCCATTTATGGATATATATTTATATCTAGGATCCATTTATCGATATATATTTATGTCGTTAAACTTTTCTATAAAAGTTCATCATTTATTAATGATTAACTTAAATAAATACAATGAATTTTCAAGATCTTTCTGTATTTATTTTGAAGTATTTAAATTGCTTTTATTCCAAAATTTTATATTATGACCTTACATACCTTCATCTGTGTGCGCTATGTTAATTGTTTAACCCTTTGAGATATCTATATATATATCCAAATCGCTTTCCGGCTGTTTGTGCTTGGACGTCTTGAAACGTAGTCTCTAGACCATTGTGTAACTCAATGTGTCCCTGGAAAAGACTAACCACCATCGTGTGAGTCACACATTTTGAAACATTTCTTAAAATCGTGTTGAATAATGTCATGGTTTTCATAATATTTTGTTGATTTTTATCACCGTTTTACACGGCATGCGAAGATTTAATTCGTTGACATTTATATATATCGACTCCGAAGTGCATTGTTCGCTTATATCTCGGTAACGTCATAGTCATTATATAAATCATCGTCTAGATTATGGCGCTGGATTGGAATACGATTTTACATCTATAAACTTGTATTATCCTCTTTCATTAACCTTCTTGCTCCCGGAGTGCAACCCGTTAATGTTCCATTCTTTTCTTGTTATGTGTTGTGTTTTTGGATAATCGTGGCACCAAGGAGATTTGCCTACTTTGCACCTTGAAACTTACATTACGAACGTCATTCACCGTTTTGCTTCCTAAATTTCGTTTTGAATACCTTGAAGCATCTTATGTCATTCGTTATGCTATATTTTTATTTGATGCTCATTATGAGATTTATTTCTCATTGTTGTAAAATCCACAAGACATGTGTGTATATATATATATATATATTTTAAGCCGTTAGGAAGTGTCAAAAAAATATATTTAATGGAGAAACTGCAGGGGCAGTATGAACAGGTTAAAACTTAAAAGTAAAACATGCGTTATTAGAAATAAAATATTCAAACCTGCACAGAAATTGCAGGGGTATTTTGGTCATTTTATATTGGGTTTCAGGTCTTGGGTAAAAGTAGAAAGTCGTCTGAAACATTGATTTTCATCAAAATGCTTTAGACTCCGAGTCTTGGAGGTGTCGTTTATCGGGTCAATTAATCGGCTCATATTAAAAGTTAAGTCTGATAGAAAATTCAGAACATGAGCTTTAAACGTTTCTAAGGAGTTTTGATTTAATTTGAGATCGTAAAATTTTAACAAATATTATTTTACAACTAACGAATACTAGTTGCATGTGAAAATGTTTAAAAATAGAAACATTACATGATTAGCAATTACCGGATTAATGATGTAATTTGAAAATGAATAATATACTTTCTTAAAAGCATGTTGTGTCGAGTATCTTACATAGAATACACATATGGATTCATTTATTCTTCTTATATATATGACTCATTTGTCATTCGATGTTATTTTATTTTTATTTTCTTCTAACCTTCCACTGATTTGGGTTGAGTTTTGAAGTTTGTCTTCACATTCTTCGTCGACATTCTTATCACGTGTCTCATGGCGTTTTCGTCTAAACCTTATAACCTTTTGAAACCTTAACAAGTTGTAACCATTTCATTGGTTGTTTTATGAGCTACTATTTGCCACTTTTTGCAAACCTTTGGCTACTTTATATGTTGTCATAATGTCACCTTATAAATAAATCTGATATTGTTTTACGATTATTTTCACGAATTGTTTTTACTTCGGTCTTATAAAATACTTTTCGTAACATTAAAAGTTGCTTATTGAGTATCTCACAATTGTATCCTATAAATTTATAAACTATTTTTAAATTCCATTTTACAAATAGCATGGTTTATATATAAACATAAGGAACGTAATACTTTTCGACGAAACTGAGCACTGCATTGCTAGCCCTAAATTATACATGGCCTGATCACCTATGTCTAATTTAGAAGGAGCCATGCTAGGCTGAATAGTAGTCCACTTAAAAATCTTGATAATAATCAACTTTTTACTTGTATTTATGATAAAGATAAATAAAATGAAATAAAGTGAAACGAAGTTTTGAAAACCTTTATATTTTATGCAAGTAGCATAATTTCTATGCATCCGAATATGTTTTCTTACCTTCTCTTGAACGAATTACGCGCTTGCGAATACGTTTTTACTCGGCGATCGTTTTTCAACTTGTTATTTCATTTTGTCTTATAACTGATTCCTTTTGATCGTTCGTCTACTGACTGACTGTTGATAAATGACTTGAAAGTCTCGATGTTTTATACTTCCTTCTCGTCCAATGTTCTTTATGCGATTTTATAGATCTTTGAAATGTCTCCGCACGTGAATAATGAATTATCACTAGAGTGATTTCCGTATATCCGGGATGACGTCCGTCACTCTCGTTTGTCTCGAAATCCACTCTTGTGAACCGTGCTTTGACTTCTCTTTTTAGACACCAACATCGTTCATTTGACTTGTTTTAATTACAAGTGATTATTAGGAATTTTCTTTTATTAAAATTTTTGTATGGTTCTTATTTCTGATCATGTATCGACCACCACTAAGTTAACGAGCTGATGTTGGTGAACTTCCGACCGCACTAACAAAATTGACAACTTGTTTAATCTATTATTTCTTATCGTCATACCATCAATGCCTTTATTTTATTATTCTCTTTAAGATTTCATACGACATTTGTTTCGTCCCCTTTTGTACCGCTGATTTCGTACAAGTTGTTGACCATTATTCCCATTCGTATTCGTTTGTTATCTTGTCACATTTCGAAACCCGAATATATCCCATGTTTATTTTGAAATAATAAACACCTTTATGTATTTCTACAACGTATTATAAAATTTTCATGGAACTTGTCTACATTTTCTAATGATTTTCAATTAATGAAATAACTATCATAAAACAAAGGTCAAATTTATACACCATATTTTGTATAACTAAAACTAATGTTTAAAATGAAGTTATGTTCTACCTTTTGAACTAATTGACTTATCATACTTTACTTTTAATGTAATGAAATTACCGGTTTAATTTATATTCCTAATAATGATTTAATTTGGAAATTATATTTTCTAATCGTAACCATAAAATACGAGTTTAATTAATAAATTCATGTCATTCTTTCAAAGTTTCTTAAGACAACCAAAATAAATTTTGAAACTATTTAACTCCTATTTTTGATATATCATCCTTATCAAGAAAGTACCTCAATTGAGTTTTAAGGTAATACCAAATCCAGGACGGATAATTGTGACAAACGTTATTTTAATGTTAATATTTAATTCATTCTTTGCTCTCATTTTACTAGTATTGTGAATTATTATGTTTTACGGTTACGTGAGTCGAGATCCCTCGTCGATTGTCAACCTTAAATCATTTAACCACATCTTGTCCGTTTATGCGTTTATTGAATTCATTTTTATCTCGTTTTGTTCCTCGTATTGAAGATCACTATTTTATACTGAGTATAAAATGAATCTCGGGAAGCAGTGTATAAGAAGAAACGATAAGTGTCACCAGGATTTATGCGTGTACTTGTGGAATGATTGAGGACCGAATCTCTTAATGAATGGAGTTAATAAATTCGTTACAACCTCGAGGAGCATGTTGAAGCCGACACCGCAAGTGGAAAGACTTTGGAGATCAGGTGGTTATAATTAAGATCTCGTTCAAGGATTTCTCGATGATTAACGGTGGAGATCTATACTCGATGTTTATGTTCGACCTTTTCTTTTATGTACATATATGGTGTGTGATCTATTCAAATGATCGTAAGTTGTGAGAACTTGAGACGACATCATCCGATGACGTCCGATCATGTAGAACACATATTATGTAATATCTTTTTGACTTTCAACGACGATGTTTATTGAGACTTTAATGCGCGTTGGCGAAAGTGAGATGGTGTCTTTATATTATCTTTTGAGTAGGGACCCGCGTGTGAGCATCTTCCGATGACGAAAATGTTTTTCTTGTTAGTTCTTTCTGATGTGTGTCCATGGATATCCGGCTGATGGATATCCTTTAATTTGCAACATTCCTTTTAACTGGACTTAACCGAAAATCATGTCATTTATTCTTGTCGTCGAATGAGCTTCGTGTGATTCATAAAATTTTCCTGTGTCGAGCTTGACGGGTGACTGGTGGATAAGGATTCATTTATTCCTTTTTGGTGATATACAACTTGACGACAAGTTGCGTTTTGTAAAAGAACTAGTGATGATCGTGGATCGAGATTCACGTGGGAACGTGGGGACTTCTTTATAAGGAATGCCCTCATCCTTCCGGGTAGTGAACAACTCGTGAATGAGGTAAGTTGAGCGCCGGGACGTCGCTCCCTTAAGGTGGTGAGGATGTAAAACCCGTAAAAATAAGGTCATAATTTAAATTATATTTTCTATTATTTTGAAGTACTTTATAAAGTTAAATACTATTATGCTTAACTGTTTAAGTTGAAACCGATATTGAATATTATGTTTTATTATTTTGACGAGTAACGAGGACTACTAGTGATCGCGATACCGACAGATGCCAAAATTTTTATATTTTAATATCGATAGTTTCGATAATTAATACTTCCGACGATATCATTTTAATTACGTATCGAGTCGTTATATTATTATTTTTCGTGTGCGTTTAAACTTTTAAGTATTTTTAAGAAACCCGAGTCCCGTAAATATTTTGAAAATTTACTAATAGTTATTTCCCGCTTTTTAGCTAACTATTTTAATTTTTAGCCACAACTATTGCCAAATTGCAACCAAGGTCCCTCCACCACTATATAAAAAGCCTAAATAAACACACACTACACATTTTCTCCACTCAAAAATTTCAACTATCTCTCTTCTCTCTCTCTAATTGCCGAAACACCCACCACCATCACAAATACATACATTTTAAATTTTTACTCAAGTTTGAGGATGATTTGAGCTAAACCAAAGCTAGACCCACTCTTAGAATTGATCAAGGATCACATTGGTGTAAGAATTTTACACATGCAAGTCATTTTTATTTTTTTGATGTTGGTAGGTAGAAACCATGATCATGCATGGTGTTCTTGCCATGATCAATGGTGATTGTTGCAAGAATCTTGTTAAAAACTTCATTTTGATTCAAAGTTTTTAAATTTGATGATTATTTAGATGTTATGGTTCATATATGTTGATATTAGGGTATAGTAATGATCATTTCTATGGTTGATTTTGATCAAAAAGTTGATTTTGTACAAGATTTTGGTAGTCATTTTATGACAGTAAGTAAACTGTAAAATCCGTATTTTTGGGTTTTGAAAATGGCTTAACTTATAGCCTAGGGTTGTAGATAATTTTATTAGCTTCGATTTGCTATAAGGTAGAGCTTCTAGCTCCAAACGAGCGCGAAGTTATGATGTTTTGAAATATCGTGTACCGGGAGACGAGTATCGACACTACAAATAGTTGTTGTCGATATTTGGATCGAATCTCGGGGACTCTAAATGGAAGTGTTGAAATATGTAACCTAATGATAATGAGGTGTTTACCGTATAGGTTGAATTTACTTTAAAACCCGAATTTCGTTTTTGTAAACGGAGTCGTTTAAATAAGTTAAAACGGTTGTATGAAAAATTAACGTAAATCTGTCTGGATTTTGTAGTTTGAAAATGAGTCGGGTAAAGGACTTTAGAAGTAAAATCTTATAATGGGCTCTTGGAAGGACTTTCTATATATAGTAATTAAGTTCTCTGAGTAGTATCATAAAAATTTGATGTGTTTAAGTATGGGAAAACGGCTTGGACATTCGGTATGTTCCGACAGATTTTTAGTAAAGGCATAGAATAATAAAATGAACTTATAGGAGAGTATAATAGAACCACTTGCATCGTTTTCTCTCGAGTTGTGGTGATTTTATACTTGAGTTTGATTTTATTATGTATCATTTATTCTCGAGTCTATTATTAATATACGCACCTTATTTGATAGGTTGCGATTGTCGTGTTTGTCGGGCATCTACTATCGTTGGCGATCGTCTTCAACTACTTCTACTTCTTAAGGTGAGTCTATAGCCTCGTTTGAGCTCATTCAAATATTTTTAAAACCCACGAGGGGGAATACATGTTTTATAAACTTAGAACACAAGATTTTTATGGTATGCTTGTCCCTCTTTGAATGGACCCGTGGTTGCCTTTAAATTGCATTAAGTGATTGCCATTGTTAAAGCCTCAATTATGGACCGTTAATTAACCTATGATGGGTTAACCGCTAGTACAATTAATAGATCTATAGGGGAAGCCGCCCCGGTTCAGTTTGTGTGGACTTGTCACAGAAGCTTAGGCCCGACCTCCACTGTTTGAACATATTGTATTGAGAAGTTAGGTATACGGCAATGTACCAATAATCTGGAGGTAACGACAATTAATAAATCTCTTGTCTTATTAGACCTAATGGAGTGTTTAAGGGCTCGGTTCCATGAGCTTATTGCAATGTATGCTATATACAATTATTATTGTTGATGCAAATTATTATTTGATGCTTGTTAAGCATGCCACAAACTTATAATCTTTGCTTTTGTTCAAAATGATTACATAAACCTATAGATTTCACTCGGCATTTTTGCTAATTGTTTAACTCACATGTATTTCAGGTAATCAATAAGTGGAAGCTTGGAGGTCACGGGAATGAAGTTGTGCACTGGTTTTGTTGTTCAAACTCTTTGATTTATTTATCGTTCCATTTTTAAAACAAACTAATATGTTGTTTTAACTTATCTTTTGGTAACGATTACTTGGGACTACGCGACTCTGACAAATGTTTTAGGAACGATAAATTTGAAACGTCTTTTTTCGAGTCGTTCTTTATAAATTATGTGTTGTTGTATCATTGTTTAGCACCCAAGGATGTATTCCGCTGCGTATAAATTTGGGGGTGTTAAAAAGTCACTCCCCCTGTTCAAAACACTCAAGAAGTGCATCAAGAAGGGAGACTTCCAGTGGACAAAGGAAGCAGAGGAAGCTTTTGGTCAGCTCAAGCAGCACCTTGCATCTCTCCCCATGCTAGTGGTCCCCCGACCCAAGGAGGAACTCATCATGTATATGTCAGCCACACATGGAGCAATATGTGCGGTACTCAAGACGGATAGGGACACATCTAAACTCCGGTCTACTTTATAAGTAGAACATTATAAGGGCCGGAGTTGAATTATTCTTCCATGGAAAAATTGGTTTCGACATTAGTGTTTGCTATGAAACGATCACGGCGGTAGTTTCAGGCGCACCCAATTGTGGTTATTACTGATCAACCAATAAAACAAGTCATCTCCAGACCAGATGTGGCCGGTAGGCTACAAAAGTGGAACATTCTATTGGGAGAGCATAACATATCTTATAGACCCAGGACGGCTGTTAAAGGCCAAATCTTGGCAGATTTCTTGATAGAAAAGTCGGATGAAGAAGGACCAGTCGTACAAAGAGAGGAAACTCGAGCAGAACCATGGGTATTATTTGCGGACGAATCTTCGTGCACGGATTGATCAGGATCTGGCCTCATCCTTACGAATCCGGAAGGAATGAAGTTTACATACGTCCTGCGCTTTGAGTTCACAACCACTAATAATGAGGCATAATATTAAGCGTTGATGGCGGGTTTAAAAAAGCGCCGCTAGAATGGGAGTCCGCAACCTTGAGGCCTACGTGGACTCACAAACTGTCGTGAACCACATTCTATGGGGATACATAGCCAAGGAGGATAACATGGTTCGATATTTGGAGAAAGTCAAATCACTCATCGCGGCTTTCAGCAAGTTTTATATCAAGCAGGTACCAAGAGGTGAAAACAAGAAGGCGGACGCTCTTAGCAAGATACAAGTTTCGCCCACTTATCCAAGCAAGTCTTGGTGGAAATACTAAAGGAAAAGTCTATAACAGAAGGGGAAGTCACACCTATAGTTGAGGAAGATAGACCTACATGGATGACCCCGATCATCAACTATTTAACTAATGAAACCCTTCCAAACGAGGAAAAGGAAGCACGGCATATCAGAAGAAAGTCGTAGCACTTCGAGCTTCGAGAAGGTATTCTTTACAAGCGTTCTTTCTTACAGTCGTGGTTGCGGTGTGTTGGGCCACGCCAGGCTACTTATGTGATCAATAAAATACATGAAGGGTTATGCGGCATGCACGCGGGTCCCCGATCCGTAGTAGCTTAGGCTCTACGCACATGTTATTATTGGCCTACTATGCATAAGGATGCCCGCGACATGATTCGCAAATGGAGTGATTGCCAAGTACACAGACACGTACCACGACATTCGCAGCAGGAACTTACACCCATTACATCCCAATGGCCATTCTATAAGTGGGGGATTGATATTGCAGGACCTTTCCCCGTAGCTGCAGGGGAAGTTAAGTTCTTGATTGTCGCAATAGACTACTTTACACGTTAGATAGAGGCCAAGGCAGTCAAATCCATCACAGGCAAACAAGTTAAAAAGTTTGTTTGGGAGAACATCATGTGCCGTTTTGGCCTACCAGGAGAAATCATTTCGGACAACGGGAAGCAGTTCGCGGATAATCCATTCAAGGACTGGTGCGCAGCATTGAATATCAAACGGCGCTTCGCATCTGTTAAACATCCGCAGACAAATGGTCTTGTGGAACGAGCAAACAGAAGCTTGGGTAGTTTCTTCATCCTGACCAGTGCGATTGTCAGCAGGGTTGGTGAAATCTTCCTCTTCTTCTTCTTCATCCTGGTGCGGCATGGTTCCCTCCAGCAGTAGTTCTCCACCATCTTCGTTGTGGAAGTCAAGCGGGGACTTCTCAATCACGGGATCTCCCTCATCTGATCTCTGCTCGGTGGTTTGTTCAAGCGGGATGGTTTTGTCTATAGTCGCATCAAGAAGGGGGAGTTCTTTTTCTTTTAGCTGACAGAATCCTTCAGGAACGTTCATTGGGTCGCCTTGGCACAATACTCCGTGTAGGTTCATCTCTGTGGACATATGCATATATATGGATTAGTAAGTTCACAAAATAAAAATGTGGCATTTTTTACATCTACAAAGCTGAGTGGACCTACCCTGCCTACGTTCGGTCAGAAAGCACGGATACATATCCTCCCTCCCATAGTAGTAGCGGCTTATCCCTACTAGGCACAGGAAGTGCTCCGACAAACCCCTATGAAATTCTGTGCGCTGGGTATCTAGAATTTTCAAATCCTTACTACTATAGATTTTGAATTTGGGAGGATAGTCTTTGGGTACTCTAGTTTTGAGGACGAACGGAGTAGGGAATACTTTCTTCATCAACAAAAAAGTAATGGTCGTACAAATTCTTGAGGGAGTCCAAGGGCTTCCTATAAGTCATGGGGGCGTTCCCGGATCGTTTTTTGAATGACAGCCACCCATTCACTAGTTGGGGGGAGTAAAAGACCCTAAATAGATTTACGGCTGGGGTTACCCCGCACATATGGCAGGTAATCTCAAATTGATTGATTTTACATGCCCCTATGCAGTGCAGCTGGGTTATGTGGAAGTCATAATATAGAAGAAGATCTACCAAAAACTTGGATAAGGGGATGCGGTAGTTAGTCGAAGCGAATAGGCGCGTGTACACGCCTATCTTTCCCGTCGGTGCATCCGTAATCGCTTCACCTTCACCTGGATAGGTTGGGTGTACGCTTTCGGGAATATAATACTTAGACAAAAAGTCTATGTATTTCTCCGCATGCATCACGTTCAGGACATCCGTAATGAGGGGATTGTCCTTCACCATGTTTTATAAAAATGGTTTGAGAGGCGTGATGATCTAACCTGCAGCGGAGGAAATCCGTGGAATAAGAGGCAAAAGATTGAAGGAAGGAGTTTGGGAATAACAATGGCGGAATGAATATAAACTGTGTGAGAAACAGTAGCACACACCAACTCTTATATAGGGTTGCCTTGATTTTCGAGGTAGCGTAGATGTTCGCCACGTGTAAGCCACTACACCCATCCAACGGATGGGATTTCTGACACTTCTAAAACGTCAGAAGGGACCCACGGGTCATTTCTTGACAATTTTACGTGGCTCAAGGGTGGGCCTTTCTGGTGCACTTTTGCAGGCGTGCGACTGACTAATTGACTACCATTTCTTCCTTGTGTCGGGATATACGGTCAAACGTAAGACCATATTCAATGCTATATTTAATTTGTCTCGATCGATATTAGGGTATAGTAATGATCATTTCTATGGTTGATTTTGATCAAAAAGTTGATTTTGTACAAGATTTTGGTAGTCATTTTATAACAGTAAGTAAACTGTAAAATCCGTATTTTTGTGTTTTGAAAATGGCTTAACTTATAGCCTAGGGATGTAAATAATTTTATTAGCTTCGATTTGCTATAAGGTAGAGCTTCTAGCTCCAAACGAGCGCGAAGTTATGATGTTTTGAAATATCGTGTACCGGGAGACGAGTATCGACACTACAAATAGTTGTTGTCGATATTTGGATCGAATATCGGGGACTCTAAATGGATGTTTTGAAATATGTAACCTACTGATAATGAGGTGTTTACCGTATAGGTTGAGTTTACTTTAAAACCCGAGTGTCGGTTTTGTAAACGGAGTCGTTTAAATAAGTTAAAACGGTTGTATGAAAAATTAACGTAAATCTGTCTGGATTTTGTAGTTTGAAAATGAGTCGGGTAAAGGACTTTAGAAGTAAAATCTTATAATGGGCTCTTGGAAGGACTTTCTACATATAGTAATTAAGTTCTCTGAGTAGTATCATAAAAATTTGATGTGTTTAAGTATGGGAAAACGGCTTGGACATTCGGTATGTTCCGGCAGATTTTTATTAAAGGCATAGAATAATAAAATGAACTTATAGGAGAGTATAATAGAACCACTTGTATCGTTTTCTCTCGAGTTGTCGTGATTTTATACTTGAGTTTGATTTTATTATGTATCATTTATTTCTCGAGACTATTATTAATATACGCACCTTATTTGATAGGTTGCGGTTGTCGTGTTTATCGGGCATCTACTATCGTTGGCGATCGTCTTCAACTACTTCTACTTCTTAAGGTGAGTCTATAGCCTCGTTTGAGCTCATTCAAATATTTTTAAAACCCGCGAGGGGGAATACATGTTTTATAAACTTAGAACACAAGATTTTTATGGTATGCTTGTCCCTCTTTGAATGGACACGTGGTTGCCTTTAAATTGCATTAAGTGATTGCCATTGTTAATGTAAAACCCGCATGCTTTTACCATGAATAGTGCCCTTAAGATCGTACGTCCTAGATTAAAACTTACCTTATTTAGTATTGATCACATTCATGTGCTAGTAATCAAGCAAGTGCATACGTGTATGACATGACAAGTATCGATTACGTACGAACTCATGATAAACAGTTAATAAATATGTCACGTGAACATAATTAAATCATGATCACCATCTAAAATACGAACTAGAATAATTACGTAAATACATATAATATAATTACGAGCGTTAAGTTTATGATAAACGACACGATAGAATAAACAGAAACACTTTAAACACGAGCACGTTTAACCACGAACGAACACGAAACATTGGGACACGAGAAAGGTACGGGTACCCCATGTGGGGCCCCCATACCCACGGCACACAACAAGAAATGGGCCAAGCCCATGGACTTTTGCAAGTAAAGGGGGGTAAAGAGTAAAACTAGTTTTCATTTTCACTTTTTCAAGAAAGAAAACATAAACCCTAAAAGATTTTCTCCTCCTCTCCTTTGCTCTCTCTTGTGCCGCCACCTAGAACACCACCATAGGAGGGTGTTGTTGATTTTTGACATTAAATACAAGTGTTAGAAACCGTGTTTGTTCATCCCCTTTCAAGCTACGTATTGGTATATCATTCTAAACCCTTCTTTTTAATTCTTTTTAATCTTTGATTATTTTCATGAACATGTTATTATTTTTCTTAATAAAACATGATAATTAAACATTGATATAACATGTTTTGGGGTTAATTAAAATCAAAGAATGATTTAAAAGGGTGTTTGTTTTTAGCCGCCTAACAAAACAAACCCGAGGGGGGTTTGGTTTGCTTATTGCCGCCACCACCAAGACCATTTTAGGTCTTGGTTGGTGCTTGTGGGACCCACGGCAGCAAGGAGGCACACGTGCCCCGAGTTTGGCTCGGGGTACGGTGTCGAGTTCATGCCCGATTCATGGTTCGTTGGTTAAATCATGATCTATGTTACATGTTAATTTTTATGAATCATGAACTTAGGATATAAATTAATTAATAACATGAGATATTAATTAAATCATGACTTAGGTTATTCTAATTATTAATTTAGCATGATATTAATTTAACCTAATTATTTTATGTTATAAGTTATAATTAATTAATTATTTAAAACATGCCTATAATTAATTAATTTAGACATGACTTAGGTTATATTATTAATAATAATAATACACATTTTAACCTAAGGATCTTATTTCATTTTAATTAAAACATGTTATTCTTTAATTAAAATGCTTAACCTATAGTTTAATTAAAACACATGAAATAATAATTAAACTATATACTGTATCATATGACTTAAGAAGTCAGCTTATAAACACTTAGACTTATATGTTAGCTTATGTAACCAGCTTAATTCTAAATATGGAAACTTCTATTTATAGAAACTTAATTAAATAAGGCAACTAATCTATTAATGGAAACCTTCTATATATGGAAATCTATCTAATTCAGGCAGCTAATCTAATCATGGAAACCTTCTATATATGGAAACTTATTTAATTAAGGCAGCTGACCTATTTTTGGAAACTTTCTATTTTTAGAAACTAATCTATTTTAAGCAGTAAATTCTATTTTTGGAAACTTTCTATTTTTGGAAACTTTCTATTTTTGGTAACTTTCTATTTTTGGAAACTTTCTATTTTTGGAAACTTTCTATTTTTGGAAACTTTCTATTTTTGTAAACTTTCTATTTTTGGAAACCTGCTATTTTTGGAAAGTTACTTATTATTACACAGTAAGTATAATAATACATGAAATACCAGTAATACTTAAACAGAGTAATCAAAATACAAGATAAACACAGTTTAAGACTTTAAACAGTGAACCAAGACCTAAAACATACCAAGTCAGCTAAAATGAGACATAAAACCCAGTACGTAATCAGTGAATCGATACTTATACACGTGTGTATTCATTTAGCGTTAGTGATCCAGAAGTAGGAGTCTTTCTTCCGTTCATTCACTTGACTTGAGGTACAGATTCCCGTCCTTTCAGTATGGACATTCTTTCCTTAATAGGATTTCCCCGTATGCAGCCAACTGTTTTCCCCAGTATTTGTTTTATTATTTTGAACTGCTTATGTTTAATTAGCATAATCTATAGCCATATACAAGCATGACCAATTTCACCTAGTTATGGAGGTACCATAACCATAACATTGGAGGCACCAATGTTATGACTTCCCCACGGCGGAGTGATTGCTCGTGGCGTCCCTTTTCAGTTTGGCCATATTATTATATCATGTGGGGCGTATGGGTGCATCCTAGTTACATGTTTTATTCAGTTTATCATGGTGAATGTGGTGTGTGCCTTGCATCCTTCACAAGGAGTTGATCCCTCCTACCCAAACCAGTATATTAATTAGAGGCATCCCCTCTAATCAGCATGATAAGGTCACCCCTCCAAGTATTCATGCACGTGACCTTTTCATGACCTATATGGGCTATGGTATATTTATGTTAAAACAGTTTTCATAAGATAAACATAAGGCTTTTCAAACTATAAAACCAGTTTTCTTAATACTTAACCAGTTTACTCAGAACTTAGTCTTCCGCTGTTATATGTTACATGTTTATCCTATTTCATGCTATATTGTACATCCATGCACTGAGCGTCTCGCTCAGCCGTTTTCCTTTTCATGTTCCCAAAACGGCAGGTACTCAGGGACGCTCGTAGATCTCAAACGTACGTGCATATGGATTGGAAGCTTTACTGTCTTTCTTTACTTTATGCATTTCCTTTACTTTGTTACAGTTGCTATGGACATTGTTTCGTCCTTTCCTTTTTTTCAGTATTTATGTTTGTGTGTGATGAGCTTTACTTTGGGGTTACCGAAGTTTGATTCCGGTATTTCCCTTTTATGGTCGAATAATGCTTAGACATTTATCCTTGTATGCTTTGATGACACGCCATGATTATGCGTAATATTCCATTTCCAAAAATGGGGTGTTACAATTATGGTATCAGAGCCAAGGTTTCGACCTGTAGGCTCTCAAATATGACCTGTGATTAGTGGGTAGTCACTACGGTCTTCCTAGAACTGACAGTTGTTTTCATGCATTCATCATTTTTAAGCATACATATACATGTCATTGTTACAGGGTTTTTGACTAAGTAATGGTTGGTACAGGACTGGCCCTATTTAGTCGCATGTGTTTTATCGAAACTTTTAAATTTGGGACCGACCCATAGGCGTCCCCTCGATATGTCTTTTATTTTGAGTGAACTGACCAGAGGCGTTCACTCTCGAGCATCAAAAGTTTTCATAAAACTACATCATGCATTCATACAAAGATTTTCTTGCATAAAATTTTTCTCGTGAAATTTTTAGCATAATTTTTTTTTATGTATATATATAAGTTATATTTTATGTTTGAACTGTTAATCATATGTTTATGTTATACTGTCAGATGGTTCTCACACGCGAGCAAGAGCAGCTCAATGCTGCAATTCAGGCTGCCATGCAAGCCTTACTTCCTCAACTGAGGAATGACATTCGTGCTGAAGTCCAGGCTGCCAACAATCAGCAGCACAATCAGCCACCTCCTCCTCCTCCCCCAGTGACACTAGCAGTGTGGTTGGAAAGATTCAATAAGCTCCGTCCTAGAGCTTTCGAAAAGACTGATAGCCCCAGCGATGCTGAAAGCTGGTTGACTCACATTGAGAAAATCTTCAATGCTATGGGATGTGACCCCGCATTCAAGGCGAGATTGGCATGCTACCGGTTTGAAGGCGATGTACTCAACTGGTGGCTAGCCTTGACGCAGTCAGAAGGAGGTGATGAATGGGTCGCTGGTTTGACATGGGCCCAATTCAAGGAGAGAGTGATGGAGCAGTTCTTTCCTAAGGCAGAGCAGGACAAACTCAAGCGAGAATACCATGGGATACGTCAGAGAGCGGGCGAGAATAGCAACGAATTCATGCAGCGCTTTCTTCGCTTAGCTGGTTTTCTGGGAGCAGCAGCTGGTACTCCTGAGGAGCAGGCACACCACTTTAGGTGGGCACTTCGCACCTCGGTTGCGAACAATCTGGTATGTGCTACATTCAATACAGTAGCACAAGTGGCCGACGCAGCAAGGAATCTTGAGATGTTGCAGGAACGCGATGAGTTCGGGGAAGCTGAAAGACCCGACAAGAGGTAAACATTTCGTGTTCTATCGATAACCAGACCCCATCCTATCATTATATGTTCTATAATCATCTCTTAAACTGTATCTTCCAGGCAGAAAACTGGGGACCGGTCTCAGCCGGCTACCCAGCAGCAGCCTAATCAGCCCAAAGGAAACGGTCACGCTAACGACCGTTCTGTTGTGGAAAGGCGCAGCGGTAATGATAATTACCGTAACAATGCGGGACACTCCAACAACAGCAGGTCCTACTATTTATGCATCTTTTCATGATTTCATGTTATAACTCTCATGCTGACACTATATTAATCTCTACCAGGAACCACGGTAACGGGAAGGACCAGAACCACAGGGGTTCTCAGCCTAACCGTTCAGCTAACACTGGTGAATATCTTATGACGCATACGTCTTATACTCGTGCATATACTTTATTTTAACACATTTTGTCATCAGCAGGCCCTCAGCAAGCAAGGACTCCTGCTGGAGGATTCACTCATCCTCTTTGCAGTACTTGCCATCGCAGACACCCTGGCCCATGTCGTCGTGATTCCGACGCGTGCTACAAGTGCGGCCTCCCTGGCCATCGTATGAGAGATTGTCGTAAGGGTGAAATGGAGGGTACTTCGGGTCATGCTGATACTAAACCGCCTCCTACCACTGGGCGTGTCTACACGACATCGCGCGATCAGGCAAACAAATCTACAGGTACCATTACTGGAATTTTGTATATGTACGGCCATGCTGCATGTGTTCTTTTCGACACGGGTGCCACTCATTCAGTTATTTCCACTTCCTATGCTAAGAACATCAGGACACTTCCCTTGCCATTAGAAAATAGGCTTACCATTTCCACGCCTTTGAGGGACTCTGTATTAATAACTCATGTATACAAGAGTCTTCCTCTGGAGTTTGACGATAAAGTTCGTGCAGTAGATGCACTTCCCCTAGACATGATTGAATTCGATATGATTCTCGGCATGGTCTGGCTATCCAAGCACCATGCTACCATAGACTGCCACTCATATCGGGTGATCTTCGGCGACATTAAAGCACTAGAGTACATTCATAACGGGTTCATACCCGGACGGTCTATACAAGTCATATCTACCTTGCAAGCACGTGCATTACTGTCACATGGCTGCGAGGGTTATCTAGCTACGGTTCATGACATGGATGCTGAATCCCCATCGATTCAGGATCAACCAGTAGTTTCGGAATTTCAAGACGTTTTCCCAGCTGAACTTCCAGGCATACCACCTGCACGAGAAGTGGAGTTCAATATCGACCTTGTTCCGGGAGCTGAGCCAATCTCTAAGGCTCCGTATCGTATGGCTCCCATAGAGCTAAAAGAACTGAAGGACCAACTGCAGGAACTTCTTGAACGAGGGTTCATTAGACCAAGCGCATCTCCATGGGGCGCACCGGTCTTGTTCGTTAAGAAGAAGGACGACAGCATGCGACTTTGCATTGACTACCGTGAACTTAATAAGATTACCATCCGCAATAGATATCCACTGCCACGTATAGATGATCTATTTGACCAACTTCAAGGAGCCAAACACTTCTCAAAGATCGATCTAAGGTCAGGCTACCATCAGCTAAGGGTTAAAGAGCAAGACATTGCCAAGACTGCTTTTCGTACCCGCTATGGCCATTATGAGTTTGTGGTCATGCCTTTCGGCCTGACCAATGCTCCAGCAGTATTCATGGATCTGATGAACAGAATCTTCCATGAATTCCTTGATAAGTTTGTCATTGTATTCATCGATGACATCCTGATTTTCTCTAAATCCACGGAGGAACACGAAGACCATCTCCGTACGGTACTACAGATTCTTCGTCAGAAGCAGCTGTATGCGAAATTCTCCAAGTGTGAGTTCTGGTTAAACAAGGTGGCATTCTTAGGTCACATTGTATCAGCAGAAGGGATCACTATGGACCCAGCGAAGGTTGAGGCTATCACTAAATGGCCAAGACCAACGTCGGCGACAGAAGTCCGCAGTTTCTTAGGCTTAGCTGGATATTATCGCAGATTCGTGGAGAACTTTTCCCGCTTGGCACTACCTCTCACCAAACTGATGCGAAAAGGAGAGAAATTCGTCTGGATGGAAGATCGAGAGAAGAGCTTCGAAGACCTAAAGCAGAAGTTAGTATCTGCACCTATTCTTACTCTCCCATCTGGTACAGGTGGATTTCAGATCTATAGCGATGCATCGGGGAAGGGACTGGGTTGTGTTCTCATGCAACATGGGATAGTGATCGCGTATGCTTCACGGCAGCTTAAGCCCTATGAAGAAAACTACCCTACGCATGACCTGGAACTTGCTGCAGTGGTGTTCGCATTGAAGATATGGAGGCATTACTTATACGGAGAATCATGCGACATTTTCACGGATCACAAGAGCTTGAAGTATATCTTCACACAGCGAGAATTGAACATGAGACAAAGGAGATGGTTGGAACTGTTGAAGGATTATGATATTAACCTACAGTATCATCCCGGGAAAGCTAATGTAGTAGCAGATGCACTCAGCAGAAAGTCCGGAATGATCAACGGCATTGAGATCAAGGAACAAAACATAAGAGACTTGGAGCGGCTAGACATCAAAATCATGGTACGTGGGCAGCACGGATACTGGGCGAATCTTAGAGTAGAACCTGAGTTACTGACTAGGATCAAGGAAGCGCAGAAGGATGATGGAGAGATTTGGGCGATAATTCAGAATTTGGAGAAGCAGACAGAATTCAGAATGGACGCAGACGGTATCGTTTGGCAGGGCACGAGACTTTGTGTTCCTGACAACCAAGAACTCCGGGAAGCATTGTTAGCTGAAGCTCACAGCTCCCCATTTTCTATACATCCTGGGTCGACAAAAATGTACCATGACATCAGACAGCACTTTTGGTGGAGTGGTAGGAAATAGGATGTAGCCACGTATGTCTCCAAATGTCTTACCTGCCAGCAGGTTAAGATTGAACATCAGCGATCGGGCGGTCTCCTTCAACCGTTGGATATTCCAGAGTGGAAGTGGGACAAAATCACCATGGATTTTGTTACCGGTCTTCCGCCTACCAAGAAGAAGCACGATGCTATTTGGGTCATTGTTGATCGACTCACCAAATCAGCTCATTTCTTACCGATACGCAAGGAAGATCCGGTAAGTAAACTCGCAGATACTTACAGAAGGGAGATCATGAGACTCCACGGCACTCCCTCCAGCATCGTCTCAGACAGAGATCCTCGTTTCACGTCGCGATTCTGGAAAGGTCTACAAAAAGCTTGGGGTACACAACTTAAGCTGAGTACAGCCTTTCATCCTCAAACGGACGGACAGTCGGAGCGAACAATTCAGACATTGGAAGATATGTTAAGGTCGTGTGCGTTGGAATGGACAGGTGATTGGGACGATTACATCTGTTTAGTCGAGTTTGCATACAACAACAACTGGCACGCAAGTATCAAATGTGCTCCTTTCGAAATGTTGTATGGCAGAAAGTGTCGCGCTCCAACTTACTGGGATCAAGTGGGAGAGCGAACACTCGAAGGACCAGAGATTATAGAAATGACCAATGAGAAGATCGAAGTAGCTAAGCAGAAGCTGCAGGAAGCACGGTCACGTCAGAAGAGTTACGCCGATAAGCATCGTAGGGACATACATTTTAATGTGGGAGATCACGTCTTCCTCAAGGTTTCGTCGGCACGTGGTGTTAAACGCTTCGGGATCAAAGGGAAACTCAGTCCTCGTTTCATCGGACCTTTTGATATCATTGAACGAATCGGTGAAGTATCTTACCGATTGGCGTTACCTCCTCAGCTTTCGCACGTGCATAACGTGTTCCATGTGTCCTTACTCAGAGGGTACAATTATCATCCCCTTCACATGGTTCAGTAACCACTGGAACAGATACGCGAAGATCTCACTTTTATAGAAGAACCCGAACGAGTGCTCGACAGGCAAGAACGTGTCATGAGAAGGAAGACGATTCCATTCGTCAAAATTCTTTGGAGGGACCATACCGAGCCGGAAGCCACTTGGGAAACAGAGGAATCTATCCGGGCTTCTTACCCTCACATCATATTTTGAGTTCGGGTATGTTACTTCTTTTCAGCTTACTTTATCTATAATTCGGGGACGAATTATTCTTTTTAGGGGGGAAGAATTGTAAAACCCGCATGCTTTTACCATGAATAGTGCCCTTAAGATCGTATGTCCTAGATTAAAACTTACCTTATTTAGTATTGATCACATTCATGTGCTAGTAATCAAGCAAGTGCATACGTGTATGACATGACAAGTATCGATTACGTACGAACTCATGATAAACAGTTAATAAATATGTCACGTGAACATAATTAAATCATGATCACCATCTAAAATACGAACTAGAATAATTACGTAAATACATATAATATAATTACGAGCGTTAAGTTTACGATAAACGACACGATAGAATAAACAGAAACACTTTAAACACGAGCACGTTTAACCACGAACGAACACGAAACATCGGGACACGAGAAAGGTACGGGTACCCCATGTGGGGCCCCCATACCCACGGCACACAACAAGAAATGGGCCAAGCCCATGGACTTTTGCAAGTAAAGGGGGGTAAAGAGTAAAACTAGTTTTCATTTTCACTTTTTCAAGAAAGAAAACATAAACCCTAAAAGATTTTCTCCTCCTCCCCTTTGCTCTCTCTTGTGCCGCCACCTAGAACACCACCATAGGAGGGTGTTGTTGATTTTTGACATTAAATACAAGTGTTAGAAACCGTGTTTGTTCATCCCCTTTCAAGCTACGTATTGGTATATCATTCTAAACCCTTCTTTTTAATTCTTTTTAATCTTTGATTATTTTCATGAACATGTTATTATTTTTCTTAATAAAACATGATAATTAAACATTGATCTAACATGTTTTGGGGTTAATTAAAATTAAAGAATGATTTAAAAGGGTGTTTGTTTTTAGCCGCCTAACAAAACAAACCCGAGGGGGGTTTGGTTTGCTTATTGCGGCCACCACCAAGACCATTTTAGGTCTTGGTTGGTGCTTGTGGGACCCACGGAAGCAAGGAGGCACACGTGCCCCGAGTTTGGCTCAGGGTACGGTGTCGAGTTCATGCCCGATTCATGGTTCGTTGGTTAAATCATGATCTATGTTACATGTTAATTTTTATGAATCATGAACTTAGGATATAAATTAATTAATAACATGAGATATTAATTAAATCATGACTTAGGTTATTCTAATTATTAATTTAGCATGATATTAATTTAACCTAAGTATTTTATGTTATAAGTTATAATTAATTAATTATTTAAAACATGCCTATAATTAATTAATTTAGACATGACTTAGGTTATATTATTAATAATAATAATACACATTTTAACCTAAGGATCTTATTTCATTTTAATTAAAACATGTTATTCTTTAATTAAAATGCTTAACCTATAGTTTAATTAAAATACATGAAATAATCATTAAACTATATACTGTATCATATGACTTAAGAAGTCAGCTTATAAACACTTAGACTTATATGTTAGCTTATGTAACCAGCTTAATTCTAAATATGGAAACTTCTATTTATAGAAACTTAATTAAATAAGGCAACTAATCTATTAATGGAAACCTTCTATATATGGAAATCTATCTAATTCAGGCAGCTAATCTAATCATGGAAACCTTCTATATATGGAAACTTATTTAATTAAGGCAGCTGACCTATTTTTGGAAACTTACTATTTTTAGAAACTAATCTATTTTAAGAAGTAAATTCTATTTTTGGAAACTTTCTATTTTTGGAAACTTTCTATTTTTGGTAACTTTCTATTTTTAGAAACTTTCTATTTTTGGAAACTTTCTATTTTTGGAAACCTGCTATTTTTGGGAAGTTACTTATTATTACACAGTAAGTATAATAATACATGAAATACCAGTAATACTTAAACAGAGTAATCAAAATACAAGATAAACACAGTTTAAGACTTTAAACAGTGAACCAAGACCTAAAACATACCAAGTCAGCTAAAATGAGACATAAAACCCAGTACGTAATCAGTGAATCGATACTTATACACGTGTGTATTCATGTAGCGTTAGTGATCCAGAAGTAGGAGTCTTTCTTCCGTTCATTCACTGGACTTGAGGTACGGATTCCCGTCCTTTCAGTATGGACATTCTTTCCTTAATAGGATTTCCCCGTATGCAGCCAACTGTTTTCCCCAGTATTTGTTTTATTGTTTTGAACTGCTTATGTTTAATTAGCATAATCTATAGCCATATACAAGCATGACCAGTTTCACCTAGTTATGGAGGTACCATAACCATAACATTGGAGGCACCAATGTTATGACTTCCCCACGGCAGAGTGATTGCTCGTGGCGTCCCTTTTCAGTTTGGCCATATTATTATATCATGTGGGGCGTATGGGTGCATCCTAGTTACATGTTTTATTCAGTTTATCATGGTGAATGTGGTGTGTGCCTTGCATCCTTCACAAGGAGTTGATCCCTCCTACCCAAACCAGTATATTAATTAGAGGCATCCCCTCTAATCAGCATGATAAGGTCACCCCTCAAAGTATTCATGCACGTGACCTTTTCATGACCTATATGGGCTATGGTATATTTATGTTAAAACAGTTTTCATAAGATAAACATAAGGCTTTTCAAACTATAAAACCAGTTTTCTTAATACTTAACCAGTTTACTCAGAACTTAGTCTTCCGCTATTATATGTTACATGTTTATCCTATTTCATGCTATATTGTACATCCGTGCACTGAGCGTCTCGCTCAGCCATTTTCCTTTTCATGTTCCCAAAACGGCAGGTACTCAGGGACGCTCGTAGATCTCAAACGTACGTGCATATGGATTGGAAGCTTTACTGTCTTTCTTTACTTTATGCATTTGCTTTACTTTGATACAGTTGCTATGGACATTGTTTCGTCCTTTCCTTTTTTCAGTATTTATGTTTGTGTGTGATGAGCTTTACTTTGGGGTTACCGATGTTTGATTCCGGTATTTCCCTTTTATGGTCGAATAATGCTTAGACATTTATCCTTGTATGCTTTGATGACACGCCATGATTATGCGTAATATTCCATTTCCAAAAATGGGGTGTTACAGTTAAAGCCTCAATTATGGACCGTTAATTAACCTATGATGGGTTAACCGCTAGTACAATTAATAGATCTATAGGGGAAGCCGCCCCGGTTCAGTTTGTGTGGACTTGTCACAGAAGCTTAGGCCCGACCTCCACACTGTTTGAACATATTGTATTGAGAAGTCAGGTATACGGCAATGTACCAATAATCTGGAGGTAACGACAATTAATAAATCTCTTGTCTTATTAGACCTAACAGAGTGTTTAAGGGCTCGGTTCCATGAGCTTATTGCAATGTATGCTATATACAATTATTATTGTTGATGCAAATTATTATTTGATGCTTGTTAAGCATGCCAAAAACTTATAATCTTTGCTTTTGTTCAAAATGATTACATAAACCTATAGATTTCACTCGGCATTTTTGTTGATTGTTTTACTCACATGTATTTCAGGTAATCAATAAGTGGAAGCTTGGAGGTCACGGGAATGAAGTTGTGCACTGGTTTTGTTGTTCAAACTCTTTGATTTATTTATCGTTCCATTTTTAAAACAAACTAATATGTTGTTTTAACTTATCTTTTGGTAACGATTACTTGGGACTACGCGACTCTAACAAATGTTTTAGGAACGATAAATTTGAAACGTCTTTTTTCGAGTCGTTCTTTATAAATTATGTGTTGTTTTATCATTGTTTAGCACCCAAGGATGTATTCCGCTGCGTATAAATTTGGGGGTGTTAAAAAGTCACTCCCCCTGTTCAAAACACTCAAGAAGTGCATCAAGAAGGGAGACTTCCGGTGGACAAAGGAAGCGGAGGAAGCTTTTGGTCAACTCAAGCAACACCTCGCATCTCTCCCCATGTTAGTGGTCCCCCGACCCAAGGAGGAACTCATCATGTATCTGTCAGCCACACATGGAGCAATAAGTGCGGTACTTATGACGGATAGGGACACAGTCCAAACTCCGGTCTACTTTATAAGTAGAACACTATAAGGGCCGGAGTTGAATTATTCTTCCATGGAAAAATTGGTTTCGGCATTAGTGTTTGCTATGAAACGATTACGGCGGTACTTTCAGGCGCACCCAATTGTGGTTATTACTGATCAACCAATAAAACAAGTCATCTCCAGACCAGATGTGGCCGGTAGGCTACAAAAGTGGAGCATTCTATTGGGAGAGCATAACATATCTTATAGACCCAGGACGGCTGTTAAAGGCCAAATCTTGGCAGATTTCTTGATAGAAAAGCCGGATGAAGAAGGACCAGTCGTACAACGAGAGGAAACTCCAGCAGAACCATGGGTATTTTTTACGGACGGATCTTCGTGCACGGATTGATCAGGAGCTCATCCTTACGTATCCGGAAGGAATGGAGTTTACATATGTCCTGCGCTTTGAGTTCACAGCCACCAATAATGAGGCAGAATATGAAGCGTTGATTGCGGGTTTAAAAACCGCTGCTAGAATGGGAGTCCGCAACCTTGAGGCCTACGTGGACTCACAAACTGTCGCGAACCACATTATAGGGGGATACATAGCCAAGGAGGATAACATGGTTCGATATTTGGAGAAAGTCAAATCACTCATCGCGGCTTTCAGCAAGTTTTCTATCAAGCAGGTAACAAGAGGTGAAAACAAGAAGGCGGACACTCTTAGCAAGATCGCGTCTACAAGTTTCGCCCACTTATCCAAGCAAGTCTTGGTGGAAATACTAAAGGAAAAGTCTATAACATAAGGGGAAGTCGCAGCTATAGTTGAGGAAGATGGACCTACATGGATGACCCCGATCATCAACTATTTAACTAATGAAACCCTTCCAAACGAGGAAAAGGCAGCACGGCGTATAAGAAGAAAGTCGTAGCACTTCGAGCTTCGAGAAGGTATTCTTTACAAGCGTTCTTTCTTACAGTCGTGGTTGCGGTGTGTTGGGCCACGCCAGGCTACTTATGTGATCAATAAAATACATGAAGGGTTATGCGGCATGCACGCGGGTCCCCGATCCGTAGTAGCTTAGGCTCTACGCACAGGTTATTATTGGCCTACTATGCATAGGGATGCACGCGACATGATTCGCAAATGCAGTGATTGCCAAGTACACAGACCAGTACCGCGACATTCGCAGCAGGAACTTACACCCATTACATCCCCATGGCCATTCTATAAGTGGGGGATTGATATTGCAGGACCTTTCCCCGTAGCTGCAGGTGAAGTTAAGTTCTTGATTTTCGCAATAGACTACTTTACACGTTAGATAGAGGCCAAGGCAGTCAAATACATCACAGGCAAACAAGTTAAAAAGTTTGTTTGGGAGAACATCATGTGTCGTTTTGGCCTACCAGGAGAAATCATTTCGGACAACGGGAAGCAGTTCGCGGATAATCTATTCAAGGACTGGTGCGCAGCATTGAATATCAAACGGCGCTTCGCATCTATTAAACATCCGCAGACAAATGGTCTTGTGGAATGAGCAAACAGAAGCTTGGGTTGTTTCTTCATCCTCACCAGTGCGATTGTCAGCAGGGTTGGTGAAATCTTCCTCTTCTTCTTCTTCATCCTGGTGCGGCATGGTTCCCTCCAGCAGCAGTTCTCCACCATCTTCCTTGTGGAAGTCAAGCGGGGACTTCTCAATCACGGGATCTCCCTCATCTGATCTCTGCTCGGTGGTTTCTTCGAGCGGGATGGTTTTGTCTACGGTCGCATCAAGAAGGGGGAGTTCTTTTTCTTTCAGCGGACGGAATCCTTCAGGAACGTTCATTGGGTCGCCTTGGCGCAATAATCCGTGTAGGTTCATCTCTGCGGACATATGCATATATATGGATTAGTAAGTTCACAAAATAAAAATGTGGCATTTTTTACATCTACAAAGCTAAGTGGACCTACCCTTCCTACGTTCGGTCAGAAAGCACGGATACATATCCTCCCTCCCATAGTAGTAGCGGCTTATCCCTACTAGGCATAGGAAGTGCTCCGACAAACCCCTATGAAATTCTGTGCGGTGGGTATCTAGAATTTTCAAATCCTTACTACTATAGATTTTGAATTTGGGAGGATAGTCTTTGGGTACTCTAGTTTTGAGGACGAACGGGGTAGGGAATACTTTCTTCATCAACGAAAAAGTAATGGTCGTACCAATTCTTGAGGGAGTCTAAGGGCTTCCTATAAGTCATGGGGGCGTTCCCGGATCGTTTTTTGAATGACAGCCACCCATTCACTAGTTGGGGGGAGTAAAAGACCCTAAATAGATTTACGGCTGGGGTTACCCCGCACATATGGCAGTTAATCTCAAATTGATTGATTTTACATGCCCCTATGTAGTGCAGCTGCGTTATGTGGAAGTCATAATATAGAAGCAGATCTACCAAAAACTTGGATAAGGAGATGCGGTAGTTAGCCGAATCGAATAGGCGCGTGTACACGCCTATCTTTCCCGTCGGTGCATCCGTAATCGCTTCACCTTCACCTGGATAGGTTGGGTGTACGCTTTCGGGAATATAATACTTAGACAAAAAGTCTATGTATTTCTCCGCATGCATCACGTTCAGGACATCCGTAATGAGGGGATTGTCCTTCACCACGTTTTATAAAAAGGGTTTGAGAGGCGTGATGCTCTAACCTGCCGCGGAGGAAATCCGTGGAATAAGAGGCAAAAGATTGAAGGAAGGAGTTTGGGAATAACAATGGCGGAATGAATATAAACTATGTGTGTAACAGTAGCACACACCAACTCTTATATAGGGTTGCCTCGATTTCCGAGGTAGCGTAGATGTTCGCCACGTGTAAGCCACTACACCCATCCAACGGATGGGATTTCTGACACTTCTGAAACGTCAGAAAGGACCCACGGGTCACTTCTTGACAGTTTTACGTGGCTCAAGGGTGGGCCTTTCTGGTGCACTTTTGCAGGCGTGCGACTGACTAATTGACTACCATTTCATCCTTGTGTTGGGATATACGTTCAAACGTAAGACCATATTCAATGCTATATTTAATTTGTCTCGGTCGACAAGTGCGTCTGAGGTTCCCACAAGCGGCCGAAACAAAGTTTGGAAATTTATCATTCTTCAAGGATCTTTCTTGGTACGTACGGGGAGCATCTTGATAGTCTAGAGGTTACGCCTACGGCCGTAACAACTAGACCGGGGGGACATGATGACGTACAGTCCCCAACCGGGTCATGAACCCGGCCCACGGGTACTACCCGTATCCGGCACATCACGAATGGGTGGGAATAATGTTATTTGAGCTTATGGGCTTAGATGAACAGTAACCGCACACACGTGTGCGGCCCACGGCCTGGCATGGCCGGTACAGGGTTAGACAGAATCATACTCCTACTATGAGTAGGATTTATCTCAAAGGAGAGGATATTCACTTACTATAATTAGAAGATAACATTCAATCTAATTCTGGTATTTATCCTTTCCTTGGGGCCGAAGCATCAGTGACAGCCCGTTAGGGTTTCACTGCCTATATAAGGAACACACAAGGGTTCCACAAAGGTATTACATTCTACACACTTACATCTCATCCGATTCTTATAACCCTAACCGATTACTTACTCTCACGCCGGAGTCTAATCGTGAGATACATTCCCACGGTAAGCCTAACTCGTGTTGTTTTAGTGTGAAGGATCCGAACCAGATAATTCACTTGGTGCAGGAGCCAGAGTCCAGCCAACCCGAATTAAGCCTAATTCGGGTCTAGCAAGGATCACCCAACTTTTGTATCAACACTAACAATAGGCGTGGTATGGAGGATTCTTCCAAAGGGGAGGATGAGCAGGTACATGTGAGTGACAAAGGCTTACATGATGGAGAATCTTTGGGTGTGGCTGAAGCTCTTACTGAATTGAAGAAGCAACCAGGTTTTGATGTATCTTTGGTTACTCCTACAAATTTGAACTTATCTTTTACAGCAATGATGGAGCAGTTCACAAGAAGCGTTGACAAGAGTAAGGTGAGCGTTGACAAGCAGATTTTGGACGCTGACACACCAAGCTCTGACAAGAGTAAGTTGGGCATTGACACACATGATTTGAACGTTGACAGACCTGCAGATATGGTTGATGTATTCCAGTCATCAACTATCATCAAGGAAGTGTCTTCACAGGTACCATCATCATCTTTATCCATCATTGATCCATTAAATAAGGGTAAAGGAATTATGGTAGAAGTAGAGGTTCCCAAGGATGCAACTCAAGTAGAGTTTGATTCAACGTTGGCTGCACAACCTATGGAACATGAGAAGAAGAAGGTTGGTGAGTCACCATTTGTGGTTACTTCTGAGGAGAAAGAAGGATGTAATGATGAAAGTTCAGATTCAAGTGTTATGATAATTGAAGAACCAGAAAGACTTGAATATGGTGATGAGTTGGCAAGGGAGAAACTTGTAGAGTTAAAAATGTAGGTAGATTATGATATGCCAGAAGTTGCTCAAATGTACCATGCTTGGGAGAATAAAGTTATGGAGAATCCATATATGACAATTTCAGATCAAATTTGGGGTTTGGAGATTCTTCTAAGAGTTAAAAGATATTGCAAGGTAATTCTGAAGCATAAGGCTAGCAAAGTTTTCTCACTGTTGAAGAGAGATAGGAGGGAGCTTTATTACATGTTTCTCAGATGTCATCAAACAAGATGGACTTTTCAGAAATTGCAGGGATTGTCCTTTGAAGAATTGGAGTATATGGCTTATCCTATTTGGGCTAGAGTGCAAGAAATGAACACAATCAGACTTTTTTCAGATGAAAGGAAAGAAGAACTTGCAGAAGAGATGGAGATTCAAAAGGTTATGATTGTTCCAAGGCCATTGAAGAAGGGAGTTCCACTTGAGTTCCCTAAAGATTTGAATAAAGTGAATCCCAGTGAAGCTTTTATTAGAAGGAGCATTAAGCTCTCACCCATGGAAGATTCAGATATGGTACAAGTGTTACCTCTTGATGCAAGAAACCCTATCATTAGCTATGAAGAAGATGCAAGTGGGTTTTGGATGATTGGTAGATATGGGAAAGAGGTACACACCTTTACTACTCTTATGTCTCTATTTGCAAGTATGGATAGGGAAGACTTGGCAGACCTTTGGAGGTTCTTGCTGGCCAAGTATGAGACTGAAGCACCTACTTCAGTCAATGGAATAAAGCTTTGGTCAACATTCAAGAGAATGTGTGCACCAGAAGAAGAAGATCCTGTTTGGAAGGATCTTGAGGATGATATCAGTGGACTTCAATGGCGTTTGTATTCAGCAGCTGGTGTGTATCATTTGAGTTCTACAAAATTTTCTGAGTATCTTCTTGTGGATGTTGAGTATCCCATGTATAAAGAAGTTTTTGAAATGATGAAGACAACACAGCCGGAGATTGACTACTCAAGTGACGTGGCCAAAGATTTGATTAGGCATGTTTATTACCAATTTGATATGATTTGTAAGAATCCTCCTAGTTCTTAGTTTTTATTCAGGAACTTGATTACTAGAGTAGATATCAAGTTTAGGGGAGGATTGTTGGGAATAAAATGTAGCCAGTACACTTGGACGCTGACAAGAGCAATCGGGACGTTGATAAGAAGAAAACAAGCGTTAACAGAACAAGTGTTGACAGGAAGATGTCAAGCGTTGATAGGATGAAGTCAAGCACTGTGTTAATGCAAGTGATGCCTAAAAACATTATTAGTGTAACGCTCTCATTTTTCTTATCGGTACAGCGGAAGGGTCTTTCAGAGTGTTACGGGATAGCACAATAACTCCAATCATAGACAACACATAAAAATGGTTGTACAAGGTTTAACAAACATTCATTCGATAAAAAGTTTTAAAAGCGTACAACAGGTCCCAAATTATACAGGTCATTAAGTTTACAAAACACAGATCGAATGAACATTTTTAATATTAAGTGTGGGCCATCAGAGTCGTTCTCCATCCGGATTACCTTCAAGCACCTGAGATAAAAACATGCAAAAATCATATCAGCGAATGCCGAGTGAATTCATAGAGTTTAATGAAAACCGTTATATAAAACAATCATTTACATTCATTTAAAATCAGAACACAATTATAATATCGGAAGTAAGTCCTCATACTGCTAGTCAGGCAATATATAAATCAAGCATACATCTTAAACCGTCCATGAGACCGTAGTCTCTATATTACCATGATAGGTAATATATTCATCGTTAATAGCGTCGTTATCATATATAGGATACATTGTATTTGAATTTATATATGTTTCATCTGAATTATATAGGATTATTATTAGCCGCATGACATTGTTACCTTACTATGAAAACAGCGGGCCGCGAACCCGACAAACAGTTTGCCCATCTAAGTTAGCGTGTCGTCACAAAAAACACGCAATGGAATCTTCTCATACATAAATTCGCTTACCAATCAATGTGGTACGACGGGGATCAACCGTCAAGGCGCGAACTGGGGTGATCGTCCCCAAATAGTACTATCAAATGCATAAGCGTCTACCAAATCCCGGCAGTTCACAATTCATGCTAATGGGACTTTAAGTGACATAACCTAACTACTAATAATCCTTTTAGTCTCGTTTATAGGGTCATAGCATCATTCGGGTCCATATCATTTAGCATACAATCGGGACTACTTGGGTTCTATTTTTATAAAAATCTAGCATGTTATCTCCCTCGCGGGTTTGCAAATCATTTTATAAAACATTTAAAAGTGTGCGAGGCTATGAACTCACGTTGTTAATGAAAGGCGGATTATCGGCTACGGGCGTGCTTCGGTCACGGAAACCTATATAAATAATCATCGGTCTTAGACTCGGTCCAATGACTTTTATCAAAATAACAATATACATATGATGATTTTGTACATATGATGATGATCAAGTGGGTTTATACATCCTTGTTTACTCATTTTAGCGTTTACGTTTTGGTAACGTTTTACTAGTTTGCTAGTTTTACCGATTTACCTATTTTAAGTCCATTAAGCCTTCTATAAGGTCTTCAACTTGTTTTTATCCCTTTTATACCTATATTATCAGTATATATACTTTTCATGTTGGACCCAAATGGGTTAAGCCTAGTAAGTTCTTTTTACAAGTTTTTATCTTATTAAGTCCAATTATTAGTCCAATATGTTTTGTTAGCTCGTAAATGTCCGTATTTATTATAGTTCGGGTTTTATCGGTTTTTACTTGTCTTAGTTATCTATACATCAGTATATGACTTTTATAAACTTTACATTAGACGGGTTTGGTCGTCTAAGTTTTATTTGGCGAAAAACGTTAATTTTACGGCGATAGCCGAAAAAGTCGTAAAAATCAAGTTTATAGTTTTTATTAGTTATAAATATTATTTCACCCCCATTTATATAATTTACTCATTTAATTAACCTTTTATACATTTATATAAATAAGTTTTATAAGTTAGTGGGTTTATATTTTTACATTTTATACCTTATAATGTGAGTGCTTATATAATAATAATAAACATTATTTCCAAAAATCTGATTTTTAACTTCATGTTCACCATTTTTAACATATCTAGAGTTCTATAATGAATTAGAAGCTCATTTTTGGATGACATGATCTTCATAATATGTGCTACATTTAACTTAGTTATAGCTACTGCCCATTTTGAGTTTAACTTGCCTTAACAGTCCCTACAAAACTGCTTATTCAGATTATACCACCTAACTTGTTTTGATCATATCTCACTCATTATTTTGACTCCATTGCATGGCCAACTCTCACATGTGTATAACATCTTCTACTTACTGTAAATGGATCAAACAATGCAATTTTATCAGTTCATCTTTTAGTTATCTACTGTTTTTATACAACCAACTAAATAATCAAGATTTTAGCTTCATTTCTTATAGTTATCATCATTTTTAAGCATATTTATCAACACTTGATCCCCACACAACATTTTTATCATCATATATACATCATATACATATACAAAATGAAAGAAAATACATTTGTTCTTTACAAAATAACAAGAGAAAAATGGAGAGGATGATCTTCTTTACCAATCCAAGTGGATTTCTTGTTTTAGGAAGACAAGAACTTGATGAACACAACAAGTATCTCCAAGACCATCAAATATCAAGAACATAGATTGGAAAATAAGCCCTAGGACACAAGCAAATCACCTCCAAAGTTGTTGATATGGCCACCAAATGATCAAGGCTTCAAGAGAACACCTTAATAGAACTAGTAAACATGTGGTTTATGGCTAGAAAAGATCAATGGGGTGTTTGTTGGTTTATTTGGGACGGCAAAGGGAGGAGAGTTGAGAGGATTTTGAGAGAAATTTGCATGTAAGTAAATGGTATAATGAAAAAAGTAGCTAGTTTTGATAGTGGAAAAGTTAGCTTAAAGGGTAAGCTAAGGCTTACACTTGTGTAAGTTTAGCTAACATGATGCCACCTTGATGGTGTGGTGTCATGTTTGGCCGTCCATACCATGCTAGTGGGGTGGGACAATGTGTTTTGTCCCATCTCACTAGTTTACGGGTATTTCTCGATTCTAGTTTTCTCGATTTGCGTGCCCTCGGGTCGTTTTACGAAAAACGTTTTTATAAATTATGAATCAACGTCACAAAACGAATCCAATAAAAATTGTCTCATCAAAAACGGAGTTCAAAAACGTAAATACGTAATCCTAAGGTTTCCGGTTTAGTCGTAAAAGACGCCAAATTATGCACGTAAGCCCAAATTTAAATCCGTAAATTGTGAGTTCATCAACCAACACAAAAATAAGTTTCAAAATATTATACGAGAAAATATTTCACTACCTGAAAATGTTAGATTGTCACAGCTTTTCCTCCTAAAAGGGATCAACGTCCTCGTGATCCATTTCATTTGGATGTCCGTTTCTTATTGAAATCGAAGAGGTGCGGATATTTCTTCCACATTTCATCCTCTCGTTCCCAAGTATACTCCGGTCCATGCTTTGAATTCCATCGGATCTTGACAATAGGTATCCGACTTTGTTTCAGTTGCTTTACCTCACGGTCCATAACTTCTACGGGCTCTTCGATAAAATGCAACTTCCCATCTATTTGAACCTTACCTAACGGAATTTTCTCATCACTTACTGCTAGACATTTCTTCAGATTAGATACATGGAATGTGTTGTGAACACCATGAAGTTCTGGGGGTAACTCTAGTTTGTAAGCCACCGGACCTACTCTAGATAAAATCTTAAAGGGTCCAATATAACGGGGATTCAATTTCCCTCGTTTTCCAAATCTTATAACGCCTTTCCATGGCGATAATTTCAACATTACTCGGTCACCCACTTCAAACTCCATTGGCTTCCGCCGCACATCCGCGTAACTTTTCTGTCTACTACGGGCATTCAACAACCTCTTCTTAATCTGAACTATCATCTCCGTAGTCTCCCGGATCAATTCCGGTCCCGTGAGCTGGGTATCCCCAACTTCACTCCAACATACAGGAGGTCTACACTTCCTACCATACAAAGCTTCAAACGGTGAAGCCTTATTACTAGAATGGTAACTATTGTTATACGAAAACTCTGCTAACGACAAATGTTTATCCCAATTCTTACCAAAGTCTAACACACAAGCTCTCAACATATCTTCCAGTGTTTGTATCGTTCTTTCACTCTGCCCATCAGTCCGGGGGTGATAAGCAGTGCTCATGTCGAGATTCGTTCCAAAAGATCTTTGGAGAGATTTCCAAAAATTCGATGCGAATCTAGGATCTCGATCTGAAATGATCGATACAGGCACTCCATGCTTGCATACAACATTATCAAGGTATATTCGAGTCAGCTTCTCCAGTGAGAACTGCTCCTTAACCGGAATGAAGTGTGCTGATTTGGTCAGTCTATCGACAATAACCCAAATCGAATTGTTTCCAGATGATGTTCTAGGAAGCTTGGTGATAAAGTCCATTGTAATTCGCTCCCACTTCCATTCAGGAATCTTTGGTTGTTGAAGTAGTCCTGATGGCTTTTGATGTTCCGCTTTGACTCTAGCATAAGTCAAGCATTGAAGAACATACATAGCTATGTCAGCTTTCATATTCGGCCACCAGTACAACTTCTTCAAATCATGGTACATCTTATCAGATCCCGGATGAATGGAATACTTATATTTATGGGATTCTAACATAATCAAATCTCTTAAGCCTCCAAACTTAGGTATCCACATACGACCTCTTAAGCATTTCACTCCATCAGCTCTAACCTCTAAAGGATCTCCTTCTCCTCATAACCCTTCATTAACAAAATTCTCCTTCTTACAAGCTTTTATTTGCGCATTTCTAATTTGCTCAGGCAAATTATTGTGCACGGTCAAGACTAGAGAACGCACCCTGATAGGCTCTCTATCTTTCCTACTTAACGCATCGGCAACAACATTGTCTTTTCCTGGGTGATATTTTATATCACAATCATAATCACTTAACAACTCTATCCATCTTCGTTGCCTCATGTTCAATTCCTTCTGGTCGAGAATATAGTGTAGACTTTTGTGATCGGTGAATACCGTACGCTTGGTGCCATACAGATAATGTCTCCACAACCTAAGAGCAAAGACTACAGCTCCTAACTCAAGATCATGAGTAGTACAATTATCCTCATTCTTCCTTAATTGCCTAGAAGCATAAGCTATCACTTTCTCTCTCTATATCAAAACAACTCCATAACCTCTAAGAGATGCATCACAATACACTACAAAATCTTCACTCCCGTCGGGTAATGATAAGATTGGCGCACTACATAATTTTTGCTTCAATGTCTGAAATGCTCCATCTTCATCACTTCCCCAAACGAAAGGTTTATTCTTCTGAGTAAGCTTAGTCAAGGGTTTAGCTATCAAAGAAAATTCTTTAATGAATCGCCTATAATAGCCAGCCAATCCTAAGAACTGTCGCACTTCTGTTGGCGTTGTCGGTGTAGACCAATTCTTAATAGCTTCAACCTTTGCAGGATCAACATGAATTCCATCTCTGTTAATCACATGACCAAGAAATTGCACATAATCTAACCAGAAATCACACTTCGAAAACTTAACATACAACCTTTCATCCTTCAACAAATTCAAAACAATCCTCAAATGTTCTATATGCTCATCTTCATTCTTAGAATAGATTAGAATATTGCCAATAAACACAATCACAAATTTATCCAAGTAGGGCTTGCACACTCGATTCATTACATCCATGAAAACCGCAGGTGCGTTAGTTAACCCAAATGGCATTACTTGAAATTCATAGTGTCCATAACGAGTTCTAAATGCAGTTATAGGAATATCTTCTTCACGGACACGAAGTTGGTGATATCCTGAACGCAAATCTATCTTAGAATACACACTAGATCCTTGCAGTTGATCAAACAAATCATCAATCCTAGGTAAAGGATATCGATTTTTAATTGTCAACTTATTCAGTTCCCTATAATCAATGCACATACGAAAAGATCCATCCTTCTTCTTAACGAACAAGACTGGAGCTCCCCAATGCGACGAGCTCGGTCGAATAAAACCTTTATCAGACAACTCCTTAAGTTGCTCAGATAACTCCTTTAATTCAGAAGGGGCTAATCGGTAAGGCGCACGTGCCACCGGTGCAGCACCAGGAATTAAATCGATTCGAAACTCTACTTGCCTTATCGGTGGAAGTCCGGGTAAATCTTTAGGAAATACCTCAGGAAATTCACAAATAATAGGTACATCTTCCAATCGTTTCTCCCTAGACTCATTCCCGGTCACTTGAGCTATGAATAACTCACAACCGTTCCTGATGTACTTTTGGACTTTAATACTTGAAATGATTTTCAAACGGGATTCACCTCGACTACCATCAATCACTAACGTCCTATTCCTAAGAGGAATCTTAACCTTCTTCTCTCCACATAAAATAGTAGCATTATTCAACGACAACCAATCCATACCAATAATAATATCAAAACTACCTAATTCTATCAACATCAAATCAATCGGAAAGGAATGGTTCAAGAGATTTAGAGAGCATCCTTCTAATAGCTTATTAGTTTTCACTAATTTACCATCAGCCAATTCCACCTCGTAACTGGTATTTATCTCAACAGGTTCAATATCAATAAGGGCACTAAATTTAGTGGATACAAAGCTCCTATCGGCACCCGAATCGAATAAAGCAACAGCATAATGATTGTTGAGTAAAAATGTACCGGTAACGACATTCAGATCCTCTTTCTTCACCTCAATTGTTCCAAGTTGGTAGATACCACCCTGGGGGTTTCTTCCAGGTACAATCGCTTTCAACTTGGGGCATTCCGATTTCCTATGACCTTCTTCATTACAATTGAAGCAAATGGTTCCCTTCTTACACCTTTCAACCTTGTGTCCAAGCTTTCCGCAATTTCGGCACTTCCAGCAGTCGCCAGCATGCCTCTTGTTGCCACACTTAGGACATCTATCATCGTTGCGCGGTGTATTGTTGGAAAGAGCATTTGCATTCCCCTTTCTCTTGTTCTGACGGCGATTGAAATTCTTCCTATTATCACCTCTATCTACACGATCACCGTCTCCCTTTCTTTTCTCACCAACACGGGCTTCATCTTCCTTATCCTGAATTATGTGTCCAATGAGTTGGTAGGCCATTCGAACAGCATCATCAATGGTCAGTGGTTTCGATGATGTTACGTCCCCCCGGATATTCCTGGTCAACCCTTCCACATATTGCTCAATTCGGATCTCTTCGGGTTCAACCAATCGAGGACATAGCAAGGCCAACTCATGGAATCGATTCGTGTAACTATCAATGTCCACACCTTTCATTCTCAGATGAATCAACTCTTGTTCTAACCTAATAATCACACTACGAGGACAAAACTCCAAAGTCATCCACTTCTTAATTTCAGCCCAAGGAGTAGCATTAGCAGCATCAAGACCCATGAAAGCAATTCTCCCGTTCCACCAAGTCAACGCACGACCTTTTAGAGTAGCCATAGCAAAAGTCACCTTATCTTCCTCCTTACACTTACTAATCCTAAACACCGATTCAATCTTTTCAATCCACTGGCTTAGTCCTACAGCACCTTCAGTTCCATTAAAAGGTAGAGGTTCACACTTCATGAACATCACATAAGTACAGCCACCAACTTCAGGTGCATTAGTTCAAAGTCCTCCTACATTTCCTCCAGCATTAGCATTCACATTATTAGCATTCACATTCACATTAGTACCGCCAATTCCACTACCGCCAGCTCCACTACCGCCAGCTCCACTACCGCCAGCTCCACTACCGCCAGCTCCACTACCGCCAGCTCTACTACCGCCAGCTCCACTACCGCCAGCTCCACTACCGCCAACTTCATTTCTAGCATTTGCCATAAATTCAGTCATAGATGCGGTAACTTGCTCCGTAATAATCCTACGTACATCATCCTCAGTCACAACCTTCTTGGGCGGCATAGTTCTATAATTTCACAATTTCAAAGTATTAAGCATTCATCCAACAAAGGATTCATATAATATGGATCGAATTCATAATCAAGATACAAATAAGGCACAATATGTAATTCAAGACAAGATACATATTTCATTCGATCTGAAACAAAAGTATTGTCTTAGTACATCCCATATCAAAGTTCTAGCACTATATACACTCAAAATTCGTGCCAAGTCTATTACTAACAAGTCGGTTCAGTCAAAGCTATAAGCACAAAAGATATAAAGGTCACTACTAAACACATACTGGTCTACTGAGAACCGCTAGATGGTCCATCATCCATCGTCTTCTGAATCTTCGTCGGACGATCACTAGACACATCTTCAGCTGGGCGCTTACGGATTACTCCTCTTTCAACCATATCAGCATAAAATCTACTGTTCCAACCCACGGATATATTCAATTCCTTTCGACTTTCTCACGCATCGCACGAGCTACACTCAACTGAATCTCCATAGTATTCACCTTTCTCTTCATAGCAGCATACTCACCACTTTCCAACACCGATAACCTCCTAAAAGCTTCATTCAAACCACGTTCTACATCACTCAAATCCAAACTAAGCAATTCTCGCTCTTTCTCGCCAACCTTAGTCTTCGACTCCAAATAAGCAACCTGAGTCTGAACAACACCTAATCCAACCTCTGTCATACAACTCTTAACACGGGAATCATCTAGATCACGTCTCAAGGCCCATGGTGCAAGACCATCAATATGAGTAGCCTCTCGAGTACTAGACGACTCTCCTATCTCACGTCTACGAGTAGCAATACCATCAGTACCGTCAGGTGCATCGTCATCCTCATCCTCCTCTGATTCAGAATCAGATTCAGATGATTCAGACATTTCATCCCTAGGTAACTCATCCTCAGAATCAGACAAACAAACTGGTGGGGGCAAAGGCTCGCCCTCTGGAACATCATACAGATAAATAAGCTCAGCTTCCTCATCGTCATCAACCTCAACATCTATACCTACATCCTCCTTGACATCCTCGTCGTCAATCTCATCATCTAAATTATCTAACCCAATCTCATCATCATTCTCAATATCAACATTCTCAATATCCACATTCTCAATCTCATTCTCTACCAAGTCAACCTGAGGGGCAATCTGATCTCCTAGTCCTAACTCGGGCTCGGGATCCTCAAATGGTTCCTCCTCATCATCGATATCATAATCTACTAAGTCTAAATAAGGATCATCTTCTATATTAGGTTCGGGAATAGCATGGTTTTCTACAGGAATATTAGGGTCAGCCATGACAATCTGCATTTATATATATATCTCGTATTAGGATAACATACTAGTTAAACAATTACATAATGAAATCACGATATATACATATATATAAATAATATTATATATATCAAAATATATATCTTCTCAATAGGGCTTGTTGGTAACGTCGGAGATCTCTGGCACCGTTATAGTCAAAAGATTTTTCAAATATTTTCTCAAATGTTCATTGTCAAAAGATTTTGAAAAGTTTTGTTCAAAACCTTGGTTTTTAAAATCTTTTGTTCTCTACAACGAGAGCTCTGGTGCCAAACTGTAACACTCTCATTTTTCGTATCGGTACAGCGGAAGGGTCTTTCAGAGTGTTACGGGATAGCACAATAACTCCAATCATAGACAACACATAAAAATAGTTGTACAAGGTTTAACAAACATTCATTCGATAAAAAGTTTTAAAAGCGTACAAAAGGTCCCAAATTATACAGGTCATTAAGTTTACAAAACACAGATCGAATGAAATTTTTTAATATTAAGTGTGGGCCATCAGAGTCGATCTCCATCCGGATTACCTTCAAGCACCTGAGATAAAAACATGCAAAAATCATATCAGCGAATGCCGAGTGAATTCATAGAGTTTAATCAAAACCGTTATATAAAACAATCATTTACATTCATTTAAAATCAGAACACAAGTATAATATCGGAAGTAAGTCCTCATATTGCTAGTCAGGCAATATATAAATCAAGCATACATCTTAAACCGTCCATGAGACCGTAGTCTCTATATTACCATGATAGGTAATATATTCATCGTTAATAGCGTCGTTATCATATATAGGATACATTGTATTTGAATTTATATATGTTTCATCTGAATTATATAGGATTATTATTAGCCGCATGACACTGTTACCTTACTATGAAAACAGCGGGCCGCGAACCCGACAAACAGTTTGCCCATCTAAGTTAGCGTGTCGTCACAAAAATCACACTATGGAATCTTCTCATACATAAATTCGCTTACCAATCAATGTGGTACGACGGGGATCAACCGTCAAGGCGCGAACTGGGGTGATCGTCCCCAAATAGTACTATCAAATGCATAAGCGTCTACCAAATCCTGGCAGTTCACAATTCATGCTAATGGGACTTTAAGTGACATAACCTAACTACTAATAATCCTTTTAGTCTCGTTTATAGGGTCATAGCATCATTCGGGTCCATATCATTTAGCATACAATCGGGACTACTTGTGTTCTATTTTTATAAAAATCTAGCATGTTATCTCCCTCGCGGGTTTGCAAATCGTTTTATAAAACATTTAAAAGAGTGCGAGGCTATGAACTCACGTTGTTAATGAAAGGCGGATTATCGGCTACGGGCGTGCTTCAGTCACGGAAACCTATATAAATAATAATCTGTCTTAGACTTGGTCCAATGACTTTTATCAAAATAACAATATACATATGATGATTTTGTACATATGATGATGATCAAGTGGGTTTATACATCCTTGTTTACTCATTTTAGCGTTTACGTTTTGGTAACGTTTTACTAGTTTGCTAGTTTTACCGATTTACCTATTTTAAGTCCATTAAGCCTTCTATAAGTTCTTCAACTTGTTTTTATCCCTTTTATACCTATATTATCAGTATATATACTTTTCATGTTGGGCCCAAATGGGTTAAGCCCAATAAGTTCTTTTTACAAGTTTTTATCTTATTAAGTCCAATTATTAGTCCAATATGTTTAGTTAGCTCGTAAATGTCCGTATTTCTTATAGTTCGAGTTTCATCGGTTTTTACTTGTCTTAGTTATCTATACATCAGTATATGACTTTTATAAACTTTACATTAGACGGGTTTGGTCGTCTAAGTTTTATTTGGCGAAAAACGTTAATTTTACGGCGATAGCCGAAAAAGTCGTAAAAATCAAGTTTATAGTTTTTATTACTTATAAATATTATTTCACCACCATTTATATAATTTACTCATTTAATTAACCTTTTATACATTTATATAAATAAGTTTTATAAGTTAGTGGGTTTATATTTTTACATTTTATACATTATAATGTGAGTGCTTATATAATAATAATAATAAACATTATTTCCAAAAATCTGATTTTTAACTTCATGTTCACCATTTTTAACATATCTAGAGTTCTATAATGAATTAGAAGCTCATTATTGTATGGAATGATCTTCATAATATGGGCTACATTTAACTTAGTTATAGCTACTGCCCATTTTGAGTTTAACTTGCCTTAACAGTCCCTACAAAACTGCTTATTCAGATTATACCACCTAACTTGTTTTGATCATATCTCACTCATTATTTTGATTACATTGCATGGCCAACTCTCACATGTGTATAACATCTTCTAATTACTGTAAATGGATCAAACCATGAAATTTTATCAGTTCATCTTTTAGTTATCTACTGTTTTTATACAGCCAACTAAATAATCAAGATTTTAGCTTCATTTGTTATAGTTATCATCATTTTTAAGCATATTTATCAATACTTGATCCCCACACAACATTTTTATAATCATATATACATCATATACATATACAAAATGAAAGAAAATTCATTTGTTCTTTACAAAATAACAAGAGAAAAATGGAGAGGATGATCTTCTTTACCAATCCAAGTGGATTTCTTGTTTTAGGAAGACAAGAACTTGATGAACACAACAAGTATCTCCAAGACCATCAAATATCAAGAACATAGGTTGGAAAATCAGCCCTAGGACACAAGAAAATCACCTCCAAAGTTGTTGATATGGCCACCAAATGATCAAGGCTTCAAGAGAACACCTTAATAGAACTAGTAACCATGTGGTTTATGGCTAGAAAAGATCAAATGGGGTGTTTGTTGGTTTATTTGGGACGGCAAAGGGAGGAGAGTTGAGAGGATTTTGAGAGAAATTTGCATGTAAGTAAATGGTATAATGAAACAAGTAGCTAGTTTTGATGTTAAGTCGAAAAGTTAGCTTAAAGGGTAAGCTAAGGCTTACACTTGTGTAAGTTTAGCTAACATGATGCCACCTTGATGGTGTGGTGTCATGTTTGGCCGTCCATACCATGCTAGTGGGGTGGGACAATGTGTTTTGTCCCATCTCAGTAGTTTACGGGTATTTCTCGATTCTAGTTTTCTCGATTTGCGTGCCCTCGGGTCGTTTTACGAAAAACATTTTTATAAATTATGAATCAACGTCACAAAACGAATCCAATAAAAATTGTCTCATCAAAAACGGAGTTCAAAAACGTAAATACGTAATCCTAAGGTTTCCGGCTTAGTCGTAAAAGACGCCAAATTATGCACGTAAGCCCAAATTTAAATCCGTAAATTGTGAGTTCGTCAACCAACACAAAAATAAGTTTCAAAATATTGTACGAGAAAATATTTCACTACCTGAAAATGTTATATTGTCACAATTAGTGTTAACTAATCTTTCTTAGTTTTGATCACAACAAACTATACAACACATTTAGTGTAAAACACAAAACGAATTATTTAACTAACACTATCATCAAGGTAATATCATATCACTAACCTTTCTTAATCATACTTAGTGTTCATCAAAATGATTATCCTTAAAACTCACTTTTGTTAATAGGACAAAAGACTTTTTAATAAACTTTATTTTTTAGAAAATGTTTTATTAAAATGGAAAATGAAAATTTGAAAATGGCATATTCCATATGCTATTAGAATATCCTTTGAAGGCTTCAAATACCTCAGATATTCCTACCCCACTAAAAGACAAAAAACGAAGCGTACTCTAATGGCGGTACCTTAGGTAGCTACGCGGTTCCTTAGCGATATGGAACCATCGAGCTAGATAAGGTACCGCGCCCAGATAGCAGTTATATATCCGTTATACTTTGTCTCCTTTAAATAGTGGTTCAAATATCATTTTCCAACAAGCCTCTTGGACGTTTTTCTCAGCCCCCTTTCTATTTATAGCATAATCATTAGTAAATGATCACTTAAAGTGTTAAGGATGTTTACATATGATTATCCTCTTGATCCCCTCTTTTACCTTGTCCAATGAGAAGAACACTCACTCACTAGTGTTGTGATAAAGATGAATCTATGAGCTAGACATATTCATCATGATACCCTTTTTGTTTTAGGTCAATCCATTGTATTTATGAATACTTGGACTAGTTGTGTTCATCCAAGTTATTTGTGAATACTTGGATTTGTTGTGTACATCCATTGCATATGTGTTTGCTTGGATTTGTGTTGTGTAAATCCAAGCTACATGTGTGTACTTGGATAAGTCTAGTTGCGTTGTAATAGATTTGATTAGTAGTTCTCACTAAACTATAAAGTGATGTGGTTGTGTCTTGTGAGTTCTCACTAAACTTGAAAGTGATTAGAAGTTGTGTTGTGTGAAGTTCTCACTTAGCTTCAAAGTGAAGAGTCGTGAAGATTGCTTCTAGATTTGGATTAGAACTCGACATCTAGCCTTGTTTCGTAAAATGGTGAAGTAGGCAACGTCGTGAAGATTGGTTCTACCTTAAGATTAGAACTCGACATCTAGCCTTGTGTCGTTAAATTGTGAAGTAGGCAACGTTGTGTAGATTGGTCCTAGCTAAAGATTAGGTCTCGAAATTTAGCTTAGTGTCGGAAAATAATGTAAGCGATGATGTAAGGTTTTCTCCGCCAAGAAGGGAGCTTGTGGATATAGTGGAAATCTCGAGTAGGTGTACTCGAGGAGTGGAGTAGAAACGAGGATAGAGCCTCGTTGTCGAACCACTATAAATCTTGGTGTCTTCCCACTAGGTTGTCTCCTTCCTTACTCTTTACTTATTTCATTATCATTACACTTACCTATTATCTTTTCTAGTGCATTTGAATTGAACCTAATCATTATGCAACTTAGCTTCAAGCAAAAGATAGTTTTGATACAAACCAAATTGAAAGTAATTTTAATTTGGTTGCCAATCGAAGAGAAACTATTCAACCCCCCCCCCCCCCCCTTCTTCTAGTTTCTACACACTGATAGAAGACTTAGTCTACACGTATTATGTTTCTAGTTTGTTTCTAGTAAAGATACGATCAAAAATGTATTTTCTATGTTTATCTTTACCAAAAATAGCTGATACGTAGACTGTTGTACAAGGCTCCTTATGTCTATAAAAGGAGGCCTTTAGGTTTATGTTTTATATACCTTTGAACACTTTCGTTGTACGCAAGTTTGTTTTATCAATCAAGTGAAAGTTTGGTTTACATTGTTTGTGTGTTCTTGTTTGAGTATTAATTCCGCATAATACATAAATTGCCTTATAACACAACAAAGTTTCTCTACGTGTTTAACTTGATTTAATCTCGTTTACACAAGCTAAATCGATCTAAGTTTGGGATCAACAAAAATATCATAAAAAGTGCCAAATATATGCTTGTGTTTGTTCAATGTGTATTTTATGTCTGGATATCGAGAAAATGACAAAAAATCACAATAATCAATCAAAAACAAACACGGGAAATGAAGCCGCACAATGAACCGGATCCTAGAGTTGATTTTCCAAGAAAAGTCCTTGAAGAATAAAAGATTGTAAAAGAAGGGTCCTTCATTATTAAAGAATTGACACTTTAAACCCTTGTATATTCATAATTACATGTTTGGTCCCTAAAGTTTGTCAAATTTACAAAAAGGACCCTCAACTTTAAAGAATTGGCAAGAATGGTCCCTCAAATTTGAAGACTTGTCACTTTTAGTCGTCCATGAAGACAAGAATACAAGATAAGACCCTAAAGTTTCAAGAATATTCCATTAAAGCCCTTGAAGAATCATGAAATTACAAGAAATACCCTTGAATATACTTTGCAAAATGTTTTGTGGCCAAAGTATAAATTTACAAACTTCATTATAAAGGGAAATTCGTTTTTGGCTGAGTAAACATCAAATGAAACAAGAAGGAAAGAAGGAGGGTTAATCTTGGCAGACATTATAACTTACCTAGACCACTAACCTGTTGACATGTTCCCCACTCACTCAAAACCACCAATCACAAGCCACCATGCTGCCAACTCACCATCCCACTCACACCCGTTTATACTAATTATTTAATTAGTATTAAACTCGCACCTAAGAACCTTTTCAAACATAAAACCGGATCAAAATCACCACTATTCACATGAAGAACATAAATTAGGGATTTCTTAATCCTGTGGAATTAAACCGTAATTTCATCCAGAATGTTTATTAAAGGTTAACTAATCCTAAACCCAACCTTAAACCCCCATCACCATCACCTCACATTCCACCCTCCCCTGCCCCACTCTTCACCTCTAAATAAAAAACATGCAAAAGATCAACGTCCCACACTCAAGCTTACATCCTAAGCTTATATTGGACCCCTTAGATCACTTTCCACCAACTGGCATCACATGAATAATCATAAAAATCCAAATTCAGTAAAAGGTTATTCAAACTTCAAAGGGCAAATGTGGAACTTCACCAATTAGGGTTTATAAGTTTTATCTGCTTCTAGGTTATTGTACACCCTCTGTATAAAGGGTTTAGCTCACAACATTAGTTTTTATTCTTGGTTTTTCCTTAGGTCAAGTTTCTGTAAATCATTTGTTCAAGTGAATGAAAAATGTTTGAAATCTTTGACGAATCAAGTACCAATTTACTTTATTGTTATTGTTGAATGATAAGAATTGTGATTTTGAGGTTCTAACATATTGGTTTTAAGTTTGTGCAAGATTGTTCAAAGTTTTTTCTAAAATCTGATTTTTTCCAAATTTATGTACAAACGCTTGAAGTTTTTTCATCATAAGTTAATCCTAGCACCCTGATAAGATACTTATCAAGGTGTAGTGAAGCTTGTGGTTTAGGAAGATTCAAGGAGTGGGTTACAAGTTGGATAAATCTGTTTCATTTTCATTTTTTATATAATCTGTTTGTGTTAACTCTATTGATCTTAGCAGTGATTGTTGGAAGCTTGTGGTTGTTAAGCAACCACAAAAGCTATAAAATACATGAATGTGGATGTACATTCATGAGGATGTACATTCATGAGGTTTTCCTTCTTCCTTTGTTAAAACTATCAAAAAGTGGTTCTAAGTGATTTTGGGTATCTGCTAGTGTATGTGTGTTCTTATGCATGTAAATTGGTTCTTAGTTCATTCATTTATTGCTATGATGCTTGTTTAAGAGTTTCTTGGTCTGAAATAAACTTTTACTTTGATAAATCTTTATTTAAAATGTTAAAGGGCTGTTTGGGACTGCTGTTTTGAGATTTTCATGTTAGTTTGAGTAAGTGTTAAGGGTTTGTTTGAGTTTTTATCTGATATTGAAGTGGTTGTGTGTTGATATTTTCTATTCTTGTGCTTTGTAATATCAAATGTGAATCATTGACATATCAATCTTGTTTTAGGTCACTTTAGGCTGAAACTTGGTAAACACCTAGAATGCATGAGTAACTAGGGTAAACAAGTGCTAAAACCAAGTTTGTGTAACTTTTTGAGTGGATTTGAGGATTTGAAGTTCATGTTTTGGTCAATTAGATCAGCAAATGATATTTGTGTTCATTAGTAAAACTCAGTAACTCACATAATCTCATAACTAGATATAATCTTGGAATTTTGCGTGAAACTAGTTAATTTATGCTTCTTTAATATTGTTATAGCTATTGTATGCTTTTGGTAGAGTTTGGTTGGCTTATTTTTGCTAAAACGTCTTTTTAATCATCAGATCTGCTTATTAACATGTCTGTGTCATGTTTGTGCACTCTTTGATTAAATTGTATCATTTGGCTGGGTGAATTTGTGTTTTCTTACTTGTTCTTGACTCCCTACAACTCACTGGTTGTAGGGGTGCCTTGATTATCCAAAGAAACCAACTGAAACTCTCTAGAAAATCAAGTCAAAAAAGTCAAGCAGTGGGAACTCTTTCCCACTGAAAGTTCCCACTGATAGTGTAATTTGGTTAACAGCTTATTAATAAGCTATTCTAGCTTATTCCATTGTGCAACAACTTATTTTTTGTGATAGAACTTATTATTTTAAGCTTATAAGTTAGTTTTTAAGTTTACAGCCTTTGGTTTTAGCTTTTGACTAGAAAACGACTAATTTGTGTTTTTCCAAAACAGCTTATTGCTTTTTCCAGCTTATTGAGTGTGCTTATTTGAAATGTCTTTGTTGATTAAGCTGAGTTTTGTCATTTAAAACCTTTTGCAACTTGAATCAGCTCTTGAAGTGGTCTAGAACTCAAAAACGACTATTTTGTCATTTCTATAGAGAGCTTTGGCTTATTTCAGGCTTATTTCTTGAGCTTATTCAAAATTATTTTTACAAACAACTTTATAATCTCATAAGAAGGATGTGTGTCAAATTTCAGCTTATAGCATTAGCTTATGGCTTAAGGGGCCAAAAAGCTCATTAAGAATAAGCTGAATTATATTACGCCTTGATAAGCACTGATTAATCTTTGGGGCCTTTAGAGTTTTGGGTTTAAAATTGAATTTTAAGATTATCTGGTAGTTTTGGGCTCATTTGGTTAACATTTTTCTTATTGGGCCTAAAAAGTCCATTAAGGGGACTGTTTACTGTTTTGGCCCATTTGGAGGCCCATTAGGGGTATTTAGGTCATTTTACTTTCATTTTTTGTTTTATTAAGTTAAGATAAAGTAGTTTACAAGTTTTTCAAATTTTTTATAATTTTTGAATTTTTAATATTGTTTTATTATTTATTTTAGTTTTTAATCATTTTAAATAGTTTTAATAAATTAAAATTTTTCAAAAATACTTTTTAGTTTAATTAAGTTATTTTAGCAGTTTACAAATTGAAAAATCTTATTTTGGGCTTTTTATTAATTAATTTGATTTTTAGGGCTTTAATTAGCATTAAAAAATTATTATTTAATTAAATAAAAGGTTTATGTAAGTTTTGATTTTTGGTAAACTCTAATTGCATTTTTAGGGATTTATTATGATTTTCTAGGAATTTTTAGGGTAATTTTTTAGTTTCGTCACGTTTTACGGTTTTACGTTTACGTAATTCGTCGTAGTTTAATTTTATTCGTATCCGTCATCATTTTTTTTCTCCACTCTCTCATCAATATTAATCTCAAAGTTAATCAAGTCTTAACATACACAGTAAGCCTCCTTGAGAACGAAACACAAAGGGCCATAAGTGTTTACGTTTTCCTAAACGTAGCTTAGTACTTACCGCTTTTGCCTCGTTTTCCTAAACGAGTGTGAATTTACAACTATCATTTTTGGCGTCGCTGCCGGGGAGGCGTGTTGTGTTTTGATTTGAACAAGTTTTGTTTTGATATTAACCATAATAAGTATTTGTGTGATTAGCACTCTAATCATACGTATTATCGGTTTTCGGTTTTTGTGAAGAAATATTACTATATTGTGTACGTATCACAATAAATTCACAAGTACTCCAAAAGTTTGAAAACACAACCTTGATTGCGATTTCATAAGTCAATCATTGTATTCGAATATCAAACAAAGAAAAAAGGCAAAATAGATAAATACTTTCGTGAAGCTTGATTTTGATAAACACAAACTATAAGGTGGGTATAAGGCGGGTGTATTTCACGACCTAAAGGAAAAAGGCTCTTAAGTGCTTCGCGCCGCCTCGTTTCCTCCGCTTGCTTGTGCGTGTTTTGATAAAAAGGGCTAATCGAGGGTTTTCCACCCAAAGTATTATCTACATATCATATATATTTTCTTGGTTTCAAAGATTAAACCCTCTTGAACGTTTTGGTGTTCCACCAACGTTCTAGAGTCATCGAAGGCGTTCACTTAACGTGATCGTTTTCATTCCTTGAGGCTTCTTTAATCGAGAGATTTGATTTGGGAAGAGATTTGTATATTTGTGTTTACGTAATACATAACCAAAATAAAAAAAAAGTAAAAAACAGTCAACAACACAAAAAAAATTGAATAAGTAAAAACACCCAAAAGAATCTTCTATGCTCATCCGCACGTTGTACGTGACGTTTATGCAAACTCGTAAACAAGCAAGACGTGCACGTAAACGTAGAAACCGAAAGGAAGGAACACCTTATAGTGAAGAATCTCCTATTGACGAACCCATCATAGAACAAGAAGCACCCATGGCTAATTGTACTATGATGGAGTTGCTTCAAGCACCCACCGAGGGTTATGGAGAAGCGATTGTGATTCCCGCTATCATAGCAGAGATTTTTTAGGTTAAGACGGGTTTGTTGTCCATGATTCAAAACAACAAGTATCATGGTGACGATAAAGACAACCCTCATAACCACATTCGCCAATTCAATCGTCTTACCGCCACTTGCAAGTTTAAGGACGTCTCGAACAACTCGATTAAGATGATGCTTTTTCCGTATTCCTTAGCGGGGCACGCTAAAATTTGGTTAGATAAAGAGCTACCCAATTCTATATTGACGTGGAAGGATCTCGTTTCAAAGTTCGTGAACCAATTTTTCCCGCCCTCTAAGACTACGCATTTGAAAAACGAGATTTCAAAGTTTTTGCAAGGGTATAATAGAGTTTTTCAACGGCTTGGAATAGGTTTAAGGAAATGTTGCATGAATGTCCTCATCACGGTTTTTCCGACTTACATCAAATCGATACGTTTTACAATGGATTGAACGATCATGAACGAGACTATCTTAATGCCGCCACGGGTGGTAATCTTTTGTGTAAAACGGTCGAGGAAGCATTGTTGATCATTGAGAATAGGTCCAAGGTTTATAGTCCTCGTAGCACATCGAGTGTTCACAAGGCTTCGTCTTCGCCTTCATTGTCACATACCATCGATGATTGCCAAATGGAGGCGAATTTAGAGAACAAGATATTTGATATGCTTAAGGGACTTTTGATTGAGTTTAAAGTTGGTGAATAACCCACTCCCGCTACGGCTAAAGCGGTTGAGGTTTCTTGTATGTATTGTGGTGGAGGTCATAGTTTCTCCGAGTGCATTACCAACGGTGGTAACACTTCGAGCGCCTACGTGGCCACGAGAACTTATAACCAAAACGGTCAAGTTACCAGCACTAATCAAATGACTCCACCGGGTTTTCCACCAAATAAAAATGCTAACAATTATCGAAACAATCAAGTTGGTTACCAAGGAAATCAAAGGAACAATTATAAGGGTAACAACTATGGGAATCAAGGAACTAGTAATCAAGTGCAAACAAACAATCAAAACCGTGATTTTCAAAACAACAACAAAGGTTTTCAAAACGTGAATGATCTTCCAAATGAATTGGAGAATTATTCAATGGCTAATGATGCTAGATTTGATAATATACAAAGGGAGATAATTAGCCTAAGATCCGAGTTTAAGAATTATTTGAAAAATGAGTTGAAAAACGAGCTTGCAAATGAACTTAAGCCTCATACAAACAAAATGGAGAGTAACGTGCAAAGGTTACAACAAAATCAACAAAAAATGTAGCAAGGCCAACATGAGATTAGACAAGAGATGCTTAAGGCGGATAAAAGGCAATCTAAGTTTGAGGATATAATTTCAAGCATGTTTGAGGCCATAATGTGTAAACCGTCTTCTTCGGGTGGTCTTCCTAGTAACACCATGTGAAACCCGAAGGGAGAGATGAAAGTGATTACCACACGTAGTGTAAGACCTTTAAGGAACCAATTACACCTATGGTGGAGGAAATTGAGGAAGAACCCGAGGGTATGGTCGAAAAGGAGATATCCCAATCCCACAAAGTACGACTCAAACCACACCTACGGTTGACCCTTTACAAAAATTGGAACCCGAGATTCCAAAGACTGTGCCTATGTCCCACCCAACACCACCCTTACCTTACCCATCGTGACTTCGTAAGGAGAAATTGCAAGAGCGTGACAATTATCAATTTGAGCTTTTTATTAAGATGTTTCGTGATTTTCATTTTAACATAAGTTTTGCCGACGCTTTAATCATGATGCCTTGATTTGCCGCCAACTTTAGGAGTATGTTAAACAACAAAGAGAAATTGCAAAAATTGTCTAGTTGTTCATCGGTTTATCTTAGCCGCATACCTCAAAAAGTAGGTGACCCCGGTAAGTTCTAAATTTTGGTTGGTATTCAAGATATGGAAGAATGCTATGCCTTGGCCGATCTTGGTGTTAGTATTAATATGATGCTTCTTTCCATATTCAAGTCGCTCAATCTTCCTAATCTTACTCCTTCAAGAATGTCTATCGAAATGGCCGATCAATCTACGATTCTCGCATGTGGATTGGTCGAAGACGTTTTTGTAAAAGTGGGAAAGTTCTATTATCCGGTAGGGTTTATCGTAGCCGATAGTCCCACAGATCCTCAAGTTCCTCTCATTTTAGGTCGTTTGTTTTAGATACGGCGAGAGCGTTGATTGATGTGCATGCAAGGAAAATCACCTTACGTTTCAACAACGAGGAACTTGTTATAAACGCAACATAAAACTCCAAACTTTCTCATGTTTATTCTATCGCGTCCATAAAATATGTTGATATGATCGATGTCATTTGCGAGGAATTTTCACAATTTTTAGGTTTTGGTGATGAAGAAAATAGTGGCAATCCTACTATACTCGATCCTATTCTTTATAACTCGGCACCATCCTTCACTCCATTTGAAGGAGGTGGTTTTACTTTGGAAGAGTTTGATGTACCTTTCACTTCTAACGAAGACCTCGACAATGATGAGGACTTTTCTTTTATCAAGGATTTTCTTAACGATTTCCCATTTCCTCCGCCGGTGGAGGTTACGAGTATCGAACCCAAATCTTTAATCGAGGAACCACCAATCCTAGAGTTGAAATATCTTCCTACTCATCTCGAATACTTATTCTTGGAAGGATATGATAAGTTGCCGGTTATTATTGTGAACGATCTTTCGGATGATAAAAAAACCGCACTTATCGATGTCTTGAAGGTCACAAAGGGGAAATTGTGTGACACCCCGGGTTTGGTCAATTTCAGCGGAAATAAAGTTTAGAATGTCACAGGGGTGGATCGATAGCAAATAGAACATAGAGCACAGGATAAAGGATTATCCATCATATAAATGAAATGAACAGTGTACAAATTTAATAAAAAAAATTTAAAATGACAAAAGTAAATTGTTCGTTTTTCCCCAGTAGAAACCCCAGATGAGCTCTACAATGCAGACTACTATGATGCTTGAGTCCATGCACACACCACGTATTAGCTTTATTTTCCTGAGAAAAACATGCTTAGAGGGTCAACATAAAGTTGGTGAATTTACAGGTTTAATAAAATAAGTTTGGACATAAATGAATCATGATAGTAGTGATGCACATAGCATCCATACTAAAAGGTAATTACATTCCCTATTGCTCAATACTGAAGCTTAACTTTCCATAGCCCTCAACAGATGAGGACCCGGGGCCTTACAAAAAGGCGCCAAAACCAGTTCCAACAAGGTATACATCTGTTGTCCCGTCTAAGGCACAATGAGAGCTACTCACCGAGATGGGGATTGTCAATCCCAAATAAATCTATTTATAACATTCGGGCAATTACAATGATTTAACAGTGTCCAGTAAAATAAGTTCCATGTTTTCTCCCCTATAGAGGAAATTGTTCATCAATAATTTATAAGGGGCTGTAAGCTCACCTTGGAGTTTTGTAAAGGGTGTGCAAATATAAAGGAATTCCAAATAATGTTGCGTCATGGTCTACTGCCTAATTAAATAGTACAGACTTAATAAATAATACAAGAAAACGTATGCGTATGCTTATACAAATTTTAATCAGTTTATTAATGCTACAATATTTACTTAAATGACTGTAGTACAAGTATTAATAATATTCATTTGAACTTGTAATTAATTTTCCCGTTTAAGTAAAATAAAATATTTTACTTATAATTTTTGTATACGTACTTGTATTCAATTTATTTAACATTTTTATTAATTCGTTTCATAAAAGTATATAAGTATATGTATTTGGTTTACCCATGTACATATAGTTTATATATTTTATCTTATAAAGTAAAATTTAAATATTTTATTTGTAAAATAAAATATAAATATTCTATTTAGTTTAAAAGTTCCCAAAATTTTCCAAACATTTTAAAAATAATTATAAGTTACAAGTTTAAGAATTTATAATTTAAATCCTTATGATTTAGGGTTTATTTAAGTTTTACTAGATTAAAATAGAATTAGGGTTAGGGCTAGTTTATGTTTCGGAACATTGCAGAACTAGTCCCTCCATGTTTTAAGTAAAGTAAAACTTTTGTATTTTTACATGTTTAGTACCTAGGGTTTGTTATACATTCGGGTTATGGCAGAATTAGTTCCTCTAGTATTAATTTGGTTTTATAACTTTTATAAAATGTCAAAAACAGTCCCTAGGGATTCTATATTTTTTGGATTATTACACAAATGGTCCTTAGGTTTATAAAATGACAAAACAACTTCTAGGAACTTTCAAAAATGGTCCTTAGGGTTTAATATGTCACGAATGACATTTATTAAGCCCTATACTTTTGGTTATTAATGATTTTAGTCCTTGTGTTTAATATTTTATCTAAACAAGTTTTGAGTGTCACGGTTTTAGTCCCTAAGTTTCACAAATTTTCATTTTTAGTCCAAAAGTTTTTATAAGTTATATTTTTTAATAAAAACTTCATTTAAATGTTTAAAATATTAAATGGGCTCATTAAATGGGCTAAAAGATCTAATGGGCCATCTAGTGGGCCTAAACATATTTTTAAGTCCACTAATTTGTTAAATGGGCGTTTAAAACATTGATTGCGCTTAAATACATTTTTAAGTCCACTCATTAATTAAATGAGCCTAAAGGGACATTGAAATCATACGGCTACAAGGTATTGGGCTTATACAGTCCATTAGGTCTTGGGATAGTGTTGCATGGGCTTGATTAGTCCATTATCATTTCTTTATTATTCATGTACGTAATAATCTAGGTTTTCTTACAAGCTTATCATTAGCTTATCAAAATCAAGTTACAAGGCCTAAGTCAAAAGGGTAGTAATCATGGTTTGTTTTATTTTGATGTATCAAATGAGATCAAGATTTGTTACAAAGTTGCATGTAAGTTATAAGCCCTAATATGAGCTTATGACTCACGACTATATCAAGTTATAGCTTATTAAGATAAGTCAAGACTTGTTTTATGGTTTGATTGTAGAGGTTTTACTACTCTTTAGGAAAAGAGCGTAAATAGCGGAAAGTATTAAGTACGACGGTTTAGGAAAACCGTGCACTAATGACCCACAATCAAATAAAAGAGATGAAAGTTCGTTTCCCAAGGAGGTATTTGTGTTGTGAATTAACTTGTATGTATTTGAGATTAATATAGAGAAGAATGGGGATGAGAAGATGAAAGACGGATACGTTAAAATTAAACTACGACGAAAAAGACGTAAAACCGTGAAAAACTACCCAAATTAAAAAAATTATTAAAACCAAAAACAAAATCTCAAAAATCAAAAAGGCTAAAAACAAGTCTAAAATAATATAAATAAAGATAAAAATCCAACAAAGATATTTTAAAACCTTTTATTAATTAAATATTTAATTTTAAATGCTAATTAAAGCCCTAAAATTAAATATAACTAATTCAAATGTCTAAAATATGATTTTGTTGAATAATCACTTAACTTATATTATTATAAGACTAAAAAGTAAATTTCTAAAAATTAAAAGCTATTAAAACTATTTTTAAAACTCTAAAAATGATTAAAAATGATTAAATCCTAATTAAACTTAAAATAATTATAAAAGTAAATCTAAAAGTTATAAAAATATTATAAAAATGGAAATAGTCCTAATTAATGATAAAGAACCTAGGAAAAATGAAAAAGAAAGAAAAATAAAATTTTGAAAAATTAATATAAAAATAATATTAAAATAATACTAAAAATAAAAAGTTTCTAAAATTTGAAATAAAAAATTTATAAAAATCCTAAATAATATAACTAAGAGAAAAACACAAATTAGAGCTCCTAAACCTTTTTTAATAATTTTATAAAAATCTTTAAAGTTTATAAAAAACCTTAAAATATTATAAAATTAAAAATTAAAGTTTATAAAACCAAAATAAGATGTAAACCTCAAGTTATATATTAAAAAGCTAAAAATTATTTTTCCTAAAAATTAAAACTATTTTTGGTATTTTTTAATGATTTAATAAGAAACGGGTATTAAATAAATCCTAATAAATAATATAATAAATGGAAAAATCTAAAACCAGTCTAGAAAAATCACAAATCTGAATAAGGTCCTAGGAAAAATTGAAATAAGCAAAATCACAAAGTTAATAAGCTGAAAAGAGGAAAACAAGATACGGCTTATTAAATAAGCACAAAGTGAAAAACAGGTTAACTTAATAACCTTTGCACCCTTAGTCAGTAAAAGACCCAATGGCGCAACGGTTAAGTGTTATGTGTGTGAGAGGAGTGGCGCAGGTTCGAGTCCTGGCCACGTCCTTTTTGATATTTATTTTTTTTTTATTTTTTTCTCTTTACCAATCCAACTAGTGACCTTATATGACTTATAATCCAACTCCAATTCTCTTTTTAGCTAAGATCTAAGCACAAAGAAGATCAAAATGTTGCCAGGTTTAAACTTTTATGAAGAACACAAGTGCAGTTTCACTTGTGCATTCTGAATGCCAAGAGGAGCTTGGCAGGTGGATAAATGGTGGTGTTTTGTGGACAATGGGGGCACCCTTGTGCTTGTTTAAGCACAAGGAGTCACAAACTAGCAACAATAAACACCTAGCACACCAATGATCACAAAACAGTAGCACAAACAGGCAAATGAGAGTTTCTGTGATGAATGTGCAGGACTGGGGACTGTTTAAGCTTATAACTTGCACTCTAGCCAACTTAAAAGCCTCAAACTATGCACACACAATCACAATATGGTACTCAAGCAGTAACAACAAGATAACCCTATGACTTAACAGAAATCAAAGAATCAAGCACAAAAATCTGAAAATAAGCATGTTTTAGCCTAAGCAAATTTTTAGCAACTCTTTTCCTTTAAATCCACACCAAATTGCTTCTAACTTGCACTAAACTGAAACACCACTAATAACAACCCTATTCCAATCCTATTTCAACTGGTCTAACACCTTATGATAACCAAATCAAAAACTTTGCCCTGCTTAAATGCTTATCCAAACACCCTTTTAAAAACTTGTTTCCACTTTTATCAAACCAAAACCATTCAAAAGCCACTCAATCTGACCCTAATGGTATCTAACATGCATACTAACACTAAAGAGTATGAATCAAACAGTTAAAACACACTTAAGCAACAAAATCAATTAAGATCATACAATCTCCTTTTTCTGAATTTTTTCAAGAGTAAAAGAAATTTACCTAAGGACCCTTACATCCAAGGGTCCTAGTGGTAGCTTAACCACCTCCTTATGCACCCGGGTGCATGCAGACTTAATCAACAACACCCTTTGATCCTGCTCAAATCAAAACAAAGGAAGAAAACACAAAAACAAGCAATAATATATTTTCTGATTTTTTTTCTTTCTTTTTAAAACCTTCCAAAACCTTTTTAATCTTCTTAAAACGTTTTCTAAACACTAATTCAGCAAACCAAACCAACTTCTTAACATCAAAAACCTTGGACAGATTTCTTACCAAAAATCTTCCAAGTTTCAGAAACCTTAAACAACTTTGAAAATCAAAGTTGCTTAACCATATAACAAAGTGGAACTCAGAATCAAGCCTCAACACTACACACAACTTTTAAAAACAATAAAAAGGAATTATACTTGAATATATCAAAAACCAAACTTTTATTTTTCTAAAAAGGAATTACAAGTGAGAAAAGCTTGAAACTGGAACAAGGGGTCATCACAGGTTGATGCCTCCTTTTATAGTACTCTAATGAACATTCTAGGCTCTTAAACATAAAACCCTAATCACTAGAAATCTCTAAAATGCCCTTGACGGTTTTGAGTTGTGAGTTGTCATATTTTGATCTAAGACGTTTATTCTTGCGTTGTGAGTAAGCAATGAACATCAGCCTTTGATTTGGGACACGTCACAAGCCTTGGAGGACAAGGTGTAAGCTGATTGGGTGAAAGGGAATTTGGGGGTAGGGTCCACAGTGGTGGGATTGGGGTTTTTAGGAGTGGGAATGGTTTTGGTGTGTGTGAATTACACGTGGGAGAGTTTAATTAGTTTTTACCCAAGGTTAAGTCGGGGTAAATTCTGGGTGGGGGTGAAAGTGAATAGTACTTGTTTAGATCCGATTTTGGGGGAAATAAACATGTTAGGCGCCAGTTTGTGTTTAAATGTTTCAAATAGCACACATTTAGTCATTATTCTTCCTTTCTTTTGTCTTTCTCTTTTAAAACCCATCAGCGCCCATTTCCTTCTTGTCAACGTTTCATCATTTGGCAATTTTGGCACAAAACTTTTCAAAAGGTTTTCAAGGGTTCATTTTGCCATTTTTGAGTATTGCAAGGGCTGTTTTTGAACATTGTTGATCTTCCAAGGTCTTCTTTGTATCTTTAACTTCATGAGGGACCATAGTTGACAAATTTGATTTGTTGAGGGACCAATCTTGTCATTTCTTCAAAGTTGAAGGACCTTTTTGTAATTTTGACAAACTTAAGGGACCAAACTTGTAATTATTAATATACAAGGGTTTTAAGTGTCATTTATTCATAGAATGAGGATCAATCTTGTTTTGTCTTCAAGTCTTCAAGGGTATTTGATGAAAATTCCATGATTAGGGCCCGGTTCTTTGTACGGCTTCGTTTCTCGTGTTCGTTTTTCCTTGTATCTTGTGATCTTTTGTCTTTTTCACGATATCCATACCTAAAATACACAAGTAAACAAACACAAGCATATATATAGTATTTTATGACATTTTAGTGCATTAAAAGCCCGAAAAGAACGATGAGATCATGTATAAATGCCATCTCATCACTCCCCCATACTAAGCCATTGCCGTGCCCTCACGCAATGCTAGAATAAAGTATCTAAGCATCACCAAAGTTCAATTTTATTAACCTTTATTAAAAAAGTAAAAGACTTGCAACATACTACGATGATGTGTAAAGACATAATGTATGATTTTCATCACAAAAATGTGACTTTTAGGTTCAAAGAATAGAAACAAGTTAATGTCCCTTAGAGTAAATTTCGTCATCCTTGATTGTCATACATTCCATGCTAAGTGCAAAAACAAGATCATTGTTGGTACAAGTCACAATGCTAACACTACTCATACGTTCAAATTGTGTAATACTTTTTCTCCCCGCAATCCTAGTTATTATAAAAGGAAATGGGTTACTAGCATTTTTTATCTATTTGTCATGGATCACAAGTGATTCATATTGACTTATTTGAGTAGTTATTAGTCCGAAAGCAAAGTAGCATGATTTGATCAATAGTTAGCCGAAGGACAAAATCTTTTAAAACGGCTTCTCGTGTATCTCCTTAAGTTCATATCTTGGCATAACTCGTTTCACGATTTGAGACCTTTCTCGGACCGATATTTGGCATGTACTTCATACTTCAAATCTTGGGAAGACGTTCTTGAAATAATGGTCTTCTCTTCATATATTTGGAATTTCTTCACTTGACGTTTTTGAGAGATTCTTCATATAGGACCACGACTTCATCATTTTTCTTCAATCTTTACTTTGGATTTTGATATACAACGATCCACCTCCTTTTCGGACTTGGATATATTTATCCTCATACCTTGTTAGGGTCTTTTTGGATAGACTTTCTCCATTCTTTAGGGGAGTAATAGCTTCTCGTCGTGTGTCTCGGTCCTTCATATTGATTTTGGAATAATGATACTTCACATCATCTTTGGATCTTTAGCAAAAATAGAGCTCCTCATGCCTTGTTAGGGCCTTTTTGGATGATCGCCAATCTTCGCGTCCCGCTTCAATAAGTTATGCCTTGGCTATGAACTCTATTCAACCCCGAGCAACTTTTAAACGATCTTGCGCTAGAGGCTAAGTAACCTTTCAAATCGTATGACCTTACTTATTGCAATTATGTTTTATTCCTAATGCATTGATCTTATGGGAAGAAAAAGCCACAATTAAAAACATATGAGTTTTTGAAAGAACACTTTCATGTTCTACGTTTAGCATGATCACTTGTCTAACTCTATCATTTCTCGTTCTTCACTATATAAAGACCTCTAATTAAAGAGACTCGTGAATACTTAGCCATGCAAGTCAAAATTAAGCCAAATTTGGATTAGCTTTCATTAAGACTATATCAAATCAAAGTTTTGGGTTTTCAAGCCACCTATAGGATCTTGCACTTTCTTGGACTTTTTCAAGTTTAGAGAATGCGTTTTAAAGTTCCCTTGATAAGTGACTTTCTAGAATCAATTATAGGAACTTGCGAAAAGTTCTTGTTCTTAACTCGAATGAATTAAGACTTTCGCGTTTTAAAGCTCCCTATATAAAAGTCTAGCAAAACTTGAATTGAGCGGGTTAAGGAATGTAAATGGCTCCAAATGCCCATCAAGTCAAAAATTAACTCTTATTCTACCCATCGGAAAATATACATTCGTGTCTTAAAAACACTTATGAAAACTAAGAAAAAATTTTAAAATTTGGCCATTTTTAGCCTTATTAGCAAAACAAAACATTGAAAGTTGGAAAACGTGAGGGCGTAGCAAAGCAAGTACCTATTCACCCCCCCATACTAAAAGTAAACATTGTCCTCAATGTTTCGAGTCTAAAGGTGGAGCACCCCCATACTAGAGACGAAGAATCGAATGCTTAGGATCTAGCATGGAAAGGGTGATCAACAATATATCTAAAGCCGTTTATTAATTATGCTAAAAGATAATTGTTAGAACAATAAAGGATATGTCATGGATTCGTGAAAAACTTCTTCAAACGAACGATGGAGGCTCACGTAAACGAACACGAGAGTCTTCAATCGTAGACGATGATGATGATCTAGATAACACAATCACAAACAACCACGAGACAACGAGTTGGAAGGGTACAAGTCCCCTTATTAGTGAATATAAAGCATAAAGATAAGCATGGGATCTCCCCCACGAGGCACCTCGTTTTTGATTACCGAGTCATGAGCTCGACTCGATCCCCTCAAAATGTGAACATTTAGGGAAATCATGGTATGGTCAATTTTTGGCGGGGCTTACATGATAAACAAGGCCCAAAAAGCAACCGGTATAAAGGACTAAGTCCTTAGATGATGCAAAATACCGGGGTCGAAAATGGCGTTCTCGTTTCCATTGGAAAAACAATTTAACGCCACTTCAACATGTGCCATAAATTCAAAGAGTTTGAAGAAAATAGATGAGAAGTAGAAGGGTGAGACAATTGGTAGGACAAACGTTTGAGCTACTCGAGGTAGACTCGCACCAAGCAAATAGATATAGTTTCCATTTATTGCATCGGTGGAAGACCGAGATTTCCCTTTACATGAAATTCCGGGATCGAATATCTCGTCCTCGGTGGACAAGGATGAGGGAACATAAGGGGCTTCCCCCATACTAGGACCACACAAAGCATCGTCAAAAGGAGTAGACGAGCTTGTAGCACTCAAATCACGTGGTGATGACGGAGTTAGATTTGTAGAAAAATCAATTAAATCACATTTAAGATCTTTTTCTTTGTTATCTTTTAAACTCTCCTTATGAAAACCCTTTTTGATTATGTCGAAAATATTCGGTGTTTCTAAGACGATGTTAGTCATACTAAAAATTCTCACATTTTGAAACCGTTTTGGTTTTGGTGGTGGCAAGTTCTCAAAACGTTTATTGACGAAGAAAACCTCCCCATCGGGGTCAACATATTCATCATCCGAAAGATCTTCCGTAGAAACCGGCAACTTATCAACACTTTTCAAGAATGATTGTGAAGGATTTTTCGATTCAAGTATTGATGGTTTCTTCTTTGTAGGCTTAGCACTCATAACCTCCACCGGCGGAGGAAATGGTAAATTGTTTTTGGCGACATTCCCTAAAACTCTTGGTGAAAATTCTTTGCAAACGACATTGGTCGAGTCACCATGGTTTAAAGTAGCAATAGAATATACATGAGAAAGATTGGAGTTTTGTGTTGCATTGATGACAAGTTCTTCTTCATTGAAACGAAGGGTGATTTTTCGAGCATGAACATCGATAAGTGCTCTTGATGTATCCAAAAATGAACGACCCAAAATGAGAGGAACTTTTCGATCGATGGGAATGTCTACAACGATAAAGTCAACGGGATAGTAAAACTTTCCGACTTTAACGAAAACGTCCTCGGCTACTCCACATGCCATGATCGTAGAATGATCGGCCATCTCGATGGACATGTTCGAAGGAGTAAGAGCCGGAAGCGAAAGAGATTTGAAAATCTCGAGAGGCATTAAATTAATACTAGCGCCAAGATCGGCCAAGGCGTAGCATTCCTCCATATCTTGAATAGCACACGGAATCAAAAATTTACCGGGATCACCGACTTTTTGTGGTATGCGGCTAAGAAAAACTGATGAACAACTAGACGATTGTTGTAACTTTTCTTTGTTGTTTAGCATACTTTTGAAGTTTGCGGCGAATCGAGGCATCATGATTAAAGCATCGGCAAAACTTATGTTAAAATGCAAATCACGAAACATTTTCATAAATAGCTCAAATTGATAATTGTTCCTTTCTTGTGCTTTCTCTTTGTTACGTCTCGAAGGGTAAGGTAAAGGTGGTGTGGGTTGGTCATTAGGCAACGGCCTTGGAAACTCGGGTTCCATAATGGGTATTGGTTCAACCGTAGGTGTGGTTTGAGCGGTACTTCGTGGGATTGTGATGTGCTCCTTTTCGACCATCACCTCGGGTTCTTTCTCGATTTCCTTCTCCGTAGAAGTACTTGGACGAGAGATTGGTTCTTTGAAAGTTTTGCCACTTCGTGTAGCAACAACCTTCAATTCTCCCCTCGGGTTGTTAATGGTATCACTAGGAAGACCACCCGAAGAAGAGGGCTTACACATGATAGCTTCAAACATCTTAGCCATTCGGTCCTCAAATTTTGATTGCCTAGCATCCGCTTTCAATAACTCTTGCTTAATCTCATGTTGTCCTAATTCCATCTTTTGTTGGTTTTGTTGAAGACGTTGGACATTTCCTTCCATTTTATTTGCATGAGTTTTAAGTTCATTAGCAAGTTCATTTTTAAGCTCGTTTTTCAACTCGGACCTTAAGCTAATCATCTCACGTTGCATGTTATCAAATTTAGCATCATTTGCTTTTGCAGAATCTAAAAATTCTCCTTGCAAATTTTTCGTGTGAGCATTTTGAAAACCTTGTGTAGTGTTTTGAAAATCACGGTTTTGATTTTGATTAGAGATTTGTCCATTCCCACTTTGATAATTCCCTTTGTTGTAATTGCGTGTGTTTCCTTGGTAATTACCTTGGTTGTTGTTTCGATAATTATTAACATTTTGATTTGGTGGAGCTTGATTTTGGCGGGAACCTTGGCCGTTTTGGTTATAAGTTCCCGTTGCTACATAAGCACTCGAAGTGTTACCATCCGCGGTAATGCACTCGGAAAGATCATGAGCTCCCCCACACGATAAACAACTCTTAGCAACCGCTTTAACCGAAGCGGAATTGGAAGCTTCTTGAGCCTTCCAATGGGACATTAGATTAGCAAATCTATCAAAAAACCGATTTTCCTCATTAGCTTCATCATGTAAGGCGTTAATGCTACGAGACGATTGTGACGAAGATGACGAACCCATATTGGCAACACTCGGTGTGTTACGAGGGCTATAAACCTTAGATCGATTTTCAATGATTTGTAAAGCCTCATTTGTCGTCTTGCACAAAAAATTACCACCCGCGGCGGCATTCAAATAATCTCGTTCATGATCATTAAGCCCATTATAAAAGGTATCAATTTGATGCAATTCCGAAAAATCATGGTGAGGACATTCATGTAACATCTCCTTAAATCGTTCCCATGCCATTGAAAAACTTTCATTATTACGTTGCACAAATCGTGAAATCTCATTTTTTAAGTGTGTTGTTTTCGATGGTGGAAAAAACTTGTTCACAAACTTAGAAACGAGATCGGCCCATGTCAAAATCGAATTTGGCGGTTCTTTCTCGAGCCAAATTTTTGCGGGTCCATCCAACGAATATGGAAACAACATCATCTTAATGGCGTCATGTGGAACATCTTTGAATTTGCTAGTAGCGGTGAGACGGTTGAAATTCCTAATATGGTAATGCGGGTTGTCTTTCTCGTGACCTCGAAACTTGTTTGCTTGTAGCATCGACATTAAACCCGTCTTAATCTCGAAATTCTCCGCAAGGATGGCGGGAATAACAATGGCCTCTCCAAAACCCTCGGTGGGTGCTTGTAGCAACTCCATCATAGTACGATTAGCCATTACGACTTCTTGTTCTATAATAGGTTCAACAATTGGAGATTCTTCAACAATCAACGATCCTTGATTTGCTTGTTTTTGAAGACGTTTACGAGCTCGTTTAGCTTGATTACGAGTGATCATAAACTTCACGAAGAATGGGAGGTGAGCAAAGAAGATTCTTTTTGGTCGTTTTGTGGATTTTTAATTTTTTTGTGTTTTTGATGATATTTAATTTTTTTGGATTTTGGTGTATCTTCGTAGACAACAATCTACAAAATCTCTCCTTGAATCAAACTCTTGATTAAAGAAGCCTCAAAGGAATGAAAACGATCACGTGGAGTGAACGCCTTCGAATGACTTTAGAACTTTGGTGAAAACCAAATTGTTCACGAGGGTTTAATCACAAAGAAAACCAACCAAATATAGTATACGTAATAATACTTTGGGCGGCAAAACCCTCGATTAGCCTTCAATCTCAAAATACTCACAAGCAAGCGGGGAAACGAGGCGGCGCGAAGCACTTAAGAGCCTTTTTCCTTAGGGTATATTTTATAATACCCGCCTTATACCCACCTTATAGTTCGTATTCTTCAAAATCGAGCTTCACGAAAGTATTTATCTATTTTTGCCTTTTCTTTTTGTTTGAGATTCGAATACAATAATTAGGAGATCAAATCCCAATTAAGGTTGTGTTTTCATACTTTTGGAGATATTGTATATTGGTTGTGATACTTAATACAATATATTAATAATATTCACAAAGAAAAACCAATAAAACCGATAATACGTGTTAAGGGAGTTCCACTTAACACAAATACTATTTATGGATAATATCAAAAACAAAATTTTCCAAATTAAAACACGACACACCTCCCCGGCAGCGGCGCCAAAATGATTGTACAGGTTTTACTACTCTTTAGGAAAAGAGCGTAAATAGCGGAAAGTATTAAGTACGACGGTTTAGGAAAACCGTGCACTAATGACCCACAATCAAATAAAAGAGATGAAAGTTCGTTTCCCAAGGAGGTATTTGTGTTGTGAATTAACTTGTATGTATTTGAGATTAATATAGAGAAGAATGGGGATGAGAAGATGAAAGACGGATACGTTAAAATTAAACTACGACGAAAAAGACGTAAAACCGTGAAAAACTACCCAAATTAAAAAAATTATTAAAACCAAAAACAAAATCTCAAAAATCAAAAAGGCTAAAAACAAGTCTAAAATAATATAAATAAAGATAAAAATCCAACAAAGATATTTTAAAACCTTTTATTAATTAAATATTTAATTTTAAATGCTAATTAAAGCCCTAAAATTAAATATAACTAATTCAAATGTCTAAAATATGATTTTGTTGAATAATCACTTAACTTATATTATTATAAGACTAAAAAGTAAATTTCTAAAAATTAAAAGCTATTAAAACTATTTTTAAAACTCTAAAAATGATTAAAAATGATTAAATCCTAATTAAACTTAAAATAATTATAAAAGTAAATCTAAAAGTTATAAAAATATTCTAAAAATGGAAATAGTCCTAATTAATGATAAAGAACCTAGGAAAAATGAAAAAGAAAGAAAAATAAAATTTTGAAAAATTAATATAAAAATAATATTAAAATAATACTAAAAATAAAAAGTTTCTAAAATTTGAAATAAAAAATTTATAAAAATCCTAAATAATATAACTAAGAGAAAAACACAAATTAGAGCTCCTAAACCTTTTTTAATAATTTTATAAAAATCTTTAAAGTTTATAAAAAACCTTAAAATATTATAAAATTAAAAATTAAAGTTTATAAAACCAAAATAAGATGTAAACCTCAAGTTATATATTAAAAAGCTAAAAATTAAAACTATTTTTGGTATTTTTTAATGATTTAATAAGAAACGGGTATTAAATAAATCCTAATAAATAATATAATAAATGGAAAAATCTAAAACCAGTCTAGAAAAATCACAAATCTGAATAAGGTCCTAGGAAAAATTGAAATAAGCAAAATCACAAAGTTAATAAGCTGAAAAGAGGAAAACAAGATACGGCTTATTAAATAAGCACAAAGTGAAAAACATGTTAACTTAATAACCTTTGCACCCTTAGTCAGTAAAAGACCCAAGGGCGCAACGGTTAAGTGTTATGTGTGTGAGAGGAGTGGCGCAGGTTCGAGTCCTGGCCACGTCCTTTTTGATATTTATTTTTTTTTTTTATTTTTTTCTCTTTACCAATCCAACTAGTGACCTTATATGACTTATAATCCAACTCCAATTCTCTTTTTAGCTAAGATCTAAGCACAAAGAAGATCAAAATGTTGCCAGGTTTAAACTTTTATGAAGAACACAAGTGCAGTTTCACTTGTGCATTCTGAATGCCAAGAGGAGCTTGGCAGGTGGATAAATGGTGGTGTTTTGTGGACAATGGGGGCACCCTTGTGCTTGTTTAAGCACAAGGAGTCACAAACTAGCAACAATAAACACCTAGCACACCAATGATCACAAAACAGTAGCACAAACAGGCAAATGAGAGTTGCTGTGATGAATGTGCAGGACTGGGGACTGTTTAAGCTTATAACTTGCACTCTAGCCAACTTAAAAGCCTCAAACTATGCACACACAATCACAATATGGTACTCAAGCAGTAACAACAACAAGATAACCCTATGACTTAACAGAAATCAAAGAATCAAGCACAAAAATCTGAAAATAAGCATGTTTTAGCCTAAGCAAATTTTTAGCAACTCTTTTCCTTTAAATCCACACCAAATTGCTTCTAACTTGCACTAAACTGAAACACCACTAATAACAACCCTATTCCAATCCTATTTCAACTGGTCTAACACCTTATGATAACCAAATCAAAAACTTTGCCCTGCTTAAATGCTTATCCAAACACCCTTTTAAAAACTTGTTTCCACTTTTATCAAACCAAAACCATTCAAAAGCCACTCAATCTGACCCTAATGGTATCTAACATGCATACTAACACTAAAGAGTATGAATCAAACAGTTAAAACACACTTAAGCAACAAAATCAATTAAGATCATACAATCTCCTTTTTCTGAATTTTTTCAAGAGTAAAAGAAATTTACCTAAGGACCCTTACATCCAAGGGTCCTAGTGGTAGCTTAACCACCTCCTTATGCACCCGGGTGCATGCAGACTTAATCAACAACACCCTTTGATCCTGCTCAAATCAAAACAAAGGAAGAAAACACAAAAACAAGCAATAATATATTTTCTGATTTTTTTTCTTTCTTTTTAAAACCTTCCAAAACCTTTTTAATCTTCTTAAAACGTTTTCTAAACACTAATTCAGCAAACCAAACCAACTTCTTAACATCAAAAACCTTGGACAGATTTCTTACCAAAAATCTTCCAAGTTTCAGAAACCTTAAACAACTTTGAAAATCAAAGTTGCTTAACCATATAACAAAGTGGAACTCAGAATCAAGCCTCAACACTACACACAACTTTTAAAAACAATAAAAAGGAATTATACTTGAATATATCAAAAAACAAACTTTTATTTTTCTAAAAAGGAATTACAAGTGAGAAAAGGTTGAAACTGGAACAAGGGGTCATCACAGGTTGATGCCTCCTTTTATAGTACTCTAATGAACATTCTAGGCTCTTAAACATAAAACCCTAATCACTAGAAATCTCTAAAATGCCCTTGACGGTTTTGAGTTGTGAGTTGTCATATTTTGATCTAAGACGTTTATTCTTGCGTTGTGAGTAAGCAATGAACATCAGCCTTTGATTTGGGACACGTCACAAGCCTTGGAGGACAAGGTGTAAGCTGATTGGGTGAAAGGGAATTTGGGGGTAGGGTCCACAGTGGTGGGATTGGGGTTTTTAGGAGTGGGAATGGTTTTGGTGTGTGTGAATTACACGTGGGAGAGTTTAATTAGTTTTTACCCAAGGTTAAGTCGGGGTAAATTCTGGGTGGGGGTGAAAGTGAATAGTACTTGTTTAGATCCGATTTTGGGGGAAATAAACATGTTAGGCGCCAGTTTGTGTTTAAATGTTTCAAATAGCACACATTTAGTCCTTATTCTTCCTTTCTTTTGTCTTTCTCTTTTAAAACCCATCAGCGCCCATTTCCTTCTTGTCAATGTTTCATCATTTGGCAATTTTGGCACAAAACTTTTCAAAAGGTTTTCAAGGGTTCATTTTGCCATTTTTGAGTATTGCAAGGGCTGTTTTTGAACATTGTTGATCTTCCAAGGTCTTCTTTGTATCTTTAACTTCATGAGGGACCATAGTTGACAAATTTGATTTGTTGAGGGACCAATCTTGTCATTTCTTCAAAGTTGAAGGACCTTTTTGTAATTTTGACAAACTTAAGGGACCAAACTTGTAATTATTAATATACAAGGGTTTTAAGTGTCATTTCTTCATAGAATGAGGATCAATCTTGTTTTGTCTTCAAGTCTTCAAGGGTATTTGATGAAAATTCCATGATTAGGGCCCGGTTCTTTGTACGGCTTCGTTTCTCGTGTTCGTTTTTCCTTGTATCTTGTGATCTTTTGTCTTTTTCACGATATCCATACCTAAAATACACAAGTAAACAAACACAAGCATATATATAGTATTTTATGACATTTTAGTGCATTAAAAGCCCGAAAAGAACGATGAGATCATGTATAAATGCCATCTCATCATGGTTGCATGTAATTATAAGAGTCCCAAAATGATATCTAAGCTTTGTACAAACCTAGAAGTCAATTATAAGTCAATATACCTACATATATAGCTCACGGCTATACATTAGATTTTGGTATTTCCAAGATGAGACTTTTAGAAAGTTATGTGTTTATAATTTTTTAAAAGTCCAAATAAGATTATCTAGATTTATTATATGTTCCCAAGGTTATCATACCTCCCAAAGCATAACATATAGCCCACGGCTATATGGTTTTCCCCCATAAATTCTTATATAATTTTGTGTGCTTGTTACATTATTATTAAGTTAGGTTAAGTTCTTAATACAAGATCTAGGTTTAACATGGACATGCATGTTAATTAGAAATCCATCCAAGGACCTCCATAGCCCATGGCTATATTTGTACATATATAGTGTTTTGGTGATTTTAGTAGTTCATTGTATGTAGATAAACACATATCCCATTATTTAAAACTTGTTATATAAATCATAGATGTACATGAAATTAAGCCGTGACCTTTAAGGTCATGGTTTTTCATGTTTTTAAGTTACAACAAGTTTACTTATGTGATTTATGATTATTAGTTAACCATAATCCCAAAAGTAAAGTTTATAACCCATGGTTACATTTAAATTCATAATATGATTTACATGATTTTTATCAAGTTGAAGCCTAGAATAAAAATCATAGGCTTCTTATCAGAAGTTTTCAAACATGACTTATGGTATTCCCAAAATATGTCGTGACCTATATGGTCATGGTTTTATCAAATCTTGATTATTAACAAGTTTGTTATATGTGTTTACTAGGTGGATGTTAATGCATGCATGTAAAAATGAAGAAAGTATAAAGGGGGTAATACCTTCTTACTATAGTTACCAAGGAAGATCTATGGAACAAAGGAGATTCGTGAACAAGACTAGATGATGATGAAACCCTAATAACAAACCAAGTCGTGACCTATATGGATTTGGCTAGGGTTTATTTGGGTGGATATGAAGATCAAGTTGGTAGAGACACTTCCAAATGATTAGTAGGAAGACAATAACTAGTGAAGTTAATGTATTCTTGGTGGTATCCGAATGATTGAGGGTGAAAGGGGAGTTGAGAGAAAGTGAGATTTGATTGTATATGGGAATGAAAAGGTGTGTGTGTGTTTCGGCTTAAAGGAGAGAGAGAGGGACAAGGAAAAGGGCATGATTTGCCTTGGTAAGAGTGTCTTTGCCAAGTGTAGGCTTTGTCACTACCAAGACACATCTTCTCCTTCCACCTTGTATGTATGTCGTGTGAGGTTAACCAATGGAAGAAGTGGGCTTGGGCTTGGGCTTGTGTTGGGTATAACACAAAAGAGAGAGTGATATTGGGCTAGTCCAAGATGTGTAAGCATGCATATGGTATGCATACATACATACACGGCTACATATACATTGTGTAACAAGTTTTCCAAATTTTGTTAAGTGTTGTATACTCAAATGATGGTTATACATTTTATTACTTGTTCTTCTAGTTTTTAAGCACATGATTTAAGTTTTGTAGTTATTTACAACACGGGTGTAATGCAAAAGTATAAGTACACAACGGACATGTTCACACATTTTTATAGGAATATAACACATGAGTGAATGTTCTAGGATCATTGAGTAAAACTTTATTACATTTTTCTCATGGTAAAATCATGGATTTTACAACACCAGTCTGTTATTTTAGCTTTGTCCTCAAAGCTACTAAAAACATTGTTATCCTATTAAGTAAAAGATATCCTAGGTATACGGGTTAGATTGGATATGCGTAGAAATGGGTGATGACATCAATGCAAAGAGATCTATATCTGGATTGCACTAAGCAATGCAAAAAGATCTTTATCCAGGTCGCACTATACATCCGATTGAGTAGTAATGGATGTTGCTGCTACAACGGATGGACAGATGCAATGCAGAGAGATCTTTATACGGGTCGTACTATACATCCGATTGAGCAGTAATGGATGATGCTGCTACTATGGATGGACAGATGCAATGCAGAGAGATCTTTATCTGGGTCGCACTATACATCCTATTGAGCAGTAATGGATGCTGCAGCTACAACGGATGGACAAATGCAATGCCTAGAGATCTTTATTTGGATTACAATATACATCCGATTGAGCAGTAATGGATGTTGCTGCTACTATGGATGGACTGATGGAATGCAGAGAGATTTTTATCCGGGTCACACTATACATCTGATTGAGTAGTAATGGATGTCGCTGCTACAACGGATGGACAAATGCAATGCCAAGAGATCTTTATCCGGATCGCACTATACATCCGATTGAGTAGTAATGGATGATGTTGCTACAACAGATGGACTGATGCAATGCAAAGAGATCTTTATCCGGGTCGCACTATACATACGATTGAGCAGTAATGGATGATGCTGCTACAACGGATGGACAGATGCAATGCCAAGAGATCTTTATCCGGATCGCACTATACATCCGATTGAGCATTAATAGACGTTGTTGCTACTATGTATGGACTGATGCAATGACAAGAGATCTTTATCCGGGTCGCGCTATATATCCGATTGAGCAGTAATGGATGTTGTTGCTACAACGGATGGACATATGCAATCCCAAGAATCCGATTGAGCATTAATGGATGCTTCTGCTACATCGGATGGACTGATGCAATGCAGAGAGATCTTTATCCGGGTCGCACTATACATCTGATTGAGCAGTAATGGATGCTGCTGCTACAACGGATGGACATATAAGGGCTTTTTCAATGGGGTTATAGTCACATCCTTCCAAAGTATGGGAGAAGACCAATAATGTTGTGGTTTTGGTTAGAATGGAAAAACCATGGCACTTGGTTTCAGTCATAAGGGGGTTGAAGGTAAAGGGAGGAAAATTTTCAACTAGTACCCCTCTTGTGTCAACAACTATACGCGAAAGATTTGCTGATGTGCTCCAAGATTGGAAAATGCAAACATTAGTTAATGCTACTAAAATTCCACCCGGCGGAATGGTTAAGATTATTGGTGATGGTGGTTGGGTAGGAAGTTCCAAAGAATTTGCTTTATTACAGCGGGGCTGGGCGAAGGAGGCACAGGAAAGAAGTACTTTAAATGATGGAAATAAAAGAAGATACCAAGAATAGAGAAAAGCACCTCTAGTGGGATGCTGAGAAGGGTCGTGCACTTACTGTTAGAGCTTCAAAATTTGCACAATTTTTGACTAAAAAAATCATTCAATTCAATTCAAGGCTAGTTGAATGCTGGTGTGGTTTATTTAATTGGACCCGAGAAAAAAAAAAGCTTGTTCAAAAGTAGGAGACATCCAACATATCCTTTTTGGGGAATGTTGAACATAGCCCTACAAGATACACCCGTTATGAGTTGGACATGTCTTCTAGGTTTACCTATCCCTTCAATTTGGGAAAAGTGGGTTAAGACGATAGGGCATCCTTTTACCAAGTATTTTTGGACTTTGGTGCAAGAAATGACACTAAGCCTAGTATTGATTATGTCTGGGTTACCATCCCCCCTTATAATCAAGGTTTCATTTCCCCAAGGTATGCGAACCAATTTTTCATCACACACTATAACCGCATGGTATTTTGCTATCCAATCCATGATGATAATGACATCAAAGCTACCAAGGTTTACCGTGATGAGATCAATGTTGAACGGGTGATTGGAAAGATTTAAGGTACAACCTCGAATGATGGTGTTAACGGTTACAACTTTTTCGTCGGCTAGTTCCATAGCATAGTGGGGGTCTAAAGCCGATGGGGTGACTTCCAATATATCACTAAATTACGTAGATATAAAACTTCGGTCTGCTACAGTATCAAATAAGACAGATGCATATCTTTGGTTTAGTAGAAACGTACCAGTCACGATGTTGGAATCCAAGTTGGCTTGGGCATTGCCAACCATGTACACTCGTGATGAAGTTCCCTTGTTGTCCTTTTTCTGGTTGGCCAACTTGGGACAATCTGGTCTCACATATCCAGGGGCTCCACATTCGTAACACACTACAGTTCTCCTTGGTCCACTGTTGCTTCCACCTTTGGGGTTTCGGTTTCCCTGTTGTCCACTCCCGCTCCCACTGAAATTGGATCCGCCTTTCCTGTTGTTCCCGGGGTCGTGGTTGAGTTGAGCCGGGGTAACAGCACTGGCTTGACAATCCTGAGAAAAGTGGCCTTGTTGACCACATTTGTTTCATCCATGACACTGGCCTCCAACAACATGGTGATATTTGCACTTTTGACATTTAGGCTTAGAGCCTGAGTAGTTCTTGGTGCTGGCTGTGGGAGTAGTACCAGAAACTTGCCCAACATCGTGTCTTTTGGGAGGCTGCTGTTGTTGGCTACGAGAGCTTTCATCCGGTTTCCTCTTGTTCTCCGTTTGCCTTTTCGACAGGTTACGGGCTCGTTTATTGATCTGCTCAGTGGCAAACTCCATAGCACCTTCTACAGTAGTGGGTCGTGATGCAAGCACGCTATCGTGAATAGCGTCAGGGAGTCCACTGACATACTTCTCAATCTTCTCTTCCTTTTGAGGGAACATTCTGGTGCACATCAGGATCAGCTCTTGGAATCTTTGATTGTACCACATGATGTCGTTGTTCCTGCACTTTAGATCCCATAGTTCGATCTCCAGCTTCTTCATTTCTCCTCTTGGGTAGTACTTTTCAGTCATTCTTTCCTTAAGGTTGGCCCAGGTGAGAGTATAAGCATCATCGTGTCCAAGGGTAGCAACAACAGAGTTTCACCAGGTAAGAGCACTCTCCAGTAACGTGCAGGTGGTGAATTTGACCTTATTCTCATCAGTACAGTCACTGATACGGAATACCGTTTCCAACCTTTCGAACCATTGCATTAGTTCCACCACTCCTTCCTTTCCTCGGTAGTATGAGGGCTTGCATTTTAGGAAGTCAGGGTAACCGCAACCCCTGTTGGTGTGGTTTTTGCGTGCATTGGGGTTTTGACCATCATTCATTTTCCGGTCGGCTTCTCTGGCTGCCATGGCAGCTGTGATGCCCTCATTTATCATCTCCCTGAGTTGGGTAGTGGTGTCATTTTGAGTAGCCTCAGCATGGTTGGTGTTGGTAGTAGTTGAGGTGGTGGCATCATTGGGATTTGATCGAGTAATCGCCATTTGTCTATATTCATACAAAAAATAAGATCATTAGTTTAAGGGTTAGTACAATCTTTATATTAATTGCACGAAGAAATTTCATGCATAGATTTCATAACAAATTGGATAACCTGTCAAGATTTCCTAATATAATACATTGCATAACAGATATAACATAAGAAAATGATTACATGCAAATATCTACAAGGAATTAAACATTCATCGAGCATAGCAAATCTGAGACAAAGGCTTAACTGGCCTTGTCCTGGGTAGTGGTACACATTGTCTTAAGTACATCATATCCAAAAACATATGTTCAAAAAGAAAAGTACAGTACAAAGATGGATCACAACTAGAAAATAAAAGTACATAAAGTCCTATACCATGATAGCTAGGGTACAACCCATAAGCTTATCATGATGTACATGAAATTTTGTACATCTACTCTACTCCTGCCTAGCTGGTCTACTAGATGAGGCTGGTGCTAGTGGGGCTGGTGAAGCTGCAGATGATCTCCTGGTACTCCGCAATGCCTGAACTGTCAAACGGGGAGTGCAGTCAGCAGATAAGATCGAAGTCTGTCAACAGCTCCTCGAAGATAGGCAGCCTCAGCAGGGACTCCCTCATGTCGTATGGCTGCAAGGTCGAAGAAGACAGACAAAGACTGCTTCTGAGCAGTGAGAGCACCATCGGTCTGGTATTGAAGACTCTCCAAAGTATGAATGCGCTGATGGAGACGTTAGTTCTCCTCCAGCAGCCACTGTAATGCCTCATCAGTCATGGCCCGAACACCCTTAGCTGCATGGGCTCCTACCCACATAGTTTGGGAAAGAGAGTCTATACGCTCATGTGCGGCAGTGCAACCCAGCTGACCTGCTGTCAACAGGCTGCGGATCTCCGTCATATCCTGCTCTTGGTGTGCGGCCAGAGCGGCTATCTGAGGCTGGACTGTATCAGGACGTCCCGTCCAAGAACCCTCACCGAACTCGAAAATGCAGTCGGGAGCATCCTCATACCTTCTCTTACGAGACGGTAGAGACCCGGGAGAGTGGCTCTGTGGTGATGCATGTGGTGCTAGGGACGGTAAATCAGAAGTCACCTGGTCTCCCCACATAGTGCTAGGGACCAATATGGCTGAGGGTGGAGCAGTGGGAGAATCAGTAAGAAGTGCAGCTCTAATGGTCTGGTTGTCCTCTGAATCCAAGGCCGACAACCATCCACATTGCATGGATCGCGGTGACAGAGAGATAGCTGGAACGGGGGCTACCTCGGGCAAAGTAGCCGGTGGTACAACTGGTGGAGTCATAAAGCTCTAAAAATAGTAATATTTTAAATTTGAAGTAAATATAAGCTTACAGACAAAAAAAATTATTTTGTTATAAGTTTAATAGTGTATATCCCTTTTTAATCAACATCGTAATGCCTTTAAGGTTACGTTAATACTTATAAGATTAATTAACCGAAATGTTAATAATCAATGCACACTTAGTTCACATAGGATATATATATGCCCTACGTTCTATATGCTTAACTATTATAGTCCCAAAAAAGATTTTTATTAAGTTATAGTCCAGTTTTAAATAAAAAAATATATAAATTTTATCTTTTAAATTTTATTTAAAAATTTATCTAGTTCTCTATAACTATTGCTCTGATACCATTCTGTGACACCCCGGGTTGGGTCAATTACAGCGGAAATAAAGTTTGGAATGTCACAGGGGTGGATCGATAGCAAATAGCACATTGAGCACATAATAAAGGATTATCCATCATATAAATTACATGAACAGTGTACAAATTTAATAAAAAATTTTAAACATGACAAAAGTAAATTGTATGTTTTTCCCTAGTAGAAACCCTAGATGAGCTCTACAATCCAGACTACTATGATGCTTGAGTGCATGCACACACCACGTATTAGCTTCATTTTCCTGAGAAAAACATGCTTAAAGGGTCAACATAAAGTTGGTGAATTTACAGGTTTAATTATTTGAGTTTGGACATAAATGAATCATGATAGTAGTGATGCAGATAACATCCATACTAAAAGGTAATTACATTCCCTATTGCTCAATACTGAAGCTTAACTTTCCATAGTCCTCAACAGATGAGGACCTTGGGCCTTACAAAAAGGCACCAAATCCAGTTCCAACATGGTATACATCTGTTGTCCCGGCCAAGGAACAGTGAGAGCTACTCACCCAGATGGGGATCGTCAATCCCAAATAGATATATTTATAACATTCGGGCAATTACAATGATTTAACAGTTTTTACAATAGGCAATCATAATCAAAGTTTATACAATACAATTTATCTCCAGTAAAATAAGTTGTATGTTTTCTCCCCCGTAGAGGAAATTGTTTTATCAATAATTTATAAGGGGTTGTAGACTCACCTTGGAGTTTTGTAAAGGCTGTACAAATATAAAGGAATTCCAAATAATGCTACGTCACGGTCTACTGCCCAATTAAATAGTACAGTCTTAATAAATAATACAAGAAAAAATATGCATATGCTTATACAAATTTTAATCAGTTTATTAATGCTAAAGTATTTACTTAAATGACTGTATTACAAGTATTAATAATATTCATTTGAACTTGTAATTAATTTTCCCGTATAAGTAAAATAAAATACATTACTTATAATTTTTGTATACGTACTTGTATTCAATTTATTTAACATTTTTATTAATTCGTATCATAAAAGTATATAAGTATATGTATTTAGTTTACCCATGTACATATAGTTTATATATTTTATCTTATAAAGTAAAATTAAAATATTTTATTTTGTAAAATAAAATACAAATATTTTATTTAGTTTAAAAGTTCCCAAAATTTTCCAAACATTTATCAAATAGTTATAAGTTACAAGTTTAAGAATTTATAATTTAAATCCTTATGGTTTAGGGTTTATTTAAGTTTTACTAGATTAAAATAGAATTAGGGTTAGGGCTAGTTTAAGTTTTGAAACATTACACAACTAGTCCCTCTATGTTCTAAGTAAAGTAAAACTTTCGGATTTTTATATGTTTAGTACCTAGGGCTTTCTATACTTTCGGGTTAGGGCAGAATTAGTTCCACTGGTATTAATTTGGTTTTATAACTTTTATAAAATGTCAAAAACAGTCCCTAGGGCTTCTATATGTTTCAGATTATTACACAAATGGTCCTTAGGTTTATAAAATGACAAAATAACTTCTAGGAACTTTCAAAAATGGTCCTTAAGGTCTAATATGTCACGAATGACATTCATTAAGCCCTATACTTTTGGTTATTTACAGTTTCAGTCCTTTTGTTTAATAGTTTATCAAAACAAGTTTTGAGTCACACGGTTTTAGTCCCTAAGTTTCAAAATGTTCATTTTTAGTCAAAAAGTTTTTATAAGTTATATTTTGTTATAAAAACTTCATTTAAATGTTTATAATATTAATTTGGCTCATTAAATGGGACAAAATATCTAATGGGCCATCTAGTGAGCCTAAACATATTTTTAAGTCCACTAATTTGTAAAATGAGCCTTTAAAACATTGATTAGGCTTAAATACATTTTTAAGTCCACTCATTAATTAAATGGGCCTAAAGGGCTATTGAAAGCATACGGATACAAGGTATCGGGCTTATAAAGTCCAGTAGGTCTTGGGCTAGTGTTGCATGGGCTTGATTAGTCCATTATCTTTTCTTTATTATTCATGTAGGTAATTATCTAGGTTCTCTTACAAGCTTATCATTAGCTTATCAAAATCAAGTTATAAGCCCTAAGTCAAAATGGTAAAACACATGGTTTGTTTTATTTTGATGTATCAAATGAGATCTAAATTTGTTACAAGGTTGCATGTAAGTTATAAGCCCTAATATAAGCTTATGACTCACGGCTATATTAAATTATAGTTTATTAAGATAAGTCAAGACTTGTTTTATGGTTGCATGTAATTATAAGAGTCCCAAAATGAGATCTAAGCTTTGCACAAACCTAGAAATCAATTATAAGTCCATATACATACATATATAGCTCACGGCTATACATTAGATCTTGGTATTTCCAAGATGAGACTTTTTGATAGTTATGTTTTTATAATAATTTAAAAAGTCCAAATAAGGTTATCTAGATTTATTATATGTTCCCAAGGTTATCATAACTCCCAAAGTATAACATATAGCCCACGGCTATATTGTTTTTCCCCATAAGTTCTTATAACATTTTGTGTGCTTGTTACATTATTATTAAGTTAGGTTAAGTTCTTAATACAAGATCTAGGTTTAACATGGACATACATGTTCATTAGAAATCCATCCAATGACCTCCATAGCCCACGGCTATATTTGTACACATATAGTGTTTTGGTGATTTTAGTAGTTCATTGTATGTAGATAAACACATATCCCATTATTTAAAACTTGTTATATAAATCATAGATGTACATGAAATTACGCCGTAACCTTTAAGGTCATGTTTTTTCATGGTTTTGAGTTACAACAAGTTTACTTATGAGATTTATGCTTATTAGTTAACCATAATCCCAAAAGTAAAGTTTATAACCCATGGTTACATTTAAATTCATAAAATGATTTACATGATTTTTATCAAGTGTAAGCCTAGAATAAAAATCATAGGCTTCTTATCAAAAGTTTTCAAACATGACTTATGGTATTCCCAAAAAAATGCCGTGACCTATATGGTCATGGTTTTATCAAATCTTGATTTTTAACAAGTTTGTTATATGTGTTTACTAGGTGGATGTTAATGCATTCAAGTAAAAATGAAAAAAATATAAAGGGGGTAATACCTTCTTGCTATTGTTACCAGGGAAGATCTATAGAACAAAGGAGATTCGTGAACAAGACTAGATGATGATGAAACCCTAATAACAAACCAAGCCGTGACCTATATGGATTCTGCTAGTGTTTATTTGGGTGGATATGAAGATCAAGTTAGTAGAGACACTTCCAAATGATTAGTAGTAATGAAGAAGAAGACAATAACTAGTGAAGTTAATGTATTCTTGGTGGTATCAGAATGATTGAGTGTGAAAGGGGAGTTGAGAGAAAGTGAGATTTCATTGCATGTGGGAATGAAAAGGTGTGTGTATGTTTCGGCTTAAAGGAGAGAGAGAGGGACAAGGCAAAGGGCGTGATTTGCCTTGGTAAGACTGTCTTTGCCAAGTGTAGGCTTTGTCACTACCAAGACACCTCTTCTCCTTCCACCTTGTATGTATGCCGTGTGAGGCTAACCAAGGGAAGAAGTGGGCTTGGGCTTGTGTTGGGTATAACAAAAAAGAGCGAGTGATCTTGGGCTAGTCCAAGATGTGTAAGCATGCATATGGTTTGCATACATACATACACGGATACATATACATTGTGTAACAAGTTTTCCAAATTTTGTTAAATTTTAAATACTCAAATGATGGTTATACATTTTATTACTTGTTCTTCTAGTTTTTAAGCACATGGTTTAAGTTATGTAGTTATTTACAACAAGGATGTAATGCAAAAGTATATGTACATAATGGACATGTTCACGCATTTTTATAGGAATATAACACATGAGTGAATGTTCTAGGATCATTGAGTAAAACATTATTACATTTTTCTCATGGTAAAATCATGGATTTTACAAATTGCATGGAAATTATCCGACATTAAAGGTATCGACTAAAAGTTTTGTACACAGAAAATCTTAATGGAGGAAGACTACAAGCCCGTAATCCAATGTCAAAGAAGGGTGAACCCCAAAATTCAAGACGTCATAAAAAAGGAAGTCATTAAACTCCTTGACGCGGGAATGATTTAACCAATTTCCGTTAGCCCTTGGGTGAGTCCCATTCATTGTGTCCCTAAAAAGGGAGGAATAACCGTTGTGCCAAACGATGACAAAGAGTTAATTCCAACTCGACTCGTGACCGGTTGGAGGGTGTGCATCGACTATCGTAAGTTGAATGACGCCACTCGTAAAGACCATTTTCCCTTTCCCTTCATGGATCAAATGTTAGAGCATCTTGTGGGAAACGATTTCTATTGCTTTTTAGATTGTTTTTCCGGTTACTTCCAAATCCTCATCGATCCTCGTGATCAAGAAAAAACTACGTTTACGTGTCCATATGGAACGTTTGCCTATCGTAGAATGCCATTCGGACTTTGCAATCCACCTGGAACTTTTCAACAATGTATGATGGCTATTTTTCATGACATGATAGAGAAGACGATGGAAGTCTATATGGATGACTTTTCCGTGTTTGGTAGTTCGTTCACTTCGTGTTTAGGAAATTTGAAATATATGTTGAAATATTGTGAGGAAACCAACCTTGTACTCAATTGAGAAAAATGCCATTTTATGGTTAAAGAATGAATCGTCTTAGGGCACAAGGTCTCGAAAGCGGGGATTGACGTAGACAAAGCTAAGATAGACGTCATCGCCAAATTACCTCATCCCAAAACCGTTAAGGGAGTTAGGAGTTTCCTAGGCCACGCGGGCTTTTATCATCGATTCATCAAAGATTTTTCAAAGATATCTCGACCCATTACACACCTCCTCGAAAAAGATGCTACTTTTGTCTATAACGAAGCTTGTGTACGAGCCTTTGAAATACTTAAAAGGAAACTTACCGAAGCTCCCATTCTTGTTGCTCTCAATTGGAACCCTCCCATTTGAACTAATGTGTGATGCAAGTGATTATGCTATTGAGCCGTTTTGGGGCAACGTCATGAAAAGCACTTCTTGCCTATTCACTATGCTAGCAAGACAATGACCAAGGCTCAACTTAAGTATACCACAACGGAAAAGGAATTTCTTGCCGTGGTGTATGCATTTGAGAAATTCCGACCTTACCTCGTCTTGACCAAAATCATAGTGTATACAGATCATTCAGAAATCTAGTACCTCTTGGCAAAACAAGATGCTAAGCCAAGGTTGCTTCGTTGGATTCTCCTCCTCTAAGAATTTGATGTCACAACACATGACAAAAAAGGAGCCGAGAATCTAGCGGCCAATCATCTTTCTCGCTTGGAAGATCCTTACCAAAGTGTGTACGAGAACAAGGAAATCACCAAAATATTTCCTCTCGAGACACTTGGTGTAGTGAATTCCAAGAAAGACTCATCCACCCTATGGTTTGTGGACATCGCAAATTACCATGCGCACAACTTCATCATTAAGGGTATGACGACTCAAAAAAACGAAAATTCTTTCGTGATGTCAAGTTCTACTTTTGGAATGACCCTTACCTCTTTCGGACTTATGAGTATCAAATTATTCGACATTGTGTTTTTGGCACCGAAGCATCTAATATCCTTAGAGCTTGTCACGAGGGACCCACGGGTGGTCACCATGGTGCTAATTTCACGGCGAAGAAGGTCTTTGATGCCGAATTCTTTTGGCCTACTATTTACCGAGATGCACATGCACTTGTCAAGTCGTGTGACTCATGCCAACGTCAAGGAAAAGCCTCACAAAATGATGAAATGCCCCAAAATATCATCCAAGTGTGTGAGATCTTTGACGTTTGGGGAATTGATTTTATGGGGCCGTTCCCATCATCTCGTGGTAATAAGTACATCCTTTTCACCGTTGACTAGCTATCCAAGTGGGTGGAAGCTAAGGCTTTGCCCATGAACGATGCTCGTGTAGTAGTCAAGTTTTTGAAGAATTTGTTTTCTCGGGTTGGAACCCCTCGTGCGATTATAAGCGATCGGGGAATCCATTTTTGTAATGACCAATTCAAAAGGTTTCTAAATAAATATGGGGTTACACATCGTCTTTCTACGTCTTATCACCCACAAACGAGTGGGCAAGTCGAGGTTTCAAACGAGCTTTGAAGAGGATCTTGGAGAGATTGATAGGAGAAAACCGACAATCGTGGTCAGATAAGTTAGACGATGCTTTATGGGCCTTTCATACCGCTCATAAGATGCCCATTGGGTGCACTCCTTACAAGCTTGTGTATGGGAAGAATTGCCACTTGCCAATTGACACAAAGCTTATTGGGCCCTAAATCATTGTAATGATGACATTGAGACCGCGAGAAAACACAAGAAAATTAAATTAAATGAATTGGATGAATTAAGGGACATTGCTTATGAAAATTCATTGATTTACAAAGAGAAAACTAAAAAGTTTCATGATTCTAAAATTAAAAACCGTGTTTTTGACTCAAGATTGAAAATATTTTCCAGAAAGTTGAAATCCCGTTGGTCCGGACCATTCATCGTTACCCAAGCGTTTCCTTATGGGACCATCGAGCTAGCTCAATATGATGGTCCTAACTTTAAGGTGAATGGTCATAGGTTGAAGCACTACTTTGGTGGGGAATTTCCTTCTTTGAACTACCTCGACGAAGTCACCTTCCCCAATGATAATTAGTATTGAGGGGATCAAGTCGAGCTCATGACTCAGTACTAAAAAACGAGGTGCCTCGTGGGGGAGATCCCATGCTTATCCATGTATATATTATCGATTTCTAATGTAGCTTACGTGAGGGGATTTGTGCCCTTCCAACCTTTTTTTGTGGTTGTTTGTGATATGTGGTTTTTAGATGATCATTATCTTTACGATTGGAGCCTCTCGTGTTCATTTTACGTGAGCACTCAATCGTTTGCTTTGAAGAATTTCTCGATATCCATATTATATATCCTTGATTGTTCTAACCTTAGGTTTTTAGCACACTTCATAAGCGGCCATTGATTTAAGGGTTCCACCCTTTCCATGCTAGATTAAGCATTTGACTACGTCTCTGGTATGGGGTATCCTACCCTTAAACTAAAAACATTGAGGACAATGTTTAACTTTAGTATGGGGGGTGAATAGATACTTGCCTTGCCAAACCTTTACGCTTTCCAAAGTTTATATTTTTGTTTATGGTTTTGTTGCAAATAAGGCTAAAAATGGCCAAATTTTAAATTTTTTCTCATGTTTCATAAGTGTTTGAAGACACGAATGTAGATTTTTTAATGGCGAGAATAAGAGTAATTTTTGACTCGACCGTGCGTGTTGGGCACTTAGCTTCGATTCCTTAACTTATATTAGGCTAAGTCTCTTAAATGGGGACGAGAAATGATAGAGTTAATTATAAGTTACTATGCTAAACGTAGAGTACTCGTATTCTTTCAAAAACTCATGTGTTCTAGTTGTTTTCTTATTCTCCCTTCACTTGTATATATATTTTTCTAATAAGTATTTGCTTAGCGGTTTAGTCTTGATTGTTGGTTTCTAGCTTTTTCTAGTAGCTTCCATGTAATTAAATTGGGAAAACATTAAGGTATCGCTAGCGTCACGGTTTAGAATTATTGGCAACCCAAATAATCAAAAGCTTCACCCAATAATAAGATTTCAAGTGCTTACCTAAATCAAGTAAAAATTCGAAGATCACAAGGCCGAAAAATCTATGCAAAATTGGAAGTGATTAAGCCTTAATCTTTGAAGCTTTAAAGATCCAAAATTCACTTTAGAGTGAGGATATACGTATTTGGCCATAATAAACACCTCATGGCGAGGTTAAATAAAAGACAAGGCAAGACCGAAGTCATAATAAAAGCTCCATGGTGGAGTTGAATAAAAGATGGAGGTAAACCTATGATAATAAGGCCCATCCGTTAGGGGGCGTATAAAAGTCTTGGTAATAAGTCTCATGTTCAAAACTGTTATAAAACTGTGTTTATCGATCCTTCTTGTTAACTTAATTTTTTGACATCGTTGTCTATTAGGGGAGCTTATTAATTTGATGGTATTGGTTACACCGTTATGACTCTATTTTTTGAACTTAATCTCTATCATCGCATAAGTAAAAAATGTATCCTCGTGAACATTCAAGACTAAAATAAAATATAAGAGATACCACTTAGGGTTAAGGGAGTATAAGTACGTGATTAGGGCATATGAGTAGTTGATAGGTGTGAAAACACCCATCTTTTTACCACTTAAAACAACTAAAAACGAGACCATAACGTGTATTTTATGTCGTAAATGTCAGAATCATGTGTGGTTTGTGATTTTGTTGTGTTTTATGATCAAAATATGAAAAGGGAAGATAATACGGGCTTTCACGGGCTTTTATCGAAGAAAAAGACAAAAGACGAAGTCAAAAGATCAAGAGTGCAAAAAGAACAGAAGTCAAATGCCTATTCTAAAGATTTATCAAAGAAAAAGTCCAAATACGGAAGTTTAACGAAGTCGAAGAAGCAAATCTAATTAATGAAGAAATTAGAAGACGAGTTCAAATTAATTATCGACAAATCCCGAAACAAATTCGTGAATGACGAGTTTATTGTCAAAGACGAAAGACGAGAATACAAAAGAAAGAAAGAAGGAAGTAACCTACTCCTCCCTCTCCCCTATAAATAGTGACCCTCAACCTCATTTAGGAGGTGTTATCTAATTGACAACTAGCTCTCCACTTTATTTTTCTAGCACTTTTCATATTGTCATTTTATTTTTATTGTCTTTCTTTTGAAGTAATCCATGTAAATCTTTAATCTTTAATCTATTATTTCAATTTTTTAATCATCTCATTCTACCTTTCTTGTTTGTTTTAATCTTAATCTTTTTCATAATCTTTGTTCTTGTTTGTTTCGTGTTATTAATCTTCATCCATTTTCGTCATCTTTTTACATAAAGTTCTTATTTTTTCGTGTTTGGTTCGCTTGTTTAAAAGTTTTTCAAGTTTTATCATTCATCTAGTATTATTGTTTAGCTTATTGGTGTTTTTGTTAGCTTATTGTCCTTCAAAAGTTGCGAAAATAGTGCTTAAATTCGTCCTTTTACGAGTTCCCCTTTTTTAGGAAAATCTGATTCAATTTAGCAATTTTTGTGTATTGCGAAATTGAATCTTTTTTGTGTATTGTGAAATTGAATCTTTTTTGTGTATCGCGAAATTGAATATTTTTTGTGTATTGCGAAATTGAATCTTTTTTTTGTATTGTGAAATTGAATTTTTTTGTTTATTGCGAAATTGAATCTTTTTGTGGATTGCGAAATCATACCAAGAGTATATTGCGGATTTGAATGATTTTCATCATTGCGAAATCATATCCATTTTCATGCATTGCGGAATTGTTTAATTTCCTTTATTTCGAAATTATTACCATTTTGGCATTGCGGAATTATTTCAATTTTTATGTATTGCAGAATTATTACTTTTTTCTCCAAATTAATTTTCGAATTTATTTTCCCGCCATTTTTACTTAGCTTTATTTTTAATTGTCTTGCCTTTGATTTATTTCAAGTTTATATTTTTATTAAGTTTTCAAATTTACTTTTTGTCAAGTTTTAATTTTTTGTCATTTACTTTTAAAAGTTTTAATATTTTAGTCATTTACTTAATTTCTTTTAAAGTCTTATTTTTTTATTTTAATCTTTTCAAGCTTTTATCATTATTCCATTTAAGTCTTTCATTTAAGTTGTTTTAATTTTGTCATTTACGTTAAAGCTTTTATTTTTATCTTTAATTAGTTTTAAACAACGACACCCTTTTATTTTATTCACCAAAGACGACTGAGTCGCACATTTAACCGTGATCAATTCGATTAGACACCGATTTCAGCGAACTTTATAACTAAGTAAAATCTAGTTATTAAAATGGCGCCGCTGTCGGCTCTTTGCGTGACAATTAACGGTTTTTGTGAGAGACGCGTTGGATTTTGGGATCTATTCACTCGTATTTTTCTTGCATTTTTCAATAAATTTTCAAAAATCCATAAAAATCAAAAATTCCAAAAATCCAAAAACATTTAAAAAATCATAAAAAGCATTTCTTTTTCAAAAGTTTTGCATCCAAAAATATTCCTCGGAATCCTCTATTGTGTTTAATTCTTTTTCTCAACCCCTCTTATTTTTAATTCTTCATGGATTCGTATGTCTATTGTGTAGGGTGTGGGAGACCATTGTATGGTTTTCAAACATGTCAATCGTGTACATGTGAGCTGTGCGGAAATGATATCGACAATGCACAATTTAGATTTTGTCCATCGTGCAATTCGATTAACTCATCTTTTACCTCTAATGACACTATCTCACCCTCTCCCATATATGACGATCCATATCAGCAAGATGCACCAGGTTTTTCTCCATACCCGTGTTGCAACAATTATGGGGCCCCTCACGATACCTTTTCTTGTCAGCCGATGAATTATTATGAGCCAAATCCGTGTTCTAATTCTTCTCCGCCGATGAATTATTATGAGCCACATCCGTGCTATAATTCCGGTTTTCAAAAATTTGAGCCCCCACAATACTCCCTCGATCATCAACCCTCTTTTTCAATTTCTTCTGGGCACCTAGCCACTCTTTTGAATCAAGTTCTTAATATTAATGGATGTTTCACTAAATATCTCGAAAAACGTCAAGAGAGAATTCAACAAGAGCAAGTATCTAATCTTAGTGATTATACTCCTCATCTTGTGCGTCCATACTATTATGATGATGATGATGATGAGACTAATATTTCTTGGAATGATCTTGTTGCTCAACATCCTAGTGCAATTGTAATTCCTTCTCTCGATATCGCAAATGCGTCTAAGGATTGTGATTCATCAAGTGAGATTAGTGAACTTGGTTTCGACAACTTATTTGAGGAGGTTTATGATGTCCCTAGTTTTGCTGAGCTTACGGACGAGGTCGCTCTTAATGATGATTTTTCTCCATGCAATGAGAATTTCACATTTGAAATTTCTCAATCTCCTTCGGGAGATGAGGGCGATGTTGATTTATTATCTTCGACTTACACGAAGTTCACCACTGAACTTGGTCTTGTAGATGAGGTGGAAGACGCTATTCTTCGCGGAAAATTATTGAAAGTTCATCTTCTTATTGCTAAAATTGAAGCGTTGAATTCTGCTCCTAATACCAAGTCTTTGCCCCCGTCTATTACTCCCGTTGAGAATAATGACACATTTATAGAAGAAATCGACATTCACTCAATACCTCTGGGTATTGATGATGATGACACGGAGGAGGATATTCTTTTTGATACTTTAATGCCTGAAGATATTGTCCTAAGTCCCCCTCCCAGCACCTCTTATCCCATTCTTTGGAGACCATTACTGAGGATGAGTGCTTTGACCCGGGAGGTGACATTGACCATTCTATGATTGACACCTTTACGGCTTTGCCGCTCAGTGATAATCATATGTCTTTTTGGGATGATATTTTGATTCCTTTACCCACCCCACCTCCCGTGGATCAAGACTTCACTTATTTTTCTTTTATTGAGAGGACTTTTCTGCCGTTCAAGACTTATCCTCCGGCCTCTCCTGTTTTATTTTCCTCCGGGAACGAGGACAAGGTCTTTGATCCCGGTATTACATTAAAGGCTTCCTCATGGACCATTTAATTCGGGGACGAGTCAGGCTCGTGACTCGGTGAACAAAAACAAGCGCTTCTCGGGAGGCAACGTGAGTATCTATCCTTTTTATCCTTTTTTTATAATAAGTGTAGGGGAGACCCTAGTATGTGTTTGTTGTTTTCTTTCTTATCATGTGCAGGGATTCGAGCTATCAAAGATCCATTCTTGATGACTTTTGATGATCCGTGATTCCGTGTACCCGTCTTCCCGGTTCTATCCTAAACTCTTTTGATTCACTATTTTATATTCTTCAATATTAAAATAGGAATCACTTTAGTTATCTCTTCCTTAGCAAGATTTAATCAAAGAGCACAATGTCCTAAGTGTAGGGGAGTTTACTCCACATGCTTAAACATTGAGGACAATGTTTATATCAAGTGTAGGGGGACTTCTATCGAAGTTAAGTGGGCTTTTCCATGAATTTGTCCTCATTTTAACCAGAAAATTTTATTTTTCGACGTTTTTCAAAATTTTTGATATATTTTGGCCTAGTAGTATTTTTCAATTATTTACTTTTATTGCATCGTATGTATATATTTCATTTCCAAAATAAAGTAGTTAAATAAAATGGTTTTAATGAGTTTAGATGTCTTTGATATATTAGGCCCGTCATGAATCTTTTGAATCAACCCGAGTTTACCTATCCTAGTTTACTCTAGCTAGTATCCTTAACATGTTTAAATCATGTTTTGCTAGGATTTTATATAGGGAACTTTAAAACGCGAAAGTCTTAAATCTTACGGGTTAAGAACAAGAACTTTTCGCAAGTAATTTATCCTAGAAAGTCGTTTATCAAGGGAACTTTAAAATGCAAATTCTAAACTTGAAAAAGTCTAAGAAGTTGAAAGATCCTATAGATGACTTCAAAACCCAACACATTGATTTTATAGGCTAAGAATCCACGAGTCTCATTCCTTGAGATTTTAAATTGTGGAGAACGAGAGATGATAGAGTCAGTTATAAGTTTGGTATTCTTTCATGAATTTATGTGAGTTAATTATGAGCCTTTTCTCCTATCGGTTGTTAATAAATATAATTGCAATAAGTAAGGTCGTACGATTTGAAAAGTTACTTAGCTTCCAGCACAAGATCATTTAAAAGTTGCTCGAGATTAATTAGAGTTCATAGCAAAGGCATAACTTATTAAAGCGGGATGTGAAGATTGGCGAGTCCGAAAACGCCCTAACAAGGCATGAGGGCTACATTTTGTTGCTAAATATCCAAAGTGATGTGAAGAATCATTTATCAAAAATCAATATGAGGATCAAGACACACGGCGAAAAGCAAATACTCCCCTAAACATCATGGAGATGTCTATCCGAAAAGACCCTAGCAAGGTATAAGGATAAATATATCCAAGTCCTAAAAGGAGGCGGATCGTTGTATATCAAAATCCTAAATAAAGATTGGAGAAAAATGAAGAAGTCGTGTTCCAAGTATGAAGAATCTCTCAAAAACTTCAAGTGAATAAATTCCTATTATAAAGAGAAAACCATTATTTCAAGATCATCTCTCAAGATTCGAAGTATGAAGTTAATGCCAACTATCGGTCCGAGAAAGGTCTCAAATTGTGAAGCGAGTTATGCCAAAATATGAACTCTATGAGGTCTTGAGAAACAGTTTTAAAAGATTTTGTTCTTTGGCTAACTATTGATTAAATCGTCCTACTTTACTTTCAGCCTAAATAACTATCGAAATAAGTCAACAATGCATCCTCGTGATCATTCAAGACAACAATAAAATATAAAATATACACCTAGGAATAAGGGAGTCTAAGCGAATAATTGATCCACATGAGTGAGTGTTATCTTACTAACTTATAATAACAATGATCTCGTTTTTAAGCTTGGTATAGGGAACGTGAAACTTGAGGGTGATAAACATTCATGACATCCAAAGACCTAATGTAAGTCTTCGATCTCTTTACTTTTTCTTCCTTCAAGCGTTTTGTTATATTCTATCTTTTTAAGTTTCTATAATGTCTTGTTTTCAATAAAGGCCAAGGTGGGTTAATTATGATGAAAAATGTAAATCTTGCTTTGTAATTAATACATTGCATGGGGGCATTGCACTGGTCAAGTGTAGGGGATTTGATAGGTGTGAAAACACCGATCCTTTTACCACTTAAAACAATTAAAAATGAGACCATAACGTGTATTTTATGTCGTAAATGTCGGAGTTATGCGTGGTTTATGTTTTCGTTGTGTTTTAGGATTAAAATGTGAAAAGGCAAGAAAACACGGGCTTTCACGGGCTTTTATCAAAGAAAAAGACAAAAGACGAAGTCAAAAGATCAAGAGTGGAAAAAGAACGGAAGTCAAAGGCCTATTCTGAAGATTTATCAAAGAAAAAGTCCAAAGACGGAAGTTTAACGAACTCGAAGAACCAAATCTAATTAATGAAGAAATTAGAAGACGAGTTCAAATTAATTATCGACAAATCCCGAAATAAAGTCGTGAATGACGAGTTTATTGTCAAAGACGAAAGACGAGAAGACAAAAGAAAGAAAGAAGGAAGTAACCTACTCCTCCATCTCCCCTATAAATAGTGACCCTTAACCTCATTTAGGAGATGTTAGCTAATTGACAACTAACTCTCCACTTTATTTTTCTAGCACTTTTCATATTGTCATTTTATTTTTATTGTCTTTCTTTTCAAGTATTCCATGTAAGTCTTTAATCTTTAATCTTTTATTTCAAGTTTTTAATCATCTCATTCTACCTTTCTTTTTTGTTTTAATCTTAATCTTTTTCATAATCTTTGTTCTTGTTTGTATCGTCTTATTAATCTTCATCCATTTTCGTCATCTTTTTACATAAAGTTCTTATCTTTTCTTATTTAGTTCGCTTGTGATAGGTGTGTAAACACCCATCCTTTTACCACTTAATTCTGGCTAAAACAAGACAAAAACACGTATTTAATATCATTTGTTTGGAATTATGCGTGGTTTTTGTGTTTATTGTGTTTTCAAAGCCAACCGGATGAATATTGGATAAAACATGGGATTGCACGGGTTTTACTGAAGAAAAGGACTCAAGATAAAGTCTATTGTCCAAGAGATGCAAAAGATTTGAAGTCACTGGGCCTATTCGAAGATTTATCAAAGAAAAGGACCAAAGATGGAAGATTTACACAAGTCGAAGAAACTCAAGTCTATTAAACGAAGAAATTAAAAGACGAGTTAAATTTAATCGACGACAAATCCCGAATCAGAATCAGAATCGAAAACGGAAACTTTTCTGAAAAGACGAAAAGACAAGAAGAACGGGAGAAAGCCCACTCACCAACCAAAAGACAAGCCTATAAAAGGAGTCCCCTCACACACATAGTGCCAGTTAGTTTTAGTTTTCTCTCCTCCTTCTTTTTCTCCCTTTAGTTCGTCCCATCACCAACACCATTAGGGTGTTTGGTGATCTTGATCTTTGATTTTTAATCTTGTAATTTTCATCTTTGCTTTGTTATTGTTAAAACATCAATCATCAATACAAAGTCTTGTTTAATCTTTCCATTTCATCTTGTTCATCATCATCTTTATCTTCAAGTTCTTAAGTTCTTATTTAATTGAGATTTGATCTTCAAAAGTTGTTGGGATTTGTGTTTTTGTTGATGGGATTTGTAGTTATTGGTTAGTAAATCATTTGTGTTAAGTTTTATTTAAGTTTTTGGTGAAAAACTTGGTGATTTTTGGATTAAAAGTAGTTTCCTTGTTCTGCGGGTAAACGACTGTTCTTGCGTTCCCAGACTTCCGAATGAAGCAAAACTTCCGGATGAGCACAAATCTTCCGAGTGAACATAAAGTTCCGGATGAACAGTAAGTTCCGGATGAGCACCTAAAGTTCCGAATGAGTTTATTTCTAAAAAGTTCCGAATGAGTCCAAATGTTCCGAATGAGTAAAACTTCCGAATGAACCTAAATCTTCCGAATGAATTAAAAAGTTCCGGATGAACACCTTAAGTTCCGAATAAAGTGTATTTCTAAAAAGTTCCGAATCAGTCCAAAGTTCCGGATGAACCAAAGTTCCGAATGAAACAAAACTTCCGGATGAGCAACTAAATCTTCCGAATGAGTTTATGTTGAGAAAAGTTCCGGATGAAACCAATCTTCCGAGTAAAAAGTTCCGGATGAGCAAAGTTCCGAATCAAGGTTAAAAAGTTCCGAATCAATTTTCCTTTAGTGTTACTGTTCTACTGTTTTACTGTTTCTTTACTCTTATTTCACAATTTATATTCTAACTGTTATTTTAACTTTAATTTCAGTTTTCATTTTAGATTTAAGTTCAAGTTTTTATAAATTGTTATTAAAGTAATTGTCTTTGATTTAAGTTTTAATTTTTAGTACATTTAGTGTATTAGGAAACCAAACCCTTTTATTTAGTAACCAAGAACAATCATTCCACTTAAGGCTGAGATCAATTCGAGAGGATCGAGAGAGAAATTAGAACCGTAACAAAATCCATGTATCAAATGGCGCCGCTGCCGGCTCTTCTCGTTAAGATCAAAAGTTTTTTGTGAGAACTTGGATTTTGGGATCCGTTCCCTGTGAACGTTACTTTTTCACAAAAATTTTCAAAAACAACTAAAAAATATAAAATTTTCAAAAATACAAAAAAATTAAAAAAAAAAAAAAACATAAAAACCAAAAATATTTTTGCTTTGTTTTTCTTTGTTCGTTCTTTTGCAGGTGTATGCGCACTCGATCCACGTCTTATCAAGAGCCCGAGCCTCTCGATAACTTAGACATGGCTGGTGTACAAAACAACAATAACATACCACCTCCGAACAACAATAATAACAACAACAACCCGCCTTTCAACAACATGAACAATAACAACAACAATGAGCCCCTTCCGGATAATCGCCCGATGATTGAACTGCTGCAAGCTCATGTAGATGGCAACACTGACCCAATTGTTATACCACTAATTGCCGCCAACAATTTCGAGCTCAAGTCAGGCTTTATCCAGATGGTCTCCGCTCAACCATTCTTGGGACGTACCATTGACGATCCACACGACCACATCAAGAGATTCTTGCAACTCACCAACACGGTCAAATTCAATGGTGTTCCACAAGAGGTTATAAGGTAACAACTGTTTCCCTTTTCTTTAGAGGGACAAGCCCGACATTGGCTTGCTAAGGAACCGCCACAGAGTATTCTCTCGTGGACGGATTTGGAAACAAAGTTTATCAATTCCTTTTTCCCACCCTCTCGTACTACCGCTTTGCGGAATGAAATCATAAATTTTGAACAAAAGTACGATGAGTCGTTCAGTGAATCTTAGGATCGTTTTAAAGATCTTTTAAGAAAATGCCCACAACATGGTTTTACCAAAGTACATCAAATTAATACTTTTTACAATGGTTTAAACATGAGTGACCAAGATTCACTGAACAGTGTCTCGGGGGGTAATCTATTGGCTAAGACTTCCAATGCTGCTTGGGACATCATTGAGAATAAATCTCGTGTGCAAACCAAGAGTGTTCGGACCAATGTCGCTAGTGCTAGCACAAGTGACAGCAACAAGCGACTGGACAAAATCACCACGCTTCTTGAGTCGCTTGTCACCCACACCGTCAGCAACAACAACAGCAACAACGCTAAAAACGCTCAAGTTAACGCTGTCAGCCAACCTTGTGAGATATGCGGTGGTCCTCACTCTTACATTTCTTGTACTGCCACCCAAGACTACCCTGCTGAGAATGTGAATGCGGCATATGGCACCTATCCTCAACCTGCTTATCAAGCTAGACCTCAAGGTTACCGTAATTTGCTTAGCTACCGCTCCAACAATTATCTTTCACCACCAGGTTTTCCTCCTACCAACCCAAACCAACAACAAAACCTTAATCGCCCTCCTCAACAACAACAACAACCTCGACAACCATACATCCCTCCTCACAAGCAGCAACAACCACCTCAACATAACAACCAAGTTTACCAACAACCTGCTTATCAACCACCCGCATACAATGCTCCTCCCAACCAAACCACCTCTGCATTACACCAAGAGGTTGCAACCTACATGAGGACCAATGATGTGATCGTGGAAAATCTCCAACAGGAAGTGCGAAACTTGAAAGCAGACTTGGTCAAGCAAGGAAACGATTTGAGAGCCGACATGAGAAATACGTTGGATAGCCAAACTAATGATCTGAGGAACATGATGGCTGGTTTCTTCCAAGGTAATCAACCCTCTTCTTCGGGTACTCTTCCGAGTAACACCGTTGCGAATCCAAGAGGGGAGATGAAAGCAATCACCACTCGAAGTGGCAAAGGTACCAAGGAACCCGAGTTTCCTATACCTCCACCGGTGGTTGTGACTAAGGATAACGAGTCACCTACTCCTATTCCTCCTCCTTCTCCTTCCCCAATTTCTCCACCTCTTCCTTCTACCCCTCCTCCACCCAAGGATGTGAGTGATCCTATTCTTCCAAAGTCTTCCTCTTCTTCCAATATACCTTATCCATCTAGGTTGAGGAAAGAGAAGCTCAAAAGCAAGGACGATATTCAGGTTTCGAACTTCCTTAAAATGTTCAAACAACTGAATTTCAATATATCCTTCGCTGAGGCTCTCGCTCACATGCCCAAGTATGCGAAAATGTTTAAAGATCTTCTGAGCGACAAGGAAAAGCTCCTCGATATTGCCAACACCCAACTTAATGAGAATTGCTCTGCAGTGCTCTTAAGGAAATTGCCAACCAAGCTTGGTGATCCGGGTCGTTTTCTTATCCCTTGCAATTTCCGGGAGTAGAGAATTGCATGGCCCTAGCCGATCTAGGTGCCAGTATTAATCTTATGCCTCTAAGCGTTTGGAAGCAATTATATCTCCCAGAGCTAGTCCCCACCAAAATGACTTTGGAATTAGCTAACCGTACGGTTGCATATCCAGTGGGGATAGCCGAAGACGTCATTGTAGGAGTCGACAAACTCACCTTCCCTGCTGATTTTGTTGTCGTCGACTACGAGATGGACCCTCGTGTGCCACTCATTGTTGGTCGTCCATTCTTGAGGACCGGTCGCACTCTCATCGATGTTGAAGCCGGTGAGCTTATCATGAGAGTGGGTGACGATAAAGTAGTCTTCAACATGGGAAAGCTTTCTAAACAGCCTTATTCTTACGAGAGTGTTAATTGTATTGACGTTCTTGATGAGGCTTGCGAAGAACACTTCAAAGATGCTTGTAAAAGTATTCCTACCTCTCTTCCCAATGTTGAGACCGTTTCCTCTATCGACTCATCACTATCTCTATTTGGAGAAAGTGATTTCCTTTGGAAAGATTTGGAAGCCACCATGGGAGATGTGCATTCAGACAATGACGATTCTACTACCAATTGGGATGAAGATCTCAGCTTCATTGAAAACCTTCTCAAAGAAGACAATCCTTCTCCTCCATCTCCCACGGTCATTGCTATCAATACTCCGACTTCGAATACGCCTCCCGTCGACAATCCTCCGGATCTAGAACTTAAGGAGTTGCCGCCCCAACTTGAGTATGTATTCCTTGAAGAAGAGAAGAAGTCGCCAGTCATTATTGCTAAGGATTTGAAGGATGAAGAGAAAGCCCGACTTGTCGCCGTTTTGAAAGATCATAAGAAGGCTATTGCTTGGAAGATTTATGATATTCGTGGAATTGATCCTCACTTCTGCACACACAAAATTCTAATGGAGGACGACTTTAAGCCCACAATTCAAAGCCAACGAAGGGTGAATCCAAAAATACATGAAGTCATCAAAACAGAGGTTATCAAACTTCTTGATGCGGGTATGATTTACCCTATTTCGGATTCACCATGGGTTAGTCCAATCCATTGTGTGCCCAAGAAGGGCGGAATAACCGTTGTTCCTAATGAACACAACGAGTTGATTTCCACTCGTCTCGTTACTGGGTGGAGAGTTTGTATAGACTACCGCAAACTCAATGATGCCACGAGAAAGGATCATTTCCCTCTACCTTTTATGGACCAAATGCTTGAACGCTTAGCGGGTAATGAATATTACTGCTTTCTTGATGGTTTCTCGGGTTATTTCCAAATACCCATCGATCCCCAAGATCAAGAGAAGACAACATTCACTTGTCCCTATGGCACTTTTGCTTACAAAAGAATGCCTTTTGGCTTATGCAATGCCCCCGGGACTTTTCAAAGGTGTATGTTAGCTATCTTCCATGACATGGTTGAACAAACCATGGAAGTCTTCATGGATGATTTCTCGGTCTTCGGGGATTCCTTCTCTTCTTGCCTTGCCAATTTGGAACGTATGCTTAAGCTGTGCGAAGACACTCGCCTTGTTCTGAATTGGGAAAAATGCCATTTTATGGTAAAAGAAGGCATCGTGCTGGGACACAAAATTTCCAAAGCCGGTCTTGAAGTAGACCGTGCTAAAGTCGATGTTATCGCCAAGTTGCCTCCACCTTCAACCGTGAAGGGTGTGAGAAGTTTCCTGGGTCATGCGGGCTTCTACCGTCGATTCATCAAAGATTTTTCTCAAATCACTCGCCCGATGACCCACCTCTTGGAAAAAGATACTCCTTTTCTCTTTTCCAAAGAGTGTCTTGAAGCCTTCAACTCGCTTAAGGATAAGCTAACTAAGACACCCGTCTTGGTTACACCTAATTGGGAGCTGCCTTTTGAGTTGATGTGCGATGCTAGTGATTTTGCTATTGGAGCGGTCCTGGGACAAAGAGTGAATAAACACTTCCAACCGATCCATTACGCTAGCAAGACAATGACTGGGGCTCAATTGCATTACACGACAACCGAAAAAGAGCTTTTAGCGGTTGTCTATGCCTTTGAAAAATTTCGCCCCTATCTTGTCCTCTCCACCACAATCGTGTATACCGATCATTCCGCTCTGAAGTACTTGTTGACAAAGCAAGATTCCAAACCAAGACTTCTTCGCTGGGTTTTGCTGCTCCAGGAATTTAAAATCGAAATTCGCGATAAAAAAGGAGCTGAACACCTAGCCGCGGATCATCTCAGCAGACTTGAGGATCCTTACCAAGGGGATCATCCGAACAAAGAAATCAATGATTCTTTTCCCTTGGAGACCTTAATGTCTATAAACTCGAAGCCGAATGAAACCCCGTGGTTTGCGGACTTTGCAAACAACTTGGCGGGTGGAATTCTCAAGGAAGGGTTGACGTCCCAACAAAAGAAAAAGTTCTTCACCGACATCAAGACTTACTTTTGGGACGATCCTTACCTATTCAAACAATGTGCCGACCTGATTATTCGCCGATGTGTTGATGGACCGGCAACGTCAGAAATCCTTGATGCTTGCCACAAAGGACCCGCCGGTGGTCACTTTGGTCCCAACTACACCGCTAAAAAAGTGTTTGACTCGGGATTTTATTGGCCCTCCATATATCGTGACGCTCACGATATGGTTAAAAGATGTGATGTTTGCCAAAAACAAGGCACGATCACACATAAAGACGAGATGCCTCAGAATTTCATTCAAGAGTGTGAAATCTTTGATGTTTGGGGTATCGAATTTATGGGGCCATTCCCTTCTTCTAAAGGAAACAAATACATCCTTGTAGCCGTTGACTACGTCTCCAAATGGGTTGAAGCCAAAGCTTTACCCACTAATGACGCAAGGGTGGTTTGTAACTTTTTGAAAGCTCTTTTCGCTAGATTCGGTGTGCCTCGTGCCATTATTAGTGATCGTGGGACTCATTTCTGCAATGACCAATTCGCAAAAGTCATGGCTAAGTACGGTGTAAATCATCGTCTTTCCACAGCCTACCACCCACAAACTAATGGCCAGGCTGAAATATCCAACCGAGGACTGAAGCGAATTCTTGAAAGAACCGTGGGAGAGCATCGTGCCTCATGGGCTAATAAACTTGATGATGCTTTGTGGGCTTTCCGTACTGCTTACAAGACCCCAATCGGCTGTACGCCTTATCGTCTTGTGTACAGGAAAGCGTGCCACCTCCCCATTGAGTTGGAGCACAAGGCTTACTTGGCCTTGAAGTGGGCTAATTTTGATATTAACAAAGCCGGTGACCTACGCAAGATCTAACTCAATGAGCTCAATGAACTCCGTAATGAGGCTTATGAAAATTCTTTAATCTATAAGGAAAGAACTAAGCTCATTCACGACTCTAAGATTAAGAACCTAGAGTTCCATGTTGGAGACAAAGTCTTACTTTTTAACTCTCGGTTGAAAATCTTTTCGGGCAAGCTTAAATCTCGTTGGTCCGGCCCATTCACCATTGCCCAAATTTTTCCATATGGTACTCTCGAGCTCGCTCAACCTGATGGACCGAATTTTAAGGTGAATGGCCAACGAGTGAAGTTGTACTTTCGTGAGGACACCTCTCAGGAGGTGATTCCATCCCTCACCACGTTCCCCATGAACTAATTTTAGGTCGAGTCAGGCTCGTGACTCGGTTATAAAAAACAAGCGCTCCTCGGGAGGCAACCCGAGTATCTATCCTTTTATGTTTTAACTTCCTAAGTGTAGGGGGGCCTCTATAGGTGTTTGTCTTTGTGTGGTGATGTGATTGCAGGGATAAGTGCACTCTTGGAAACTTTGAAGAACCGTGTTCCCGTGTTATCCGAAATCCGGTTCTATCTCTCAACTATCGTGATTCAATTTTCTTCATACTCACATTTGAAATTGATCACTTTAGTCGTCTCTTCCTTAACTCGAGTTAACCAACGTGCACAATGTCATAAGTGTAGGGGAGACTTTTCCCACATGCTTAAACATTGAGGACAATGTTTATCTTAAGTGTAGGGGGGACTTCTATCGAAGTTTTAAGTGAACTTTTCCATGAAAATGCCTTCATTTAACCAGAAAATCCTATTTTTCAACATTTTTCAAATTTTTTTTATTAACTTTGGCCATTTAGTTGTAATTTTTAAAATTTTTATTGTTGCTTTCATATGTATATATCCCGCAAATAAGTCACAAATATTAATAAAGTGGTGTAGCTAGTTTAGAAGTCTTTGACATATTAGGCCCGTTGCGTTTATTTTGACTCAACCCGAATAGACTTATCCAAGTTTATTCTAGCTAGTATCCTTAACCATGTAGACCTTAATTGGTCTATTAGGCTAAGTATACACGAGTCTCATTACTTGAGATTTTAAATTGTGGAGGACGAAAAATGATAGAGTCAATTATAAGTCGGTATTCTTGCACAAGCTCACTTGGTGTAATTATTTGCCTATTCTCCCATCACTTGCTAATAATTTATCTACAATAAGTAAGGTCGTACGATTTGAAAAGTTACTTAGCTTCTAGCCCAAGATCGTTTAAAAGTTGCTCGGTAATGATAAGAGTTCATAGCCAAGGCATAACTTATGAAGCGGGGCGCGAAGATTGGCAGGTCCGAAAAGGCCCTAACAAGGCATGAGGATTCCATTTTATTGCTAAAGATCCAAGGTGATGTGAAAAGCATTATTCCCAAAGTCAATATGAAGGATCAAGACTCACGACGAAAAGCAATCAACTCCCGTAAAGATCATGGAGAAGTCTATCCGAAAAGACCCTAACAAGGTATGAGGATAAATAGATCCAAGTCCGAAAAGGAGGCGGATCGTTGTATCTCGAAATCCCAATTAGAGATTGAAGAATAATCATGAAGTCGTGGTCAACAAAGTTGGAGTACCCCTCAAAAGTCTCCAAGTGAAGAAACTCTATTACGATGAGAAGACCATTATCTCAAGCACGTCTCTCAAGATATGAAGTATGAAGTACATGCCAAATATCGGCCCGAGAAAGGTCTCAAATCGTGAACCGAGTTATGCCAAGATATGAACTTTTTGATATCCCGAGAAGCAGTTTTAAGAGATTTTGTCCTTTAGCTAACTATTGATCAAATCGTCCTACTTTGCTTTCAGCCTAAATAAACTATCGAAATAAGTCCAAAAATGCATCTTCATGATCATTCTAAGACAAAAATAAAATATAAGAGATACACCTAGGAATAAGGGAGTTTAAGCATATAATTAAGCCATGTGTGTAAGTGTTTGAATTGCTAACTTATAATAACAATGATCTCGTTTTTAAGCTTAGTTTGGGGAACGTGAAACTTGAGGGTGATAAATCTACGCAGCACCAAAGCCCTAATGTAAGTCATCAATTTCTTTGCAAGTTATTTCCATGTAGCTATTTTCAAGTGAAAATGGTTTTCTATCCTTTTGTTACCTTTAAAGTTTAATTTCTTTTAAGTATTTTAATTTTTGTCTAGTAGTATTTAAATAAGGCCAAGGTTGATTAATTATGAGAAAAGTGTAAAATTGCTTTATCACTAAGCATTGCATGAGGGCATGGCAATGGTTAAGTGTAGGGGATTTGATAGGTGTGTAAACACCCATCCTTTTACCACTTAATTCTGGCTAAAACAAGACCAAAACACGTATTTAATATCATTTGTTTGGAATTATGCGTGGTTTTTGTGTTTATTGTGTTTTCAGAGCCAACCGGATGAATATTGGAGAAAACATGGGATTGCACGGGTTTTACTGAAGAAAAGGACTCAAGATAAAGTCTATTGTCCAAGAGATGCAAAAGATTTGAAGTCACTGGGCCTATTCAAAGATTTATCGAAGAAAAGGACCAAAGATGGAAGATTTACACAAGTCGAAGAAACTCAAATCTATTAAAAGAAGAAATTAAAAGACGAGTTAAATTTAATCGACGACAAATCCCGAATCAGAATCAGAATCGAAAACGGAAACTTTTCTGAAAAGACGAAAAGACAAGAAGAACGGGAGAAAGCCCACTCACCAACCAAAAGACAAGCCTATAAAAGGAGTCCCCTCACACACATAGTGCCAGTTAGTTTTAGTTTTCTCTCCTCCTTCTTTTCCTCCCTTTAGTTCGTCCCATCACCAACACCATTAGGGTGTTTGGTGATCTTGATCTTTGATTTTTAATCTTGTAATTTTCATCTTTGCTTTGTTATTGTTAAAACATCAATCATCAATACAAAGTCTTGTTTAATCTTTCCATTTCATCTTGTTCATCATCATCTTTATCTTCAAGTTCTTAAGTTCTTATTTTATTGAGATTTGATCTTCAAAAGTTGTTGGGATTTGTGTTTTTGTTGATGGGATTTGTAGTTATTGGTTAGTAAATCATTTGTGTTAAGTTTTATTTAAGTTTTTGGTGAAACACTTGGTGATTTTTGGATTAAAAGTAGTTTCCTTGTTCTTCGGGTAAATGACTGTTCTTGCGTTCCCAGACTTCCGAATGAAGCAAAACTTCCGGATGAGCACAAATCTTCCGAGTGAACATAAAGTTCCGGATGAACTGTAAGTTCCGGATGAGCACCTAAAGTTCCGAATGAGTTTATTTCTAAAAAGTTCCGAATGAGTCCAAATGTTCCGAATGAGTAAAACTTCCGAATGAACCTAAATCTTCCGAATGAATTAAAAAGTTCCGGATGAACACCTTAAGTTCCGAATAAAGAGTATTTCTAAAAAGTTCCAAATCAGTCCAAAGTTCCGGATGAACCTAAGTTCCGAATGAAACAAAACTTCCGGATGAGCAGCTAAATCTTCCGAATGAGTTTATGTTGAGAAAAGTTCCGGATGAAACCAATCTTCCGAGTAAAAAGTTCCGGATGAGCAAAGTTCCGAATCAAGGTTAAAAAGTTCCGAATCAATTTTCCTTTAGTGTTACTGTTCTACTGTTTTACTGTTTCTTTACTCTTATTTCACAATTTATATTCTAACTGTTATTTTAACTTTAATTTCAGTTTTCATTTTAGATTTAAGTTCAAGTTTTTATAAATTGTCATTAAAGTAATTGTCTTTGATTTAAGTTTTCATTTTTAGTACATTTAGTGTATTATGAAACCAAACCCTTTTATTTAGTAACCAAGAACAATCATTCCACTTAAGGCTGAGATCAATTCGAGAGGATCGAGAGAGAAATTAGAACCGTAACAAAATCCATATATCAGCTTGTTTAAAATTTTTTCAATTTTTATCATTCATCTAGTATTCGTGTTTAGCTTATTGGTGTTTTTGTTAGCTTATTGTCCTGCAACAATTCGAAATACCTCGACTTTTTTAGAACAGGTAAATTTGCGAAAATAGTGCTTAAATTCGTCCTTTTACGAGTTCCCCTTTTTAGGAAAATCTGATTCAATTTAGAAACCTTTGTGTATTGCGAAATTGAATTTTTTTTGTGTATTGCGAAATTGAATCTTTTTTGTGTATTTCAAAATTGAATCTTTTTTGTGTATTGCGAAATTGAATCTTTTTTGTGTATTGCGAAATTGAATATTTTTTGTGTGTTGCGAAATTGAATCTTTTTTGTGTATTGCGAAATTGAATTTTTTTGTGTATTGAGAAATTGAATCTTTTTGTACATTGCGAAATCATACCAAGAGTGTATTGCGGATTTCAATGATTTTCATCATTGCGAAATCATATCCATTTTCATGCATTGCAGAATTGTTTAATTTCCTATATTGCGAAATTATTACCATTTTGGCATTGCGGAATTATTTTAATTTTTATGTATTGCGGAATTATTACTTTTTTCTCCAAATTAATTTTCGAATTTATTTTCCCGCCATTTTTACTTAGCTTTATTTTTAATTGTCTTGCCTTAGATTTATTTCAAGTTTACATTTTTATTAAGTTTTCAAATTTACTTTTTGTCAAGTTTTAAGTTTTCGTCGTTTACTTTTAAAAGTTTTAATATTTTAGTCATTTACTTAATTTCTTTTAAAGTCTTATTTTTTTAGTTTAATCTTTTCAAGCTTTTATCATTATTCCATTTAAGTCTTTCATTTAAGTCGTTTTAATTTTGTCATTTACGTTAAAGCTTTTATTTTTATCTTTAGTTAGTTTTAAACAACGACACCATTTTATTTTATTCACCAAAGACGACTGAGTCGCACATTTAACCGTGATCAATTCGATTAGACGCCGTGAACAATGAAATTTTAACCTAGCAAAATCCCACTTTCAGTAGTGTTAGCATTGTGGAAACCTTGGTTTCCGGATCTTTTAAGCTACTAGGAATGATCATTGTTCATATGATTTAACAATCAAAGCGGAATTAGAACAACAATCATTAACAAGGTGTTTAGGCACAAAACATGAATTAAAACAATTAGATTGCCCATTATATTAATAACGAACAACCACTAGACATGTATACATTGAATCCCACGTCTAGTCGACACACACTTTAGGTTTACATTGTGAATGAATTGAATGAATAAAACCTAAGATCCTTGGTTCCTTTTATAGTGTAAGGATTAGGGTTTACAAGAGATAATGATGAATAAACAAGTAAATCTTCTATTTAAATAAACTTATGCAGAATATCTTTTGCATGTTTATCTAAATAGAAGCTTCCATAAGCTTCTTTGTCTACGTTTTGTCAATTCTTGAATTGCATGTAACAATGCTTACATTGTACATGACAACTCTTGAGCTATCAACGCCTAATTTGCTCTTATCAACGCTTGATTAACTCTTGACAACGCTTGGACAATTTCTTCATGTTTTCTTCGTTTTTTAGTTTCTGCCACATCAACTATTTTGACCCAACAATCTTCCCCTAGTTGATGGTGGCAAAACTCTATGTGTATCTCTTGTAAGTTGTACATGATCTTCAAATTGCTTCCCCTCAAGTGTAGCATGTATTTCTTCCCCTTTTTGTCACATCAACAAGGAAGTAAAAAATGTTGCAATGTTGAAGATTCTCCAAATGTAGGCTCTGTGTAATGATCTTGAAGAACAATTAATATAATATTTTTGATGTAGAAGTAGAATAACCCAACCTTGTGTTCCATGTCTTGTACTATCCATGTGACTAAGAACTTATACTCATAGAGCTAAGTATAAGTAGACCTCGATCTCTTGTCAATATTCTCATCCTTTGTGAGACACTGAGCACGATAATGTAACTCCTTCAAGTGTTATGACAAGCCTTCATCACCAATCATGTAAAGCACGAACAAGTTACCTTTAAAGTCTATGACTGGGAGTGCATGACTTTAAGATATAATAGAACACAAACTCGCGAAAATCTTCTTCAATCATCAAACTTACCATAAGAATTCTTCCCCTTAAGCCAACACCTCTTCATGATGAATTTAATGGAATAACATCTTCATACCATATGTAAAAGCATCAAGATGGATAACTCTTTTACAAGGCTATCCCGATTACATAGTGTAAAATATCCATCAAATTCCCATAAAAAGTTGCTAACTCGCTTTAAGATCATTAATCCCTTTAAAAATATCCGAGCCATAAATATCAACATGATATTCTAAATTAAAACGGAGATTCCATGTACCTTCGTGTGTATTTTCCTCCTTTTTGTGTGCTTAAAACGTCCAATTTTCTCAACAACAGCAAACCTTGTGTTGTCCAATATCCTCTTCTGTCCAATATCTTTGGCAGTTGTATTGTCCGATATCAGACAATACCTATCAGCGTTGAAGTTCATATATTGGACGACACTGTCAATGCTATCAGCGTTGACTTATTCTGTCAGCGTCAAAATGCTTCTTGTCAGCGTCTGGATTACAAACGTCAGCGCCAACCATAAACCTTGTCAGCGTCCATTCTTATCAGCGTCAAACCATACTATGTCAATGGCTAACTCCATCTATGACTTCTATGACCACTTTCGTCAAAGGAATCCACGTGAATAACTTTTCATCTTTATGTGCAATGCAACTCCTTTTCATATATCATGTGTAAATCTTTTGACCAAAGCGTGTCTTTATCTTCTGCTCAAAATAGAATATTATCACCTCACGTCTCAATCATCAGCTTAGAATAAACAGCAAATATATTCTGTATTCTTAAAACTGACGTGATTGTCTCCTAAAAATCAGTAAAAATCCCACGTGATATTTTAGCCAATAGCAATCGACGTCCAAATAGATGACAAACTATTCACGAACCACCCATGCCAAACCGTGTGAACACAAAAGATTTAGACCAAACAAAACTTCATCACCATGTGAACACAATTTAAATAAACCGTGTGAACACAAGTCTTTTCCTCCAATTAGAACAATAGCTTCATGTGAACACAAAGTGTTCCACCAATAAGCTTACGTCTAGCTTTTGCCTCACATGAGTAACGTGGAATAGCGAGTACCTGATCTGAGCCACAATACGTACAAACAAATACTGGGAACATATGATCAGCTATTCTTCTTTTCGCTGCTATAAGAAAATTGTGGATCACAGCTTCAAAACTTCGATCTAGGGTTTAGAACTTTGAGTACCGAAACCCTAATTAGGGTTTGTAAAACAACCTAGCTCGAATCTTCTATTAAAATTGTCGAAACTTCGTAATCTTTCAGCTTTTTATGGTGATCTAGGGTTTGAAGAAACCCTAGTTCATGATTTCATGTGAAAAGCAAAAACATTAATACCTTTAAACAGCCAACTTCGACCTTGGATAACTTCTTCATTAGGGCTCAGATCGAAGATCGCTCCGGTGAGATTCAAGACACAAGTGCCAAGAATCTACAGTTCAAAAATCACGAAGATCCAACATTTAACGAAGGAGAAAACGTGTTTTGAACATGGCTGTTTACAGAAAACTGCATCCACTTCCTGCTGACTTTGACGCCTAATAACTTTTGCCTGGGGATAAAACTCGGCAATCCCTCCAGTGGATGTTTAGATCTATGTATTTAGAACACACATATAAAATTTCGTGACGATCCAACGGTTCAATAAAAAGTTATGACCTTCTGAATACTGCTGCGCACACAAAAACGTCCAGAAAAACCCTAGACGGATTTTTCTTTTCTTCTCGATATACGAACACCTTGTAGGTCCTAGCATCACGAGCCACGAGGCTCTGATACCAATTGCGGAAACCTTGGTTTCCGGATCTTTTAAGCTACTAGGAATGATCATTGTTCATATGATTTAACAATCAAAGCGGAATTAGAACAACAATCATTAACTAGGTGTTTAGGCACAAAACATGAATTAAAACAATTGGATTGCCCATTATATTAATAACGAACAACCACTAGACGTGTATACATTGAATCCCACGTCTAGTCGACACACACTTTAGGTTTACATTGTGAATGAATTGAATGAATAAAACCTAAGACCCTTGGTTCCTTTTATAGTGTAAGGATTAGGGTTTACAAGAGATAATGATGAATAAACAAGTAAATCTTCTATTTAAATAAACTTATGCAGAATATCTTTTGCATGTTTATCTAAATATAAGCTTCCATAAGCTTCTTTGTCTACGTTTTGTCAATGCTTGAATTGCATGTAACGATGCTTACATTGTACATGACAACTCTTGAGCTATCAACGCCTAATTTGCTCTTATCAACGCTTGATTAACTCTTGACAACGCTTGGATAATTTCTTCATGTTTTCTTCGTTTTTGAGTTTCTGCCACATCAACTTTTTTGACCCAACAAGCATTACTAACTTATAATGACAATGATCTCGTTATGCGCTTGGCATGGAATTGGGTGAAAATCGAGGACGATGAAATTATTTCTAACGAAGCATTCACGTGTTCTTGTTCTATGAACCTAAACGTCCCATTTTTGCGATGAAAATCATACATTATGTCTAAAACGCAAGTAGAAGTAATAGTAATAGTGTAGCTAGTTTATCATTCAATAAAAGTGAATAAAAATGAATTTTGGAGATGCTAAGATACTTAATTCTAGCAATGCGTGAGGGCACGGCAATGGTTTAGTATGGGGGAGTGATGAGACTGCTTTATACAGAGTCTCATCATCCAACACGGGCTTTAAATGGTTAAGATATCATAAAAAGTGCCAAGTATATGCTTGTATTTGTTCAATGTGTATCTTAGGTATGGATATCGAGAAAATGACAAACGATCACAACAATCAATAAAAAACAAACACGGTAAACGAAGCCGCATAATGAACCGGATCCTAGAGTTGATTTTCCAAGAAAAGTCCTTGAAGAATTGAAGATTGTACAAGAAGGGTCCTTAATTATTGAATAATTGACACTTTAAACCCTTGTATATTCATTATTACATGTTTGGTCCCTAAAGTTTGTCAACTTCACAAAAAGGACCCTCAACTTTGAAGAATTGGCAAGAATGGTGCCTCAAATTTGAAGACTTGCCACTTTTATTCCTCCATGAAGACAAGAATACAAGTGAAGACCCCAATGTTTCAAGAATAGTCCATTAAAGCCCTTGAAGAATCATGAAATTACAAGAAATACCCTTGAATATACTTTGCAAAATGTTTTGTGGCCAAAATATAAACTTACAAACTTCATTATAAAGGGAAATTCGTTTTTGGCTGAGTAAACATCAAATGAAATAAGAAGGAAAGAAGGAGGGTTAATCTTGGTAGACATTATAACTTACCTAGACCACTAACCTGTTGACACGTGCCCCACTCACTCAAAACCACCAATCACAAGCCACCATGCTGCCAACTCACCATCCCACTCACACCCGTTTATACTAATTATTTAAGTAGTATTAAACTCGCGCCTAAACACCTTTTCAAACATAAAACCAGATCAAAATCACCACTATTTACATGAAGAACACAAATTAGGGATTTCTTAATCTTGTGGAATTAAACCCTAATTTCATCCAGAATGTTGATTAAAGGTTAAGTAATCCTAAACCCACCCTTACACCCCCATCACCATCACCTCACATGTTACTACCACCCTCTCCTGCCCCACTCTTTACCTCCAAACAAAACATGCAGAAGATCAACATCCCACACTCAAGCTTACATCCTATGCTTATATTGGACCCCTTGGATCACTTTGCACCAACTAGGATCACATGAATCATCATAAAAATTTAAATTCAGTCAAAGGTTATTCAAACTTCAAAGGGAAAATGTGGAACTTCACCAACTAGGGTTTTTAAGTTTTATCAGCTTCTAGTTCATTGTACACCCTCTATATAAAGGGTTTAGCTCACAACATTAGTTTTTGTTCTTGGTTTTTCCTTAGATCAAGTTTCTATAAATCATTTGTTCAAGTGAATGAAAAATGTTTGAAATCTTTGACGAAATCCAAGTACCAATTTACTTTATTGTTATTGTTGAATGATATGAGTTGTTATTTGAGGTTCTAAAAGATTGGTTTTACGTTTATGCAAGATTGTTCAAAGTTTTTCCTAAAATCTAATTTTTTTCCAAATTTGTGTACAAACACTTGAAGTTTTTTGATCATAAGTTGATCATAGCACCCTGATAAGATACTTATCAACGTGTAGTGAAGCTTGTGGTTTGGGAAGATTCAAGGAGTAGGGTACAAGTTGGATTAATCTATTTTGATGATTATAGTCCCCGACCGGGTCATGAACCCAGCCAACGGGTACTACCCGCATCCGGCCCATCACGGATTGGTTGGATTAATGTCACTTAAGCTTATAGGCTTGAATGAATAGTGGCCGCATAAGATGTATGAAGCCCACGACCCGGCACGGCCGGAACAGGGTTAGACAGAATCACAATCCTATCAGGATTGGGATTTGCCTCAAAGAATAGGATATACACTCACCATAATTAAAGGATACCAATCAAGCTAATTATGGTGATTATCTTATGCTTGGGGCCGAAGTAACAGTGATAGTCCATTAAGGTTTCACTGCCTATATAAGGAACCCTAAGGGTTCCACCAAGGTATTACATTCTCCATACTCTAAACTCACAACCGATTTCCAACCCTAACCGATTACTTACTCTCACGCCGGAGTCTAATCGTGGGATACGCTCCCATGGTAAGTCTAACGCGTGTTGCTTTAGTGTGCAGGATCTCATCAAGCTATTAACTTGGTGCAAGAGTCGGAGCCCAGCCTACCCGAATTAAGCCTAATTCGGGTCAAGCAAGGATCATCCAACTTTTTTATCAACAAGTTGGCGCCATCCGTGAGACCCAAACACTAAGATAAAATCTCAATCAACGATCTCTTCTAATGACGAAGGGAAATCCGCACGGGAAACCGAAGAACACGAATCATGGGAACCGAAAGTCCATGGGGGCCGGGATAATCATCTCCACCTAGTCCCCTGGCAGCCAAACAGGCGGATTGTATAACCGAAACATTTTTCAGTCTTTTGGTGGGGCAGGAACGTCTGGCAATACCCCACCACCAACCATGACCATGGATCACCCTAACAAGGGGCCGCAGAGGCCACCAATCGAGACAGAATTAGAAGTGGAATCACTCGGTGACGATGACCTCGAGCGTGTTCTCACGCAGAACCTTGACAGGATTGTCCTGGGTATCGCGTCAAGGCTAAACCTAGGAAAGAACCTCCAATCTAGGCTTAACTTTGTCAGTATTGTGCCTGGCACCTCCCCTCAAACTCAAAAGCGGAGGAGGAGGGCGATCCCGCAGGAACGAACTCTCCTTGAGGAAAACCCTAAACCTCGGAACGTGTTCGAGTGCATAAGGGATAGCATCATGCAGGAATTACTACAATCCCGTGAGGAAGGGGATATGTCCGACGGCTCTACCGAACGCCCGGTGTTGGAAACGACCGGGAACAATCGCCGCACCAACATGTGGGATACGGTGAATGGTGGAAAGAAAGATTCCAGATCTTCTCACGGAAGTGGTCATCAGCCGAGAAGTGGGGTATCGCCCCCTCCTCGCGGTCCTTCGGGGTCTGATTCAGATGACCATCCTCCCAAGCGTCGCCAACCTAGGTATACCCCCCACCCCTCGCCACCATCGGACGATGAGGGATACTATGATGAGCCCTACTATCGGAATGAAGAGGATGATCTCTCCCGTCTATGGTGCGACGACAGAGAAGATGCATTCACTCTTCGCATACGGAAATACTCCAAGGATAAGAAGCGCTGTATGCCGGCGTGCGTGAAAACCTATGATGGGTCCGGTGATCCTGATGATTACCTAAAGATATTTGATACGCAGGCAAAAATTGAGCGATGGCCGATGCGTATATGGTGCCAGATGTTCAATTCTACCTTGATTGGCAATGCCCGTGATTGGTTTGAAAGGCTCCCTCCCCGAAGCATTGATAGCTTCGACGAGTTGTGCACTGCGTTCAAAAACAATTATACTCACAGAAGTGGTCATCAGCCGAGAAGTAGGGTACCGCCCCCTCCTCCCGGTCCTTCGGGGTCTGATTCAGATGACCATCCTCCTAAGCGGCGTCGACCTAGGTATACCCCCCCCCCCCCCCGCCACCGTCGAACGATGGGGGATACTATGATGAGCCATACTATCAGAACGAAGAGGAGGAGCTCTCCCGTCCATGGTGCGATGACAGAGAAGATGCCTTCACTCTTCGCATACGGAACTACTCTGAGGATAAGAAGCGATGTATGCCGGCGTGCATGAAAACCTATGATGGGTCCGGTGCTCCTGATCATTACCTAAAGATATTTGATACGCAGATGAAAATTGAGCGATGTCCGATGCCTATATGGTGCCAGATGTTCAATTCGACCTTGATTGGCAATGCCCGTGATTGGTGTGAAAGGCTCTCTCCCCGAAGCATTGATAGCTTCGGCGAGTTGCGCACTGCGTTCAAAAACAATTATACTTAGCGAAAGAAGTATAATAAGGTATCCGGTCTCATTAGCAACCGTCAAGCAACGGCCCGGAGAGTCTACGGAGGACTTCACGGAACGTTTCAATGACGAGTGCACGCGCACGAAAACGTGCCCCGAGCTCCTAAAAATTTCTGACTACATGCATGCCATAACGGACAGGGAGCTAATTAGGCGTCTCAATGAAAAACGACCGGAGAGGTACGACGACCTCATGGAAAGAGTTAGAAACTTTGTAGAAGGAGAAACCACGGTAGCTGCGGCGTATCCTAAAAAGGGAAATCATAACTATCGATCGAACGACCAGCCCAAGAGGCAATAAGGGGGTCAAAGTGCCCAAGCCAACGAAAAGAGCTCGGCTTAGAAAAGACAAGAATAAAGAAGGGCGGTCGGAGGACAAATTTACCCCTCTAAAGATTACTTACCGGGATATATTGTTGACGGAAGGGGCGAACTTCCCAAGGCCTCCCCCAATGACAACTCCAGTTGACCGTCGTCAAGGAAATCGCTTCTACAAATTCTACAATGACAAGGGCCACGACACGATGGAGTGCATCCAGCTCAAAAAGCATATAGAATCACTGATTAAGTCAGGCAAACTAAAACACCTAGTCAAGGATTGGAATGATGGGAAGGATAACAAAAAGTACGACAAAAAGGACCCCGAAAGGACAAGCCTTCAACCATATATATGATCCAATCTTAGTAGCACCGCACAAAGCAGAAAGTTAGTCAAAAAATTTCACGTGGCAGAGAGATCTTATTCCCTCCCATTACGGCAAGCAACGTGGCCGATGCACCTCTCACGATTGAGGTAAGCATTGGAACACACAACGTTCGTCGTATGTATGTGGACGGAGGATCATCGACGGAAGTACTCTACGTGCACTGCTTCGTACAGCTACGACCAGAGATAAGAAGAGAATTAGTGCTAGCCACGTCGCCGCTCATTGGATTTAGTAGAGATATTATCTGGCCGATAGGATAGCTGCGTCTATTGGTAACCATTGGGGATAAAGAGCATTCCACCACGGCATGGATGAACTTTATGGTGATACGTTCACACTCTATGTATAATGGTTTAATCGGAAGACCGGGGATCTTAGCCATACGGGCGGTCCCGTCCACGGCTCATGGCATGATTAAATTCCCAGTCGAAGGGGTAATTGTTACAATCTACAATTCGATTGTGCCGGCATCCGAATGCCATGCTGTGAAAACACCAGTCCAGCCGATCCTTATTAAGGAGGGATCACCACCCCCCCCCCCCCCCCCAATTGGAAGGTGGTAATCCATCCTGACTACCCGGAGCAAGAGGTAGCCATAGGGGGAACGCTATCAGATAAAGGGAAGAAGGCCATGTGCTCTCTCCTGAAAGCAAACCTTGATATATTCACATAGGAGCCAAAGCATATGATAGGTGTGCCACGTTCGATAGCAAAACATAAACTTCAAATCCGCCAGGGATATCACCCTGTTAAGCAAAAGAAGTATGGTCAAGCACCTTAACGCAGCCAGGTAATACTGGATGAGGTAAGGAAATTGGTGGACGCAGGAATTATGTGCGAGGTATATTACCACGAATGGTTTTCTAATCCGGTCATGGTCAAGAAACATGATCGGAGCTGGCGCATGTGTGTGGACTTCACGGACTTAAACAAAGCCTGTTCGCAAGACTGCTATCCGTTACCAGAAATTGATTGGAAGGTAGAATCCTTATGTAGATACCCTTTCAAATGTTTTTTAGATGCGTATAAAGGATATCACCAGATCCAGATGGCGGAGGAGGACGAGGAGAAGACGGCGTTTCACACTCGTCAGGGCGTGTATTGTTACACAAAAATGTCGTTCGGACTAAAGAACGCCAGAGCGACACATTAGCAACTTGTTGATAAAGCCTTAGACTCCCCGATAGGCGATAACCTCGAGGTCTATGTTGACGATCTAGTCATCAAGAGCCATACGGAGGAGGCACTTCTCTGTGATATCCATGAGACGTTCGACACGTTGAGGAAAATCAACATGAAACTGAATCCAAAAAAGTGCACGTTTGGGGCAACCGAAGGGATGTTACTTGGGTATATGATTAATCCAAACGGCATCAAGCGTTGTGTTTTCCCTAATATATGATGATTGTATAGCACGAATTAAAGAAAGAAAGGTAGATATGAGAAGAATTCTAGAGAGAGAAAGTAGTGAGAGAAAGTAGAGAGAAAATGGTTGGTGAAACTTGTGGAATATTAGATTAGAGAAAATGAAATGACCAACACCCTTCCTAACATGCTAGGAAGGGTTTATATAGCCTTTGCTTACATGTAGCTTAATGGGCTATATGATCATGGGCCGGGCTTTCCTTTTGGGCTTTGGTTACTTATTAATGAACCTTAGCTTAAAGTTAAGCCCGTAATAACACGACTAATATGCTACCTATTACAACGTTCTAAATATATGATACATAATAAACATATGACCGAGCATTCTTGTTTGGCTCAATATTTTGAGGCTAACAATCTCCCCCAATGAGAGGTCATAAACCTTAGTCATTTAGGAAATTTGTAGAGATTACTAATATCGCCATAAATGAGTCTTGAGCGTGTAATCGTAGTCTTGTTCCTTCATGCTGTGATCTTTGAGCCTTTGTCGTTGTCTTTCGACTTTGTCTTTAAGCTTGAGATCTTCAAATCATCCTTGACTTGTGTTTGCCATCTTGCGATCTTGTGTCTTCATCCACATGCTCACACTATTAATTGTTGAATATGTCTTTAGGCATGAGTATGTTGTTTCTGAATCATTGACTTTGCTGTGTACACCGTGACGCCACCTTCTCGAGACAAAACATAGACACGGACTGAATGGCTTTGACATTCGTCCTAAATCGGTAGCGTTTTACCTCCGGTCGGTGAAGACCGTTATACGATATTAAATATCGTACCTGTGATCAGGTAGATTCAATTAAAAATCTCCTTGACAGGGTTTCGCGGCTGTACTAGCCGTTCTCTTTACTCGACCGTCTCAAAGCAAGACTGCGAACATAAAGAGTGAATCAATTGGATAGATATCCGCTTGATTAAAGTCGTCAATTCAAATTCCTGGAACAAGTTTGATTCATTAAGAATCTTACCATTGTTGCTTTCCAGTTGACACAAGTTTGATTCATAAGAATCTCACAAGTCACCTACCGTAGCGCTGTTTGATGTTGACGCTAGAAGGATTTCCATTCGTCACTGTGAATATTAATGAATATCACTCTGAATGTTCTGGCAAGACCATAAAGATATTGCGTAGAAACCTAAAACGAGTTTGAATCAATTAAGAATCAAACCACTGTTGCTTTTCAGTTTTGCACATGTTCAATTCATAAAGAATCTTGCATATGACCTACCGCAGTGCTCTTTGATGTTAACACTGGAAGGATTTCCACTCATCATTGTGAATACTAAGTAGTATCACTCTGAGTGTTCTAGCAATATCACAAGGATATAGTGTAGGACTCTCTTGATCTTCATCCGTGTGTCCTAACGAGATTTGATTGATCTCTTGGCTCTAGACTCTATTTGTGCACTTTTAGTGGTCGGAGGCTGGAGCAGATGCCACCTATTCAATATCAACTATCTCGGAGTGAGAAAGTCAATAGAAGTCGTGTTGATCTCCGTGACAATAAAACAAACTTCTTTTGAGAGAAGCCTGAGTAGCTAGGAAAGGGTTGTGCTTCACATCACTGGGTCCATGATGAGTTTGTCTTCATGATGAGTTGACCCGGTTTTTGCCTAAGTTGTATGGAGGGCTTCTTTCTTTAGACCCTTTATCCTTACATTTCTTTTTCATTCTTCAACCCCTTCAATGATTACCAAGACATCATTACTAGCACCTTGTTGTGATTGTTCCAGTGCTAGCATCAGTATTTAGTCGGCATTCAGCTACGTTCACATTCTACTCCATCTTTCCTAAGGACTTCTAATAATCTATTGGATTGTCCCTGGGAAGATCCCTCCGGTTCTGGTTGGATCATAGGACTTAAACCTAACCATCCTTTTGACACCAATAACGTCGTGAATTAAAGATGTTGTGGGTATTTGATCGTAACCATGAAAACCACTTTAAATTCTAACAAAGTGTTTGAAAAACATTTAACACCTTGCTAGTTTTGTCGTTTCAGAAATGCTCCCCCTTCACATGTGCATCGATAATTGAAAGTGTTTCGCACATGTAGGTAAGAGTTAAAGTGCTTGAGTCTTATATTAGATCACATTTTAATCACATTTTCTCCCCCTATATCTAATATATAAAATCTTTTGATATTAGAGATACCAAATTTGATTAAAATATATTTTGAAAAAATAGTCTTGAAAATCTTTGGGAGAAAGATGTGTCAATCTATGCATGAAGTTGAAATGATCCCCCTCAAAAATTGATCCAATTGAATTGTCATTATGAGGATATGATCCACATTTCGCTTTTTGAGGATGGGAGTTGTTGAACACACAATTTTTGAAAGATTTTGAATATCATTGAAAAATTCTTGAAAAAATTGTGTTCAACGCTTTTTGAAAAATCAATTCTTTTTGTCGAAGAGGTTTTTCTAAAGCATAAACTTGAGTTCATAGACTTTGAATGTCTTGACGAATCCACTCAAGTGTAAGAAGATTTAACTTCTTTTGCTAAGGGTAAGAGCACGAAATCATACACTCCCCCGTGAATATAGTTCCGGGTTGCAATCTGAAAGTAATTACAAGCCATTGTGTTGAGCTCAAAACGTTGAATGTTTTGTGACAAGCTAAACCCGTGATAGATTGCTCTACCCGTTGTTTGGAAATATTTGTCCAAAATAGACAATTTCCTTTATTAAAAGAAGAAATGACATGTTTTGAAAAATATTTACAACTTTCGTTCGAGCTTTATGTACACACCCGTGTCGTTATTGAGCGACATTTCTAGGCACGTCCATATTATCGATACTGAAAGACATGTCGAGAAGAATATTTTTGGATTTTGAAAGATTTTTTAATTTTGTGTTTTGCTTTTATGTGTTTTATATTTTTGTATTTTGCTTTTTCAAAGATATTTACAAGTTGATGTTTGATAGATAAATCAAGCAGGCACCTTTGCCAGAATCTCCAGGTCTACTGGAGTCAAACATCTCATACCAATTTGCCTAACGAGGTACTCAAACCTATCTTTCGACAGAGCTTTCGTAAACAAGTCGGCTAATTGGTAATCCGTTCCAACAAAGTATAATTCAACGATACCTCTTTCAACTTGTTCCTTTATGAAGTGGTATCTGACATCGATGTGTTTCGTGCGGGAATGCTGTACCGGGTTACAAGAGATGGCTATGGCCGACTTTGAGTCACAATACATAGGTACTTTATAAAAGTGGAAGCCATAATCCGTGAGTTGTGTTCTCATCCATAGAACTTGAGCACAACACGCAGATAGAGACACATACTCCGCTTCGGCTGATGAAAGTGACGTGCAATCCTGCTTCTTGGAAGACCATCCCACAAGCTTATCTTGACCTAGAAATTGTGCACCACCAGAAGTACTTTTTCGTGTATCAAGACACCCTGCATGATCAGAATCTGAATAGGCCGTTAGAAAGAAACCGGTTTCCCTCGGATACCAGAGTCCCATGTGAATGGTATTCTTAAGGTACCGAAAGATCCGTTTAACCTCCTTGAGGTGCTTTTCAGTGGGTCGAGCTTGATATCGTGCACAATAGCATGTAGCATGATGAATATCTGGTCTGCTTGCTGTCAAGTACATGAGGGACCCGATCATGGAACGATATCTCGTTTGATCTATGGGTAATCCCTCCAAGTCAGCATCTAGGGATGTGGTTGATAATGGTGTCCCAACGGGGTCACATGAGGTCATACCATGCTTTTTGATTATCTCTTGACAATACTTAGCTTGGTTTATAAAGATACCACTTGGGGATTGGTGAACTTGAATTCCTAGAAAGAATTTTAGTTCGCCCATCATTGACATTTCAAATTTGCTGTGCATTACTTTTTCAAACCATTTTGAAAGTTTTGGGTTTGTAGACCCGAAAATAATGTCATCAACATAAATTTGCACAAGCAAAATATCATCCCCATATTTATAAGTGAACAGAGTTAGATCAATGGAACCTTTTGAGAAACCTTTGGATACCAGAAATTTAGAGAGCTCGTCGTACCACGCCCTTGGAGCTTGCTTGAGTCCATATAGTGCCTTGTGGAGACGACACACCTTGTCAGGATAATGAGGATTGACGAATCCTTCCAGATGCGTGACATAAACTTCTTCCTTCAAAGGACCGTTAAGAAATGTTGTCTTTACGTCCATTTGATAAACCGTGAATCCCTTATGTGCAGTATAAGCAAGAAAAATCCTGACTGCTTCCATTCGAGCTACTGGTGCAAATGATTCTTCAAAATCAATTCCCTCTTTCTGGCCATACCCCTTAGCCACTAGCCTTGCTTTGTTTTTGATGATCGTATTCTCTTCATCCATCTTGTTTTTCCAGATCCAACGAAGATTTAAAGGAGTCACATCGTATGGTCTGTCAACAAGTTCCCAGACTTTAAGTCTTTCAAATTGGTGAAGTTCATCCGTCATCGACTCAATCCAAGCATGATCAGCCATGGCTTCTTTGATGTTTTTTGGTTCAGTCGTACTCACGACGAGTGCGAACATACAAACATCGCCATCGGTGGCTAGTTGTCGTCTTGTACGAACGGGCTGTGAAGGGTTTCCAATTACGTGAACCAAAGGATGATCTCGGGTCCAATGATGTGTTGACGGATGTCGTTGATAGAACATATGCATATTTGACGGATCAACATGGCGAGTAGAAGACTCTCCAGTTTCGTGTACCGGTGTACCGAATGGGTTGATAAATTCGTCATCGTCAGATAATGCACCGTCTGCTTGATTTGTGTTCTCTGGAGCAATGACAGTAGTTGTGGATGTTGTAGGATCGATTGTTGAAGTAATATTCTGAGGAGGTAAATCTGCAACAACCCGTGTTGAAGTAGATGAAGTTGTATCCATGTGTTGACGATGAACGGTATCATCATTCTTATCATGAGTGACAGCGGAAGACTTCGATGCAACTTGTTTCTCCCACGTGAAATATTCATCATACATTGGTCCATATAACATTTCCAACTCTTCAAGTGTCGTGTCCACTGTTATATCTGCTCTAGGAACATGTTCAGGAACCAGTTTTGAACTTGATGGTTCATTGCTGTGGTCTTGAGTTCCGAGTTCCGTGCGGTTGTGAACGGAAGTCGTTTGTCGTTGTGGATCGGGACTTAAACTGCTTTGTTCAAGTGCCATCTCTTGCAATTCATCAAATCTGATATGAATAGTCTCGACTATCAATTTTGTTCTCTTGTTGTACACTCTGTATCCCTTTGACTGAGTTGCATATCCCACTAAAATGCATGCATCACCTTTCTCTTTCATCTTGTCCAGATTTTCACCATCTCGAATAATGTAACTCGTACATCCAAAAACATGAAGGTGTTTGAGTAAAGGTTTGCGATCATTAATTATGTGATATGGTGTCTTTTCGTGTCTTGGGATAACTAAGGAGCGGTTTTGTGTGTAGCATGCGGTTGACACGGTTTCGGCCAGAAAGTATAGTGGAAGTTTTGAAGCGGATAATAATGTTCGAGCAGCCTCAACTAAAGTACGGTTTCATCTTTCAACAACGTCGTTTTGTTTGGGTGTTCGAGCAATAGATGTTTCATGTTCAATTCCTTCAGCTTCAAAATAGTTTCTCAGTTTTGAATTCAAAAATTCAGTACCTCTGTCAGTACGAACCACTTTAACTTGAGCTTGAAGACCACGTTGTATCACTTTAAGGAAGTTGATGAGAACATCGGGTGTTTCATCCTTAAACCTCAAGAAGTGAGTCGATGTGTACCTTGAGTAGTCATTGACAATTACCATAACGTATTTCTTCCCATTGATACTTTGAACACGCATGGGACCACACAAATCTATATGAAGAAGATCTAACCGTCCTTTAGAGCTAGGTGTAGTCTTTGTCTTGAAACTACTCCGTTTAGCTTTACAAAGCTCACAAGAAGAACAAAGATGATCTTTGATGAATTTCAAGTTAGGAAGGCCTCGCACAATATCTTTCTTAGAAAGCAAGTTGATGGTATCGAAGTTAAGATGAGATAAACGTTGATGCCATAACCAAGCTTGAGTCGTTGAAGCTTTAGCCATGAAACATATTGGAGTTGAAGATGTGGAGTCTTGTAGTGAAATAGTGTAGAGATCAGTACCCCGTGTTCCGGTAAGTAAGTCATTCCCATCATAATCACGAACAAAACATGTCTTCTTTCTAAAAGCAACCTCCAAATCCGCATCACAGAATTGACCAACCGAGAAAAGATTATGATTGAGCCGTTCGACGTAGTAAACCCTTTTGATAGTGATATTCCCCTGAACTAAGTCTCCATATCCTAGGATCGGTGCAAATTGATCATTTCTGAATCGGACCGTACCCAGGAACTTCTCTACGAAGTTAATTAGAAGCTTGAGATTCCCCGTCATGTGCTTCGTGCATCCGGAGTCCATTATGAAGAGAATTACTTCGATCACCTGCAGAAGAATTAGAACACGATGGAGCATTTGCTAAATTGGATTACATGTTAGTTGTGATTTCCGATTCATTAGTTTCCCTAGTTTCATCACTTAGAGGCACACTAACGCTCGTAGTCACATTTTCTGTCCTAACCTTAGGCATCCATTTATATCCTGAAGGACATTGATTAGCAAACCACCATTTCCAAGGCTTGCTAGCAGACTCATATAATTCCCTAATTCTGCTTCTAGGGTTCTTAGTGGTGGAGTCTGATGCAATACTTTTCTTAGGGGGGGTTGCACCAGAATGGTTCACTTTGCGTTTGGGTTTTCTAGCGCTAATAGGCATCACAGTTTGCTTCTTAGTTCTAGTTTCTACGCCTTTGACATTATTCGAAACACACATAGCATGATTAGCATTAGCACACTTTCCACATTTCACACAAACAAACTTAACTTTCATAGCATTCAAAGTCGAATCATTCAAATCGTCATTACACGCGATTACAGACGTTTTATTCTTAGAAACATTGAAAATCCTAGGGTGGTCTTCTACTTGCTTCATCTTCCCTTGACTTTTGTTTTGCCAGACTTTTTCATTCATGCGAGTGCTCTTAAGCTGGGGCCGGCTAACACTAGCAGTGGGGACTACTCCTGTAGTAAAAGACACACGTCTATTAGTGTTTCTAGAAGTCTGAGGTGATTGACTTTCTTTGTTTTGTGTGGGTTTAGTGGTCAATCTATACATCCCTGGTTTAACCACATTTGTGTTCTTAATGCTTTATGATCGAATATTTGTTTCGGTAGTGTTTTGTGGTAACCTATCCTTCCCATCCGTCTTGGGGGCAAACGCAGGTTTTGCAAATGCAGAATTAGAGAAAACAGATGGTTTTCCCAAGACAGAGGGTCTAGTCACTTTTTGAGCATTGGGTTGTCTTACAGCAGGTTTCTTAACACTAGGTTCCACAATCTTCCCACCCATCTTAGCAATGAGTTTCTGCAACTCTGCTATCGCTCTGTCCCTGTCTTGTAACTGAGCTTTCAACCCTTTAATTTCCAAATTCTGTTCGTTCATTTCTCGAAACGTTTGGGAAAGTTTTTCTTGCAATTTATTATCATGTGGAAAACTACCAACGTATTTTTGCAAAGCAAGTTCAAGAGAATGACAATGTTTTTAAAGGAAATCAGTTTTGTGTTGAAGTAACTCAAAAGCCTTTTTATCAACATTTTCTTTATGTTTCGAAAGCTCAAGTTCAAGACGCTCACACTCTTTGATTTTATCAAGATATTTGCATGCAACATCAGAATAATCATCGATATCAGCACAAGATTGAAGAGTAACACACAAAATATCTTTGGAGAGACATTCTTCTAAGAGTAGATCATATTCGTTTGAAAATTCTAATTTGTCATTTTGAAGGTCATCAATTTCTTTTTCAAGAGACTCAACATATTTCAAATCATCAAACATTTCAGACTGAATTAAATTTTCAAACTCAAGAACATGTTCTTTTATTATCTTCGTATTTGGTATTAAAAGTTCTTTCACAAGCACAGTTATGTCGTGAGGAATCTCGGTTTTCCACTTATCCTTTTGACGTTTCTCCCAATCGCTTTCAACAATTGATTGAACATTATTAACGTGGTGTTTAAGAAAACCAAGTATTTTTCTACTTTTGCTTTTAGAAGCATCTAGAGGCAAATAATTAATATATTTAAAAACATTAGTTTTCCTCTTAGTGGCAAAAGCTTTTTTCCATTGAATTCTTTTTTGTTTGCATTCTAAAAATAATTCCTCACGAGACTTGTGTTTTTGTGGTGTGAAAAGACCATAATGACTGTTTTCATAAGCATAGTTATATGGTTTCACAAAATCTTTATTGAACGGTGATCTACTCTCCTCATCCCAAAGGGACGTCTCTTCACTATCGAGGTTAGCTACAGGGCAATCATGATTGGTCCATTCGGACTCGTCAAGATATAAATGGGGGTTTGCAGCTTGAGCTTGTTCGAGGTACTTGGGGGTGGCAAAGCTAGGTTGACCTTTGAAAAACGATCGAGGTGCTATCATTCTTACGGTTTGAATAGAGTCATGTGTATTATAAACAACTTTTTTCAAAAAATCGACTTGTTCTTCGAGATCCTTTACTTTTTCAGTATCTTTGCTTTGTCTATTTTTGAAATCTTGTTTTAATGTTTCAACCTCTTTTTTCTTCTCATCAAGAATTTTAGCAGAATCGGTGGTTTTCATAGAAATCCTCTGTTCAAGTTCATTAACTTTAGTTGTGGCAAGGTACGTTTTTTGACGTTCATCACTTAATAAAACATTAAATTGACGTTTTTCTTTAGTTAACAAAGCAAGAGCTTCATTGTATTTATTTTCAAAATCGTCCTTTTTAACGTTGATGACACGACTTTTGTACCCCTCAAGCTCGTTGGTCTTTTGAAGAAGCTCAGCCCTATAACTATCAATAGTCTCACTAGATTTTATAAGAGCGGCTTTGCATTCTTCAAAGTTTTGAGTGAGCGCTGCGTTTGCCTTCTTTAATTGCTTTTGATTCTTTCTATTTTCATTGACATCTTTTTGTAAACTAGCAATTAAATTAGCAAGCGTGACACGCTCCTCGTCATCATACTCATTTGCATGTTGATCATCCTCAAACTCATTATTGCACTTGTCTGATGAATCGGGTGTGGTATTGCTATCAACCGTTTCCATCATACACGTGTCAGTAATTGTTGTTGGTAGATCACTATGCTCATGTATATCACCAAACACATTATATTCAGCATCATGTTGTACCTTATCAATTAGCTCAGTATCAAAGATAGGACCATTGTCATCTTCAGTGACGTTAAGGACCTCATGAATCTTTGCCATGTATGAATAATGTGCCTCGAGTTCTTGGTCGGAGAGTTCATCATCTGTGTCGTCAAGCATTTCTCCTTCCTCAGCTGATAACTTGATTCCAGCTTCCATTTTCTTGCACAACAACATCTTTTCCTTATGATAACCATAATCTTTAACCCTCTTTGGCTGCCTGCATTCCTTGGCCAAATGCCCAAAACCTCTGCAGTTAAAGCACTGAATCCCACTTTGTTGCACAACTTGAGTCCCAACAGTTTCCCTATTTCCAACAACAGTAGCCACCCTCTGATTATCATACTTGGGTTGTCGATCATACTTTGGAGGACTCTCAGCACGTCTTCGTGTGTCATACCTTGGAGGACTCTGTGCATGGGTCTTCCTCGAGTTTGAAGATGTTCGAAGGTTGTTGTTGGTGGGTTTGTAGATTTTCTTATATTGCTTCATAACGAAAGCCATTTGTTGCTTGAATTCCCTATCCCTTTGAGCTACTTCTTCATCACTGTCCTCTTCGGATGATTGCTCAGGTATGGGTGATGGTGCTCTGGCAACTTCTTTGCCTCGGGATCGTGTTGGAGCATGTGACTTAGAGACAATGGATGATCGTGGTGATGATGATTGAGTAGAGTAGGTCTTTGAAGTATGGGAGTGATAATCTGGGTAATGTTGAGTGGTAGACACCAAAGCAAGTGGATTGGAAATCTTTGCAACTCGTTCAGCTCGAAGTTCATTTGCCTCATTTTGAAATTGTTTCAAGATGTCAAAGAGCTTGTGATATGAAACTTCGTCTAACTTTTGTTGTTGTTTGACCAAGGTGACAAACCGTGTCCACTCTGGTTGAAGTTGCTGTAGAAATTGGACATTGACTTGCATGGTGGAAACTTGCAAGTTGTTTCGGGTCATATCATTCATCATCTTGTAGAATCGGGAGTAATAAGAATCAATTGATTCCCCATCCTTTGATGTAAACTTGCCAAAGTTCCAAAACATCTTAGTTTTCACATCTTGTTTGTTAAGTGATTCACCTTGTTGCAATCTTTCAATGGCCGTCCACATTTCTTGAGCAGTAGGACATGCGTCAACCGTAGAGTAAATCTCATCTCCAATGCCATTGAGAATTAAGTAGATTGCTTCCTTCTCTGCATCAAACCACGCACGGTTCTCTGGGGTGAGGTCGGTCCTCTTCTCATCACGTTCATATGCGGGTTGTGCATCACTCGTGTCTATGGCTGGTACTGCAGGAACTTGAATCCTTGAGAGTTTATAGGGTCCTTCCAAAATACATTGCCTTAAAGCATCACCGTTAGGTTTTGTGTCAAGGTAACGTATAAAACGGGATTGCCATTGATCATATCGACCCGACACAAGCATTGGTGGTCTTTCCTTGTTACCTGCCACCATTATGTTGTTGTTCGTCACCCGGTATTCGGCAGTAGAATCCATCTCAATATTCTCTGAAATGATGAATTGATGATTGTATAGCACGAATTAAAGAAAGAAAGGTAGATATGAGAAGAATTCTAGAGAGAGAAAGTAGTGAGAGAAAGTAGAGAGAAAATGGTTGGTGAAACTTGTGGAATATTAGATTAGAGAAAACGAAATGACCAACACCCTTCCTAACATGCTAGGAAGGGTTTATATAGCCTTTGCTTACATGTAGCTTAATGGGCTATATGATCATGGGCCGGGCTTTCCTTTTGGGCTTTGGTTACTTATTAATGAACCTTAGCTTAAAGTTAAGCCCGTAATAACACGACTAATATGCTACCTATTACAACGTTCTAAATATATGATACATAATAAACATATGACCGAGCATTCTTGTTTGGCTCAATATTTTGAGGCTAACACGTTGTCCGGAGAAGACGGATTCCGTGATACAGTTACCGTCCCCTCACACACTCAAGGAGGTACAATCACTCAATGGAAATCTGTCCGGGCTCAATGGGTTCTTGTCAAAGTCCGCGGAGAATTCACTACCTCTATTCAAAACACTCAAGAAGTGCTTGAATAAAGGATATTTCCGCTGGACAAAAAAAGCAGAGGAAGCCTTTGGGCAGCTTAAACAGCATCTCGCGGCTCTTCCTATGCTAGTTGCACCACGACCTAAGGATGAGCTCATCATGTACCTATCCGCTATGTACGGAGCAATAAGCGCAGTACTTATGACTGATCGGGACTCAGTACAGACACCGGTTTACTTTATAAGCAGAGCGTTGCAAGGGTCAGAGCTGAACTATTCATCAATGGAGAAGTTAGTTTTGTCACTGGTGTATGCGGCGCACCCAATTGTGGTCATCACTGATCAATTGTGGTCATCACTGATCAACCAATAAAACAGATCATCTCTAAACCGGACGTGGGCGGGAGGCTATAGAGGTGGAGCGTCCTACTAGGAGAATATAACATCTCATATAGACCAAGGACAGTTGTTAAGGGCCAAATTTTGGCAGATTTTCTAATTGAGAAACCTAAGGAGGACGAACCAATGGTGCAAAAAGAGGAAATTCCAGTAGAACCATGGTTTTTGTTTACTGACGGATCTTCGTGCACGGACGGATCAGGAGTCGGCCTCATTCTCACGAATCCGGAAGGAATGGAGTTTACCTACGCCTTGTGTTTTGAGTTCACAGCCACGAATAATGAGGCAGAATATGAAGCAATTATTGCGGGTTTAAAAATCGCCGCTATGATGGGAGTCCGCAACCTTGAGGCCTACGTGGGCTCACGGCTTGTCGCGAATCACATCCTCGGAGGGTACGTGGCCAAGGAGAATAACATGATCCAATACTTGGAGAAAGTCATGTCACTCATCGCTACCTTTAGGAAGTTTTCCATCAAGCAGGTACCAAGAGGTGAGAACAAGAAGGCGGATGCTCTTAGCAAGATTGCGTCTACAAACTTCGCCAATTTATCTAAACAAGTATTGGTGGAAATACTCAAGGAAAAATCCATTACATGAGGGGAAATCGCAACTATAGTTGAGGAAGACGGACCTACAAGGATGACCCCGGTCATCAGCTATTTAACTGATGTAACCCTTCCGGAGGATGAAAAGGCGGCACGACGTATCAAAAGGAAGTCGCAGCATTTCGAACTTCGAGATGGTATTCTATACAAGCGTTCCTTCCTACAGCCGTGGTTGCGATGCGTCGGGTCGTGCCAGGTTAGCTATGTGATTAGTGAAATACATGAAGGGTCATGCGGCATGCACGTAGGCCCCAGATCAGTAGTTGCACGAGCTTTACGCACAGGGTACTATTGGCCGACCATGCATCAGGATGCACGAAACATGATTCATAAATGCAGCGTTTTCCAAGTACACAGGCCAGTACCGCGACATCCACAACAAGAACTAACACCCATCACATCCCCATGGCCATTCTATAAGTGAAGTATCGATATCGCAGGACCTTTTCCTGTTGCCACAGGAGGCGTTAAGTTCTTGATCGTCACAATGGACTATTTTACACGCTAGATAGAAGCTAAGGCGGTTAAAATGATTACGGGAAAACAGGTAAAAAAGTTTGTTTGGGAAAATATTGTGTGCCGTTTTGGTTTGCCAGGCGAGATTATCTCGGATAACGGAAAGCAGTTTGCGGATAATCCATTCAATGATTGGTGTGCGGCATTGAACATTACACGACGTTTCGCATCGGTTAAACACCCACAGACTAATGGTCTCGTGGAGCGGGCAAACAGAAGCCTAGGTGAAGGTATCAAAGCACGCCTAGATGAACGAAGTGATAAGTGGGTAGATGAACTGCCGCATGTCCTATGGGCGCATAGGACAATGATCAAAATAGCCAATGGGGACACTCCATTCGCGTTGGCCTACGGAACCGAGGCCGTTATCCCAGCAGAAATTGGGATGCCAACAATCCGCACTGCAGAGTTTAACGTCGTCACGAACGATGAGCAACTCCGGGTCAATCTAGACTTGTTAGAGGAGAAACGAGAGATAGTAGCCATCAATGAGGCCAAGTCTAAGGTACGTATGAACGCTTATTACGATTCCAAAGTCAAGGGTGTTTCCTTCCGATCGGGGGATTTTGTTTATCGTGCTAACGAGGCAAGTCGCGCGGAAAACACAGGGAAGCTTGGTCCAAAGTGGGAAGGGTCGTATGAGGTCACGGAAGCCTTGGGACTATGTGCGTACAAGTTGCATGATATGGATGGCCGTGACTTGGATCGTACGTGGAATATTTTCAACCTTAAACGATGCTACCTCTGAAAGGGCTACGACCTCTGCATGGACACTTCGCTGTGGTCAGCTTCAATGAAGATCCATGTATTTTTTGTTTCCATGATTTCTAGGTTCTATTTTCCCTAGGATTTTAATTCTGTCAAAAAATCATAAACGTTCTAATAAAATGTCGTGGTGCCTAGCTAGCTCCACGACCTGTTCTTGTGCAAATTATTGTCTTATGTCTTTTAGATTTGTTTGTTATTTCCATAATGTGCTATTTCGTATTCATATGCATTCATTCAAAACCGTACATGTATTATTCGCTCCCAGGCGGGGTAAGAGGATTAAGTAAACCTAATAATTCAACTTGCCGCATAGGAGGGATGCAACCCCAGTGACACGGATCATGTATCCTTACTAGACACCTTATTTACAAGACATTGTAATAAGTTTCTGCATGTCGTACTTACGTAGTGTCGGACATGATAAAGACACACGCTGCACGTCTAGTAAAATATAGACTTAGTTTTATTCTTGATAAGCTATGACATGTCATGCGAATGGATACATGATATCTAACGAATATAAACAAGTTTCAATTTTAGATAAACAAAATTGCCGTGATCACCATGGAATTATACATATGATATCCTAAAAATGTTTACACAGGGTTACGAATCCCAGCCGTGTACATGCACGGACGAATAAATACAAGATGCAAATGTTTACAATAGTTAAATTACAAAGGGGGCAGGAACTCTCCTATCTCTTTCTTCCCTTCAGCTATCATGGCACGAAGGCCTCGCTACGAGCATCCTTTCTACTCCGTGCCCAGGCCATATTGGCTTCCAACGCCTCAGCCAAGAGCTTCTCACCCTTCATGACCTTCAGGTTGGCATCATATGTTGGCAGGGTGAGTTGAATTGGGTCTTAGGTGAGCTTCGCCATGATCTCCTCATTGGAGGCATCCTTTAATGCTTCAAGGTCTTCTAGGAGGGGGTATCGCATTTCTCCAAGAGCGGCCATAGGGCGGTCATTTTTTCCTCTGCTTCGGGGTTATGATAGGCATGCTTGGAGATGTCCTCTTTCTTACTTATCAGTTCCGCAACCTTGGTTAACCCCTCATGCCTACCACAGTCAATACCGTCTGATACAACATCCGCAAAGGCCTGCACAAGCTGAGGAGCCTCCGTTACCCTTGTCACGGCTAGGCACATCCCTTTGCCCACCATCCACCTACGACCAGCTATGGCTGTAATTAGTAGAGGGCACAACACTTCGCCACACTCTGTCGCCAGTACGTTCAGTTCTCCTTCTACCGCCGCTGTTCGCTCCTTCATGACGGCCCGTTCCTTGGAAAGTTCTTTCTTTAGCATGTCGCACTCTTCTGCCAAGGCGGAGGATTTGTCCGTTGAGGTTCTAGCGGCGGCTTCGGCTGCGGATACCTGTGGACAACACTTTGGGTCACTACAAGGAAAGATAGGGATTATGTGAACAATGGATATAAATAGGTAAGAATATGTACCTTATCATTGGATGCCGCTAGGAGAGCATCTAGCTCAGCAATGCGCTCCTCACGGGCGTTGGCGTGGTTAGTTTATTCTTTTATTGTTGCTTCTGCCACGACCAAGTCTGCCTGCAAGGAGGCTATTATTTTCTCGTGTTTCTCCACCATTTCTTCCCTGCGAGCAATCCTCCTATCAGCACGGCTCAATTAGATAAGGCTTCCTCCAGGAGACGCCGTATGGCCGCACCAACTGTTACCTGGTGCGCCGTGGCCACATCGTACTGCTCAAGAAGAGTCTCATGCTCAAGTTCATCTAAATATTGGGCCAGCGCTGGGGGGTTAGGTGGTCCATGAACTCTTTGCACTCAGACTCCGCCTCTAGTCTTGTTAGGATGGACAAGTTCCATGTCGGGCGGAGGTTGGTGTCCGGACCCTCGGCACGGGGCTCCTCTTCATGAGTCGGGGGAGGTGATGGGGGCATCATGGATATCATGGGAGAAGGTTCTCTCTCTACTTCCTTCTCTTGTTGCGCTATCGAAGGATCCACCCTGTTATAAAAGAAACACTTATAAGTTTTTGTTAAGGGATCATATATTATGAAGTATGATCTGTAATTACGTCACGTCTATCATTGGTTCCGTGATGGTAGGAGCCAGGGCGCTAACATGTGTCGCCTTCCAAACATAGGTATCTACTTGCGGCGGGGGGTTGCCTTGAGGCATTGTGGTGCTGCTCCCTTCTTAGAACTACGGGTGGTCTTTCCTCAGTTTCTTGGGGGGTGCATTGTGTTCCCCCGCCTTAGATTCTGCATTCTTCACCACCTTCCTGGTGGTTTTGTGCTTCTTGGACGCAGGTTTTAATGGTTGGGAGGATCCGGCTTCCTGCGCCACTTCTTCTTCTCCTTCATCATCATCAAATAAGCGGTTGATAGATGGATCTGTGGGTTGTTCTTCACCTTGGATGGAGGTGGCATTCTCCAGCAGCAGCTCACCACCATCTTCATTGGTAAAATCCAGCGGTGACTTCTGGATCACGGGCCCCTGCTCATCCGACCGTTGCTCGGTTTTTTCTTCTAGTGCGATGGTCATGTTTGTGGTAGCACACATAAGGGTTAGTAAATTTACAACCATTTTGGACACATTTATATACATATTCATGTATAAAGAATACCTACCCTATCTATGCTCAGTCGGAAAGCATGGATATCTATCCTCCCTCCCAAAATAATTGCGGCTGATCCCTATTAAGGATAGGAAGCGCTCCGGCAGGCCCCTATGGAAATAAGTGTGATGGGTGTCTAATATTTTCACATACAGGCTGCTATAATCCTTGGATGAGGGTGGGGGTCGAAGCTTACTTTGTAATTCATAACAAAAGGGGTAGGGAACACCTTGGCGTCTATGAAAAAGTAGTGGTCGTACCACTTTTTGAGGGAATCTAAGGGTTTCCTATACGACATAGGGGCTATTGCGGATTGTTTTTAAACGACTACCACCCATTTACCACTTGGGGGGAGTAGAATACCCTAAATAGATATACAGTGGGGGTTACTTCGCAGGCGTGGCAGGTAACCTCGAATTGGTTAACCTTGTACGCCCCCATGCAATGAAGCTGAGTTATGTGGAAATCATAATACAATAACATATATACGAGGAACCTAGATAAGAGGATGCGGTAGTTAGCCGAGTCAAATAGGCGTGTGTACACGCCTATTTTCCCCCTAGAGGCGTCCGTGATAGCTTCACCATCGCCTGGATAGGTGGGGTGTACGCTATCAGGAATATAATATTCAGACAAGAAGTCTATATATCTCTCCGCGGACATCACATTGAGGACGTCCGTGATAACGGGATTATCTTTCACCATGATTTACAAATAGGATTAGAAAGGCGCGATGGTCTAACCTGGTGTGATTAATTTCTGTGGAAAAAGAAGAGAAGGAATGAAGGATTGAGAAAAGGTATAACAATGGTAGAAATGGAGTTGTTAATTGTGTGTTTACATAGTTACAATACCAACTCTTTTATAGGGTTGCCTCGAGTTACGAGGTTCCATGGATGTTTGCCATATGTAAACCACTACGCCCATATAACGGATGGGATGTCTGACACTTCTGAAATGTCAGAAGGGATCCATGGGTCACTTCTTGACAGTTTTACTTGTCTCAAGAGTGGGCCTGTCTGGTGCACTTTTGTAGACATAATGTCCGACTAATGACTACCCTTAATGCATTCATTAATATTTTCCCGACCGGCCTTTTTGGAGTGCGGCTATGTTTGCGAGAGCAATATATACAAGGCATTAATTAGTCTAGAGGTTACGCCTACGGCTGTAACAACTAGACTGGGGGGACATGATGACGTATAGTCCCCGACCGGGTCATGAACCCAGCCCACGGGTACTACCTGCATCCGTTCCATCACGGAAGGGTTGGATTAATGTCACTTAAGCTTATGGGCATGAATGAATAGTGGCCATAAAAGATGTATGTGGCCCATGACCTAGCACGGCCGGAACAGGGTCAGACAGAATCACAATCCTATCAAGATTGGGATTTGCCTCAAAGAATAGGATATACACTCACCATAATTAGAAGATAACAATCAAGCTAATTATGGTGATTATGTTATGCTTGGGGCCGGAGTAACAGTGACATCCATTAGGGTTTCACTGCCTATATAAGGAACCCCCAAGGGTTCCACCAAGGTATTACATTCTCCATACTCTAAACTCACAACCTATTTCCAACCCTAACCTATTACTTACTCTCACTCTGGAGTCTAATCGTGGGATACGTTCCCACGGTAAGTCTAACGCGTGTTTCTTTAGTGTGCAGGATCTCAGCAAGTTATTCACTTGGTGCAAGAGCCGGAGCCCAGCCCACCCGAATTAAGCCTAATTTGGGTCACGCAAGGATCATCCAATTTTTTTATCAACATGTTTCATTTTCATTTTTTTATATAATCTCTTTGTGCTAACTTTGTTGATCTTAGCAGTGTTTTTTGGAAGCTTGTGGTTGTTAAGCTACCACATAAGCTAAAAAATTCGTCAGTGTTGATGTACATTCATGAGGTTTGCCTTCTTTCCTTGTTAAAACTATAAAAAAAGTGGTTCTAAGTGATTTTGGGTATCTGCTAGTGTATGTGTGTTATTATGCATGTAAACTGGTTATTAGTTCATTCATTTGTTGTTATGATGCTTTTTTAAGAGTTTCTTGGTCTGAAATAAACTTTTACTTTGATAAATATTGATTTAAAAAGTTAATGGACTGTTTAGGACTACTGATTTGATATTTTCATGTTAGTTTGAGTAAGTGTCAAGGGTTTGTTTAAGTTTGTATCTGATATTGAAGTGGTTGTGTGCTGATATATTCTATTCTTGTGCTTTGTAACATCAAATCTAAATCATTGGCATATGAAGTTGGTTTTAGGTCATTTTAGGATGAAACTTGGTGAACACCTAGAATGCACGAGTAACTAGGGTAAACAAGTGCTAAAACCAAGTTTGTGTAACCTGTTCAGTGGATTTGAGGGTTTGAAGTTCAAGTTTTGGTCAATTAGATCAGCAAAAGATATTTGTGTTCATCAGTAAAACTCAATAACTCACATAAGCTCATAACTTGATCTAATCGAGGAACTTTTGCGTGAAACCAGTTAATTTATGCTTGTTTAAGATTTTTATAACTATTGTATGCTTTTGGTAGAGTTTGGTTGGCTTATTTTTGCTAAAACAACTTTTTAATCATCAGATCTGCTTATTAACATGTATGTGTCATGTTTGTGCACTCTTTGATTAAATTGTATCATTTGGCTGGGTGAATTTTTGTTTTCTTGCTTGTTCTTGACTCCCTAGAACTCACTGGTTTTAGGGGTGACTTGATTGTCCAAAGAAACCAACTGAAACTCTCTAAAAAAATCAAGTCAAAAAAGTCAAGCAGTGTGAACTCTTTCCCACTAAAAGTTCCTACTGATAGTGTAATTTGGTTAACAGCTTATTAATAAGATACTCTAGCTTATTCTATTGTGCAACAACTTATTTTTTGAGATAGAACTTATTATTTTAAGCTTATAAGTCAGTTTTGAAGTTTATAACTTTTGGTTTTAGCTTTTGACTAGAAAACGACTAATTTGTCTTTTTCCAAAACAGGTTATTGCTTTTTCCATCTTATTGAGTGTGCTTATTTGAAATATCTTTGTTGATTAAGCTTAGTTTTGTCATTTAAAACCTTTTGCAACTTGAATCAACTCTTGAAGTGGTCTAGAACTCAAAAACAACTATTTTGTCGTTTTCTGTAGATAGCTTTTGCTTTTTTCAGGCTTATTTCTTGAGCTTATTAAAAAATTCTCTTTACAAACAGATTTATAAGATCATAAGAAGGATGTGTGTCAAATTTCAGCGTATGGCATTAGCTTATGGCTTAATGGGCCAAAAAGCACATTAAGAATAAGTTGAATTCTATTAAGCCGTGATAAGCACTGATTTAGCGTTTGGGCCTTTTGAGTTTTGTGTTGAAAATGGAATTTTAAGCTTATCTGGAAGTTTTGGGCTCATTTGGTTAACATTTTTCTTATTGGGCCTAAAAAGCCCATTAAAGGGACTGTTTACTCTTTTGGCCCATTTGGAGATCCATTAGGGGTATTTAGGTCATTTTACTTTCATTTATGGTTTTATTAAGTTAAAATAAAGTAGTTTGCAAGTTTTTAGAATTTTTTTATAAATTTTGAATTTTTAATATTGTTTTATTATTTAATTTTAGTTCTAATCATTTTAAATTGTTTTAATTAGTTTTAAATTTTTTAAAAATACTTTCTAGTTTAATTAAGTTATTTTAGAGCTTTACAAATTGAAAAATATTATTTTGGGCTTTTTATTAATTAAATTGATTTTTAGGGCTTTAATTAGCATTAAAAATTATTATTTAACTAAATAAAAGGTTTAAATAAGTTTTGATTTTTGGTAAACTCTAATTGCATTTTTAGTGATTTATTGTGATTTTCTAAGAATTTTTACAGTAATTTTTTAATTTCGTCACGTTTTACGGTTTTACGTTTACGTCATTCGTCGTAGTTTAGTTTTATTCGTATACGTCATCATTTTTCTTTCTCCATTCTCTCATCAATATTAATTTCAAAGTTAATCAAGTCTTAACACGCACACCGAACCTCCTTGAGAACGATCCCACACAAAGGGTCATATGTGTTTACGTTTTCCTAAACGTACGCTTAGTACTTACCTCTTTTGCCTCGTTTTCCTAAACTAGTGTGAATTTACAACAATAAAAAAGCTAGCTCGGCAGATAAATTACGCCAAGGGTTTTAAGAACCGCAGTATTCATTTGGCCAAGAAAAGTAGCTGAAACCATTACCAAATCTTGTTGAGCAGGGGAATTCATATGCGAAATAGCTCCCGGTTGTATTTCATTCAAAGTCTAAGGACTTTCATTGATATTGCTATCATTGTTTGTCTCCTCATTTGAACTACTCACCACCAAAGGCTATTCCGGATATTGAGACTCTTGCCCAACTAGATGTGGTGCAATACTAGTATCATTGGTAGTGTTAGGTACCTTAGATATTTGGTCAGACCCATAAAGCGAAAGATTTGCCATTAGAGCTGCCTTGGCGGTATTGAAGTCATCATAGTTTGAGTCGTATGCATCGAGATCATCTGCTTGATTCGCTGCATTTTGAGTGAAAGACGTTGTGAATCCCTTATTTTCCGCAACTCCTGGATCCGCAAGAAACGCTAACTCCTCCTCATCTAGCTCTCGACCTTTTCCTTGAGCATTTACCAGATAAACTTTTTCTTGAAACCATGAACCATCCCTTTTCCTCTTCAGTTGCTTCAATCCTTTGCCATATGCGCTTTCCCCCTTGCAGTTGTAGTATGTGATCATCTTCAACTTACAATTAGAATTTCCCATTGGAGCACTGTTATATGTTCGGGCACCGGTGGTTGATGAACTTGGTCTCCCCTGAATTGGTTGAACCACGACTCTGCCGTCTTGAATAGTAGCTTGGTGACGAGAGTTAGAAGAATTCCTCAACTGATTATTTGTTGGAGATGGTCCTCTGTATCCTCGTTTGTTCAATGGTTGAGTGAGATAGGCACACATTGCGGCTAACACTTCAGTAGGATTATCACCCTGTTTGAATTCGGGAATTGGTACCTCATCATCACAGTACAACACAGGTGCTGGTGGAGCTGTATATACACTTAAAGGAGTACTGACATGTTGTGAGTAACTTGTCTGACATGTTGCAGGTGTCGGAATGGTGATAGCAGGAGCTGTAGGTGATTGGTAAGAAGAGTATAGTTGATGATCATAAGGGGTTAGGTGTAAATCCCTTTGTGATGATGGTGCAAGAAACTTATATTGTTGTTAATATGAGGTAGGTGGTTGTTGTAATATCGAATAATACTATGGAAAGCTTGGAGTTTGATATGCGGGCAGGTGATAGGCTTGTTGTCCCATAGCAGAAGGAGTGTTGTTATATGACAAAGTTGGATGACTCGCCATTAACGCCAATGGTTCGGGATAAGATCCCTGAGACATAAGTTTCATGACCACGTGCTTCTCGTGTTGCTGCAAGAAAGAATATAGTTGATCTAAATTTAACTTGTGCAAATCCCGAATCAATTTAACATCAATGACATATTGGCTCCACTCTAGAGGCATCGTGTTTAGAAACTTGGTATTGATTTGAAATTGAGCAATCGAAAGATTATACACGTTCAAATCATTCATCAATGTAGTGAATCACCAATAGTAGTCATGAAGAGTTTCTCCTGGTATGTAAATGAACCTATCAAACAAATCATAAAGTTGACACTCTCATTCCTGCTTAGACAATGAAGTCCCTTGTAGCAAAACCGTCAAACGTTCACATAGTTCTTTTGCTACCTTATGTTTACTTATCATTTGATAAATGTCGGGTGGAAGAGCTTGAAGAATAGTCTGAACAGCCTTATCATCCGCATCGGCAATGAGTTGGTTGGCAGGCGTTAACTCGGAAAATTCACTTGGCCGAGTCACATTGTCTACAATGATAGTGCCATAATCAAGTGGTCCTTGCTCAATTAATTTGACCATCAGCCTCCCACTGGGTCTACCAAGAATATATGACATCATGCGACCCTGCCATGCTTCGAATAACTCTTTGATAAGAAACGGTGGACGGGTATCGGTACCCGAGATGATAGTGATATCAGTAAGCGATGTCATCGTCGGCATTGTTGGCATAAATGAATGTGGATTCATTTTAGATCACTTGAAAAAAGATTAACTAATGATCGAGCAATGAAATAATAGTAAAGTGTTTGTGGTTGTTGAAGCAATATGTTATTATCCTTTGGTTGTGTGTTGTTGTGAAAGTCTTCAAATAAATGTGAAGTCTAAAATTGATAGGTGTGTAAACACCCATCCTTTTTACCACTTAATTACAATAATAACCGATCCAAAACGTGTATTTTATGTCTTTTATGTCGGAATTATGCGTGGTTTGTGTTTTTGTTGTGATTTAGGACGAAAAGGTGAAAAGTGGAGAAAACACGGGCATTCACGGGCTTTTATTAAAGAAAAAGATGAAAGAAGAAGTCAAGAAGTCAAGAGTGCATAAAGAACGTAAGTCCAAGACCAATTCTGAAGATTTATCGAAGAAAAAGTTAAAAGACAGAAGTTTACTTAAAAGCCGAAGAACTCAAGTCTTATTTATTAAAGAATTAAAAGACGAGTTCAAAGAAATCCCGAGCCAAAAGTCATTAAAGTCCAAGATTAACAAAAGATTAAGAAGGGAAGGACTTAATGGTGCAATTAAGAAGAAATGAAGGAAGGGAGGAAGCTTCCTAAGCATTCCCTAATCCTCCCCTATATATAGATCATTAGCATTTCATTTTTACTCTTGTTGGCTAGAGTGACACTAGTTCTTCCACCTTTTAATTACTTGCTCTTTAAATACATGTCAATTTAAATACTTGTCTTGCACTTTTAATACCTTTTAATTTCAAGTAAGTGTTCTTTAATTTTATTGTTTTAATCTCTCATTCTTCCTTTCTTTCTATGCTTTAATCTTTGTTTACATGCTTATTGTCTTGCTTATTTGATTAAAGGTTATGTTTTTATGCTTTTGATTGTTTTTTATTATTGATTCTTATAGCTTATTTGTGTTTATCTTTAAGTTTCTAAAGTTTTTTTATAAAAGTTAATTTTTATATAATGTTTGTTTTCATAAATCTATTTCATTTCTCGATTAAAAGTCTTTAAATTTCAGCTTATTAGCTTTTTCTTACACGTATTTGCTTTGGATTTTAGTCTAGTGCTTATTTGAGTTATAGCTTATTAGTTTAGCTTATTTTGTGTTCTTTTTACTGTACTCCGATTTACCAATCGGAAAAGGGTTTGATATTCCGACCAGCACTCTTGTTGCTTGGTCGAAAAAGGGCTTTGGTATTCCGATCAAGGTGATTTTTGGGTATTCTGATTAGGAGTTGTGACAGCATTCCGATTGGGAGTCCATTCCTCATTCCGATCAGAGGTGTTCATTTGGTTATTCCGATTAGGATAGGTGACAATATTCCGATTAGGGGTTCCGATCAACATTCCGACCAGGGTCCATTCCTTATTCTGACGAGCTCGTCATTACGATCAGGAGGTAAGTTCACATTCCGATCAGGGTGAGTTTGGTTATTCCGATCTGAAAAGGTCACAACATTCCGATCTGGTGTTTCCGACAACATTCCGATCAGGTGGTAAGTGCATTCCGATCGGAATGTATTCCGATGGTAGGGTTGTTTTCATATTTTGTCTTGTTTAATTTTTAAGTTTACGTTTTGATACTTTGTCAAATTTTAATTCTCGTCACGCTTTAATTTTAAGTCATTTAATTATTTTACTTTTCAAAGTTTTTAATATTGCACCCTTTCTTTTGATTAGACTTAGATTTATTTTAACGCCTTTTACTTTTACGTCATTTACTTTTACGTCTTGCACTTTTTAATATATTACAACGACACAATTTTTGTTTCACCAAAGAACGACTGAGTCGCATAGTTAATCCAGTTTTCAATTCGAAGAGACCACTAGAACGATAACTTTCTTACTAGGAAAAAGCCTAGTTATCAAATGGCGCCGCTGCCGGCTCTTTTCGTAAAGATTAACGGTTTTCTGTGAGAGACGCGTTGCTTTTTGGGATCCGTTCACTTGTGAGCGTTATTTTTCTTGCATAAAAATTTCAAAAAAACCATAAAAATTAAAATTGATAAAAAAACCATAAAAATTAAAATTTTCAAAAATCCAAAAAGATTTTATTTTTATTGTGTATATATATTCTCTTTGTGTTTGGTTTCTTTTTCTTTTGCATTTTCAGGTGTATGCGTACTAGATCCTCTAATTATCAAGAGCCCGAGACACGAGAAGATTTAAGTATGTCAGGTGTTAACAACAATAATAATCCACCGCACCTCAACAATAACAACAATGTTCTTCCACAGCCCGATATTCGGACAATGGAGGAGCTTTGTCAAACTACCATGTTTGGACGAGGAGGACCGATTGCGCCGATTCAAATCACTGCTCCGGAGTTTTCGTTGAAGCACCACATGATTCAGCAAGTGCAAACTAACCCATTCGCCGGAATGCCTGATGATGATGCCAACAAACACCTCGACAAGTTCATTACAATCACCCAAAGCATAAAGTTGCCTGGTGCCACAATGGATGTACTTCGCCTACAACTCTTCCCACATACTTTATCACATCATGCCGAGAAATGGTTTGATCGTCTCCCGAAGAATTCTATTCACACTTGGGATGACATGACTCAACGCTTTTTATCGCGCTACTTTCCACCATCCATGGTCACGAGCCTTCGCAATCAAATCAGCGGTTTCATGCAAGATCCTGATGAATCCCTTTTTGATGCTTGGGAAAGATATAATGTCTTGATTGATCGTTGTCCAAACCACAACATGCTTCCCGTCACATTGATTGATACTTTCTACAACGGATTGACTTTTCGAGATCGTGATACGATTAATGCAGCCGCCGGTGGCACATTTATGAAAAGGAGACTCGAGGAATGTAGAGAGCTTATTGAGAACATGACTACTCACCACAAAAACTGGGATTCCTCTGCTTCTTCAAGGAACAACCCGAGAGTCAATGTTTCTTCTGCCTCAGCAAACCCTGATATGACCGAACTCACCCGCATGATGACTGAAATGTGCAAAAGTATCTTGCTTCTCGCTTCAAACCAACACCAACAAGTCAAAGCGGTTGCACCTTATTGTGAAACATGCGGCGTTACTCACTCATACACCAATTTTCCTTCTACACAAGGAATTCCGGAAAATGTGTATGCATCTTATGGTAATTATTCACCGGAAAATTACCAAGCTCGACCTCAAGGGGATAGCAATTTGCTGAGTTACCGGTCCAACAACTACCTTTCACCTGGTTTTTCTCCTCAAAACCAAAACCCCGCCAACAACTACACTAGAAGCAACCAAATCCCACCAAGAGCTTCTAATCCTTATCAACCACCCGCTCAACAAGCCCCACCCATTAACCCGGATGTTGAAGCCATAATGAGAACCCAAGGTGAGCAAATCAAGAATCTGCAGAGCCAAATTATCAATCTTAAAGGAGATATTACAAAGCAAGGAAATAAGATAAGATCCGAGCTTCGAGATAATATTCAATCCTCCTTCAGCAATCAAACGAATGATTTGAAGAATATGCTTGCTAGTTTCCTGCCCGCCGCTCAACCTTCAACCACCGTCACCAATCCGCGAGAAAATGTGAGTGCTATTACTACACGTAGTGGAGTTACCATCGTAGGACCACCGATCCCGCCCCCATCATCTACACCTCCTCTACCACCATTTATCCCTACTCCTCCTACACCTAGTATTAGTGCACCATTACCGTCTCCGCCTCGTCATGACGATGTTCCCAAGAAGAACCCTTCAACATCTCAACCTTTACCTACACCTACACCTTCACCACTGATATGAGCAAAAACTCATATCAATTTATCAACAAATCACCCTAAAACACAATAAAAATACCTAAACTTTATGCTATAAAGCGGAATTATGTGGTATGTTTTGTGTTTGTGCTCAAATAGGTAAGAAGGATACATTTTCAAGCAAACAAAGGAAAATCAAGCTTAATTTGATGAAAAAGACAAAGAAGGATCAAAAGTGACATGACTTTGAAGACAAAGGACCTATCTTGACAATCTGCCAAAGATGAAGGACCAAAAGTGTAAATATGACAAAGTCAAGATCAAAGTCAAATCTGGTCAACTATCAAGTCAACTCAGTCAAAGGGGCTTTTTGATCAATTTTGCAAGTGGAAGGACTTAAATTGCCAAAAGAATGAAGTTACTAGCTCAAAAATACATTCCGCCAAGTTAGAGGACTGATTCTGCCATTTTTGGAAAGTTAAACTGAGCTTGATCCGTGTGATATGCTTTTGACCAATGAGAAGTGAGGAATAAATTGCCCAGGATTGCCAAATCACCTCATTTATTACCCACTAGCCGCCAAGCATTGATTGGCCAGTATCACAACAGTGCAAACGCACTAACTCTCTCTCAGCCAATAGAAAAAGGCCATGCAATAATCAGATTATCCATTTTGGATAATGATCCATGTGCTCAGCTTATATCCAATGAAATCCTGCCACGTGTCATCTTCTTCAACGCATATTGCCAAAATCGTTCATGAGCTAGAAGCAATTTCAAGAGATGGTATAAACATGAAACTTGCTCGTTTTTGAGAGATAAATCCAATGATCACAACCAATTACACTCAATATCAATAACAAAGAAAACCCCAAATGTGTTTATCACCTGCAAAATCCAATTGAGCTGAATTGTACACGTGGAAGTTTCTGATTGGATCCAACACGTCACCAACCTCAACCACTTCACTCCTGCAGTCTATAAATACCATGGATTGTTCTCATTTCTTGTATTGTAGAAAGTGTGAAATCACACACACTTTTAGTTTTCTCTCAACTCATTTTACTTTTAGCTTAACAACTCAAGAGTCTGATAAACTCTTGAGTCTGTTAAAGTTAGTTGTAACTGATTACCAGCCTTGTAACTACTTCTCAATTCAATAAATACAAATTTCCATTTTTCCCTCCAAATTCTCATACTTCTCTACTATTCATACTTGCACCATTGTTACTTTGTGAAGTTGTTAGTTTGTTATGATCATCACTTGATCATAACTGACTAATTTTGAAGATTGTAGCTGTTGTATCTTATTTGTTCATCCAGTTTAAGCTCTAGCAGATTTTGGAGAATTCAAGTCCATTAATGGCGAATTTGATGTTTGTTAGCTGTTGATTGGTAGATGAATAGTGTGTTCTAGTGCTAAAGTGGTGGTTAGCACTAGATTAGAGAGCTCAGCGCTCCTCTACTCCCCAAAGGAGGCCTAAGCATAAGGTTTTACTTTCTGAGTTACAAGTTCCACTAAATTGTTGAATGCCTGCTTCATTCCTAGTTAATTCTACTTGAGTGCATGATAAAATGTGTTTTAGCCTGTCTTTGATCTGATTTCAGTGATTCAATAGCTTAATTGTAGCTTAATCTTGCTTATAGCTTTAATACTTGTCCTGTTTTTCAGCTTTTATCAGTAACATTAGCTTTGCTTGCCATTTAGAGTTCTTGTTGGTTAGAGTTCTTGTAACTAGATCTCATACACTTCATATCAGCTATAGAACTTAGTTTGTTAAAGCTATTTACTCAGTCTAATCATTAGCTCAATAATCCTTCATAAAAGTTTCAAAAATTTCAGTAAAGTAGTGTTTGGCATTAGCTTTGATTTGATTTCCAAGTGTTACAATTTGGCAAACGTTGGTTCATTTCTAGTTAAAAAGTCATAACAAATAGTTTTCAGTCATTTTCAAGTCAAGTATTTGGTCAAAAAGGCAAATGGTCATATAAAAAGTTTGGGTCAGTTTTATTCAAGTTTCTTATCAGTAAGTTGTGATTTTGATTTGCTTGGCATTTCTTTGCTACTTGATGAAATATTGTGAAACCAAGTCTCATTTCTCACTCAACATATGAACTTTCAATTTGTATAAGGAAACTGTACAGTATCAAGAATTGAGTTTGTAATAAGCCAAAGTTTAAGATCATGAGCAAATGCAAGTTTCTGTAACTTGGGCAAACTGATTTTTCATATATCCATTTCTACTTCAATAACTAGCTAATTTTCTTTCACAATTTCATTCCATTAGTGTTCCTGGATTGATTTTTAGATTTTGAGCTTTTTGAAATTTCTGGTCAACGAAAGTCAACATAAGCACAAATTTGGCTTATTTTCAGATTCATGGCTTATTACTTGATCATTTTCATTGAGACTTGATTTCCCGTCTTTCTTTTGAGCTTATTAACAAGAATCTTCACTAAAATCTGGTTGTGCAAGTCTAGCTTAACTTGTAGCTTATTTTGTGCTTATTGGAATTAGCTTATCAGCTTTCTAGCCACTTTTAGCTTAATTCCTTGGATAGGTCTAGCTACTTTTTGACTTTAAGTCGTTTGCAATTGGTTTGATCAAATTTGGTTGAGTAATAAGCTCAAACGAGCTTATTTTATCTTTGAACCCGTTTTTGTTAAAAAGTTGTGAAAATTTGCAATTTGGTCCTTATAGTATTAAGCTATTCTTAAACTTGGCTAATCTTTCCAACTAATTAGGGTTTTCAAATAATCAGTCCCTATATTTTCAGTTTTGTTCAAAATTAGTTAGGCATTTTCAAATTAGTTGGAAATTAGTTACTTGTTTGAATAGTTTTCATTTTAAGTCCATATAGTTTACTGTTTTTACACATATAGTCCTTATACTTTTTATCTTTACATTTTTAGCATTTAAATTTCAAAGAATTTACATTTCCAGTCCTAATAGTTTGTAGAATTTACATTTGGCATTTTAATTGAATAAAAACTTGGTATTTGCACTTTGTTTTACATATAAGTAGACGATATTTTTTTCATTTTAGCAAGGCTTGTTTGAAATAGCAATAGAATATCCAAAAAACTTTACCAACCAAAAACAATTAAAAACCCGATCTTGTTAGGACTTTCAATTTGTTAAGAACTGAGAAAAACGAACTTCAACTATACACATTTCAAATTTCTTAAGGAAGTTAAGTACTACTTTTGGGATGATCCTTATCTTTTTAGGCAATGTGCGGAACAAATCATTAGACGGTGTGTAGATGGGCCCGAGGCATTTAAGATCTTAGAAGCATGTCATAAAGGACCTACGGGTGGACATTTTGGGCCCTACTATACCGCCAAGAAAGTCTTTGATTCGGGTTACTATTGGCCTTCCATTTACAAAGATGCCCATGAGATGGTAAAATTTTGTGATGTGTGTCAAAGACAAGGAAAAATTACGCAACGTGATGAGATGCAACAAAATTTTATTCAAGAGTGTCAGATATTTGATGTATGGGGCATTGATTTCATGGGACCTTTTCCATCTTCTAAGGGAAACAAGTATATATTTGTGGCGGTGGATTATGTGTCCAAATGGGTGGAGGCTAAAGCCTTACCTACCAATGATGCTAGAGTTGTTGTGAAGTTCTTAAAGCAATTGTTTGCTAGATTTGGTGTACCTCGGGCCATCATAAGTGATCGTGGTACGCACTTTTGTAATGATCAATTCACGAGAGTTATGAAGAAATATGGAGTTAATCATAGACTTTCTACCGCGTATCACCCTCAAACCAATGGTCAAACCGAGGTCACAAATCATGGTTTAAAGAGAATTTTAGAGAGAACGGTGGGAGAGCATCGAGCTTCTTGGTCGGATAAGCTTGATGATGCTTTGTGGGCTTTTAGGACGGCTTTTAAGACACCAATTGGTTGTACTCCTTATAGGCTTGTCTATGGTAAAGCGTGCCACCTCCCATTCGAGTTAGAACATAAGGCATCTTGGGCTCTCAAGTGGGCTAACTTTGATTTAAACAAAGCCGGTTCACATAGGAAAGATCAACTTAATGAGATGGATGAAGTGAGAGCCAATGCCTATGAAAATTCTTTGCTTTACAAGGAAAAGACTAAGAAATTGCATGATGCTAAGATCAAGAACCGTGAGTTCAAAGTTGGAGATCCGGTTATTCTCTTTAACTGAAGGTTGAAACTTTTTGCGGGCAAGCTTATGTCGAGATGGTCCGGTCCATTCACTATTGCTCAAGTGTTTCCATATGGAACTATTGAGTTGTCACAACCCGATGGTCCAAACTTTAAAGTGAATGGTCACCGTGTGAAACATTATTTTGGGGAGGACATTTCCGTTGAAATGGTCCAAGAGATCCCTATTTTCCCCATGAATTAATTCATTGAGGGACGAGTCGAGCTAGAGACTCATTAACTCAAGCATCGTATAACTAGGTTTAGAGTGTTGTAGGTTAGCAATAAGGGTATAGACTTGGAGATAAGTGTAGGAGAGACCTTCTTTTGTCTTCATGTTGTTTGTAGGGTTGCTCACTCATTTCATGCTTTGGAGCTTATGGAGTAGGCCCTTGTATCCGGTTCACTTCGTTACTATTGTGATCTTTCATTGACACCTTGTGCTTAAACATGAATTCACTAATAGTTGTCCTTTCCTTAACTTGGGTTAAGCAAAGTCTATTCATTGTCATAAGTGTAGGGGAAGTTTTTATACTTCCATGCTCTTAAACATTGAGGAAAATGTTTAGCTTATGTGTAGGGGGGTCTTCTATCGAAGTGACCTTACCTAGATCTTGTCATTGTCTTTCATGATAACTCGGAATATTAATTTTTCAAACATTTTTCAAATTTTTGGTCTACTTTGGCCACCAAAAATATGCATTCATAATTTTGCATCAATCATTTTTCATTTGCATAACACATTTGCATTGTATATATTTCTTCTTTTATTTTGCATAAAAAATATATAAAAAGAATATATAATAAAAACATGGTTTAACAAGTTTAGACTTCTTTGACATATTAGGCCCGCCATGGATATTTTGACTCAACCCGAGTTTGTTTATCCAAGCACTCTCTAGCTAGTATCCTTAACCATGTAGTCCTTCATTGGTCTATTAGGCTAAGCATCCATGAGTCTCATTATTTGAGATTTTAAATTTGTGGAGAATGGGAGATGATAGAGTTGAAGCAAGTATAAAAGGGCTAGATAAACTTCATGATAATTACTTGTGGCTAAACCCTTCTCTTCTTTATCTCTATTTTCTTCGCATGTATATAATTGTTAATAAATAATCAAGAACGGTTTTAATTGGTTTGTAATATCTTATGCATTTTTGACTAATCATTCATGGTTGGTATAAGTACGTCTTAAGATTCTAAGTTAGAGCGTTTTATGTGTACTAGACTTATGTCATGCTCAATATTTAGCGGGTGTTTTTCCTTTTATTCTTTTCAACTTTCTTTGTGAGGAATAAAGAAAAATAAGAGCGGCTTATAAAAAAATTGAGTGGCTAGAAAAAAAAAAGAAAAAGAAAAGAAAAAAAATAATAATTATACAAGACTCCCAAGAAGGGCAGTGTGGTGTTAATTATAGTGACTATTGAGTTCCAATATTACCTTGAGGGGTTGCGAGGATTCAATAGATTGCTCCAATCCAATATTACCTTGACGGGTTGCGGGGTTGAAGATCCAAAGTCTCAAAAAGATGGTGGATGTAATTTATTGCGTGAGTTTTATTTTTCTTTCCTTAGCGAGTGTGTAGCTACTTATGAAAGCATGACATGAGGATTTTACACATAAGGCGAATGACTTATTACTCTTGAAACGAACTTCTATTAATTGTGAGCGGTTTTTCAAGTAATGGATGAGAGGATTACTTAGGATTAAAACCGTGCTTCCTTATTTTTGGATTTTACATTTCTTATATTTCACGCTTCAAATAATGACAATTTGCCCAAAAGCAATTTGCTCAAATAAATAACCGGTTCCACATTTAATTGTCATGAATAAGTTGATGCACTTTTTACTTGTGAATACAATGATCCAATTTTTAAGCTTGGTATGGGGAAAGTGAAACTTGAGGATGATAAGTGTCCATGGTACCCAAGCCCTAATCAATGTCATTGATATCTTTATGAGTTATTTCCATCAACACCATTTCAAGAAAAACCAAAAAGATATAGATAGAATTGTATTTTGTACATTGCATTGTTTAAAATCAAAATCATGCATCATTTAGTTTAGAGTAGTGTAGAAGCATTCCATATGGCCAAGGTGGATTAATTATGAGGAGAATGTAAATTTGTGTTTTAATACATTGCATTGCATGAGGACATGACAATGTTCAAGTGTAGGGGATTTGATATGAGCAAAAACTCATATCAATTTATCAACAAATCACCCTAAAACACAATAAAAATACCTAAACTTTGTGTTATAAAGCGGAATTATGTGGTATGTTTTGTGTTTGTGCTCAAATAGGTAAGAAGGATACATTTTCAAGCAAACAAAGGAAAATCAAGCTTAATTTGATGAAAAAGACAAAGAAGGATCAAAAGTGACAAGACTTTAAAGACAAATGACCTATCTTGAAAATCTGCCAAAGATGAAGGACCAAAAGTGTAAATATGACAAAGTCAAGATCAAAGTCAAATCTGGTCAACTATCAAGTCAACTCAGTCAAAGGGGCTTTTTGATCAAGTTTGCAAGTGGAAGAACTTAAATTGCCAAAAGAATGAAGTTACTAGCTCAAAAATACATTCTGCCAAGTTAGAGGAATGATTCTGCCATTTTTGGAAAGTTAAACTGAGCTTGATCCGTGTGATATGCTTTTGACCAATGAGAAGTGAGGAATAATATGCCCAGGATTGCCAAATCACCTCATTTATTACCCACTAGCCGCCAAGCATTGATTGGCCAGTATCACAACAGTGCAAACGCACTAACTCTCTCTCGGCCAATAGAAAAAGGCCATGCAATAATCAGATTATCCATTTTGGATAATGATCCGTGTGCTCAGCTCATATCCAATGAAATCCTGCCACGTGTCATCTTCTTCAACGCATATTTCCAGAATCGTTCATGAGCTAGAAGCAATTTCAAGAGATGGTATAAACATGAAACTTGCTCGTTTTGAGAGACAATTCCAATGATCACAACCAATTACACTCAAGATCAATAACAAAGAAAACCCCAAATGTGTTCATCACCTACAAAATCCAATTGAGTTGAATTGTAGACGTGGAAGTTTCTGATTGGATCCAACACGTCACCAACCCCAACCACTTCACTCCTGCAGTCTATAAATACCATGGATTGTTCTCATTTCTTGTATTGTAGAAAGTGTGAAATCACAGACACTTTTAGTTTTCTCTCAACTCATTTTAGTTTTAGCTTAACAACTCAAGAGTCTGACAAACTCTTGAGTTTGTTAAAGTTAGTTGTAACTGATTACCAGCCTTGTAACTACTTCTCAATTCAATAAATACAAATTTCCATTTTTCCCTCCAAATTCTCATACTTCTCTACTATTCATACTTGCAACATTGTTACTTTGTGAAGTTGTTAGTTTGTTATGATCATCACTTGATCATAACTGACTAATTTTGAAGATTGTAGATGTTGTATCTGATTTATTCATCCAGTTCAAGCTCTAGCAGATTTTGGAGAATTCAAGTCCATTAATGGCGAATTTGATGTTTGTTAGCTGTTGATTGGTAGATGAATAGTGTGTTCTAGTGCTAAGGTGGTGGTTAGCACTAGATTAGAGAGCTCAGCGCTCCTCTACTCCCCAAAGGAGGCCTAAGCATAAGGTTTTACTTTCTGAGTTACAAGTTCCACTAAATTGTTGAATGCCTGCTTCATTCCTAGTTAATTCTACTTGAGTGCATGATAAAATGTGTTTTAGCCTGTCTTTGATCTGATTTCAGTGATTCAATAGCTTAATTGTAGCTTAATCTTGCTTATAGCTTTAATACTTGTCCTGTTTTTCAGCTTTTATCAGTAACATTAGCTTTGCTTGCCATTTAGAGTTCTTGTTGGTTAGAGTTCTTGTAACTAGATCTCATACACTTCATATCAGCTATAGAACTTAGTTTGTTAAAGCTCTTTAATCAGTCTAATCATTAGCTCAATAATCCTTCATAAAATTTTCAAAAATTTCAGTAAAGTAGTGTTTGGCATTAGCTTTGATTTGATTTCCAAGTGTTAGAATTTGGCAAACTTTGGTTCATTTCTAGTTAACAAGTCATAACAAATAGTTTTCAGTCATTTTCAAGTCAAGTATTTGGTCAAAAAGGCAAATGGTCATATAAATAGTTTGGGTCAGTTTTATTCAAGTTTCTTAACAGGAAGTTGTGATTTTGATTTGCTTGGCATTTCTTTGCTGCTTGATGAAATATTGTGAAACCAAGTCTCATTTCTCACTCAACATATGAACTTTCAATTTGTATAAGGAAACTGTACAGTATCAAGAATTGAGTTTGTAATAAGCCAAAGTTTAAGATCATGAGCAAATGCAAGTTTCTATAACTTGGGCAAACTGATTTTTCATATCTCCATTTCTACTTCAATAACTAGGTAATTTTCTTTCACAATTTCATTCCATTAGTGTTCCTGGATTGATTTTTAGATTTTGAGCTTTTTGAAATTTTTGGTCAACGAAAGTCAACATAAGCACAAATTTGGCTTATTTTCAGATTCATGGCTTATTACTTGATCATTTTCATTGAGACTTGATTTCTCGTCTTTCTTTTGAGCTTATTAACAAGAATCTTCACTAAAATCTGGTTGTGCAAGTCTAGCTTAAATTGTAGCTTATTTTGTGCTTATTGGATTTAGCTTATCAGCTTTCTAGCCACTTTTAGCTTAATTCCTTGGATAGGTCTAGCTACTTCTTGATTTTAAGTCGTTTGCAATTGGTTTGATCAAATTTGGTTGAGAAATAAGCTCAAACGAGCTTATTTTATCTTTGAACCCGTTTTTGTTAAAAAGTTGTGAAAATTTGCAATTTGGTCCTTATAGTATTAAGCTGTTCCCAAACTTGGCTAATCTTTCCAACTAATTAGGGTTTTCAAATAAACAGTCCCTATATTTTCAGTTTTGTTCAAAATTAGTTAGGCAGTTTCAAATTAGTTGGAAATTAGTTACTTGTTTGATTAGTTTTCATTTTAAGTCCATATAGTTTACTGTTTATACACATTTAGTCCTTATACTTTTTAGCTTTACATTTTTAGCATTTAAATTTCAAAGAATTTACATTTCCAGTCCTTATAGTTTGTAGAATTTACATTTGGCATTTTAATTAAATAAAAACTTGGTATTTGCACTTTGTTTTACATATAAGTAGACGATATTTTTTCATTTTAGCAAGGCTTGTTTGAAATAGCAATAGAATATCCAAAAAACTTTACTAACCAAAAACAATTAAAAACCCGATCTTGTTAGGACTTTCAATTTGTTAAGAACTGAGAAAAACAAACTTCAACTATACACATTTCAACCACCCAAACCCAATATCCCATATCCTTCTCGCTTAGGCAAGACCAACGAGCTAACCAAGAATGACTATCAAGTGTCAAGCTATATGAAGATGCTCTCTCAAGTGAACATCAACATTAGCCTTGTTGAAGCACTTGTCCACATGCCGAAATTTGTTAAAGCATTCAAGGAATTGCTTAACAAAAAGGAGAAGCTGATTGAGCTCGCCAACACACGCTTAAATGAAAACTGCTCCGCAATTATTCTTAAAGAACTTCCGGAAAAGCTTGGAGATCCCGGTCGTTTTGTGTTGCCTTGCATCTTTAACAAAACTGAAGAATTTACTGCCCTAGCTGATCTCGGGGCCAGTATTAATCTTATGCCCTTGAGTGTTTGGAAAACACTATCATTACCCGACCTCACTCCAACAAAGATGACTCTTGAACTTGCAAATCGCACTCTCGCTTACCCCGTTGGTATTGCCGAAGATGTGTTCATTAAAGTTGGCACATTTACTTTCCCGGTCGACTTTGTCGTTGTTGATTATGAAATGGACCCTCGTATTCCTTTAATACTTGGTCGACCATTCTTGAGAACCGGACGAGCTTTAGTTGATGTGGTCGAAGGTGAGTTAATCTTAAGAGTCGGGAATGATGCACAAGTTTTCAAAATGGGGAAGCTTACAAGCAAATCCTTTGGACGAGAATCAGTGAATATGATTAATGTGCTCGATGATTTTGTCATCTACTACAATCCTCTATTCGAGTCTTGCATTGATAATCCACTTTTTCAAGACGATGTGGATGATTCTCTCTCCAATTTGGACCCTTCACCCATTTATGATTCTCCACCGGTCTTCGATGCTTATGATGATGATTCTAGCTCAGATTCGGATGATTTTGATGATTGTACTTCCGAGTATCCCGACCTGCCCACATACGATGATTTTGATGAGGCCGATACTCTTTCGAGCGATTCTTCACATGATGAAGATCCTCCTACATCACTCGATCCTACTTTGGATGATTACTCTTTTGAGGAAGATGTGATACCCTAGAACCGAGGTCACTAACATTACCCTAAATTACGCTTATTTTTGAAATTTTTAATAAATTTTAATTGCTATGTATTTTAGTATTTTGGTTGAAACCGATGTTCGAGGTTATAATTTTGACGATTGACGATTTAAGAAGGACGATGACGAATACGATCCCGATGGATGCCCAAATTTCTATAATTATTGACGTTTTATCGATAATGTAATTTTTCGAGAATTTTACTTACGGTTCGTGTTAAGTCGAGTCGTGTGAGTTTTATTGCTTTCCGGGTACATTTAAAGTATCCCAAAAGTATTTTGGAGTGTTTGGGATGATTCCCGACTCCCGTAAAATTTTCTAAAATGACTAGTGAGTCAATCCCGTAAAGTTTTGGTGTCGTTTTTGCTTAAGGCCAAAAGAATGCTTATATTGCACAAAGGTCCTTCCTATTTCACAAAAGGGAGCTAACAACACACACACAAAACATTTTACAAAAAAAAGATCAAACACCCCCTCCCTTGTGTTCTTAGGCCGACGGCCAAACACCTAAAACCACCACCACATCATTTTTTTTTAGTTTTGATCCATTCTAATCAAAGACCACCTTCTAAGATCATCTAGTGAGTGTTAATCCATGCTCATTTCACACATGCATTAACAAAAATTCTTCCAAAAATTTCAAGATTTTTCAAATTCGTTTTTGATGTTAATTGGGCATTTGCATGTTTAATTCATGCTAAAAGGATGCTAGAACACCAAACAAATCAACCAAAATTAATTTGGTTGGTGGGTTTTGATCACCCAAACCCCACGGCTCAATAGGGGGTGTTTGGGGATCATGGTGGTTCATGTTTTGAGCTTGGGTTTATGTTTAATCATATGTTTTTAGATGTTTTAGATGGATACATTTACTTGCATGCTTGTTTTTAGGATTTTGATTCTATGAGGTTGATGATCAATAGGGGTTTAGGACTGAAAACATTGTTTGGTTGTGATTAGGGATACTTAGGATGATGTCTAGTGATGATAAATGGGTTTGGAAACGAGCGTTAGTGTGATTTTGGTATGGTTGATTTTAGGCAGAAAGTTTAAGGAATTTTCGTAAAAATTATTTTGAAAACAGGTCTTGTGGATAGGATAGATTTGTAGAGCATTTTCTTACCTTAGATTTGGTATAAGGTAGAGCTTACGACTCCTAACGAGTCAAAAGTTACGACGTTTTGAAATTCGTGTACCGGGAGATGAAAACCGTCATAATCCGAAATTATGCTTGGTTTTAGGTCAAATCCCGGGGACTATAAGTCTAGTTTTGTAAATGGTCAAGGGCTGAGTTTTGGTGTCAAACCTGCACATTTGAGTCTATTATAGGACTTAGGTGTCAAATGGGTCAATGGAGTATTTTAAACGGGTCAAACGAGTCCGACTTGGTCAAAGTACAATTTCAGTCCGAAAAACGTAGTTTTGGAAAAGTGTTGAGTAACGGGTCGTAGAAGTAAAAATTTTTGTTGGGATTAAATATTTGTTTTCTACAGGTCTTATAGTATTTTTGAGAATTTTCTCAAATTTTATAAAAATGGTTAAGTATAGTAAAACAGTCCGTACTTTCGGTAAGCATCGGCGAAAATGAGTAAAAATGGATAACGTTAATAATAAGGACAAATGGTATAAAATGAGTAACGCTTGTTGTTTTGTTTTGGCGTGAGTTGTAATTTTCACAAGTGACTAATACTTATGTATTTTATACAGTACCATAAGGTTTTAAATGAGATTACTCATTACGCGTTATTTGGTTTGATAGGTGTTGATTTACCCGGGCATCCGTATCGTCGTCAGTGACCGTCTCTCGAACTATCGACTACTTGTTATATAAGGTGTGAATTTATAGCCTCGCTTATTATTATTTCAAACTGTTTTACCCGCGAGGGAAATGCATGCTAGTTTTCAAAATGAACATATGTCATGAATGGTTGTTGGACCCGAATGTTGCCTTTGAAATTGTGTTGAGTACCTAGTTGCAAAAGTCCCTAAATTCATGAACTATTAACTATTGTTTAGTCCTAGCGTGGATTAGAAATAGCCGCTTATACAAAGTGATAGTACTATGGGGTTGACTACCCTATCCGAGACGAGGGCTAGTACGTTGATACCCCCTGCGGACGGATAATTTGTGATAAGAGATAAGGTATAATTGCAACTGATGCCTTAGTAGGGGCACTAGTTTCATCTGAATCACGCCGGTAATTATTACGCGGGTGATTGAGTTAACGGTTTAGTGTCATGAGCTTAAACACAATTGCCAGTATCTTGAATATACATTGTTTGATGGACAAGTCTATGAATGATCGTGAATGGTTTTTATTTTACATATGTTCAAAATGAATTGTAAAACCTACGAATTCCACTCAACGTTTTCGTTGACCAAATTTAGCATGTGTTTCAGGTAACCGTTGAAGTGTAGCATGGAGCGTGCATTGGATGGATGTTGTGTGTATGGCTTGGAGTCTGCTTGTTTTTCCTCCCGTTATTACTTAAACATTTTTAACTTTGATGTCATGTTGTTGTGAAAACTGTAACTTTTGGTTGAGATGCATGGGGACCGAAAACGCAAAACTCTGTTGTATCAATTTGGGTTGGAAAAACCGTAGACATGTAACTTTTAACAATTTTTAATTTAAGTTTTAAATTGACGTCTCTTTGGAGTCGTTCGATATATCTTGTGTGCGATGATAACTGCCTAGCACCCAAATGTTGTAGTTCCGCTGCGCATAGCATTTGGTGGGGTGTTAGAGATTGGTAATCAGAGCCATGAGTTATAGAGAACTAGGTCGTTTTAAAAATTCCTAAACTATAACTTTTGGTGTCGTAAGAAATTGTCCAAGCGCACACAACTATCCTGCATGGCTCCGGTAAGGTTTATTTTTGTATTCATGGCATTTGACGTATACTTTTGAGTTGAAGTATATATATGGGTATTTATTACGTAAGTATGGAAATTACTATATGTAAACGTTGAAATTATACGTGGAATACCCGACACCGTAATTTTTGTATTAATCATGCATGAGCATCATATTATTGCATTTTGGGCATATGTACCACCTTTGCATTGCATTTGCATGCATGTATTTATAAATATTGTATAGTTACTTACGTACCCTCCAAAATTCTCTGTTATTGCAGGAATGGCCGAGGTACCGCCTAATGGTAATCGAAACGATTACGTCGTGGGTCACGAAGGGGGACCGTTTCTTCTGAACCCGCCGGATAATGACAATGGATGGATCGCTCCAGAAGAAGCAATAGGGCCGGAAAATGACAGTGGTGAAAGTGACGTGGACAACTTCAGTATCAGTAGTGATAGTAGTGAGGATTCTGAGGAAGAGCCCGAGGAACTGATGGATGATGGAATTCCCGAGAATGCTGTCGGTCAGACCGAACCTAATTTATTTCAATCTCCAAATTCGCCAAAGGGTTATGAAGTGCCTCCGACCGATCGATATGAGCAGCAACCCTTTAGTCGCCCGATGGACAATTGTAAGGACTACTTGAGGACAGTGCCAGGATTTGTTCGAGTAAGTAATGGGAGTGGTGCAGAGTCCAGCAATTTATCAAAATCATAATCTATCCATGAGAATATCGCAAGGGTCTACTTTCCGAGACCAAGACACTACTGAGATCCCGAGGGACGTTTGAGGAGGATGGATAGGTTGATGTATGAGCGGTTTGTGGTAGAGACCAGGGTAATTAAGAGGTTTGATAAGAATGAAAGGGCACACCAAGGATTATTGGCAAGGACTTCAAGAATTGAGTATGATGGAAATGAAAACAAGAGTGATATCAACAGTCTAAGATCGATGATCGCGAACTTGAGAGCCAGTCTTGATCGTGTTAGGGAAGATCAAGCGAGATTGTCTAGGATTTAGAGTTAGGAGCATCGAGTGAGAGCATCATTGCCCCCAGATTGGAGATTTGTGGACGATTTGGAAATGGAAGCTAATGACTTCATGATCCAGCCACCTGCCAGAGGTGCTTGTATCAATGTGGGAAATCATGTAGCGGTTGAGTGTGGGTCTACGTCAGGGACGAAGAAGGCGACTGAATGTGGGCCGAATGACAAAGGAAAGAGAAAAATGGATGAAATGGACGAGGATGATAGCAATGAGGAACCCGAGGAAGATGATGATGAACCGCCATCCAAGAGGCCGTGTGGATCACCACATGCCTAGTTGCTTGTCTTGTATTTTATCTTTGATCGTTGTAATAGAACTGTTTTAGACTTTTGTATGATGGCATTGTGACGAAAAACTTGAGGACTTAAGTTTTTATGGTAAATGGTTGTAGTGGCAATACTTGTCACAATTTTGGTTGATTATCAATACAATCCATGTTTACCTTTCATGATCTGTGATATGTCTTTAATTTGATCTTTTGTGATGTGAATTGATGAATATTAGTAACTCTGTAGTGATGTGTCGTTGTATTTATATTATGTCTTGAAAGAGAAATCCATCTTAATCTTGATGTGTATACTTACATTGTTTTGTTTTTCTATTTTCCCTGTCTTTGCAGAGAGGTGTATTTGATAACGCACCATGCCTCCAAAACTAACCGCAACCCGTGTGAACACGATGATTCAGGAAGCCATTGCGAATGCGCTAGAAGCAGATCGAGCAGGAAGGAATCCAGACCAGGGCAGAAATGCGGGGAGACAGCAAGCCCCAAGAGAATGTACTTACTCTAGTTTCATAAAATGTGGTCCCACGCAATTTCGTGGAACTGGTGGAGCTCTAGAACTCATGAGATGGTTAGAAAAGGTTGAAAGTACTTTCGAGATTAGTGGTTGTTCAGAAGCGAACAAGGTCAAGTTTGCGGCTGCTACATTTCTTGACGATGCATTGAGTTGGTGGAACACCCAAGTAGCCACTGTTGGGTTGGCAGTAGCGAATGCAAGAACATGGACTGCTACTAAAGCTCTTTTGACCAAGAAGTTCTGTCCTGAAGAGGAGTTAGGTCAATTGGAAGATGAGTTGAGGCACCTGACTTTGAAAAACAATGATATCACTGCTTACACCAGGAGGTTTAATGAACTAAGCCTTTTGTGTCCAGACACCTTTGCCGATGATACCAAGAAGATGAAACAGTACCTCAAAGGTCTCTCCAGTAATATCAAGTGTGAGACAACTTCGTCTAAACCTGGGTCGTTTGATGAAGCGGTCCAGATGGCTCACGCGTTGATGGATGTCAAACTCCAAGACAAGAAGAACTTCATTGCTGAAGGAAATAAGAGGAAGTGGGAAGCGGCACAGAGCAATCAATCCTAGGGTCAAAGCCGAGGTGGAAACCGAAACAACAATGGTCAGAACCGCAATCAGCAGTTTAACCAGTGAAGGAATGAAGGTATGAGAGCTGTGACAAACCCCAGAGGAGCGAAGGTGAATCCCCACTGTGGTCGATGCAACCTGTATCATGTAGGGCATTGCCCGCCTGCGTGCGGCAAATGTGGAAAAGCAGGTCACAGGATGTCTGATTGCCGAACAAAAGGGGTAGCCACTGGGGCGAATGCTACAAGAGTAATAAATTGTTTTGGATGTGGAGAGAGAGGCCATAAGCAAGGAAATTGCCCGAAGGCAGGAAACAAGCAAGGAGGTAACAATGCTGCTGCCGTGTATCAAGTAGGGACGCGTGATAAACCACAGGGTCCTAACGTGGTTACCGGTACGTTTTTGCTAGACGCTTGTTATGCTAGTATTTTGTTTGATTCTGGTTCCGACAAGAGTTTCGTAGATGTTAAATTTAGTCGTCATATCGATAGAAAACCGGTGTTGTTAGCGACTAGTTATAACGTGGAATTAGCTGATGGGAAAATTGTTAGTACGAATTCTATACTGAAAGGGTGTACCTTGAAGTTAGGAAATTACGCTTTTAAAATCGACTTGATGCCTATAGAGCTAGGATTGTTTGACGTGATTGTGGGAATGGATTGGCTGATGGCGCACAGTGCTGTGATCGTCTGTGGCGAGAGATTAGTTCAGATCCCGTTGAGGAATAAAGTCTTGACCGTGAAGGGAGACGAATGCACTTCTCGTTTGAAAGTGATTTCTTGTTTGAAAATGATGAAGTATGTAGAAAGTGGATGAGATGTGTTTTTGGCACAAGTTTCGAGTGATGGTGATTTAGAGGCGAGGATTGAAGAGGTACTTGTAATCTGCGACTATCCGGAAGTTTTTCCAGCCGAGTTGCCGGGTTTACCACCCACCCGTGAGGTCGAGTTTCGAATCGATTTGGTGCCGGGAGCTGCGCCGGTTGCGCGTGCACCCTATCGATTAACACCATCCGAGTTAAAGGAGTTATCAGATCAACTGAAGGAGTTGATGGACAAAGGATTTATTAGGCCGAGCTCATCACCATGGGGAGCGCCAGTGTTGTTTGTGAAGAAGAAAGATGGTTCATTTCAGATGTGTACTGACTATAGAGAACTCAACAAGCTGACGGTTAAGAATCGGTATCCATTGCCGAGGATTGACGATTTATTTGATCAATTGCAAGGTTCATGTGTATACTCAAAGATCGACTTAAGATCAGGGTATCATCAACTACGTGTAAGAGAGGAGGATATTCCTGTAACTGCCTTTCGTACGCGGTATGGACACTTTGAATTTCGAGTGATGCCGTTTGGGTTGACAAACGCGCCTGCTGTATTCATGGACCTTATGAATCGCGTATGCAAGCCGTATCTAGATAAGTTTGTTATTTTTTTTATCGATCATATTCTTATTTACTCTAAGAGTAAGGAGGAGCACGAGAAGCACCTGAGAAAGATATTGGATCTGCTGAAGAAAGAGAAGTTGTATGTGAAGTTCTCGAAGTGTGAGTTTTGGTTAGAGTCTGTGCAATTCCTTGGTCACGTGATTGATAGCAAAGGAGTTCGCGTGGATCCTGCCAAGGTCGAAGCGATCAGGGAATGGTCGGCACCTACGACACCGACTGAGGTTCGACAATTCCTTGGTTTAGCTGGGTATTATCGGAGATTCATTGAAGAATTTTCGTTGATTGCGAAGCCATTGACAAAGCTTACCGAAAAGAATAGGGTGTATGAATGGGGAGATGAGGAAGAATTCGCTTTCAAAACGCTCAAGGACAATTATGTTCAACACCGATTTTGTCATTACCTGAAGGAACCGAAGACTTTGTAGTGTATTGTGACGCATCTCGTAAGGGTTATGGAGCAGTGTTGATGCAGCGTGAAAAGGTGATAGCTTACGCTTCGAGACAACTGAGGAAGAATGAGGAGAACCACACGACGCACGATTTGGAATTAGGAGCTGTAGTCTTTGCGTTAAAGTTGTGGAGACATTATTTGTATGGGACGAAGTGTGTTGTATTCACTGACCACAAGAGTTTGCAGCACATTTTAGATCAAAAGGAGTTGAACATGCGACAGAGACGATGGGTAGAATTACTGAGTGACTATGACTGTGAAATTAACTACCATCCTGGCAAGGAGAATGTTGTAGCGGATGCACTTAGTAGGAAGGATCGAGAGAAACCTTTGAGAGTCAGAGCTTTGGTGATGACTGAGAGTGTTGATTTAACCGAAACTATATTGAAGGCTCAAGAGAGGGGATTAATGAAAGAGAATGTTGATGTTGAGAACTTGGGAAGGATGTTGAAACCTCTTTTTGTGATTAGGTCAGACGGACTGAGATATTTCGAGAATCGGATTTGGTTATCGTTGTGTTCATCCGAGGAAGGAAAGCCTGGAGTACGAGATTTGGTTATGAACGAGTCTCATAAGTCGAAGTATTCGATACATCCTGGATCGGATAAAATGTATCATGACCTGAAGAAAGTTTATTGGTGGCCGAATATGAAGGCGGATATTGCTCGTTACGTTAGTAAGTGTTTGACTTGTGCGAAGGTTAAAGCCGAACATAAGAAACCGTCTGGGTTGTTGGTACAACCAGAGATCCCAGAATGGAAATGGGAGAAAATCGCTATGGATTTCGTGACGGGTTTACCCAGAACTCCTAGTGGATGTGATATGATTTGGGTAATAGTGGATAGATTGACGAAATCTGCTCATTTCTTACCTATGAAGAAGACGGACAATATGGAAAAGTTGGCCAGTGTGTACGTGAAGGAGATCGTTTGCAGACATGGAGTGCCGTTATTGATCATTTCGGATCGCGATAGTAGATTTACTTCGGAATTTTGGAAATCGCTTCAACGTGCGATGGACACTGAATTGAATTTAAGTACGGCTTATCACCCGGAGACTGACGGCCATAGTGAACGAACTATTCAGACGATGGAGGACATGCTCTGAGCTTGCGTGATTGATTTTGGAGGAAGTTGGGAACGCCACTTGCCTCTAGTGGAGTTTTCGTATAATAATAGTTACCATGCGAGTATCAAGGCAGCACCGTTCGAAGCATTGTATGGAAGGAAGTGTAGATCGACTGTGTGTTGGAGTGAAGTAGGAGAAAGTCAATTGACTGGACCCGAAATGGTTTTAGAGACGACCGAGAAGATTGTGCAAATCAAGAACCGACTACTTGCTGCGAGAAGCCGACAGAAGAGTTATGCCGATAACAGAAGAAAACCGTTGGAATTTGAAGTCGGAGATATGGTTATGCTTAAGGTTTCGCCGTGGAAGGGTGTAATTCGTTGTGGGAAGAAAGGAAAGTTGAGTCCGAGGTACATTGGACCATTTAAGATCGTTAAACGAATTGGACCAGTAGCGTATAAGTTAGAGTTGCCGAGCGAGCTTAGTGCTATTCACGACACGTTTCACGTATCGAACTTGAAGAAGAGTTTGGCGGATAAGGAATTGGTGATTCCTTTGGACGAGATTCAACTGGACGACAAAATGCATTTTGTGGAAGAACCCGTGGAAATTATGGACCGAGAGGTCAAGAGGCTGAAGCGTAGTAGAATTCCTATTGTGAAGGTTCGATGGAATTCTAGGCGTCGACCGGAATACACTTGGGAACGTGAGGACTTTTTCAAGGAAAGGTATCCTCATCTGTTCCAGCGGCACGAAATGTGAGTATAAGAAGAGGCGAGCGCCGGGACGTCGCTCTCTTTAAGGAGGGGTGGATGTGATACCCTAGAACCAAGGTCACTAACATTACCCTAAATTACGCTTATTTTTGAAATTTTTAATAAATTTTAATTGCTATATATTTTAGTATTCTGGTTGAAACCGATGTTCGAGGTTATAATTTTGACGATTGACGATTTAAGAAGGACGATGACGAATACGATCCCGATGGATGCCCAAATTTCTATAATTATTGACGTTTTATCGATAATGTAATTTTTTGAGAATTTTACTTACAGTTCGTGTTAAGTCGAGTCGGGTGAGTTTTATTGCTTTCCGGGTACATTTAAAGTATCCCAAAAGTATTTTGGAGTGTTTGGGATGATTCCCGACTCCCGTAAAATTTTCTAAAATGACTAGTGAGTCAATCCCGTAAAGTTTTGGTGTCGTTTTTGCTTAAGGCCAAAGGAATGCTTATATTGCACAAAGGTCCTTCTCATTTCACAAAAGGGAGCTAACAACACACACACAAAACATTTTACAAAAAAAAGATCAAACACCCCCTCCCTTGTGTTCTTAGGCCGACGGCCAAACACCCAAAACCACCACCACATATTATTATTTTTAGTTTTAATCCATTCTAATCAAAGACCACCTTCTAAAATCATCTAGTGAGTGTTAATCCATGCTCATTTCACACATGCATTAACAAAAATTCTTCAAAAAATTTCAAGATTTTTCAAATTCGTTTTTGATGTTAATTGGGCATTTGCATGTTTAATTCATGCTAAAAGGATGCTAGAACACCAAACAAATCAACCAAAATTAATTTGGTTGGTGGGTTTTGATCACCCAAACCCCACGGCTCAATGGGGGGTGTTTGGGGATCATGGTGGTTCATGTTTTGAGCTTGGGTTTATGTTTAATCATATGTTTTTAGATGTTTTAGATGGATACATTTACTTGCATGCTTGTTTTTAGGATTTTGATTCTATGAGGTTGATGATCAATATGGGTTTAGGACTGAAAACATTGTTTGGTTGTGATTAGGGATGCTTAAGATGATGTCTAGTGATGATAAATGGGTTTGGAAACGAGCGTTAGTGTGATTTTGGTATGGTTGATTTTAGGCAGAAAGTTTAAGGCATTTTCGTAAAAATTATTTTGAAAACAGGTCTTGTGGATAGGATAGATTTGTAGAGCATTTTCTTAGCTTCGATTTGGTATAAGGTAGAGCTTACGACTCCTAACGAGTCAAAAGTTACGACGTTTTGAAATTCGTGTACCGGGAGATGAAAACCGTCATAATCCGAAATTATGCTTGGTTTTAGGTCAAATCCCGGGGACTATAAGTCTAGTTTGGTAAATGGTCAAGGGCTGAGTTTTGGTGTCATACCTGCACATTTGAGTCTATTATAGGACTTAGGTGTCAAATGGGTCAATGGAGTATTTTAAACGGGTCAAACGAGTACGACTTGGTCAAAGTACAATTTCAGTCCGAAAAACGTAGTTTTGGAAAAGTGTTGAGTAACGGGTCGTAGAAGTAAAAATTTTTGTTGGGATTAAATATGTGTTTTCTACAGGTCTTATAGTATTTTTGAGAATTTTCTCAAATTTTATAAAAATGGTTAAGTATAGTAAAACAGTCTGTACTTTCGGTAAGTATCGGCGAAAATGAGTATAAATGGATAACGTTAATAATAAGGACAAATGGTATAAAATGAGTAACGCTTGTTGTTTTGTTTTGGCGTGAGTTGTAATTGTCACAAGTGACTAATACATATGTATTTTATACAGTACCATAAGGTTTTAAATGAGATTACTCATTACGCGTTATTTGGTTTGATAGGTGTTGATTTACCCGGGCATCCGTATCGTCGTCAGTGACCGTCTCTCGAACTATCGACTACTTGTTATATAAGGTGTGAATTTATAGCCTCGCTTATTATTATTTCAAACTGTTTTACCCGCGAGGGAAATGCATGCTAGTTTTCAAAATGAACATATGTCATGAATGATTGTTGGACCCGAATGTTGCCTTTGAAATTGTGTTGAGTACCTAGTTGCAAAAGTCCCTAAATTCATGAACTATTAACTATTGTTTAGTCCTAGCGTGGATTAGAAATTGCCGCTTATACAAAGTGATAGTACTATGGGGTTGACTACCCTATCCGAGACGAGGGCTAGTACGTTGATACCCCCTGCGAACGGATAATTTGTGATAAGAGATAAGGTATAATTGCAACTGATGCCTTAGTAGGGGCACTGGTTTCATCTGAATCACGCCGGTAATTATTACGCGGGTGATTGAGTTAACGGTTTAGTGTCATGATCTTAAACACAATTGCCAGTATCTTGAATATAGATTGTTTGATCGACAAGTCTATGAATGATCGTGAATGGGTTTTATTTTACATATGTTCAAAATGAATTGTAAAACGTATGAATTCCACTCAACGTTTTCGTTGACCAAATTTAGCATGTGTTTCAGGTAACCGTTGAAGTGTAGCCTGGAGCGTGCATTGGATGGATGTTGTGTGTATGGCTTGGAGTCTGCATGTTTTTCCTCCCGTTATTACTTAAACATTTTTAACTTTGATGTCATGTTGTTGTGAAAACTGTAACTTTTGGGTTGAGATTCATGGGGACCGAAAACGCAAAACTCTGTTGTATCAATTGGGGTTGGAAAAACCGTAGACATGTAACTTTTAACAATTTTTAATTTAAGTTTTAAATTGACGTCTCTTTGGAGTCGTTCGATATATCTTGTGTGCGATGATAACTGCCTAACACCCAAATGTTGTAGTTCCGCTGCGCATAGCATTTGGTGGGGTGTTAGAGAAGACTTCTCTACGTTTCTCAACACTTACTTCCCTCATGAGAGTGATGCACCTCCTTTTGATTTTGAAGATTATCGTCTTGATCCTACTTTGTATTTGAAGAACATTCTTTCAAAGGAGAAGAAACCGGTCGACACCAATATCCGCAGCACATATGATTTAACACCTCTTTGTTCACCTTCTGAGGACGAGGTTGTGCATCTTCTTCGCGGATATTCTTCACACTCTGCTGAGCCTGAGTGCTATTTTCCCTTAAAGGAAAAGGTGTTCGACCCTAGTATCGATATTCTGCAGCCATCTCAGTATCCACCTGATGAAATAAAAGGAAAAATCTTTGGAATTATTGAAGACATGCTTGCACCACTTCACCCTTGCTTCCACCGTGCTCCATCTTTGCTTAAGGGAACCTTGCCTACTCTTCTTTGGCTTGCCTTGTTCGCCTTAAGATTGTGCTATTTGATGGACGAAAACTATGTCTTTGATCCTGGTGGATATGTTTCATGCTTCTTCCTATGATGATAAGGTCGAGTCAGGCTCACGACTCGGTAATCAAAAATTAAGCGCTTCTTGGGAGGCAACCCATGTATCTATCTTTTCGCTTTCTTTATCCTAAGTGTAGGGGAGGCCCGTTGGTTTGCTATTTCCTCTCCTCTTTTAATCAGGGATTCGAGCTTCAATGATCCACTCTTGATGATTCTTGACGACCCGTGATTCCGTGTTCCATCTTCCCGGTTCTATCCTAAACTCTTTTCGATTCACTATTTTATATTTTCTCAATACTAAAATAGGAATCTCTTTAGTTGTCTCTTCCTTAGCGAGATTTAAACAAAGTGCAAAATGTCCTAAGTGTAGGGGAGTTTACTCCCACATGCTAAAACATTGAGGACAATGTTTATCTTAAGTGTAGGGGGGACTTCTATCGAAGTTAAGTGGCATTTTCCTTGTATTTGTCCTCATTTTAACCGGAAAATCAATTTTTCGACATTTTTCAAAATTTTTGATCTATTTTGGCCTATTAGTTTTTCCCTTTGTATAGTTATTTTCTTTCCTTATTTGAATAAATCTTTAATAAAGTGGTTTTAATTTTCAAACGTTGTGAATCTTTTGACTCAACCCGAGTTTACTTATCTAAGTTACTCTAGCTAGTAACCTTAACGTGTTTAAGTCATGTTTTGCTAGGCTTTTATATAGGGAGCTATAAAACGCGAAAGTCTTAACTCTCAGGGGTTAAGAACAAGAACTTTTCGCAAGTTCCTATAATTGATCCTAGAGAGTCGTTTATCAAGGGAACTTTAAAACGCGAACTTCTAAACTTGAAAAAGACCAAGAGTTTGCAAGATCCTATAGGCGACTCGAAAACCCAAAACTTTAATTTAATAGGCTAAGCATCCACGAGTCTCATTCTTTGAGATTTTAAACTGTGGAGAACGAGAGATGATAGAGTCAATCATAAGTCTGGTATTCTTTCGGGAATTTATGTGAGTTAATTATGAGCCTATTCTCCCATCGCTTGTTAATAAATTTATCTGCAATAAATAAGGTTGTACGATTTGAAAAGTTACTTAGCTTCTAGCCCAAGATCGTTTAAAAGTTGCTCGGTATGGATTAGAGTTCATAGCCAAGGAATAACTTATTGAAGCGGGATGCGAAGATTGGCGAGTCCAAAAAGGTCCTAACAAGACATGAGGGCTACATTTTGTTGCTAAAAATCCCAAGTGATGTGAAGAATCATTTATCGAAAATCAATATGAAGGATCGAGACACACGACGAAAAGCAAAAACTCCCCAAAAGTCATGGAGAATTGTATCCGAAAAGACCCTAGCAAGGTATGAGGATAAATAGATCCAACTCATAAAAGGAGGCGGATCGCTGTATATCAAAGTCCAAAATAAAGATTGGAGAAAAATGAAGAAGTCGTGGTCCAAGTATGAATCTCTCAAAACTTCAAGTGAACAAATTCCATTATGAAGAGAAGACCATATTTTCATGAACGTCTCTCAAGGTTTGAAGTATGAAGTCGCTTCCAAATATCGGTCCGAGAAAGGTCTCAAATCGCGAAGCGAGTTATGCCAAGATATGAACATTATGAGGTCCCGAGAAGCAGTTTTAAAAGATTTTGTCTTTTAGCTAACTATTGGTTAAATCGTTCACTTTATTTTCGGACTAAATAACTTTCGAAATAAGTCAAAAATGCATCTTCGTGATCATTCAAGACAAAAATAAAATATAAGAGATACCCCTAGGAATAAGGGAGTCTAAGTGAGTAACTGGCCCACATGAGTTCGTGTTAGTTTGCTAACTTATAATAACAATGATCTCGTTTTTAAGCTTGGTTTGGAGAAAGTGAAAACTTGAGAATGATGATTAATCATGACATTTCAAAAACCCAAGGTATGTTTTTGGATTTCTTTACTTTGAATGTTTATAGTTTTCTATCTCTTTAATAAAGGCCAATGTTGTGACAATCCGTCAATTTATGGTTGATATTTTATTCTCGAATATTATTTAAAAACATTATTTTAATGTTACATTATGAACTCACTTATTTTTGGGAAGAAATTTGGATTTACGTCTTGAAGTAGCGTCGACTACGTCTAAACCGGAGGATTCAACGTTACGTGCTTACGTTTACATACACCGTCTTTGGTGACAGTCCGACATTTCAGAAAATAAATTTATCCGTGAATATTATTTTGGAAGTTTAAATTTGTGTTGGTTCATAAACTCACAAATTTACGAGAAGAGATTAGGACTTACGATTTTAATTTAACGTCCTTTACGACTAAACCGGAAACCTTAGGATTACGTATTTAGGTTTTCGAACTTCGTTTTTGATGAAACAATTTTTATTAGATTCGTTTTGTGCCATTGATTCATAATTTATAAAAACGTTTCTCGTAAAACGAACCGAGGGCACACAAATCGAGGAAACTAGAATCGAGGAATACCCGTAAATTAGTGGGATGAGACAAGATAAATCTTGCCTCACCCCACACATGGGACGGTTCACAAGCTACCACCACATCATGTGATGTGGCAAACTAGTAGCTACAAGTTAACACTTGTTAACTTTAGCTTAATGTGTAAGCTACACTTCCCACTAACTTCAAAAAACCATTTACACCATACCACTTTCTCATTTCATCCATGCAAAACAACCACCATTTTCTCTCTTGGCTCCCATTTGTGCCGTCCACTCTCTCCCACAAACACCCTATTTTGATCAAAATTTACCACAAAATCCTATGTTATTCATACATATGATGATGCCCTCTTGAAGCTCTCTTGAATGGTGGTGATTATAACATCCAAGGAGGAGTTCTATGGAGTATTAGGGCTGATTTTCTACAAGGTGTTCATGAAGCATGGTGATCTTGAAGATGGTCTTGGTTCATCACAAGTTTCTCCATCAAAATCCATGTTTTGATCACAACTTACATCAACTTGGTGGTATAAAGATTGTCCTCCTCATCTTCTTGTTATTTTTGATTATGTAATCTTGTATTTCTTTTACTTATGTATATGTATATGATGATGAATGATGATTAAAAATATTGTGTGGGGATTTGGTGTTGATAAACATGATTAAAAAGATGAAAAACTATAAGAAACAAGGTTAAAATCTTGCTTAATTTAGATGGCTGTATAAAACAGTAAAGAATCATATGATAAACTGATAAAATGGCTTAAATAGATTTATATACAGTAAGCTATATGTCTTATACACATGTGAGAGTTGGTCATGCAATAGAATCATTGTAATGAGTGAGATATGATCAAAACAAGTTTAGAGTACAAATCTAAGTTCACTGTTTTGGACGATTTTTAGAAAATACATAGATGATGATTCAACAGTAGCTATAGAAAAGTTAAATAGAGAACATATCTCCATATAGAAATTTAGAAAATACTTAGATGTAGTTTATGTGATAAAAATTTTAGCTTCTATCTCCATATAGAAATCTAGATATGGCAGTTTTGGTGAAGATGAAAATAAAAATCAGATTTTGAGAATTAATGTTTATTATTATTATATAAGCACTCAAAATTATATTGTATAAAATGTAAAATAAAAACCCACTAACTTATGGATTTTATTTATATAAATATTTAAAAGGTTAAATAAGTGTATAAATTATAAAAATGGTAGTGGAATAACACTTATAAGTAATAAAAACTATAAACTTGATTTTTACGACTTTTTCGGCTATTACCGCAAAATTAACGTTTTTCGCCAATTAAAACTTAGACGATCAAACCCGTCTAAAGTAAAGTTTTTAAAAGTCATATACTGATATATAAGTAACTAATACAAGTAAAAACCGATAAAACCCGAACTATAGGACATACGGACATTAACGAGCTAACTAAGCATATTGGAATAATAATTGGACTAAATAAGATAAACACTTATAAAAAGAACTTATTGGGCTTAACCCATTTGGACCCAACATGGAAAGAATAGATACTGATAATATAAGTATAAAATGGATTAAAACAAGTTAAAGAACTTATAATAAGCTTATTGGACTTAAAATAGATAAATAGGTAAAACTATTAAACTAGTAAAAAGTTACCAAAACGTAAACACTAAAATGAGTAAACGAGAATATGTAAACCCACTTGATCATTATATATATATAATCATCATATGTATACATAATTGTTATTTTTATAAAGTCATTGGACATGAGTCTAAGACAAGTATTATTTGTCTAGGTTTTCGTGATTGAAGCACGTACAGTACGTCCGAATTGCCGATAACCCGCCTTCCCACATCAACGTGAGTTCATAGCCTCGCACTCTTTTAAATGTTTTTATGAAATGTTTTATAAACCCGCGAGGGAGATAACATGTTAGTTTTTATAAAATAGGACACCATTTTTCCCGATTGTTTGTTTATTGATTTGGACCCGAATGATTGTATGACCCGATTGTATGACCCGATAAATGATTAAAGGACCCGATAGATGAAATTAAATGGATTATTAAAGTTAGGTTATGTCACTAAAAGTCCCATTAGGATGAATTGTGAACTACCGGGATTTGGTAGACGATTATGCATATAATAGTACTATTTGGGGACGATCACCCCAGTTCGCGCCTTGACGGTTGATCCTCGTCGTGCCACATTGATTGGTAAGCGAATTTATGTATGAGAAGATTTCCTTAGCGTGACCTTTGTGACGACACGCTACTTTAGATGGGAAAATTGAGTATCGGGTTAGCTACCCGTTGTTTGGTTTAGTAAGGTAACAATGTCATGCGGCTTATAATAATCCAACTAACGAAATACTACTAGATGCACCTAATTACGATGTATTGCCTGACTAGAAATACAGGGTCATACTATTGATATTATGTTCGTGTTTTGGTTTTCATAACCATATTCATATAACGGTTTTTATTTAATCTATACAACGTTGCAAAACGTATTGTATGGTGTTTTTAACGACAATGATTCGTATAATGGTTTTTAAGGCAAATGCCTATATTATGATTTGATAAAGATTTGTATAAAATGATTTTGGCTATTTTATGGCCTATTACAATGATTTGTACAAAATGATTTTCGGTAATAATTTTATACCGATGTTATATTGATGGATTTTATTAAACTCTATGAATTCACTCGGCGTTATCGCTGACCTTTTCTTTTAATATGTTTTATCTCAGGTACTTGAAGGTAATTCTCGGGAAGACAACAATAATTCATGTCCCGTACCTAAATAATTATTTCCATTCAAATGCTTGTAAAAACTGTATTAAATACAATGACTTGGGACCTATGTAAATTTGATATTTATGAATGGAAATGCTTTATTATTAAACGACGCGATTTTTAAGCGTTGTCTATAATGTGAGTAATGTGTTATCCCGTAACACCAACGAGTCTTCCGCTGTATTGAGTTGTATAAATTTGGGGGTGTTACAGTTTGGCATCATAGCTCTCGTTATAGAGAACGAAAGATTTTTAAAACTAAGGTTTTGAATAAAACATTTCCAAATCTTTTACTATAAACATTTTTCTAAAAATGTCTAAAAATATTTTGACTATAACGGTGCCGAAGAATTCCCGAGTTACCGACAAGGCCAGACTGAGAAGTGTTATTTTAATATATATATATATAACTTGGATTATATATATATATATATATATATATATATATATATATATATATATATATATATATATATATATATATATATATATATATATATATATATATATATATATATATATATATATATATATATATATATATATATATATATGATTTAATTTTATTACATGATTGTTTGATGATTATTTTAATATTTATACGAGGTATTTATACGACGTAGATTGTCACAAGAAACCCTAAATCCCCTAGTAAATTAATCGAAGCTATTCTCGTAGGAAATTTAGCTATTCCAGATCTAAACCAAGTTGCGGATATTTATGATCCCAACGAAATGGTTAATATTTGTATAAATGTAGATATTAGTTGTTTGTGATATTGAAAAAGAATAGGCGAGATTAAAACTGATATCGATGTCATGACGATCTTTCTTATAGAGTGGAGTTTGACAAAACATTACCACCTAGAAAGATGTCATCTGATTCGTTGTCATCCAATTCTTAAACTGAAATCGAAAGGGTGAATGTTGCACTTGAGGCTGTCATTAGAACCATTACTCAAAAGCCTCATGCCACTAATACCTTTCCGAGTAGTCTAATTGAATGTATGAGTCATCTAATACTAGTGACTCATTTGATAATTGTTGTTGTAAGAGCTATAGGATTGGAAATTAAGTGTTGTTCATATCGAGCTTTTATTGCCCTATTAAGGTTTATAAATAAGGTTGAAAGTATTGGAGAATGAGGTAGGATATCGAATTGAGTATAAAATCGGTTAAAACTTGAATAAAGTGAAACTTAACCTATATGGAATATGAGATTGTTAAGAGGAAGTCGTTAAATTCTGTGTTTGAATTATAAGGTTTTAAATGATTGTTTGTTTGTGTTTAGGGTTGTTCCTAAGCCATTGTCCACTAACAAGGATGCCTAATGTCCAATAAATAAATCGAAGAAATCTTCTTCTGAATTGAGACCGATGGATCTTTCGGGACATGTGGAACACCTAATGACTCTTGTAGATTAGTATTCATTGTGGTGTCTTTTAAAAATAATCCCTAACTTAACTGTGACATCAGTTGGTAGGATGAGGTTTTGGAATTGTATGACATAGTGACACATAATGTGTTACGGTACAATTTGACTTATTTGTGATTAATGGAAAGACTACCTTTGATTGCTAAATTCTACATGTTATGATGTTATCTTTCCTTTATTGCTTCATCCTAATGTTCGCATTAGTGATGCAACCATTAAACAAGTACTCATCTTGATTTGAGTTACGTTGTGGATTATTCTCTTTGTATTCGTGAGTGCCATCGAGGTCATGAACCTCATGATTATTTGGCTAAAGCTCATTTCCTGATATATTGTAGTTAGTTCTTGGTGAAGAACTCTTCATCACTCTTTTTCAGATCACACATTGTTTTTATAAAGTTAAAACGGTATCCTTTGAGAAAATTTAATTTTCATCACAAAAAGGATTATTCAAAATGAGATTTATAAGTAATTGTTATCGAATGAAGTTGTTTATGAAACACCTTGGGAAACTTAATTGTTTCCATAACAAAGAAAATCTTTGAAATTTTATTTTTGATTCTTATCTAAGAATTAAGCATGAAAATGTTTTTATTATAAACATGATGATAAATTTTTGACGAACTGAGTATTGCATCGTTAATCTTGAAATTGTATATAGTTGCGCGCCTACATACAATTTAGAATGGACCATGCAAGGCTGATTAGTAGTCACTATAAAACTGATTAACAAACACTGAATTTTCATTGAATATTGTGAAAGATTAAATTTTATGAGATCTGCAAGAAGTGAAAAATAGGGACATAGTGTTAGGGACACCTACATATGTGCCTGTAGCATCTATTCTTCTGATTCGAATTTACTCATCTGTGGAAATTGTCTTATTTGACAATTGACAATTCTTCCTTGTCTAATTCTCCCGTAGTGAGATTCTTAGGGAAAGTATCTGATTACCGAGTGTTGATACCCGACTGGATGTATCGACGTTCCTATCCTTTCTTATGATTTGATTTCATTTGAATGACCTGGGTAACGATCCGAGGAGCTTTCAAATGCGTACTCAAATTATGAAACATGGGATATATTCATATTCGTTAAATGTTTTCGTCTGTATCTGATTTGAAATTCTATCGCGTAGATTATGCGTTAACCTTACTCTTTTAATAGTAATTATGTCTCCTGATACCCTTGAATTTGTGAAGGATTATGAATTATTAGTCTTTTGAGAAGTTCACATCCTATCGACGGCAATGAAACTGAAAAGTTGGTAATGCCAGTAGAATGGATTGATTGATTATGACATGATGACATTGTCTTAATTGATGCGAACTCGAGTAGAAATCCCCTAAATGATAAGATGTTGATTATCAAAAGTGATCTAAATAATTCTTGATGGATGACCATATCCTGCATTTAAACTTAAAATTATACTATGATTGGTTGTGACCTAGTTATAGATATTGTAATCTAGAAAGAACTTAAAGTGAATGTATTAAAAGATGTTTATGTTATCTGAAACTTTAGGAGGTATTTATTGGTAAATTACCTATACTTTTGCCATTAAGGCAGATTGAAATTGGTATTGATTATATTTCCGGTGCTGCACCTGTGGCTTGTGCACTGTACGTCAGCACCATCTGAATTAAAAGAATTGTTGTACAACTAAGAGAGTTGTCGGGGAAAGATTTTATTCTACCAAGCTCGTCATCATGAAGGGCTATGGTGTTATCATTCCTTATATTTATAGATTTCCGTACTGCTTATAAGACTCCGATCGGTTGTACTCCTTATCGTCTTGTGTACGGGAAAGCATGCCACCTCCCTATCGAGCTGGAACATAAGGCATACTGGGCCTTGAAGTGGGCTAACTTCGACATCAACAAAGCCGGTGATCTTTGCAAGATTCAACTCAACGAGCTTAATGAACTGAGGAATGAAGCTTACGAAAACTTACTGATCTACAAAGAGAAGACCAAGATCCTCCATGATGCAAGAATTAAGAACCGGGAGTTCCACGTTGGTGATCAAGTTTTACTCTTTAACTCTCGGTTGAAGATCTTCTCTGGCAAGATGAAGAGCCGTTGGTCTGGTCCATTCACCGTCGCCAAAGTCTTTCCATATGGGACCATTGAGCTTTCTCAGCCAAATGGGCCCAATTTCAAGGTGAATGGCCAGCGTTTGAAGCTGTACTTTGGTGAGGACATCTCTCATGAGATGATTCCATCCCTCACCACGCGTCCCATGAACTAGTTTTGGGTCGAGTCAGGCTCGTGACTCGGTGAACAAAAACAAGCGCTTCTCGGGAGGCAACCCGTGATCTATCCTTTACTGCTTTCATAATAAGTATAGGGGGGAGCCCCGTATGTGTTTGTTGTCTTGTTTCTTGTGTTGTGCAGGGATTAAAGCTTCAAAGAGCATCTTGATGACATTTAACGAATCGTGATCCCGTGTTCCCATCTTCCCGGTTCTATCCTAAACTATCGTGATTCAATATTTCATATCTTATATGTTCACATTGAATTCACTCTAGTTGTCCTTTCCTTAACAAGATTTAAAGAAAGTGCACAATGTCATAAGTGTAGGGGAGTTTACTCCCACATGCTTAAACATTGAGGATAATGTTTATATCAAGTGTAGGGGGGACTTCTATCGAAGTAAGTGGTCTTTTCCTTGCATTTGTCCTCATTTTAACCGGAAAATTTGATTTTTCGACATTTTTCAAAAATTTTAATCTATTTTGGTCTAGTTGTATAGTTGTATTTTCCTTTGTTATGATTATTTTCTTTCCTTGCTAGAATAAATTTTCAATAAAGTGGTTTTAAATTTTTCAAAGTCGTGAATATTTTGACTCAACCCGAGTTTACTTATCTAAGTTTACTCTAGCTAGTATCCTTAACATGTTTAAGTCAAGTTTTGCTAGGCTTTTATATAGGGAGCTTTAAAACGCGAAAGTCTTAACTCTCACGGGTTAAGAACAAGAACTTTTCGCAAGCTCCTATAATTGATCCTAGAGAGTTGTTTATCAAGGGAACTTTAAAATGCGATTTCTAAACTTGAAAAAGTCTAAGAATTTGCATGATCCTATAGATGACTCGAAAAACCAAAACTTTGATTTAATAGGCTAAGCATCCACGAGTCTCATTCCTTGAGATTTTAAACTGTGGAGGACGAGAGATGATAGAGCCAATTATAAGTTCCGTATTCTTTCGTGAATTTATGTGAGTTAATTATGAGCCTATTCTCCCATCGCTTGTTAATAAATTTATCTGCAATAAATAAGGTTGTACGATTTGAAAAGTTACTTAGCTTCTAGCCCAAGATCGTTTAAAAGTTGCTCGGTATGGATTAGAGTTCATAGCCAAGGCATAACTTATAGAAGCGGGATGCGAAGATTGGCGAGTCCGAAAAGGCCCTAACAAGGCATGAGGGCTGCAGTTTGTTGCTAAAGATCCAAAAGTGATGTGAAGAATCATTTATCGAAAATAAATATGAAGGATCGAGACACACGACGGAAAGCAAATACTCCCCAAAAGATCATGGAGAAGTCTATCCAAAAAGGCCCTAACAAGGTATGAGGATAAATAGATCCAAGTCCTAAAAGGAGGCGGATCGTTGTATATCAAAGTCCAAAATAAAAATTGGAGAAAAATGAAGAAGTCGTGGTCCAAATATGAAGAATCTCTCAAAACTTCAAGTGAAGAAATTCTTGTTATGAAGAGAAGACCATTATTTCAAGAACGTCTCTCAACAATTCGAAGTATAAAGTCGCTGCCAAATATCGGTCTGAGAAAGGTCTCAAATCGTGAAGCGAGTTATGCCAAGATATGAACTTTATGAGGTCCCGAGAAGCAGTTTTAAAAGATTTTGTCCTTTAGCTAACTATTGATTAAATCGTTCACTTTATTTTCGGCCTAACTAACTATCGAAATAAGTCAAACAACGCATCCTCGTGATCATTCAAGACAAAAATAAAATATAAGAGATACACCCAGGAATAAGGGAGTCTAAGTGAATAATTGGCCCACATGAATTCGTGTTAGTTTGCTAACTTATAATAACAATGATCTCGTTTTTAAGCTTGGTATGGGGAACGTGAAACTTGAGGATGATAAACGTTCATGGCAGCCTAAACCCAATGTAAGTCTTTAATATCTTTACTTGTTTCTATCTTTTTATGTTTAGTATTTAATTAAGGCCAAGGTGGGTTATTTATGATGGAGAATGTAAACCGTGTTTTAAAATTAATGCATTGCATGAGGACATTGCAATGGTCAAGTGTAGGGGATTTAATAAGTGTGAAAACACTTATCCTTTTACCACTTATTTCCAATAATAACAAGACCAAAACATGTAATTTATGTCGTAAAAGTAGGAATTATGTGTGGTTTGTGTTTTTATTGTGTTTTAGGACCAAAAGATTAAAAAGGAAGAAAACACGGGCTTTCACGGGCTTTTATCGAAGAAAACAAGAAAAGACGAAGTCAAAAGATCAAGAGTGCAAAAAAGAACGGAAGTCCAAGGCCTATTCCGAAGATTTACCGAAGAACAAGTCAAAAGACGTAAGTTTAATGAAGTCGAAGAACTCAAGTCTAAATTATAGAAGAAAATTATTAAGACAAGTTCAAATCCCGAGACGACGTCGAGAAAAGACAAAGAATTAAATCGAGTCGAGAAGACGTGAAGAAAGAAAGAAAGAAGAGGCAACACATGCACACCTTCCCATTTTTCCCTATAAATACCCTCCTAATACACATTAGGAGGGTTGGTTAGTTTTTAGAGCTAGTTTTCATTTTTCACTTTTCCTTTCTAGTTATTAGAGAGAGAAAGTTCCAAACTTTCTCTCACTAAGTTTTCATCTTCTCTTTCTTTTAATCTTTCAAGTTTAAACCTTTTTGTATTTTTGATTTCATTAATCAAGTTCAAGTTAAGCTTTTTGTTCATTAATCTCCTTCTACATTTCTTGATTTTGATTCACCTTTGATCCGAATTATTCATAATCCGTGATTGATTTTCTTGTTTATGTGAATAAAAAGTTCATCTTTTTATTCATCTATAAGCTTTCATATGGTTTAAGCTTTAAGATCTTTGTGCTTATTGGCTTATTTGTCTGTTAGCTTATTTACTTTTAAAAGTTTTCTTAAAGTTTTAATCTTTTTCAAAGTTTGATCTAGAAAGTTTGCTTATTTAAAGTTTAAAAGTCCTTATTTCATACTTATTAGTTCTGCTTATTATTGAGTTAGTTAAGTCTTGGATTGAACTTATTGAAAGTAGCTTATTTCCTATCTTATTTCGGATTAACTCTTATCGGAAATTAAAGCCCCATTGCGACGGGGACTCGAGGTGTATATTGCGATCATCCAATCGCAAAAGGGTTATATATTGCGATGCACATTGAGATTGGTGCATCGCATTAGGGTTTATTATTCCGATTCGTATTGCGATTGGATTACTTTTATCGGTAATGCGATTGGTTCCCTCTTAGTGATATTGCGACAGGATACTTTTGTGCATTGCGATTGGATTTACTTTTTGGATTTAAGTTTTACATTGCGATAGGTGTATTGCGATTGGTATTGCGACGGTATTACTTTTGGCCACATTGCGACAGTATTCCGATGGGTACATTACGATTGGATTGTTCGACATTGCGATGGGATTAGTTGTTTATACTTAAATTCGTTAAGTGTTTTTCTAAATAACTTTTAGTTTAATCTTTTTAAAGCTTTCACTTTACTCAACGACAATTTTAATTATTTGCTTTTAGTTTAAAATAGATAATCAACCAAATCATTTATTATTCCACCATGAACAATTGAGTCGCACTTTATACCAATAGTCAATTCGAAGAGATTCGGAACAACGAAATTTTCTACTTGGTGTAAAAGCCTAGTATTATGTCCAAAGAAAGGACTTATCTTGGACTGGTTTACCAGAACTCCAAGAAGAGGAATTTATTCCTCCACCAAGAGTCCTTACCCCAGTTGAAGAGTATAGGCAAAAGTTGACTGACTTGAATGAATGGAAGAAAGCCAACCCTACCTTATTTGTCAAGGGTGGCATGCTTTGTGATAGTCCTAATGAGTCAACCCCTATTAAGGTAACAAACCCAATCACTGGCAAGACTGTTGACGTTGGCTCAAACACTGTTAGAAAACCTAGCATTAAGTATGCAGAAATGTATAGGAATACTAAGTCACCTAAAAGCCAAGTTAGTAATGATGGAACAGGTTTCTTTTCTTCTAGACCTAGGGTTGTGTCTAGAAAAGCATGTTACACTTGTGGTAGATTTTCACATTTAGCATATAAGTGTGTCAACGCTTCCAAGGTCAACGCTGTTAAAAAGTCAAACACTGTCAGACCCAAAACTTTTGTGGAGCAAAGTCCACAAGTTGTTAGACCAGCCCCATTCTTCACTAGAGGGTCTAACACTCATGGACAAAGACCATTTCAGAAGACCAATACTTGGTCTAATAGGCAATGGATTTCTGTAGCAAACCCTAGGTTCAACGCTGATAAGGGTAATTTCAGCGTTGACAAGACCAAATCCAACGCTGACAGAAACGTGGTCAGACCTAAATATTTGCAACCACAGGGTAAGGGGTCTAAAGCTTTTTCTAGCTTGACATTGAGACTTAAGCAAGATCAAAACCCTAATTCTAATGGGATTTCTATGACCTGCAACAGATTTAATTATATTTCAAAGGTCATTAGAAAACCAATTAGGGATAACTGGGTATTTCATCCAAAAAGGGATGAAAAAGGGTTGTTATGAGAACTAAGTCTGTTCTTGTTGAACAACCAGATGAATCCAAGTCTGCTAAGGCTTGGGTTCCCAAAGAAAACTAACTTGTTTTCTTTATGTGCAGGGCATTCAAAAACAGGTCAATGATTATGGATATTGGGACAGTGGATGCTCTAGGCACATGACTGGGAAGGAAGATTACCTAACTAACTTCACTCACATTAACGATGGTGATAAGGTTTACTTTTGAGGCGGATATGGAACTATTACAGGAAAAGGAACTCTTCTCACCAAGAACTTGCATTTTGAAAATGTGTTTCTGGTAAAGGAACTTGATTACAATCTTTTTAGTGTATCACAAGTTTGTGATAACAAAAATAAAGTTCTGTTTACTGATACTGAATGCTTGGTGTTAAGCAAGGATTTTAAATATCCAGATGAGAAATACATTGACTATAGAACACCTAGGCATAAAGACATTTATAATGTGAATCTTAATGGGATTAGGATGAATAATAATATGTCATGTTTTTATGCTAAAGCTTCAGTTGATGAGAGTAATCTATGGCACGAGAGACTAGGGCACATAAACTTTAAGAATATAAACAGGCTTGTGAGACTTGGCTTGGTTGATGGTTTGCCTGAAAAGGCTTTCCACAATGACCACTCTTGTGTTGCATGCCTTAAAGCCAAGCAGCACAAGGTCTCATTTAAGTCTAAACAGGTGCACTCTAGTTCTAGACCACTTCACTTGCTGCATATGGACCTATTTGGTCCAACTAATATAGAGAGCTTGAATGGTAAATCATACGGCTTTGTCATCACATATGACTTTTCTAGGTTTACTTGGACTTTCTTTTTAGCTATGAAAAGTGACACTACAGATACTTTAATTGAATTTATTACTCAGATAGAAAAGAAAACTGGTAATGAAGTTTAAATGCTTAGAAGTGATAATGGTGGCGAGTTTAAAAATAAACTGTTGGATGATTTTTGTGCCAAGAAAGGGATTCCTAGGCAGTTTAGTGTTGTCAGAACCCCACAGCAAAATGGGGTTGCTGAGAGAAAGAATAGAACCCTAATTGAAGCAGCCAGGACTATGTTCGTTGATGCTCATTTTCCCATAGCTTTTTGGGCTGAGGCTGTGAATACAGCTTGCTATGTTCAGAATAGAGCATTGGTCAACAAGATACAGAACAAAACACCATATGAATTACTTTGGGGAAGGAAACCTAATATTGGTTTTATTAAACCTTTTGGCTGTCATGTAGTTGTGTTAGATACTAGTGATGCCTTAGGTAAATTTAGTGCAAAAGGTGATGAAGGCTATCTTATGGGTTATTCAGTGCAGAGCAAGGGATATAGGGTTTACCTTAAGAAGGAAAAACGTATACTTGAAAGAGTACATTTTAGGTTTTTAGAGAGTATACCTAGTGATCCTGAAAGTGGTCCGAATTGGTTGTTTGACTTGGAACCTCTATCTAGGAATTTGAATTAGATGCCTGTTACTAATCCAGACATTGTGAAGGTAACCTCAAATGTTGTGGAAGAACCAGTTGTTGATGTTTCAGGTACACAGGTTACTGAAGAGGTTGGATCACAAGCAGACAAGTCATCTCCCATACAAGAGTATGTCACAATTCTCATATGGACAGATGCCTTTGTTGCTGCTGCTGCTGCTGTAAAGGAAAATTGTGGTCCCCAAGTACCACCGGTTAACAACATGCATGGTCCTTCAGGCGCTGACAAAGGAAAATCTGGCGCTGACAGGACAAATTCAGGCGTTGATGGCTCAACGTTGACAGCACCAATTCAGGCGTTGATGGATCAAACGCTGACAACCTTGGTTCAGGCGTTGACAACACTTTTGAGCATATCTTCTCTTCCAATTTTGAACAAGGTGAACCTTCAAATATACATGAAGAGGTTCATACACCTATTGATGGAAGAGAGTCTGAAGAAGATATTGGCAACTTGGAGTATGAGATTGAAGACAACAGACTTTTTGAGGGAGGAGTGCTCACTTCTACTATGAAGAATCACCCTCCTTCTCAAATTATTGGGGATATCATGACTCCTATTCAGACTAGAAGATCTCATCAGAATCTTGGTGGATTTATTGCCAATATACACAAGAAGGTTGATACCCCTCTTGTTCAAGCATGTTTGTTTGCCTGTTTTCTCTCACAACAGGAACCCAAGAAGATTTTTGATGCTCTCAAAGAACCAAGTTGGGTGGAAGCAATGCATGATGAGCTTCACCAATTTTCTATTCAGGATGTTTGGGAGCTAGTTGATTGTCCCAGGTATGTCAGACCTATTGGGACAAGATGGGTTCTAAGAAACAAGAGAGATGAAAGAGGCATTGTGGTCAGAAACAAGGCACGTTTAGTGGCTCAGGGATATACACAAGAGGAAGGGATAGACTATGAGGAGGTCTTTGCACCAGTTGCAAGGATTGAAGCTATAAGGATATTTCTAGCCTATGCTTCCTGCATGGGCTTCACTGTCTATCAAATGGATGTGAAGAGTGCCTTCCTCTATGGAACAATTGTTGAGGAGCTATATGTTATGCAGCCTCCTGGTTTTGAAGATCCAGAGAATCCAGACAAGGTGTATAGAGTCAAGAAAGCTATGTATGTACTTCATCAAGCCCCAAGATCCTGGTATGGCACATTGTCCACTTATTTGGTGGAAAATGGATTCAAAAGGGGCACCATAGACCAGGCATTATTTACAAAGAAGGCTGGTAAGGATGTCTTAATTGTTCAGGTTTATGTTGATGATATCATCTTTGGATCCACCAATCCAAAGATGAGTGAAGACTTTTCCAAGCTTATGATAGACAAATTCAAGATGAGTGCAATGGGGGAGATGAACTTCTTTCTAGGGCTACATGTTCAGCAGAAAGAATATGGTATCTTCATCTCTCAGGATAAGTATGTAGCAGAGATCTTGAAGAAGTTTGGCTTTTCTCCACATGAAAAGAGGGCTACTACTCCTATGGATAGAGAACACCCTTGGGGAAAAGTTGGAGATGGAAAAGATGTGGATGTCAGGCACTATAGATCAATGATTGGTTCATTGATGTATCTTACAGCGTCCAGACCTTACATCATGTTTGATGTGTGTGCATGTGCACACCATCAAGTGACTCCCAAAGAATGTCACCTTTATGTTGTCAACAGAATCTTTAGGTACCTTAAATGTTATCCAGATCTTGGCTTGTGGTACCCTAAAGATTCATCATTGGAGCTTATTGCATATTCAGACAGTGACTATGGTGGTGATAAGTTTGATAGAAAATCCACAACTGGTGGATGTCAGTTTCTTGTGAGTAGGTTGATATCTTGGCAATCCAAGAAACAAACAGTGGTGGCCAATTCTAAAACTGAAGCAGAGTATGTTGCAGCAGCTGCTTGTTGTGGACAAGTCTTATGGATTCAGAACCAGCTGTTGGATTATGGGTATAATTTCATGCATACCACGATTTTTGTTGACAATAACAGCACTTATGCATTATTAAAAATCCTGTATATCATTCTAAAACAAAACACATAGAAATTAGACATCATTTTATAAGGGATTGTTTTGAAAAGGTTTTAATACAACCAGATAGGGTTGACACACAAGAACATGTGTCTGATTTATTAACTAAACCTTTTGATGCTGGAAGGTTTCAATACTTGGTAACAAGTATTGGAATGATCAATCTCACATAATATGTGTTTTGGTGTCTTATTGTAAAAATATGTACAGGATAATGCATTGTTATTGGTCTTTTTGAGGATTTAGATTTTCCACTATTTTTTCTAACACTGAAAAAGGTTACCTTAACGCTGATAAGTGTTATTGTGACGTTGTCAGCAATATATTTGGCTAACGCTGACAACGGTTTCCTTAACTCTGACAAGTGTTATCGGGACGTTGTCAGCAATAATGTTAGTTTTGTGGTTTTAATCTAAATGTGCAGGTGGTGTTAGCATTATACCATTGGATACAGAGTTGCTTATGGATCCTTGGAGAATCATTTGAGCATGTTTTTATTTATGGATGATGGTTGGAATATTTTTATTCCTATCTTGACATAAATTTTTTATGTTCATGCATATTTTTTTTGCAACATATGTATCAAAGTTTAAGGGGAGGTTTTAGGAACCTTTAGGGCTTTTGGGTATTCTTATGATACTCTTATCATAATTCTAGATTGTGTCCACAGGTCAGTATGAGATAGTTTTACAAAATCATGAGGCACTGTAGCATGCAAAGTTGATATACTATGCATGCTGCCAAGACATTTTTGGCATAGAATTGGTTGTGGTCTGTTGGGAGACTTGGGAATGATTTTATCATGGGTTTTACCTGGGAGTAACAAGGAATTTTATGAGATAACTTAGTTATTAAGAGTTTTGGTTAGCAAGGGACACTAGAGGACTGTTATGTCTATCTTGCATAAGCAAGTGTGCATAACTGGACAGTGCTTGCCGCCCTATAATAATTATCAACTTATAGGTTATCTTCACTAGGATAAATTACTTTGTTAAGGTCCTTTTTCATTTTTATTACTTTTATTTTTGGACGCTGACAAGTATTTTTCCAAGCGTTGTTATGACCAATTTAGACGTTGACATGGCTTTGGAAAACGTTGACAAGAATATAGCCGTTGGGCGTTGATGGGTTATTTTTGACCGTTGATACCCATTGGGACCTACCCAGTTGTTACTTTTTGACGAATTTGGAGCCGTAATTTTGGGAGCAGATAATTTTTAATTAATGCATGAGATAACTTATTTTCTTTTCAATATTTTCATCATGATATTTTGAAAATAGTTGCCTCATTTTTGACCAATCACATGCATATATCTCTCCTATATATTTGGCTCCTATTTTTAAACAGGGTATCTTATATTCTTGTCTAACCATTTTCTCCTATATTTCATCTTTCTAAATCATTCACAACCAGCTTTCTACAATGGCACCAAAATTTAAACCAAGTGATTTCGTATTGGGATTAAGGAGTCAACATAACATGATAGCATATTTGGACGCTGATGATGCTCTGTTTCTCCAATACACACAGATGGTGGCGTATTTGAATGCATCCCCAATTAGGTATGCTCTTTATCATGCTCCTCTCATCTCTATCACACATATTAAACAGTTTTAGAACACTGTAAGTTCCTCAACAGTTAATAAAGTGACTACATTATCATCTATTGTTCATGGGCGTACTTGGGTGGTTACTGAAGCCTTGGTTTGCCAGGATTTGCATCTTGATGATGCAGATGGTATAACCACCCTTCCCATTCATGAAATAGAACAAGGACTAAGGGCTTTGGGTTATCCTTTCCTTGATGAGGGAACTTTAAACAAATATCATAAATAGGAGTTTCCCCCAGCCTAGAAGTACCTCATACATGTCATCTTACAATGTTTGAGTCCCAAGTGTACTGCACACAATGAGAACCTTTACCAGAACTTGACCCAATACCAGAACCTTTACCTTCACCTCAACACATGCAAATTGACCAAGAACCCTTTGACGCTGATACTTAAATGTTGGCGTTGACACACCTAATCCAGACGTTGACATCATTCCTTCACAGACCCAAACACCCCTTAACCTTCCCGCATTCACCCAATCTACATCATCTTCTACACCACCACAATATAGGTTGCAAAAACGCCAAAGGACTACTGGAGTGTTCTCCTCTAGTGGTCCTAGCCATGTAGCAGAGAGAACCACCACCACAAGTGTGGTTGGTGTTATGGATGAGGCTGGGACTATTGGTTCTGGCTTAGATGCAGTCCAAGACAGTCCTAACATCTTTAAGACCTCATCCATGCCCCATGAATCTAACTTGGGAGGTCAAATACCCATTTTAGAGGAGGGCGGATTGGAACCAATGACATTAATGGAATTGACGGCTGTCTGCATTAGCTTGCAAAAGCAAAATGCAGACTTGGTACAAATTGTCAGTACACAAGGCCTTGAACTCAAGCAATTGAGGGAGAGGATTGTTATTTTGGAAAATTCTAGCACAAGGCGTGGAATGGAGGAATCTTCCAAAGGGGAAGATGAGCAGATTAATGTGAGTGATAAGGGCTAACATGATGGTGAATCTTTGGGTGTTGCTGAAGCCCTAACTGAATTGAAGAAGCAACCAGGTTTTGACAGATCTCTGGTAACTCCTACGAATTTAGACTTGTCTTTTACAGCTATGTTGGAGCAAATTACAAGAGGCACTGAGACAGGTAATTTGGGCGTTGACAAGCAAAGTTTGAACTCTGACATGAGTAATTTGGGCGCTGACACAAGCACATTGAGCGTTGACAGACCTGCAGATGAGGTTGATGTATTCCAGTCATCAGCTATCATCAAAGATGTATCTTCACAGGTATTACAATCATCCTTACCCATCATTGATCCTTTAGATAAGGGTAAAGGAAAAATGGTAGAAGTAGAAGTTCCAAAGGATGCAACACAGGTAGAGTTTGATAGAAGGTTGGCTGCACAACTTGCGGAACAAGAAAGAAAGAAGGTTGGTGAATCACCATTTGTTGTCACTTCAGAGGAACAAGAAGGAAGTGATGAAGCTAGTTCAGACACAAGTGTGATGATAATAGAACAACCAGAAAGACTTGAGTATGGTGATGATTTGGCAAGAGAGAAGTTGAATGAATTGAAATTGCAAGTAGATTTTGATATGCCAGAAGTTGTTCAGATGTACCATGCTTGGGAAGATAGGTGTATGGAGAATCCAGATTTGACTATTTCAGACCAAATATAGGGTTTGGAGATTCTTCTAAGAGTCCAAAAAGACTGCAAGGTAATTATGAAACACAAAGTTAGCAATATTCTCTCAATGCTGAAAAGGGATAGAAGGGAGTTGTACTATATGCTACTCAGATGTCATGGAACAGGATGGACCTATAAGAAATTGTTGGGATTATCCTTTGAAGAGTTGGAGTACAAGGCTTCTCCCATTTGGGCAAGAGTGCAGGAAGAAAACACTCTAAGACTTCTTTCTGATGAAATGAAAGAAGAACTTGCATAAGAGATGGAGCTTTAAAAGGCAATGATTGTTCCAAGACCTTTGAAGAAGGGAGTTCCTCTTGAGTTTCCTAAAGATATGGATAGATTGAATCCAAGTGAAGCTGTTATAAGAAGGAGCATCAAGCTCTCACCATTGGAAGCTTCAGATATGGTACAAGTGTTACCTCTTTATGCCAGAAACCCTATTATAAGCTATGAAGAAGATGAAAGTGGGTTTTGGAAGATTGGCAGGTATGGGAAAGAGGTACACACTTTTACTACACTCATATCTCTTTTTGCAAGTGTTGATAGAGAAGACTTGGTAGACCTTTGAAGGTTGTTGGAGGCCAAGTATGAGACTGAAGCTCCTACTTCAGTCAATGCAATAAAACTTTGGTCAACATTCAAGAGAATGTGTGGACTAAGAGATGAAGATTGTAACACCCCCAAATTTATACAACTCAGTACAGCGGAAGACTAGTTGGTGTTACGGGATAGCACATTACTCACATCATAGACAACGCATAAAAATCACGTCGTTTAATAATAAATCATTTCCATTCATAAACATCAAAGTTACATCGGTCCCAAGTCATTATATTTCATACAAAGTTTTACAAAGTATTTGAATGGAAAATATTGTTTAAGTGTGGGCCATGAATTCTTGTCGTCTTCCCGAGAATTACCTTCAAGTACCTGAGATAAAACATGTTAAAAGAAAAGGTCAGCGATAACGCCGAGTGAATTCAAAGAGTTTAATAAATTCCATCAATATAACGTTGGTATAAAATTATTACCAAAAATCATTTCGTACAAATCATTGTAATAGGCCATAAAATAGCCAAAATCATTTTATACAAATTTTTATCAAAATCATAATATAGGCATTTGCCTTAAAAATCATTATACGAGCCATTGTCGTTAAAAACATCATACAACACGTTTTATAACGTTGTATAGATTAAATAAAAACCGTTATATGAATATGGTTATGAAAACCAAAACACGAACATAATATCAATAGTATGACCCTGTATTGCTAGTCAGGCAATACATCGTAATTCGGAGCGTCTATTAGTATTTCGTTAATTTGGATTATTATAAGCCGCATGACATTGTTACCTTACTAAACCAACAACGGGTAGCTAACCCGATACCAATTTTGCCCATCTAAAGTAGCGTGTTGCCACAAAGGTCACGCTATGGAAATCTTCTCATACATAAATTCGCTTACCAATCAATGTGGCACGACGGGGATCAACCGTCAAGGCGCGAACTGGGGTGATCGTCCCCAAATAGTACTATTAAATGCATAAGCGTCTACCAAATCCCGGTAGTTCACAATTCATGCTAATGGGACTTTTAGTGACATAACCTAACTTTAATAATCCATTTAAGTTCATCTATCGGGTCCTTTAATCATTTATCGGGTCATACAATCGGGTCATTCAATCATTCGGGTCCAAAATCAATAAACAAACAATCGGGACAAATGGTGTCCTATTTAATAAAAACTAACATGTTATCTCTCTCACGGGTTTATAAAACATTTATAAAAACATTTAAAAGAGTGCGAGGCTATGAACTCACGTTGATGTGGGAAGACGGGCTATCGGCAATTCGGACGTACGGTGCGTGCTTCAATCACGTAAACCTAGACAAATAATACTCGTCTTAGACTCATGTCCAATGACTTTATAAAAATAACAATTATGTATACATATGATGATTTTATATATATATGATGATCAAGTGGGTTTACATATTCTCATTTACTCATTTTAGTGATATGTGTCGATAACTTTTATACTAGTTTTCTAGTTTTACCTATTTACACGTTCTAAGTCCAATGAGCTTATTATAAGTTCTTTAACTTGTTTTAATCCATTTTATACTTATATTATCAGTAGTTAAACTTTACAAGTTGGGCCCAAATGGGTTAAGCCCAATAAGTTCTTTTTATAAGAGTTTAACTTATTTAGTCCAATTATTAGTCCAATATGTTTACTTAGCTCGTTAATGTCCGTATGTCCTATAGTTCGGATTTTTATCGGTTTTTACTTGTTCTATATGTTTATATATCAGTATATGAGTTTTATAATGTTCACATTAGACGGGTCCAACCGTCTAAGTTTTATTTAACAAAAACGTTAATTTTACGGTAATAGCCGAAAAAGTCGTAAAATCAAGTTTATAGTTTTTATATCTTATAAATATTATTCCACTACCATTTTTCTAATTTATCCATTTATTTAACCTTTAACATATTTATATAAATAAAATTCATGAGTTAGTGGGTTTTAGTTTTACATTTTATACAATATAATTTTGAGTGCTTATATAATAGTATTATACTTTAATTTCCAAAATCTGATTTTTATTTTCCTCTTCACCAAAACTGCCATATCTAGAGTTCTATATGGAGATAGAAGCTCAATTTTTTATCAAATAAACTACATGATATGTGCTCCATTTAACTCTTCTATAGCTACTGTTGAATCATCCTCTAAGTAGTTTCTAAAAATCGTCCAAAACAGTGAACTCAGATTTGTACTTTAAACTTGTTTTGATCATATCTCACTCATTACAATGATTCCATTGCATGGCCAACTCTCACATGTGTACAAGACCCATAGCTTACTGTAAATGGATTCTACTTCATCATTTTTTTCAGTATAACATGTGGTTCTTTACTGTTTTTATACAGCCTACCATTTAAACAAGATTTACCCATTTTTCAAGTAGTTTGTCCATCTTTTTAAGCATGTTTATCAACACCAAATCCCCACACAATATTTTTAATCATCATTCATCATCATATACATATACATAAGTAAAAGAAATACAAGTTTACATAATCAAAAATAACAAGAGGATGAGGAGGACAATCTTTATACCACCAAAGTGATAAAATGATGAGCTTTTGGATGAACAAGACATGGTTTTGGGTAACCAATCTTATGAGATATCAACACCACTTCTAGGATCACCAAGTATTTGTAGATTCTTACAAAAATCAGCCCTTGTTCTTCATGAAAACTCCTTGAGAAATCAGCCCCAAACTCCCTTGAAAACTCCTATTTACATGTTACAATCACCACCAATCCATAGAGCTTCAAAAGGGCTTCAACATATGTGTGAATAACACATGATTTTGTGGTTTAAATTGATCAAATGAGGGTGTTTAGGGTGGAAGTGGACGAAATTCTAGAGAGAGAGGGAGGAGAGTTGTGTGGTTTGCATGTTGGAAAATGAGAACAATGGTTTGTGTGAGTGGTTTTGTCAAGTGCTAGTTTTTGGTGTAGTGAAAGCTTACTTTGTAAGCTTAACTTACATGTGTAAGTTTTAAGCTATATGTTTGCCACATCTTGTGATGTGGTGTCTAGTGTAGCCATGGGTTTGTGGGGGTGGGGCAAGTGTCCCACTTGTCTCATCCCCATTTAATTACGGGTACTCCTTGATTCTAGTTTCCTCGATTTGCGTGCCCTCGGGTCGTTTTACGAAAAACGTTTTTATAATTTATGAATCAACGGCACAAAACGAATCTAATAAAAATTGTTTCATCAAAAACGGAGTTCGAAAACGTAAATACGTAATCCTAAGGTTTCCGGTTTAGTCGTAAAGGACGTTAAATTATAATCGTAAGTCCTAATCTCTTCTCGTAAATTTGTGATTTTATTAACCAACACAAATTTAAAATTCCAAAATAATATTCACGGATAAATTTATTTTCTGGAATGTCGGACTGTCACCAAAAACGGTGTATGTAAACGTAAGCACGTAACGTAGAATCCTCCGGTTTAAACGTAGTCGATGCTACTTCAAGACGTAAATTCAAATTTCTTCCCAAAAGTAAGTGAGTTCATAAAATAGTATGTTTTCAAATAAATATTGAGAATAAAATATCAATCGTAAATTGACGGATTGTCACAGCATTTACCCCTAAACAGGATCTTTGTCCTCAAAGATCATCTTACCTTACTACTCGCTTCTTATAGAGTTAAAGCCATGTGGGTATTTCCTCCACATTCGGTCCTTTCTCACAAGTGCAATTCATTACAATACGCAGTTTCATCAAACATAACTACGGAAATAAGATCAGGCTTAATGTTGACTTACTTTCTCTATCCATGATGTTCACGGGTTTTTAATGAATGCAACTTTTCGCCGATCTAAGCTTTACTAAGAACAATCAGATTTTTACTTGATAGATATTCCATCAAGTTCGATATACGAAATATAATTCATGCATCTCTTGAAGTCCTTGGGTAGATCCAGCTTATATGCCTTTCAAACCAATCTTTTACATCATCCCAATGGTCCCATACAACGGGGACTTATATCCCATGATTTGTCAGATCATGAATTCATTTTTCCAAGGTTAAAAATTGTGGCATAACTTCGCTACCCATTTGGCACTTTAAGATCTACATTTCATATTCACATAACCTCTTGCCCACTACCGGCAGTCAATAATCAAATCCTAATTTCACCAATCATTTCAGGTCTCGCGGGTCGGGTATTTTGTAAGGTTAGGTTCGCCATCATAGGAAACCTTAAACCTAAGAGACATGTCCAACTCACAATGGGTGTATGTCAGATGTCTCCCTCTCAACTCATGCTTACAGATGCTCTAATTTGTAAATCTTTAACAAGATTCGATCTCGATCCTAATATGATGATTATCAATGATAATATCTCCAAAGGAAGACGATTATACGGTTTATTACCAAAGGTCAATCATTCAAACATAAAACAACACTTGTATTACTTTGTATCATTACTTTACCTCGTCCCTTCGATTGGGGTGGTACATAGTACTCTCATCAAGGTTCGTTCTCAATGATTTCTGAGCAAATCTCTAGAAATTCGATGCGAAGCGAGGATCTTGATATAGATGTTCGATACAGGCACACTATGTTTACATAACTCTTTCGCATTTATCATTAACGGGAATGATATTAGCAGATTTGGTCAGTCTGTCGACGATGACCCAAATCGAATCAAATTCAGATGATGACCTTTGCAATAGCTAGACGTTTACTAATGTATGAGGCGATGTCTGCCTTCATAATTGCCATCAGTACAACTTCTTCAGACAAAGATACTTTTAGTCATAAATGACATAAATAGAATACTTATACTTACTAATTCCAACATAACTATATCTCACAATCTCCGTATTTATACAACCACAAGTGGCCTTTAAAACATTTAACGCTATTGGCTTCTCAATTCTAATGGTTCACATTAGTCGCGAACCACTTTTTATTATTTATATTATCCTTTTCACAAATATCGTTTATTTTTATATTGTTTGGCAATTTGTTTTGCACCTTCATTATTAAGTAACATGTCCTAATTGGTTCTTTATCCTTTTTATATAATATGTCAGTATCTATATTCACTTCTCATGATGATGTAATTATCATGTCCACAATTCACTCAGATATTCTTTCTATATTATGCGTCAATTATGTTCACCTTTCTTCATATTTTCTAAGTTTCAGTTTCGTCTTATCTATCATTTTTATCAGTTTTTCTCAATCCGACGTTTTAAGCGTCGATAAGTATTACAAGTAATTAAAGGTTAGATGTTTAAATTTTTATGAAACGTAAACGTAAAATTTTAAATTTCCTAGTTCGACCAGTTATATAAAATGTTCAAAATAAATTTGAATTTAATTAACAAGATTTTTGTTGATTCATCGAAAATATTTAATAAGATTCGTAAATGTTCGAAAAACCTTTGTTTATACTTTGGTCAAAGTTTTCTTAAAAATTATCGTTTCAAATTTCAAGTTATGGTTTAAATGGGTTTCCTCAATCCTTCTTAGGTTGTCTTAAGGTACGCAAAAACATTTACCCCTAAACAGAAGTTTAGTTAAATGTTTTGGTTATAAGGGAATAATCCCTCAAAAGTTCTTTTTTAAAACATTTGTCAAAACACACTTGCACTTTCTTTTTGGTAAAGCCAAATTCTTAAAAGGGCTCTTAATTGTTTTTAAAGACTCAATATATTCCACTATCTATTAATCACACGGTTAAATCATGTAAAGGTTTAAGTCTTTAATCACATATCAATTATTCAAGGTTCAGGTTTTCACTGTTCGGCCAATTCAGGGCAGTCTATAAATAATTATTAACTCATTCTTATTCTTATAAACAAACATATAGTCCTTAATGATTACGAGCATGAATTTATCAAATCACAGCCTACACACGTGATTCAGCAAATTTATGAATGCTACATGTGCATTGGTCAATCCAAACGGCATCACGTGAAACTCATAATGTTCATTACAAGTACCGGATGTAGTGATTGGAATACATAATCTTTTCCGCAGATGCGAAGTTGATGATAACCATGCCGTGGATCAAGTCTTTAAAACATACACTAGAACCTTGTAAATGATCGAACAAATCTTCCATTTCGAGTTATGGATATCGTTTTCGATTGTCAATTTACTCAGTCACTGTAATCTATAAATATAAGGAAAGATAACACCATAGCTCTTCATGATGACAGGCTTGCTATAATAAAATCCTTCTCTGATAACTCTCTCAGTTGTACGGTAATTCCTTTAATTTAGATGGTGCTGACGTACAGTGCACAAGCCACAGGTGCAACACCAGAAATATAATCAATACCAATTTCAACTTGCCTTAATGGCAGAAGTCTAGGTAATTTATCAACAAATACTTCTTAAAGTTTCAGATAACATTATCATCTTTTAATACATTTATTATAAGTTCTTTCTAGATTATAATATCTATGACTAATTCACAACCGTTCATGGTATAATCTCAAGTCTAAATGCAGGATATGGTCATCCATCAAGAATTATTTAGATCACTTTTGATAATCAACATCTTATCTTTTAGGGAGTTCTACTCGAGTTCCCATCAATTAAGACAATGTCGTCATGTCATAATCAATCAATCCATTCTACTGGCATTATCAACTTCCCAGTTTTATTGTCGTTGATAAGATGTGAACTTCTCAAAATTCTAATAATAACTCATAATCCTTCACAAATTCAAGGATATCTGGAGACATAACTAACCTTAAAAGAGTAAGGTCAACGCATAATCTACGCGATAGAATTTCGAATCAGATACAGACGAAAACATTTAACGAATATGAATATATCCCATGTTTTCATAATTTGAGTACGCATTCGAAAGCTCCTCGGATCGTTACCCAGGTCATTCAAATGAAATCAAATCATAAGAAATGATAAGAACGTCAACATCCAGTCGGGTATCAACACTCAGTAATCATATACTTTTTCAAAGAATCTCGCCACGGGAGTTTTGGACAAGAAGGGAATATCAATTGTCAAATAAGACAAATTCCACAGATGAGTAAATTCAACTCAGAAGAATAGATGCTACAGGCACATATGTAGGTATCCCTAACACTATGTCCCTATTTTTCACTTCTTGCAGATCTCATAAAATTTAATCTTTCACAATCTTCAAAGAAAATATAGTGTTTATTCATTAGTTTTATGGTGACTACTAATCAGTTTTGCATGGTCCATTCCAAATTGTATGTAGGCGCGCAACTATATACAATTTCAAGATTAACAATGCAATACTCAGTTCGTCAAAATTTTATCATCATGTTTATAATAAAAACATTTTCATGCTTAATTCTTTAAATAAGAATCAAAAATAAATTTATAAACATTTTCTTTATTATGAAAACAATTAAGTTTCCCAAGGTGTTCTATAAACAACTTCATTTTGATAACAATCACTTATAAATCTCACTTTGAATAATCCTTATAGTGATGAAAATTTAATTTTTCTCAATGGATACCGTTTTAACTATATAAAAGCAATGTGTGATCTGCAAAAAAGTGATGAAAAGTTGTTCATCAAGAACTAACTACAATAAGATAGGAAATGAGCCTTAGCCAAATAATCATGAGGTTCATGATCTCGATGGCACTCAAAAAGAATAATTCACAACGTAACTCAAATCAAGATGAGTACTTGTTCAATGGTTGCATCACTAATGCGAACATTAGGATGAAGCAATAAGAGATAGATAACATCGATACATGTAGAATTTAGCAATCAAAGGTAGTCTTTTTCATTAATCACAAACAAGTCAAAATTGTACCGTAACACATTACATGTCACTATGTCATACAATTCTCGGAACTCATCCTACCAACTGATGTCTCAGTTAAGTTAGGGATTATTTTTAATAGATACCACAATGAATACTAATCTACAAGAGTCATTAGGTGTCCTGCCTGTCCCGGAAGATCCATCGGTCCCAATTCAGAAGAAGATTTCTTCAATTTATTTGTTGGACACTGGGCATCCTCGTCATTGGACAATGGCCTAGGAACAATTCTTAACACGAATCAATAATCAATTAAAACCTTATAATTCAATCACAAAACTTAACGACTTTATTAATAATCTCATATTCCATATGGGTTAAGTTTCACTTTATTCAATTTTTTAACCAATTTTATACTCAATTCGACATCCTGCTTTATTCTCCAATACTTACAACCTTATTCTTCGGCCTTGTAAAGGCAATACAATCTTAATATGAATCAACACTTAATTTCCAATCCTATTAGCTCTTACAACAACAATTATCAAATGAGTCATTAATATGAAATGACTTGATCATTCAACTAGACTTCTCGGAAAGGTACTAGTGGCATGAGGCTTTTGGGTAATGGTTCCAATAACAGCCTCAAGTGCAACATTCACCCTTTCGATTTCAATTTAAGAATTGGATGACAACGAATCAGATGACATCTTCCTAGGTGGTAATGTTTTGTCAAACTCCACTCTATAAGGAAAGATCGTCATGAAATCGATATCAGATTTAATCTCGCCAATTCTTTTTCAATTTCACAATCAACTAATATCTAAATTTCTACGAATATCAACCATTTGTCGGGATCATAAATATCCACAACTTGGTTTAGATCTAGGATAGCTTGAATTCCTACGAGAATAGCTTCGATTAATTTACTAGGGGATTTAGGGTTTCTTGTGACAATCTATGTCGTAAAAATACCTCGTATAAAAATTAAAATAATCATCAAACAATCATGTAATAAAATTACATCATATGTATATTTATAATCCAAGTTATATATATATTAAAATAACACTTCTCAGTCTGGCCTTGTCGGTAACTCGGGAATTCTTCGGCACCGTTATAGTCAAAAGATTTTTAGACATTTTTAGAAAATGTTTATAGTTAAAAGATTTTGAAAAGTTTTATTCAAAACCTTGGTTTTAAAAATCTTTCGTTCTCTATAACGAGAGCTCTGGTACCAAACTGTAACACCCCCAAATTTATACAACTCAGTACAGCGGAAGACTAGTTGGTGTTACGGGATAGCACATTACTCACATCATAGACAACGCATAAAAATCACGTCGTTTAATAATAAATCATTTCCATTCATAAACATCAAAGTTACATCGGTCCTAAGTCATTATATTTCATACAAAGTTTTACAAAGTATTTGAATGGAAAATATTGTTTAAGTGTGGGCCATGAATTCTTGTCGTCTTCCCGAGAATTACCTTCAAGTACCTGAGATAAAACATGTTAAAAGAAAAGGTCAGCGATAACGCCGAGTGAATTCATAGAGTTTAATAAATTCCATCAATATAACGTTGGTATAAAATTATTACCAAAAATCATTTCGTACAAATCATTGTAATAGGCCATAAAATAGCCAAAATCATTTTATACAAATCTTTATCAAAATCATAATATAGGCATTTGCCTTAAAAATCATTATACGAGCCATTGTCGTTAAAAACATCATACAACACGTTTTATAACGTTGTATAGATTAAATAAAAACCGTTATATGAATATGGTTATGAAAACCAAAACACGAACATAATATCAATAGTATGACCCTGTATTGCTAGTCAGGCAATACATCGTAATTCGGAGCGTCTATTAGTATTTCGTTAATTTGGATTATTATAAGCCGCATGACATTGTTACCTTACTAAACCAACAACGGGTAGCTAACCCGATACCAATTTTGCCCATCTAAAGTAGCGTGTCGTCACAAAGGTCACGCTATGGAAATCTTCTCATACATAAATTCGCTTACCAATCAATGTGGCACGACGGGGATCAACCGTCATGGCGCGAACTGGGGTGATCGTCCCCAAATAGTACTATTAAATGCATAAGCGTCTACCAAATCCCGGTAGTTCACAATTCATGCTAATGGGACTTTTAGTGACATAACCTAACTTTAATAATCCATTTAAGTTCATCTATCGGGTCCTTTAATCATTTATCGGGTCATACAATCGGGTCATTCAATCATTCGGGTCCAAAATCAATAAACAAACAATCAGGACAAATGGTGTCCTATTTAATAAAAACTAACATGTTATCTCCCTCGCGGGTTTATAAAACATTTATAAAAACATTTAAAAGAGTGCGAGGCTATGAACTCACGTTGATGTGGGAAGACGGGCTATCGGCAATTCGGACGTACGGTGCGTGCTTCAATCACGGAAACCTAGACAAATAATACTCGTCTTAGACTCATGTACAATGACTTTATAAAAATAACAATTATGTATACATATGATGATTTTATATATATATGATGATCAAGTGGGTTTACATATTCTCATTTACTCATTTTAGTGATATGTGTCGATAACTTTTATACTAGTTTTCTAGTTTTACCTATTTACACGTTCTAAGTCCAATGAGCTTATTATAAGTTCTTTAACTTGTTTTAATCCATTTTATACTTATATTATCAGTATTAAACTTTACAAGTTGGGCCCAAATGGGTTAAGCCCAATAAGTTCTTTTTATAAGAGTTTAACTTATTTAGTCCAATTATTAGTCCAATATGTTTACTTAGCTCGTTAATGTCCGTATGTCCTATAGTTCGGATTTTTTATCGGTTTTTACTTGTTCTATATGTTTATATATCAGTATATGAGTTTTATAAAGTTCACATTAGACGGGTACAACCGTCTAAGTTTTATTTAACAAAAACGTTAATTTTACGGTAATAGCCGAAAAAGTCGTAAAATCAAGTTTATAGTTTTTATATCTTATAAATATTATTCCACTACCATTTTTATAATTTATCCATTTATTTAACCTTTAACATATTTATATAAATAAAATTCATGAGTTAGTGGGTTGTAGTTTTACATTTTATACAATATAATTTTGAGTGCTTATATAATAGTATTATACTTTAATTTCCAAAATCTGATTTTTATTTTCCTCTTCACCAAAACTGCCATATCTAGAGTTCTATATGGAGATAGAAGCTCAAATTTTTATCACATAAACTACATGATATGTGCTCCATTTAACTCTTCTATAGCTACTGTTTAATCATCCTCTAAGTATTTTCTAAAAATCGTCCAAAACAGTGAACTCAGATTTGTACTTTAAACTTGTTTTGATCATATCTCACTCATTACAATGATTCCATTGCATGGCCAACTCTCACATGTGTACAAGACTCATAGCTTACTGTAAATGGATTCCACTTCATCATTTTTTCAGTATAACATGTGGTTCTTTACTGTGTTTATACAGCCTACCATTTAAACAAGATTTACCCATTTTACATGTAGTTTGTCCATCTTTTTAAGCATGTTTATCAACACCAAATCCCCACACAATATTTTTAATCATCATTAATCATCATATACATATACATAAGTAAAAGAAATACAAGTTTACATAATCAAAAATAACAAGAGGATGAGGAGGACAATCTTTATACCACCAAAGTGATGAAATGATGAGCTTTTGGATGAACAAGACATGGTTTTGGGTAACCAATCTTATGAGATATCAACACCACTTCTAGGATCACCAAGTATTTGTAGATTCCTACAAAAATCAGCCCTTGTTCTTCATGAAAACTCCTTGAGAAATCAGCCCCAAACTCCCTTGAAAACTCCTATTTACATGTTACAATCACCACCAATCCATAGAGCTTCAAAAGGGCTTCAACATATGTGTGAATAACACATGATTTTGTGGTTTAAATTGATCAAATGAGGGTGTTTAGGGTGGAAGTGGACGAAATTCTAGAGAGAGAGGGAGGAGAGTTGTGTGGTTTGCATGTTGGAAAATGAGAACAATGGTTTGTGTGAGTGGTTTTGTCAAGTGCTAGTTTTTGGTGTAGTGAAAGCTTACTTTGTAAGCTTAACTTACATGTGTAAGTTTTAAGCTATATGTTTGCCACATCTTGTGATGTGGTGTCTAGTGTAGCCATGGGTTTGTGGGGGTGGGGCAAGTGTCCCACTTGTCTCATCCCCATTTAATTACGGGTACTCCTCGATTCTAGTTTCCTCGATTTGCGTGCCCTCGGGTCGTTTTACGAAAAACGTTTTTATAATTTATGAATCAACGGCACAAAACGAATCTAATAAAAATTGTTTCATCAAAAACGGAGTTCGAAAACATAAATACGTAATCCTAAGGTTTCCGGTTTAGTCGTAAAGGACGTTAAATTATAATCGTAAGTCCTAATCTCTTCTCGTAAATTTGTGATTTTATTAACCAACACAAATTTAAAATTCCAAAATAATATTCACGGATAAATTTATTTTCTGGAATGTCGGACTGTCACCAAAAACGGTGTATGTAAACGTAAGCACGTAACGTAGAATCCTCCGGTTTAAACGTAGTCGATGCTACTTCAAGACGTAAATTCAAATTTCTTCCCAAAAGTAAGTGAGTTCATAAAATAGTATGTTTTCAAATAAATATTGAGAATAAAATATCAATCGTAAATTGACGGATTGTCACAAAGATCCTGCTGTTTGGAAGGATCTTGAAGATGACCTCAGTGGTCTTCAATGGCGTTTGTATTCAGCTGCTGGTGTATATTATTTGAGTTCTACAAAGTTTGCTGAGTATCTTCTTGTAGATGGTAAAATTCCATGTCCAAAGAAGTTTTGGAGAAGATGAAGACAATACAGCTGGAGATTGACTATTCAAGTGACATGGCCAAATATTTGATTAGACATATTTATTACCAATATGATAAGAGTTGTAAGATTCCTCCTAGTTCTTAATTTTTATTCAGAAACTTGATTACTAGAGTAGATATCAAGTTTAGGGGAGGATTGTTGGGAATAAAATGTAGCCAGTTCACTTGAGCGCTGACAAGAGGAAAACAAGCGTTGATAGGAAGAAAACAAACGCTGACAGATCAAGCGTTGACAAGAAGAAGTCAAGCGTTGATAGGTTGAAGACAAGCACTGATGGAAAGATTTAGTCTATGCGTATTATGTTTCTAGTTTGTTTCTAGTAAAGATAAGTTCAACATTGTATTTTCTATAATTATCTTTAACTAGAATAGTTGATATGTAGACTCTTGTACAAGGCTTCTTATGTCTATAAAAGAAGACCTTTAGGTTATGTTTCAAATAAGTTTTCATACGTTAAACACTTTCATTGTAAGCAAGTTTGTTATTATCAATCAAGTGAAAGTTTGTTTACATCTTTGTATGTTCTTGTTTAAGTGTTAATTCTGCATAACACTTAGATTACTTTATACATAAACAAACTTTCTCTACGTGTATAACTTGATCTAATATCGTATACACAAGCTTAATTGATCTATGTTTGGGATCAACAATTCCAAAAATCATCATTTTATCCGAAGAAATTTTTCCAAAGATTTAAATTATTCCGAAAAGAGGTATTTTATCCGAAGAATGTATTCCGAATATTTCAATTATTCCGAAAAGAGCTGTTTTATCCGAAGAAATTATTCCGAAGTTGATCTTTTATCCGAAAATAGTTTATCCGAATTCCCCACATTATCCGGAACTGCATATTTTTTCGAAATCCATCATTTATTCCGAAATCCATCATTTATTTCGAAAACACTATTTATTCCGAAAACATAGGTTTATCTGAAAACCATAGTTTTTCCGAAGGAGGGTTTTTATCCGAAGATAAGTTTTATCCGTAGGTGGGATATTCCGAAAATGAATAGGATTCCGAAAAAGTGAGTTTATTCCGAAGAAAAATTTCGATTTCGAGTGTTTTTGGCCTTGGAATTTTTTGTTTCTAGAGAGACAATTTTTAGGGGATTTAACATCTTTTCTCGACAACATCAACCACACCTCATCAAAACACATCCACTAAGATCCTAATCTATTCACAATCATCGACAATGTCTAACAACAACATCACCAATGCGACTACCAATCAAATTTGTTTGGAACAAGGTGGCCGCGGTAATCCACCTGTGCTCACTACCGGTTGCTACGTTCAATGGAGATCTCGTTTTCTCAGATTTCTCGACAGAAAAGAGAACCGAACTGCTCTTCGTCACTGCCTTGAGAATCCACCTCTAGTTTTTGAACTTAGACCCATTACCATACAAGAAGAGGAAGGTACTTCATCAACAACACGAGCTATGGAGAATTTCGATACATGTCTTGTTAAGAAAAAGAAACTCCTCCAAGCTGAAGTTGATGCTGTTAACTACATACTCACTGGGATTGATAACGATATCTATTCCACGGTTGATGCATGTCCTAATTCTATGGAAATGTGGAATGCAATTCATCGTTTGAAGCCAGGTGAGTAAATCAATGTTCAAGTTCTCGAGACTAATTTACATTGGAGGTTTGGAAAATTCACATCCAAAGATGGTGAATCCATTGACTCATATTACTCGAGTAACTACAAAATGATGAATGAGCTTGTCAGAAATAAATGCACCACCTCCAATCATCATGCCAATGTTCAGTTTCTACATCAACTCAAACCAGAATGGCGAAGGTTTGTGACTTTGGTTAAACAAAGGGAAGATATCAAGACCATCTACTATCACAAACTTTATGATATCTTGAAACAACATCAGAATGAAGTGAATGAACTAAGGGCTGAAAAGGCAGAACGGTCTGCTAACTCTATTGCTTTTGTGGCTGCCACTGCAACAAAACCCGTTCATCGTCAACAACCACGCACTCATCCCTCAAGGTCATCTAGCTCATCCACCAAACCTCTAGCTACTGCTAAAACCAAATCAAAAGCAATTGTTCCCACTCCACCTCTAAAGTATGATACCGAGTCAGATGGAGACAGTGACGATGAACAAACTTAAAGGGACAAGAAGATTGAAGAACTCGTATCTTTAATCACCACAACTTATAAGAAGATATACAAACCTACCAACAACAACCTCAAATCATCATCCAATTCTAGGTATAAGGAAGTTGATCATGCACCTAGGTATGATCGTGATGCTAGGTATGATAATCAGAGGATGCCGAATCAATTTGGGGCTAGAGATACTATAGGAACTCCGGTTGTGCAGAAGACTGGGATTTAATGCTTCAATTGCAAGGGATTTGGGCATATGGATAGGGAATTTAAGAAGCCAAAACGGGTTAAGGATTCTGGATATCACAAGGAAAAGATGTTATTGTGTAAGAAAGAAGAAGCAGGAATTCCAATCACATTAGATGAAGTTGACTAGCATGACAACACTGATGATTAAGCCGGTGATCAAGAGTTGGAGGCACATTATGTGTACATGGCAAAGATTCAAGAAGTGATTCCAGAGACTGCTGACAATTCTGGACCTATCTTTGACACTGATCCATTTAAAAAGGTACCTTCATACGATAACTATAGTATGTTTGCTAATGAACGACAGCATCCTGAGTAACCCGAAAGCATCAATGACACATATATAATGGACACGGAGGTTAGCAATATCTCTACGGATTCACAACATATGCGTAATGATGACGGTAATGCTGCTCAGGATACTGACTCGGATGAGGACCATGATTTTCTTGCGTTTATTATTGAATCTTTAAAACATGAAATTGAGGAAAACAAAGAGGCTAATAAACGTTTGAAGCAAGAAAACACATCCCTAGCCGAGGAGATATACAGGATTAAAGAGTGTGATTATGTAAAAGAAGTTGATCGACGAGTTGCAATAGCTAATGGTTTGGTATATGAACGTAAGGTGCTCAACGAACAATATTGTTCTGAAGTAACACACGAAATTCATATGTCAAAACAAAAGATATTTGAACTTGAAGAACAACTGCTGCTACATAAACTCCAGATTAGTGAGTTAGAGTTGGTTCACAAAGAACGAACTGAGCTTTAAAAAACTCGTGAAGAAATGGATACTGAAAAAATTCTTGCTTTGGAAAAGAGAGTCGAAACATTAAACAACATTGTTTACAAAATGGGTCAGTCTATTCAAACTATGAATATGCTCAATAGAAATATGAAAATGAGTTTTGCTAAGCCTGAATATCTCAAGAAAGTTCAAAGTATGAAGCCTGCTCTTTATGATATTTGTTAATATGTTGATAATCTTGCTCTTATGCTTTCCCCTGACTGCGACGAAACCATTCGTCATCAAGAAGAAAGTCGATCGAACATAAGTGATTTAATAAACCTTTCTGATTATGATCATTATATTAAGTTTGTTCCTCAAAAAGAACTTTCCAAAGAACAAAAGATGTATACAAATGTTCCACCGCCGACTCCTTAAACGGAAAAGAAAGTTTCTTTAACAATGGGTTTCAAAAAGCAATCAATTTTGTTAGAAAAACAAATTTCGGATGAAAAACGTAAATGGGATGAGAAAAGTAAAAGTTTTCAGCAATTTGAGTTATAAAACAAGGGGTTTTAAATTTGTACAAAGGTGTCGCCGATTATGAAAAAGTTTCTAGAGATACCGTTTGGAATATTAAACCTAACCCACAAGTAGAAGTCGTCATTCAACAATGTATTGTTCCAACCATCGATGATCTTTCAAATAATGTGGAAATGTTTTATAACGCTCTCACTGAGGAAATGACAACTGATTTATGATATGTTAAATCTCTTGATGATGAAGTTGATTTTCTTTAAATTGAATTAAAGACACAAGAACACCAACTTTCTAACGAAATTGATCGACTTTCTAAGGAATACTTTTATGCTGACCATATGAATGCAATACTTGGTGAGTATACCGATCTTTATCAGTATTGTCATGTAGCATGTCTAGTGTCAGAAACGGATGAGAAATCTCGCACTCTTGAAGTAGAGCTTTCGAAACAAATTCAGTCATATAACAAACTTTCGAAAAGTTTTTCCTAACTTGAGAAACACTCCATTTCTCTGGAACTTGCTGTACAAAAAGGTGAAAAATCTCAATCATAAAAAGTGTCAAGAAATGGCAGCTTCTTCGGTTCGTCAACTAAATGAAAAATGTTTCGAAATAAATGATTTGAAAGCTCATCTACAAGAAAGAGACATAGCCATCAGTGAGCTACAAAAACTCATTGAGAAAATGAAAGGAATGTCTGAATTGGGTAAACCATCCGCCGTTCGTCAACCGAATGTGGTTAAATGCCCTAAATCGTCTATTTTGGGCAAACCCCCACAGACTTTGCCTAAGCTAGGAACTGATAAGAGCACAAATGTGATAGCACCTAGAATGTATAAGATGAACACTAGGTACACTCAAACTGGAACATCTCGGTTACCTCAAAATACTAGGAAAACTAATCAACGTGTGTCTTCTTCTACAGGAGTAATTTCCACTACTAGCGTTAGTGGACCACAGCTTAAGAGCACTAGAATTCAAGATAGAGTCATGCCTAACAATAGTCAAGGGAAGAAGATAGAAGTAGAAGACCACGATAGGAATTTTAAGTTTTCTAAGAATAAACGTCTATAACTGCCTGCAATGACAGTTTGAATGCTAAGACTTCGAATGTTGAATTTGTTTGTGTTAAATGTGGAAAATATGTTCGTACTTTCAATCATGATGCTTGTGCTTTTAATCATAATGAAGTGAATGCTAGAACTAGGAAGCCTATTTTTGTGCCCACTAGTACTAGAAAACCCCCACAAGAACTTTAAACCAATCCACTGCTCAACAACTTAAGAAACTAAGTGCGATAGAATCCACTACTCTGCGTAAACAAAACATGTTAAAGAAGCTTTATGAGAACATGAGTATGACATGTAAACAGGGGTAATCAAGATTTACACCACCCAGATACAAATAGGTACCTAAGACCACCACTATTCTAATTGGGTCTATGAATGTTAGCTTGCCTTTAGAATCTAGGCCTACTAATATTTTGGAACCCACTAAGGTCTCCCATTTGTCAAACTCTACATTGTCTTCTAATTCTTATGCAGCTCTTCGAGATCATTCTCTTCATAATGGACTCTGGGTGCACAAAGCACATGACGGGCATTCTCAAGCATCTAATTAACTTCGTGGAGAAGTTTCTGGGTACGGTACGGTTTGGAAATGACCAGTTTGCACCGATACTCGGATATGAAGATTTCGTTCAAGGGAATATCACTATAAAATGGGTTTATTACGTCGAGGGACTGAATCACAATTTATTCTCGGTTGGTCAATTTTGTGATGCGGATTTGGAAGTGGCTTTTCAGAAAACTACTTGCTATGTTAGAGACTACGATGGTAATGACCTTCTTACAGGTTCTCGTGGTTCTGATCTCTACACAGTAACACTTCAAGATACATCTTCATCAAATCCAATTTGCTTAGTTGCCAAAGCTTCATCCTCTCAAGCATGGTTATGGCATCAACGATTGTCTCATCTAAACTTTGACACCATCAACTTGCTTTCAAAAAATGATATTGTGACCGGTCTTCCTAAGTTAAAATTCGTCAAAGACCATATTTGTTCTTCTTGTGAGTTGGGGAAAGCAAAACGGAAGTCTTTCAAAACAAAGACTACCCCAAGCTCAAAAGGATGCTTCTACACATGGATTTATGTGGTCCTATGCGTGTAGAGAGTATTAACGGCAAAAAAGTATATTCTCGTGATTGTTGATGATTAATCTAGATACACATGGACCTTCTTCTTAAAGTCCAAAGATGAAACACCAGAGGTTCTCAAAAACGTTCTCAAGATGATACAACGCAATCATGAAGCTCAAGTCTTAACCGTAAGAATGGATAGGGGTACTGAATTTTTGAACAAGACTTTGCAATCTTACTTTCAAGAAGAAGGCATCGAACATCAAAGGTATATTGCGCGAACTCCTGAACAAAATGGTGTTCTCAAAAGACGGAACTGCACTCTGGTTGAGGCAGCTCGAACAATGCTTTCTGCATCAAAATTACCACTATTTGGGCTGAAGCTATTGCAACTGCATGTTATACTCAGAATCGTTCTCTCTTAATCCCTAGACATGAAAAGACACCTTACCACATCATCAACGGCAGGAAACCCACTGTTAAATTCGTTCACGTATTTGGATCTTTATGCTATATTCTTAAAGACGGTGAAAATCTCGACAAGATGAAAGAAAAAGGTGATGAATGTATTTTTGTGGGGTATGCTAAATTGTCGAAAGGATATCGAGTTTACAACAAGAGAACAAATATTATTGTCGAAACAATTCATGTGAACTTTGACGAATTGCCACATATGATACTTGATCACAGCAGCTCAAGTCCCGCACCTCAATGTACAGAAATGGCACCTACACAAAGCAGTGTACGTCCCGTGAAAGAACGTCAAGAAAGTACTCCTACACCAGACTCGACGGATACGACTCAAATGAATGAGTTGGTTGATTTATATGATCCATTGTTTGATGAATATTATTATGGAAACAATCAAGTTGTGTCAAAGCCTTCAGCTGTCAATACTGCTGATGCACCCGAACAAAGTCAACAAGACACAACTGCATCTATTTCAGCAACTATTGCTCAAGAGACAATTCCATTGGATACTCAACAAACTCAAGAAACCGTCATACAACCAACATCACCAACCCTAAATGTTGAAGGAGGAAACTACAATCAAGCAGTCGATACACAATCTGACGAAGAAGAATTTATCAACCCGTTCGGTACACCGATACGCGAAGATGGAGAGTCTTCTACTCAACATGTTGATCTGTCCAACATGCATACATTTTACCAACGATATCCATCTACTCACCATTGGACACGTGATCATCCATTGGAGGAAGTCTTTGGAAATCCTTCACAACCGGTTCGAACACGCAGACAACTCGACACCGATGGCGATGTGTGTATGTATGCACTCACCATGAGTTCAACTATACCTACAAAAATCAAGCAAGCCATGACTGATCATGCGTGGATTGAATCAATGCAAGACGAAATTCATCAGTTTGAGCGCCTAAATGTTTGGGAACTTGTTGACAGACCATATGGAATTTTGCTTTTTGATTTTAAATGGATCTAAAAAAACAAACTAGATGAAGAACAAACCATCATCAAAAACAAATCTCGTCTTGTGGTTAAAGGATATCGTCAACAAGAAGGGATAGATTTCGATGAATCATTTGCACCAGTTGCTCGTTTGGAAGCTGTCAGAATATTCCTTGCTTATGTTGCACATAAAGGCTTCACGGTTTATCAGATGGACGTTAAAACTGCTTTTCTCAACGGTCATTTGAAGGAAGAAGTATATGTGAATCAGCCGGAAGGGTTCGTTGATTCTCATCATCCTGACAAAGTCTACCATCTCAAGAAGGATTTATATGGACTCAAACAAGCTCCAAGGACATGGTACAATGAACTATCAAACTTCTTGGTATCCAAAGGATTCTCCAAAGGTTCCATTGATCCTACTCTCTTTATTAATAAATATGGGGATGACATATTGTGTGTGCAAGTTTATGTTGATGACATCATTTTTGGTTCTACGAACCCAAAACTTTCAAAACATTTTGAAAAATTGATGCACAACAAATTTGAAATGTCACTGATGGGGGAACTAAAATTATTTTTAGGCCTCTAGATTCATCAATCCCCACGTGGTATCTTTATTAACCAAGCTAAGTATTCTCAAGAGATACTTAAAAAGCATGGTATGCAATCATGTGCTCGCGTTGGTACACCACTGTCGACCACATCCCTAGACGCTGACTTGTACTCATATCCTGTAGATCAAACGCGATATCACAGTATGATCGGGTCTCTTATGTACCATATAGCCAGCAAGCCTGATATTCATCATGCCAAATGCTATCGTGCACGATATCAAGCCAAACCTACTCAAAAGCACCTCAAAGAGGTTAATGGGATCTTTTGGTACCTTAATAATACCATTCACATGGGACTCTTGTATCCGAGGGAAGCCAGATTTCATCTAACAGCTTTTTCAGATTCTGATCACGCAGGTTGCCTTGATAGTCGAAAAAGCACTTCTGGTAGCGTACAATTTTTAGGGGAAGACAAGCTTGTGAGTTGGTCGTCAAAGAAGCAGGATTGCACTTCACTCTCATCAACTGAAGCAGAATATGTGGCTCTATCTGCGTGTTGTGCTAAAGTCCTCTGGATGAGAACTCAAGTCACGGATTATGGCTTCCACTTTGATAAAATACCTATGTATTGTGACTCAATGTCTGCCATAGCCATCTCTTGCAATCCGGTTCAGCACTCTCGTACTCTAATACCCCTAATTTAGATTGCGCAGCGGAAATACACAATTGGGTGCTAGACACAAGCATCATCACACAAGGTATATTGAACGACTCCAAATAGAGACGTTTTCACAAAATACAACCATGATTTTCATAAATGGTCTAAAACATAGATTTCAACACAAATTGTACTGACACGATACCAGAGTAAAGCGTTTAGTCCCAATGGATCTCGACCAACAACCAACAAGTTTAGTACAGTACATCAACATAAAGTAAATTGTTCAAACATTAAAAGGTAGAAATAGTTTAGACCAACATTCTTCCAAAAGCCAAGCCACAACCTCCACATCAAAGATCCATGCTCCATCACTTCCTATTACCTGAAATACATGCATAAAACGAGTCAACAATAATGTTGAGCGAGACTATAGGTTTATCAAATCACATTTGAACACAAGAAGAAAATCAATCATAATCATTTATAGAAATGTCGTACACACAATCTATACTCAAGGCAGTAATAATAATAATATAATTAAACAAACATTGTATTTAAGCTCATGACACCGACCCCTTAACCAAATAGTCACCCACGCCAAATGCCGGCATGACTAGAATAAAACCATTGCCCCTCTAGGGTATCAGTTGCTAGAATACCACAATCTTATTCACGTAAAATTATCCTTCCCAGCGGGATACTCAACGTAATGCCCTGGTCTCGGATAGGGTGGTCAACCCAATAGTACTATCATTAGAATAAGCGGCTATTCCCGACTCACAACATCAAGTCAAAAGATAGTTAACGGCTCATGAATTTAGGGTCTTTAGCAACAAGTTACTCAATACAATGAAATCAACTTTAGGCAACATTCGGGTCCAACAATTACTCATGACTTGTGTTCATTTATTTTCAAATAGCATGTATCCCCCTCGCGGGTATTAAAATCATTAAAACAAGTAGAAAGCGAGGCTATAGACTGACCTTAGTATAAGAGATCTAGCGAGATGATCGTCGACGATAATGGATGCCTTTCAAACACGAGAACCTCTACCTATCAAATAAGGCGCGTTCGTTAATAATGACTCGAGAAATAAATCATACATAACAACATCAAACTCAAACTCATAAAGTCACGATAAACTCGAGAGAAAACGATATAAATAACTTCATTATACTTTACTATACATTTACTTAACCATTTTATACTTTTTACAAAGTCCGTCGGTACATACTACATGTACTAGCTTATTTACCCCTTTTAAACTCGTCAAACGTTTATGAAACGACTCGATAAACTAACTTACTATATATAGAAAGTCATCTTACAAGTTTATAAAATGAAATTACTTCTAAAGTACATTACCCGACTCATTTTCAAACTACAAAATCCGGACAGATTTACGTTAATTTTTCATACAATCGTTTTAACTTATTTAAACGACTCCGTTTACAAAACCGACACTCGGGTTTTAAAGTAAACTCAACCTAATAAGTAAACACCTCATTATCAGTAGGTTACATTTTCCAAAACATCCATTTAGAGTCCCCGAGATTCGATTCAAATATCGACAACAACTACTTGTAGTGCCGATACTCGTCTCCCGGTACACGATCATTCAAAACATCATAACTTCGCGCTCGTTTTGAGCTAGAAGCTCTACCTTATACCAAATCGAAGCTAAGAAAATTATCTACAACCCTAGGCTATAGGTTAAGACATTTTAAAAACATAAAAATTCGGATTTTACCTTTTACTTACTGTTATAAAATGACTACTCAAAACTTGTACAAAATCAACTTTTTGATAAAAACCAACCATGGAAATGATCATTACTATACCCTAATATCATCATACATCAACCATAACATCAAAATCATATTCAAAATAAAAATTTTAAGATCAAAATGAAGTTTCTAACAAGATTTTTAGCAAAAACCATCATGGATCATCATGATAATGTCATGCATGATCATAGCTCCTACCTACCAACATCAAGAAAAAAAAAGTTGCTTGCATGTAATAAATTGTTACACCAATATGATCCTTGATCAATAATAAGGGTGGGTCTTGTGTTAGTTTAGCTCAAAACATCATAATTCTCAAGTTAAAATTGATTGAATGGTGGTTTTGGTGGGTTTGAAGGTCACGACAAACACAAGGAGAAAGAGAGAGAAAAGAAAAAAATTGTGAGTGGAATTGTGTGTTTAAAAAAAATTAAATCTTTTATATAGTGGTGTAGGGACCTAGTTGTAATTTAGTTAAAGTTGTGGCTAGAAATGTAAATAGTTAGCTAAAAAGCGGGAAATAACTATTAGTAAATTTTCAAAATATTTACGGCGCTCGGGTTTCATAAAGATACTTTTAAAATTTTAAAACGTACCTCAAAAATAATAATATCGACTCTGGACTCGACTTAACACGTCATTTAAAATAAAACCTCAAAAATGACAAAAATCGAACAACCGACAATAAAACGTAAAATATTTGGCATCCATCGACATCACGCTTGCTAATACTCCTTATACTTAATAAATATTAAATATAGACCTTCCAACATCGGTTTAAACTTAAACCTCCAAAATAAATATCGTTCAAACTCATCCAAAAATTTCAAAAATAATCGTAAAATAAGATTAAGCAATGACCTCGGTTTTGGGTTGTCACATCTCCCCCTTCTTAAAAGAAGCGACGTCCGAGACGCTTAATCCTTCCTAAACAAATGAGGATACTTGTCCTTAAAGAAATCCTCACGTTCCTACGTAAACTCTGGCCCACGTCTAGAGTTCCATCTCACTTTCACAATCGAAATTCTAATATGCTTCAACTTCTTAACTTCCCTATCCATTATTTCTACAGGTTCCTCTATAAAATGCAACTTATCATCAAGTTGAATTTCCTCCAATGGAATCACCACATCCCTTTCAGGCTAACACTTCTTTAAATTAGACACATGAAAAGTATTATGAATAGCCTTAAGCTCATCAGGCAATTCTAACTTATAAGCCACCAATCCAATCCTTTGGATAATCTTAAATGGTCCAATAAATCTCGGGCTAAACTTTCCTCTCTTCCCAAAACGTATTACTCCTTTCCATGGAGATACTTTCAACATAACCATGTCTCCTACTTCAAATTCCAACGGTTTCCTTCTGTTATCAGCATAACTCTTTTGTCTACTTCTGGTAGATAAAAAACGCCTCTTAATTTGCACAATCTTTTCAGTCGTCTCAAATATCATTTCAGGCCCAGTCAATTGACTTTCTCCTACCTCACTCCAACACACTAGAGATCTACACTTACGTCCATACAAAGCTTCAAATGGAGCGGCTTTAATACTTGAATGATAACTATTATTGTACGAAAATTCAACCAATGGCAAAATCTTATCCCAACAATTTCCAAAATCAATCACACATGCACGAAGCATATCCTCTAACGTTTGAATCGTTCTCTCACTTTGTCCATCAGTTTCCGGATGATATGCTGTACTTAAACATAACTCCGTTCCCATCGCTTTCTGCAAAGACTTCCAAAATTCTGAAGTAAACCTACTATCACGATCAGAAATTATCGACAAAGGCACACCATGTCGACAAACAATCTCCTTCACATACACTGTTGTTAACCTCTCCATACTATCTGTCTTCTTCATCGGCAAAAAGTGAGCAGACTTAGTCAAACTATCTACTACCACCCATATCTTATCACAACCATTTGCAGTCCTTGGCAAAACTGTCACAAAATCCATTGTAATCTTCTCCCATTTCCACTCAGGAATCTCAGGTTGCACTAATAATCCAGACGGTATCTTATGTTCGGCCTTCACCTTCACACAAGTTAAACACTTATTAACATAACGTGCTATATCTGCCTTCATATTCGGCCACCAATAAACTTTCTTAAGATCTTGATACATCTTTTCCGATCCGGGATGTATTGAATATTTCGACTTATGAGATTCATTCATCACCAAATCTCGCACCCCTAACGAATCTTTCTCAGACGGACACAACGGTAACCAAATCCTATTCTTAAAATACCTCAATCCATTCGACCTTACTTCAAACAAATGTTTCAACATTCTACCCAAGTTTTCTGCCTCAACGTTCTCTTCCTTCATACCATTAGTTTGGGCTTTCAATACTTCTTCTGTCAAATCAACACTTTCCAACATTGCGAAAGCTCTAACTCTTATAGACTTATCTCTTTCCTTTCTACTAAGTGCATCAACTACCACATTCGCTTTACCAGGATGGTAACGGATCTCGCAGTCATAATCACTCAGCAACTCAACCCATCTCCTTTGCCTCATATTCAATTCCTTTTGATCCAAAATATATGCAAACTCTTACGATCACTGAAAACCACACACTTAGTTCCATACAAGTAGTGTCTCCACAACTTTAATGCAAAAATAACAGCCCCAAGTTCTAAATCATGTGTAGTGTAATTCTCTTCATGCTTCCTTAATTGTCTCGATGCATACGCTATTACTTTCTCCCTTTGCATCAATACAGCTCAAAATCCTTTATGAGACGCGTCACAGTACACTACAAAATCCTCAGATCCTTCTGGCAAAGATAATATCGGCGCAGAACACAACTTATCCTTCAAAGTACTAATGAAGATTCCTCTTCCAATCCACATTCAAACACTCGATTCTTTTCCGTAAGCTTAGTCAACGGCTTAGCAATCAACGAAAACTTCTCAATAAACCTTCTATAATACCCAGCCAAACCAAGAAATTGGCGAACTTCAGTCGGCGTCTTCGGCACTGACCAATCCTTAATTGCCTCAATCTTAGCAGGATCCACACGAACACCTTCACTATCAATCACGTGCCCTAAAAATTGCACTGATTTCAACCAAAATTCACACTTAGATAATTTCGCATACAGCTTCTCCTTCTTCAACAATTCCAAAATTGTTCTCAAATGCTTCTCATGTTCCTCTTCACTCTTGGAATAAACAAGAATATCATCAATGAATACGATAACAAACTCATCCAAATACGGCTTACATACACGATTCATCAAATCCATAAATACAGCAGGCGCATTTGTTAATCCAAAAGGCATCACTTGAAATTCGAAATGTCCATATCGAGTACGGAAAGCTGTTATAGGAATATCTTCTTCCCTAACTCTCAGTTGATGATACCCAGACCTCAAATCGATCTTCGAGTATACACTAGATCCTTGCAACTGATCGAACAAATCATCAATCCTCGGTAGTGGATACCGATTCTTGACAGTCAATTTGTTAAGCTCTATGTAATCTATACACATTCTAAGAGAACCATCTTTCTTCCTAACAAACAAAACAGGCGCACCCCACGGCGACGAACTCGGTCTAATAAATCCCTTATTCATCAATTCCTTCATTTGATCAGATAATTCTTTCATCTCAGATGGAGCTAAACGATACGGTGCACGAGCAACAGGAGCAGCACCCGACACTAAATCAATACGAAACTCCACTTCACAATGCGGCGGTAATCCTGGAAATTTCTCAGGGAAAACCTCAGGATACTCTCTAATCACAAGCACATCCTCCAATTTCCTTTCATTCACACCATCATTACTTATCTGTGCAAGAAATACATCACAACCTGCTTCTATGTACCTCATCATCTTTAAACAAGAAACAACTCTCAAACGAGAAGTACATTCATCACCTTTCACAGTCAATACCCTATTCCTTAGCGGTATCTGAACTAATCTTTCTCCACAAACAATTACTGCACCATTACCAACTAACCAGTCCATTCTAACAATCACATCAAAAGATCCTAATTCTATGGGCATCAAATCAATACTAAACAAATAATTACCTAACTTCAAGGAACAAACTTTCAGTATAGAACTAGTGCTTACAACATTACCATCAGCTAACTCCACACTATAACTAGTTGTCAATCTAACTGCTTCTCTATCCAATAGCTGACTGAATCTAACATCTACGAAACTTTTATCGGATCCAGAATCAAATAACACACTAGCATAACCAGCATCAAGTAAGAACGTACCAGTCACCACGTTCGGTCCTTGAGGTTTGTCAACATCTCCCACGACATAGGCTGGAGCAGCAATCCCGGCAGCAACAGCAGCAACATTGCCTCCCTGTCGTATGCCAACCCTCGGATAGTTCCCTTGCTTATGTCCATGACCTCCACATCCAGAACAGTAAACTACCTTGACAGCATTAGCCCTAGTGGCTACACCCTTGTTTCTACAATCTGCCATCTTATGTCCAGCCTTCCCACACTAGTTGCAAGCAGGTGGAAAATTTCCAACATGATACAGATTACACCGACCACACTTCGGATTAACCTTGTTACCTTGATTTCCTGTAGCAGCACGAACACCATCATTCTTTCTCAAATTATATTGTTGATTCCTATTTTTTCCTTGGTTATTGTTATTACGATAACCACCTTGATTCCGCCCTTGGCTTGAGTGTGCAGCTTCCCACTTTCTCTTATTTCCTTCAGCAATACTATCCTTTCGATCCTGCAGCTTTACATCCATTAAAGCATGAGCCATTTGAACAGCTTCATCAAATGACTTGGGTTTCGATGAAGTAGTTTCTCCCTTGATATTACTAGATAAACCCCTAATATACTGATTCATCTTCTTACGGTCATCAGCAAACGCATCAGGACACAACAATCATAAATCAGAAAACCTCCTAGTATAAGCTACAATATCATTATTCCTCAACACCAAATGCCTCAATTCATCTTCCAACTGACCTAACTCTTCCTCAGGACAAAAATTAGCAGTCAACAGTCCCTTGGTCATAGTCCATGTTCTAGCATTAACTTCAACCAACCCTACAGTAGCTACTTGACTATTCCACCAACTCAACGCGTCATCCTGAAAAGTAGCTGCAGCAAATTTTACTTTACTAGCTTCTGAACATTCACTGATTTCAAAAGTACTTTCTATCTTCTCAATCCACCTCCTTAATTCCAATGCACCACCAGTACCACAAAATTGGGTAGGTCCACATTTCATGAAACTAGCATAAGAACATTCCTTCTGAACCTGCTGAACAGCAGCATTACCTCCAAATTGTCCCGCAGCATTTTCTTCTGCTTGTTCATCAGCATTACCTCCATCCTGATTTCCAACATTCCCTCCAACCTGACCAGCAGCATTCCTATTCTCAGCCTCTTGGTTCCTCGCAGCACGTTCAGCTTCTAAAGCTCTAGCGATAGCTTGCTCAATCATGGTATTAACAATAGCAGTCGTCAATTTAGGCGGCATGTTTACAGGAAACTAACCAAACAATAATTTAGTAAAGTCAGAAAAATGCCTCCCAACTCCTTCCTGTGTAACCATAACAGAAAAAGAACAAGTAAATATTCATATCAAGATAAGAAGAAGAATTTCTCTATCAAGATGTAACATGGATACTACATGCACCAACAACACAATTCATAATGAATCATTAACCAATTCACACAAGAACTAATAAGACAAATCATAAGTCATGAAGGTAATTTTTGATTGCTTTGGAAAATCTCCACAAAATTGTGACAAGTAATGTCACTACAATCCTTCATCACAACAACTTAAATTCATTAAGTTTCATCACAAGCTAGAGTACGAGTCTACATAAGTTCTATTACAACAAGACCAAATAAAAACAATAGAAAGAACTGAACATCAGATCCCCGCAGCTTCTTGTACATCGGCTCGTCGTCACTGCTGCTATCATCATCCTCAGATTCTTCCTCCACTTATTCCTTCCCTTTACTACTACCTCCTTCACTCGGCTTCACTGACACTTGAGCTTCAACCTGATTCGTCACATCACGAATCACAACACCATGACTAGGAAAAGATCTCACCGGCAAACCCCATGCACTCAACCAAGCATTCTTTTCTTGCTCCCTACGCACCTTTCAACTTGCCCGCTCAAATTCAGCACCATAGATCTCAATCTAACAACCTCATCCATTTCCCTTGCCCTAACAAACTCTGATCTCCTCACACTACCAACAAACCTGTCAAACTTTTTCTCATTCTGCTCAAACCTCCTAATCACACGAGTCTCAACCAAATACCTCTCAAACAAAGACCTATCAAACTTCTTAAGAAACCAGAAAATATCATCATAAGACCTAGGACCTGGACAATAAACCTTAGGAATACCATCATGAATAGATCGAGCACTAGCAGCCCTACTCAACTCAACAGGAACATCACCCCTAGCAAATGCAACCCCAGGCAAACTACTAATATAAGCATCACAAGTAGGAGTCGAAGAACGAATAACCGGTCGCTGACAATCTGGAACAGTCTGTGGCACAACATTGACCCTTGGAACATAACTACCTTGTATCAACTCAGGCTCTGTCTGACCAACTGCAGTAAGTGGAATCCCATCATCTAAAAACTCAAAAGGCTCCTCATCATCACTAGCACCAAAGTTATCTACTTCCTCACCATCCACTACATTAGTCAAATCAATCCATCCATCCTCACGAGGTAAACCAACCATTTTCTACAATTATAAGGGTTAAGGATACTTAAGGTCATCGTTAATAAAATAATAATTAGTATGAAATGCTCATGAAAATGTCAAACATTATCCATGCTATGCAACACAATGCAAATGATGTTTATGCAATGCTCGCAAAAAAAATATGATACTGGCAAGCACTCAGCGTACTTACAATAATTCCAATACTATATCATAGTATTTATTTAATAAATACTCGAGAAATCATTTCAGTTATGAGGGATACATCTACAATGCAAAACAAAACTAAAATTGATCTTACCGGAGCGTTGCAGAGGAGTTGTGTGCTTTTGAAGAATAAATACTTTCGACACCAAAGTTATAGTTTAGGACAATTTTCAAAATCAACCCAATTCTCTATAACTTGCAGCTCTGATTACCAATCTCTAACACCCCCAATTTACATTGCGCAGCGGAAATACACAATTGGGTGCTAGACACAAGCATCATCACACAAAGTATATTGAACGACTCCAAATAGAGACGTTTTCACAAAATATAAACATGATTTTCATAAATGTTCTAAAACATAGATTTCAACCCAAATTGTACTAACACGATACCAGAGTAAAGCGTTTAGTCCCCATGGATCTCGACCAACAACCAACAAGTTTAGTACAGTACATCAACATAAAGTAAATTGTTCAAACATTAAAAGGTAGAAACAGTTTAGACAAACATTCTTCCAAAAGCTAAGCCACAACCTCCACAGCAAAGCTCCATGCTCCATCACTTCCTATTACCTGAAATACATGCATAAAACGAGTCAACAATAATGTTGAGCGAGACTATAGGTTTTTCAAATCACATTTGAACACAAGAAGAAAATCAATCATAATCATTTATAGAATTGTCGTACACCCAATCCATATTCAAGCCAGTAATAATAATAATATTATTAAACAAACATTGTATTTAAGCTCATGACACCGACCCCTTAACCAAATAGTCACCCACGCCAAATGCCGGCATGACTAGAATAAAACCATTGCCCCTCTAGGGTATCAGTTGCTAGAATACCACAATCTTATTCACGTAAAATTATCCTTCCCAGCGGGGTACTCAACGTAATGCCCTGGTCTCAGATAGGGTTGGTTGTAGTGTTTTACTACTCTTTAGGAAAAGAGCGTAAATAGCGGAAAGTATCGAACAAATGACTTTAAGAAAAATCAAGTGTTAATGACCCAATCACTTAAAAAGAGAGAAAGTTTGTTTCCCAATGAGGTATATGTGTGTGTTCTAACTTGTAATTATTTGAGATTAATATAGAGAAGAATGGGGATGAAAGGATGAAAAGACGGTTATGTTAAAATTAAACTACGACGTAAAAGACGTAAACGTAAAGCCGTGAAAAACTACTCAAATTAAAAATTTAACTAAAACCAAAAACAAAGTAAATAAAAAAAGTCAATAATAATATAAATAAAGACAAAAATCCAACAAAGATATTTTAAAACCTTTTATTAATTAAATATTTAATTTTAAATGCTAATTAAAGACCTAAAATTAAATATAACTAATTCAAATGTCTAAAATATGATTTTATTGAATAATTACTTAACTTATATTATTAGAAGACTAAAAAGTAACTTTCTAAAAATTAAAAGCTATTAAAACTATTTTTAAAACTCTAAAAATGATTAAAAATGATTAAAACCTAATTAAACTTAAAATAATTATAAAAATAAATCTAAAAGCTATAAAATTATTCTAAAAATGGGAAAAGTCCTAATTAATGATAAAGAACCTAGGAAAAATGGAAAAGAAATAAAAATAAAACTTTGATTTTTTAATAATAAAATAATATTAAAATAATACTAAAAATAAAAAGTTTCTAAAATTAATTCTAAAAAATTTCTAAAATCTTAAAATAATCTAACTAAGAGAAAAACACAAATTAAAGTTCCTAAACCTTTTTTAATAATTTTATAAAAATGTTTAAAGTTTATAAAAAACCTTAAAATAATATAAAATTAAAAATTAAATTTTATAAAACCAAAACCTAATGTAAACCTCAAAATATTTATTAAAAAGCTAAAAACTATTTTTCCTGAAAATTAAAACTATTTTTACTATTTTTTTTATGATTTTATAAAAACGGCTATTAAATAAATCCTAGAAAATAATCTAATAACGGGAAAAATTTAAAAACTATCTAGGAAAATCTCAAACACTATTATGGTCCTATGAAAAATAAAAAGAACAAAAATTAGCTTAAAAATAAGCTGGAAATGAGGAATTAAGCTACGGCTTATTTAAAACAAGTGAAAAGAAGAAACGTGTTAAATAGATTATGAAACCAAACTCATACGTAAAAAACCATCTAGATTAGCGGTAGAGCACTTAACCCTCCAGCGAGAGGTCTGGTGTTCGAGTCCTGCTACGGGTGAGTTTTTGCCAATTTTTTCTTTTTTATTTTTTTCTTTTTTCAACTAATCAGTGACCTCTAATTAGCTTAAAACACACTCCAATTTTACTTTTTATGCAAAGATAAAGCTAAATCAAAGATTAAAACATGCCCAGTTGGGCTATTGTTGCTGATGAACAAGTGTGAGTGCACACTTGAACACTTTGGATGCCAAGAGGACTTGGCTTGAGCTTATTTGGTGGTGAATATTGTGGACAGGGGGCACCCTTGTGCTTATTGAAGCACAAGGAGTCACTGACAAGCAAGGATAAGCACTTATCACACACAGATTAAGCAATCAAATGCATACCAAGCCAATACAAGTTGCTGTAATAATAAGACTAGGTCAGTGGACTTATTAGCTAATAACTTGCACCTCAATGAACTTTAAAGACCCAAATTAAGCCCACAAAGTCTCAAACTGACATACAAACCAAATCAAACCCTGAAATAGCCTAGAGCTTAACAGCTTTCACAAAATCATGCACCAAAAATCATGAAAAATGAGCAGATTAGTGGATATGCAGAATTGAGCAACTCTTTTCCTTTTCAAACACACCAATTCCTTCTAATCTAGCACTAAATTGAACTAAAACTACCAACAAACCTAACTCAACCTTATTGAAGCTGTCTAACACTTATGTAAACACAAATCAAATCCTTTTGCCCTGCTTAAACACGTTTCCAAACACCCTGTTAAATCTGAAAACCAAACTTTTTCAATTCAAAACCTTATAAACTCTACTCAACCTGATTCTAATATTATCTAACATGCATACCAACTTAAAAGAACACAATCCAACAGTCTTAACACACTTAAGCATCAAATCAAACAAGATCATATGAACAGCTTTTTTCTGAAATTTTTCAAGAGTAAAAAGAAAATACCTTAGGGCTTTACATCCAAAGCCCTAGTGGTTGCATCACCACCTCCTACCAACTCGGGTTGGTGCTGACAAACATCAACAACCTTCTTCACCTGTTTGAAGAAAATCAAAAGAAAAGAAAACAAGGATAATATGCAATATACTATTTCTGATTTCTTTCTTTCTTTCTTAAATTCTTTCCAAAACCTTCCAAACCTTCTTAAAACATTTTCAAAAACACTCTTAAACACCAATTACACTGATTCTATAACCTAGAACAGATTATTACCAAAAATTTCAAATTTCTCAACCCTTGAAATAAATTTTGAAAATCAAAATTCTTTCACCAAATAAAAGATGGAACTCAGGACCTAGCATCAACTTATTACCAACTTTTTAAATTACTAAAAAGGAATTAAATTGTTTTTAAAAACAAATACCAACTTTTATTAAATAAAAAAGGAATTACATGAAGTTTGCTAGAAACTGGAACAAGGGGTTACCACAATACTGGACCTCCTTTTATACTACTCTTAAGAACATACTAGAATCTTAAAATCAAAACCCTAATCACTAGAAAATCCCAACTTTGCCCCTGACGCGTTTTTGAGTTTAGCTGTCCAAATTTGATCTCCATCGTTTGTTTTTGCGTTGTGAGTAAGCATTAATCCTCCACTGTTGATTTGGGACACGTCATATGCCTTGGAGGCCAAGGTGTTCTCTGATTGGTGGAATGGGGAATTGGGGGTAGGGTTCACAGTGGTGGGATTGGGGTTTTTAGGTGTGGGATGGGTTTGTGTGTGTGGGAATTAAGCGTGTGCAAGTTTAATTGGTTTTTACCCAGGTTTAAGTTGATGTGAAAACTGGAGGTGTAAAAGGAGTACAGTAACTCCTTTGATCCGAATTTAGGGGAAAAGAGTTGTTAGGCGCCAGTTTTGATTTGAATGTTTCAAGTTGACATCTTTGGTCCTTGTCCTTTGATTTTTTTGGCATTTGAAGGTTTTCAGCCCTAAAACCCGTTTTGCTTTGTAAATAACTTTCACATCTTGACATTTTTGGCACCAAACTTTGGAAAAGGCTTATCAAGGATCATTTTTGCCATTTTGAGTAATTTCAATGGCTGATTTTGAACTTTATTGATCTTCAAAGGTCTTTAATGTCTCTTAATCTTCATGAGGGACCATAATTGACAAATTGATTTTGTTGAGGGACCAATTTTGTCATTTCTTGAAAGTTGAAGGACCTTTTTGCAATTTTGACAAACTTAAGGGACCAAACTTGTAATTATTAATATACAAGGGTTTTAAGTGTCATTTCTTCAATAATTGAGGATCAATCTTTTTTGTCTTCAAGTCTTCAAGGGTATTTGTTGAAAATTTCATGATTAGGGCCCGGTTCTTTGTACGGCTTCGTTTCTCGTGTCCGTTTTTCCTTGTATCTTGTGATCTTTTGTCTTTTTCACGATATCCATACCTAAAATACACAAGTAAACAAAGACAAGCATATATATGGTATTTTATGACATTTTTATGCATTTAAAGCCCGAAAAGAACGATGAGATCATGTATAAATGCCATCTCATCACTCCCCCATACTAAGCCATTGCCGTGCCCTCACGCAATGCTAGAATAAAGTATCTAAGCATCACCAAAGTTCAATTTTATTAACTTTTATTGAAGAGTAAAAGACTTGTAACATACTACGAGAATGTGTAAAGACATAATGTATGATTTTCATCACCAAAATGTGACTTTTAGGGTCAAAGAATAGAAACAAGTTAATGTCCCTTAGAGTAAATTTCGTCATCCTTGATTGTCATACATTCCATGCTAAGTGCAAAAACGAGATCATTGTTGGTACAAGTCACAATGCTAACACTACTCATACGTCCAAATTGTGTAATACTTTTTCTCCCCGCAATCCTAGTTATTATAAAAGGAAATGGGTCACTAGCATTTTTTATCTATTTGTCATGGATCACAAGTGATTCATATTGACTTATTTGAGTAGTTATTAGTCCGAAAGCAAAGTAGCACGATTTGATCAATAGTTAGCCGAAGGACAAAATCTTTTAAAACGGCTTCTCGTGTATCTCCTTAAGTTCATATCTTGGCATAACTCGTTTCACGATTTGAGACCTTTCTCGGACCGATATTTGGCATGTACTTCATACTTCAAATCTTGGGAAGACGTTCTTGAGATTATGGTCTTCTCTTCATATTTTGGAATTTCTTCACTAGACGTTTTTGAGAGATTCTTCATATAGGACCACGACTTCATCATTTTTCTTCAATCTTTACTTTGGATTTTGATATACAACGATCCGCCTCCTTTTCGGACTTGAATATATTTATCCTCATACCTTGTTAGTGTCTTTTTGGATAGACTTTCTCCATTCTTTAGGGGAGTAATAGCTTCTCGTCGTGTGTCTCGATCCTTCATATTGATTTAGGAATAATGATACTTCACATCATCTTTGGATCTTTAGCAAAAATAGAGCTCCTCATGCCTTGTTAGGGCCTTTTTGGATGATCGCCAATCTTCGCGTCCCGCTTCAATAAGTTATGCCTTGGCTATGAACTCTATTCAACCCCGAGCAACTTTTAAACGATCTTGCGCTAGAGGCTAAGTAACTTTTCAAATCGTACGACCTTACTTATTGCAATTATGTTTTATTCCTAATGCATTGATCTTATGGGAAGAAAAAGCCACAATTAAAAACATATGAGTTTTTGAAAGAACACATTTTCATGTTCTACGTTTAGCATGATCACTTGTCTAACTCTATCATTTCTCGTTCTTCACTATATAAAGACCTCTAATTAAAGAGACTCGTGAATACTTAGCCATGCAAGTCAAAATTAAGCCAAATTTGGATTAGCTTTCATTAAGACTATATCAAATCAAAGTTTTGGGTTTTCAAGCCACCTATAGGATCTTGCACTTTCTTGGACTTTTTCAAGTTTAGAGAATGCGTTTTAAAGTTCCCTTGATAAGTGACTTTCTAGAATCAATTATAGGAACTTGCGAAAAGTTCTTGTTCTTAACCCGAATGAATTAAGACTTTCGCGTTTTAAAGCTCCCTATATAAAAGTCTAGCAAAACTTGAATTGAGCGGGTTAAGGAATGTAAATGGCTCCAAATGCCCATCAAGTCAAAAACTAACTCTTATTCTACCCATCGGAAAATATACATTCGTGTCTTAAAAACACTTATGAAAACTAAGAAAAATTTTAAAATTTGGCTATTTTTAGCCTTATTAACAAAACATTGAAAGTTGGAACACGTGAGGGCGTAGCAAAGCAAGTACCTATTCACCCCCCCATACTAAAAGTAAACATTGTCCTCAATGTTTCGAGTCTAAAGGTGGAGCACCCCCATACTAGAGACGAAGAATCGAATGCTTAGGATCTAGCATGGAAAGGGTGATTAACAATATATCTAAAGCCGTTTATTAATTATGCTAAAAGATAATTGTTAGAACAATAAAGGATATGTCATGGATTCATGAAAAACTTCTTCAAACGAACGATGGAGGCTCACGTAAACGAACACGAGAGTCTTCAATCGTAGACGATGATGATGATCTAGATAACACAATCACAAACAACCACGAGACAACGAGTTGGAAGGGTACAAGTCCCCTTATTAGTGAATATAAAAGATAAGCATGGGATCTCCCCCACGAGGCACCTCGTTTTTGATTACCGAGTTATGAGCTCGACTCGATCCCCTCAATGCTAATTATCATTGGGGAAGGTGTCTTGGTCGGGGGCAACCATTGAAGGAATTTCCCCACCAAAGTAGTGCTTAAGCCTATGTCCATTCACCTTGAAATTGGGACCATCATCTTGAGCTAGCTCAATGGTCCCATATGGAAATACTTGTGTAATGGTGAACGGACCCGACCAACGAGATTTCAATTTCCCGGAAAATATCTTAAGACGAGAGTTAAAAAGCAACACTTGATCACCAACGTTAAAAACCCGGTTTTTAATCTTTGAATCATGAAACTTTTTAGTCTTTTCTTTAAAAATTAATGAATTTTCATAAGCATTATCCCTTAATTCATCCAATTCATTTAATTGTATTTTCCGGTGATCTCCCGCGGTCTTCAAGTCAAAATTAGCATGCTTAAGGGCCCAATATGCCTTATGCTCCAATTCAATGGGCAAATGACAATTCTTCCCATAGACTAACTTATAAGGAGTGCAACCGATAGGTGTCTTATAAGCGGTCCTAAAGGCCCATAAAGCGTCATCAAGTTTGTCGGACCACGAAGCACGGTTTTCTCCAATTGACCTCTCTAAAATCCTCTTCAAAGCTCAGTTCGAAACCTCGACTTGCCCACTCGTTTGCGGGTGATAAGCCGTAGAAAGACGATGTGTAACCCCATATTTCTTTAGAACCTTTTCGAATTGGTCATTACAAAAATGGGTTCCACGATCTCTTATAATAGCACGAGGGGTTCCGAACCGAGAGAATAGTTGCTTCAAAAACATCACTACCACACGAGCATCATTAGTAGGCAAAGCCTTAGCTTCCACCCACTTAGAAAGGTAGTCCACCGCGACGAGGATATATTTGTTGCCATGAGACGATGGGAACGGCCCCATAAAGTCTATTCCCCATATGTCGAAAATCTCACACACTTGAATTATATTTTGCAGCATTTCATCACGTTGAGACGATTTTCCTTGTCGTTGGCACGAATCACACGACTGCACAAGTGCGTGTGCATCACGATAGATAGAAGGCCAAAAGAAACCGGCATCGAACACTTTCTTAGCCGTGAGATTAGCACCGTGGTGACCACCCGTGGGTCCCTCGTGACAAGCTCTAAGGATATTAGAGGCTTCGGCACCAAACACACAACGTCGAATGAGTTGATCCGCACAAATCCGAAAGAGATAAGGGTCGTCCCAAAAATAAAACTTGACGTCACGAAAGAATTTTCGTTTTTGTTGTGTCGTCATACCCTTGATTATGAAATTGCCCGCATGGTAATTTGCAATGTCGGCAAACCATGGGGTGGTGTCTTTAGAATTCACTACACCGAGAGTCTCAAGAGTAAATGTTTCGGTAATTTCCTTGTTCTCGAAAACATCTTTGTGATGATCTTCTAGACGAGAAAGATGATCGGCCGCTAGATTCTCGGCTCCTTTTTTGTCAAGCACGGTGACATCAAATTCTTGGAGGAGGAGCATCCAACAAAGTAATCTCGGCTTAGCATCTTGCTTAGCTAAGAGATACTTGATAGCCGAATGGTCGGTATACACGATGCTTTTAGTCAAGACGAGATAAGGTCGGAATTTCTCAAAAGCATAGACCACGGCAAGGAATTCCTTTTCCGTTGTGGTGTACTTTAATTGAGCCTCGGTCATCGTCTTACTAGCATAGTGGATAGGACGAAAATGCTTGTCATAACGTTGCCCTAAGACGGCCCCTATAGCATAATCACTTGCATCGCACATGATTTCAAAGGGTAATTCCCAATTAGGAGCAACAAGAATGGGAGCTTCGGTAAGTTTCCTTTTTAGAGTCTCGAAAGCCTTAACACAATCCTCATTAAAGTTAAAAGGAGCATCCTTCTCGAGAAGGTGTGTCATAGGACGAGAAATCTTCGAAAAGTCCTTGATGAAACGACGATAAAAGCCCGCGTGGCCAAGGAAACTACGAACTCCCTTAACGGTTTTAGGATGAGGTAACTTGGCGATGACGTCTACTTTAGCTTTATCGACCTCAATCCCCGCCTTTGACACCTTATGTCCTAAGACGATTCCTTGTTTACACATGAAATGACATTTCTCCCAATTAAGCACAAGATTGGTTTCTTCACAACGTTTTAACATTTGTTCGAGATTAGATAAACATGACGTGAACGAATTACCAAACACCGAGAAGTCATCCATAAACACTTCCATCGACTTCTCGATCATATCGTGAAAAATCGCCATCATACACCGTTGAAACGTACCGGGTGCATTACAAAGTCCGAAAGGCATCCTACGATAAGCGAACGTTCCATAAGGACACGTAAAAGTAGTCTTCTCTTGATCACGAGGGTCGATAGGGATTTGAAAGTAACCGGAAAAACCATCTAAAAAGCAATAGAATTCATTTCCCGCAAGTCGCTCCAACATTTGATCCATGAAGGGCAAAGGAAAGTGGTCTTTGCGAGTGGCGTCATTTAACTTTCGGTAGTCAATACACACCCTCCAACCGGTCACAACACGAGTGGGAATTAAATCGTTGTTTTCATTAGGCACAACGGTCATTCCTCCCTTTTTAGGGACACAATGGATTGGGCTCACCCATGGGCTATCGGATATAGGATAAATCATTCCCGCGTCAAGGAGTTTAAGGACCTCCTTTTTAATGACATCGTGAATTTTGGGATTCACCCTTCTTTGACTTTGAATTGCGGGTTTGTAGTCCTCCTTCATTAAAATCTTGTGAGTACAAAATTTTGGGTCAATACCCTTAATGTCGGAAATTTTCCACGCAATTGCCCCTTTATGAGCCTTAAGAACTTTCAATAGCTCGGTTTTTTCATCATTAGCAAGATCTTTTGCAATAATAACCGGCAACTTGTCATCACCTTCCAAGAATGCATATTCAAGGTGAGAAGGAAGATCTTTCAATTCAAGGATAGGCGGTTCCTCGATTGAAGATTTTGGTTCAACACTCATAACTTCCATCGGCGGAAGAAATGGTGGAATAGACATATCATTACTAATCAACACCTCATCTTCATTGTCGATTTCATTTGAAGTGAGATCGCCTCCTTGGAATGGAGTGAGATTTGGTGTGGAATTAGCAAGAATCGGATCCAAAATAATGGGATTGCCACTTGACGAGCTATCGGAAAAACCTAACACTTCTTGTGAAAACTCATCGCAAACCACATCAACGATGTCAATGTGATTGATGGTAGCGATTGCATAAACATGAGAAGGTTTCGAGTTTTGAGTAGCGTTTATAACAAGTTCCTCTTCGTTGAATCTCAAAGTGATAGTTCTCGCATGAACATCGATAAGCGATCTCGAAGTATCTAAAAATGAACGACCTAAAATTAGAGGAACTTGAGGATCCGTGGGGATGTCGACTACTATGAAATCAACGGGATAGTAGAACTTCCCCACTTTCACGAAAACATCTTCGGCTATTCCACATGCCATAATCGTAGAATGATCGGCCATCTCGATGGACATGTTCGAAGGAATGAGAGCCGGAAGCGAAAGCGATTTCCAAATGGAAAATGGCATCAAATTAATGCTCGCACCAAGATCGGCCAAGGCGAGGCATTCTTTCATATCTTGTATGTCACAAGGAATGAGAAACTTTCCGGGATCACCAACTTTTTCCGGTATGCGGTTAAGATAAACCGAAGAACAATTAGCAAGCTTTGAAAGCTTTTCCTTATCGCTCATCATACTTTTAAAAGTGGATGCGAAACGAGGCATATATAACAACGCGTCGGCTAAACTCACATCAAAATGCACTTGTTGAAACATTTTTATAAAAAGCTCGATTTGTTGTTTGTTACGTTCTTGCATTTTCTCTTTGTTTCGTCTTGAAGGGTAGGGTAAGGGTGGTGTGGGTTGGTCATTAGGCAACGGCCTTGGAAACTCGGGTTCCATAATTGGTATTGGTGTAACCGTAGGTGTGGTTTGAGCGGTACTTCGTGGGATTGTAATGTGCTCCTTTTCGACCATAACCTCGGGTTCTTTCTCGATTTCCTTCTCCGTAGAAGTACTTGGACGAGAGATTGGTTCCTTAAAAGTTTTACCACTTCGTGTAGTAATAACCTTCATTTCTCCCTTCGGGTTTGCAATGGTATCACTAGGAAGACCACCCGAAGAAGAGGGCTTACACATGATAGCTTCAAACATCTTAGCCATTCGGTCCTCAAATTTTGATTGCCTAGCATCCGCTTTCAATAACTCTTGCTTAATCTCATGTTGTCCTAATTCCATCTTTTGTTGGTTTTGTTGAAGACGTTGGACATTTCCTTCCATTTTATTTGCATGAGTTTTAAGTTCATTAGCAAGTTCATTTTTAAGCTCGTTTTTCAACTCGGATCCAAAAATTCTCCTTGCAAATTTTTCGTGTGAGCATTTTGAAAACCTTGTGTAGTGTTTTGAAAATCACGGTTTTGGTTTTGATTAGAGATTTGTCCATTCCCACTTTGATAATTCCCTTTGTTGTAATTGCGTGTGTTGCCTTGGTAATTACCTTGGTTGTTGTTTCGATAATTATTAATATTTTGGTTTGGTGGAGCTTGATTTGGACGAGAACCTTGGCCGTTTTGGTTGTAAGTTCCCGTTGCTACATAAGCACTCGAAGTGTTACCATCCGCGGTAATGCACTCGGAAAGATCATGAGCTCCCCCACAAGATAAACAACTCTTAGCAACCGCTTTAACCGAAGCGGAATTGGAAGCTTCTTGAGCCTTCCAATGGGACATTAGATTAGCAAATCTATCAAAAAACCGATTTTCCTCATTAGCTTCATCATGTAAGGCGTTAATGCTACGAGACGATTGTGACGAAGATGACGAACCCATATTGGCAACACTCGGTGTGTTACGAGGGCTATAAACCTTAGATCGATTTTCAATGATTTGTAAAGCTTCATTTGTCGTCTTGCACAAAAAATTACCACCCGCGGCGGCGTTCAAATAATCTCGTTCATGATCATTAAGCCCATTGTAAAAAGTATCCACTTGATGCAATTCCGAAAAATCATGGTGTGGACATTCATGTAACATCTCTTTAAATCGTTCCCATGCCATTGAAAAACTTTCATTATTATGTTGTACAAATCGTGAAATCTCATTTTTAAGTGTGTTGTTTTAGATGGTGGAAAAAACTTGTTCACAAACTTAGAAACGAGATCGGCCCATGTCAAAATCGAATTTGGCGGTTCTTTCTCGAGCCAAATTTTTGCGGGTCCATCCAACAAATATGGAAACAACATCATCTTAATGGCGTCATGTGGAATTTCCTTAAATTTGCTAGTGGCGGTGAGACGGTTGAAATTCCTAATGTGGTAATGCGGGTTGTCTTTCTCGTGACCTCTAAACTTGTTTGCTTGCAACATAGACATTAAACCCGTCTTAATCTCGAAATTCTCCGCAAGGATGGCGGGAATCACAATAGCCTCTCCAAAACCCTCGGTGGGTGCTTGTAGCAACTCCATCATAGTACGATTAGCCATGATGACTTCTTGTTCTACAATAGGTTAAACAATTGGAGGTTCTTCAACAATCAACGATCCTTGATTTGCTTGCTTTTGAAGACGTTTACGAGCTCGTTTTGCTTGATTACGAGTGATCATAAATTTCACGAAGAATGGGAGGTGAGCAAAGAAGATTCTTTTTGGTTGTTTTGTGAATTTTCAATTTTTTTGTGTTTTTGATGATATTTAATTTTTTGGATTTTGGTGTATCTTCGTAGACAACAATCTACAAAATCTCTCCTCGAATCAAACTCTTGATTAAAGAAGCCTCAAAGGAATGAAAACGATCACGTGGAGTGAACGCCTTCGAATGACTTTAGAACTTTGGTGAAAACCAAATTGTTCACGAGGGTTTAATCACAAAGAAAACCAAGCAAATATAGTATACGTATTAATACTTTGGGCGGCAAAACCCTCGATTAGCCTTCAATGTCAAAATACTCACAAGCAAGCGGGGAAACGAGGCGGCGCGAAGCACTTAAGAGCCTTTTTCCTTAGGGTATATTTTATAATACCCGCCTTATACCCACCTTATAGTTTGTATTTTTCAAAATCGAGCTTCACGAAAGTATTTATCTATTTTTGCCTTTTCTTTTTGTTTGAGATTCGAATACAATAATTAGGAGATCAAATCCCAATTAAGGTTGTGTTTTCACACTTTTGGAGATATTGTATATTGATTGTGATACTTAATACAATATATTAATAATATTTGTACAAGAAAAACCAAGAAAACCGATAATACGTGTTAAAGGAGTTCCACTTAACACAAATACTTATTATGGATAATATCAAAAACAAAAGTTTCCAAATTAAAGCACAACACACCTCCCCGGCAGCGGCGCCAAAATGGTTGTAGTGTTTTACTACTCTTTAGGAAAAGAGCGTAAATAGCGGAAAGTATCGAACAAATGACTTTAAGAAAAATCAAGTGTTAATGACCCAATCACTTAAAAAGAGAGAAAGTTCGTTTCCCAAGGAGGTATATGTGTGTGTTCTAACTTGTAATTATTTGAGATTAATATAGAGAAGAATGGGGATGAAAGGATGAAAAGACGGTTATGTTAAAATTAAACTACGACGTAAAAGACGTAAACGTAAAGCCGTGAAAAACTACTCAAATTAAAAATTTAACTAAAACCAAAAACAAAGTAAATAAAAAAAGTCAATAATAATATAAATAAAGACAAAAATCCAACAAAGATATTTTAAAACCTTTTATTAATTAAATATTTAATTTTAAATGCTAATTAAAGCCCTAAAATTAAATATAACTAATTCAAATGTCTAAAATATGATTTTATTGAATAATTACTTAACTTATATTATTAGAAGACTAAAAAGTAATTTTCTAAAAATTAAAAGCTATTAAAACTATTTTTAAAACTCTAAAAATGATTAAAAATGATTAAAACCTAATTAAACTTAAAATAATTATAAAAATAAATCTAAAAGCTATAAAATTATTCTAAAAATGGGAAAAGTCCTAATTAATGATAAAGAACCTAGGAAAAATGGAAAAGAAATAAAAATAAAACTTTGATTTTTAATAATAAAATAATATTAAAATAATACTAAAAATAAAAAGTTTCTAAAATTAATTCTAAAAAATTTCTAAAATCTTAAAATAATCTAACTAAGAGAAAAACACAAATTAAAGTTCCTAAACCTTTTTTAATAACTTAATAAAAATGTTTAAAGTTTATAAAAAACCTTAAAATAATATAAAATTAAAAATTAAAGTTTATAAAACCAAAACCTAATGTAAACCTCAAAATATTTATTAAAAAGCTAAAAACTATTTTTCCTGAAAATTAAAACTATTTTTACTATTTTTTTATGATTTTATAAAAACGGCTATTAAATAAATCCTAGAAAATAATCTAATAACGGGAAAAATTTAAAAACTATCTAGGAAAATCTCAAACACTATTATGGTCCTATGAAAAATAAAAAGAACAAAAATTAGCTTAAAAATAAGCTGGAAATGAGGAATTAAGCTACGACTTATTTAAAACAAGTGAAAAGAAGAAACGTGTTAAATAGATTATGAAACCAAACTCATACGTAAAAAACCATCTAGATTAGCGGTAGAGCACTTAACCCTCCAGCGAGAGGTCTGGTGTTCGAGTCCTGCTACGGGTGAGTTTTTGCCAATTTTTTCTTTTTTATTTTTTTCTTTTTTCAACTAATCAGTGACCTCTAATTAGCTTAAAACACACTCCAATTTTACTTTTTATGCAAAGATAAAGCTAAATCAAAGATTAAAAAATGCCCAGTTGGGCTATTGTTGCTGATGAACAAGTGTGAGTGCATACTTGAACACTTTGGATGCCAAGAGGACTTGGCTTGAGCTTATTTGGTGGTGAATATTGTGGACAGGGGGCACCCTTGTGCTTATTGAAGCACAAGGAGTCACTGACAAGCAAGGATAAGCACTTATCACACACAGATTAAGCAATCAAATGCACACCAAGCCAATACAAGTTGCTGTAATAATAAGACTAGGTCAGTGGACTTATTAGCTAATAACTTGCACCTCAATGAACTTTAAAGACCCAAATTAAGCACACAAAGTCTCAAACTGACATACAAACCAAATCAAACCCTGAAATAGCCTAGAGCTTAACAGCTTTCACAAAATCATGCACCAAAAATCATGAAAAATGAGCAGATTAGTGGATATGCAGAATTGAGCTACTCTTTTCCTTTTCAAACACACCAATTCCTTCTAATCTAGCACTAAATTGAACTAAAACTACCAACAAACCTAACTCAACCTTATTGAAGCTGTCTAACACTTATGTAAACACAAATCAAATCCTTTTGCCCTGCTTAAACACGTTTCCAAACACCCTGTTAAATCTGAAAACCAAACTTTTTCAATTCAAAACCTTATAAACTCTACTCAACCTGATTCTAATATTATCTAACATGCATACCAACTTAAAAGAACACAATCCAACAGTCTTAACACACTTAAGCATCAAATCAAACAAGATCATATGAACAGCTTTTTTCTGAAATTTTTCAAGAGTAAAAAGAAAATACCTTAGGGCTTTACATCCAAAGCCCTAGTGGTTGCATCACCACCTCCTACCAACTCGGGTTGGTGCTGACAAACATCAACAACCTTCTTCACCTGTTTGAAGAAAATCAAAAGAAAAGAAAACAAGGATAATATGCAATATACTATTTCTGATTTCTTTCTTTCTTTCTTAAATTCTTTCCAAAACCTTCCAAACCTTCTTAAAACGTTTTCAAAAACACTCTTAAACACCAATTACACTGATTCTATAACCTAGAACAGATTATTACCAAAAATTTCAAATTTCTCAACCCTTGAAATAAATTTTGAAAATCAAAATTCTTTCACCAAATAAAAGATGGAACTCAGGACCTAGCATCAACTTATTACCAACTTTTTAAATTACTAAAAAGGAATTAAATTGTTTTTAAAAACAAATACCAACTTTTATTAAATAAAAAAGGAATTACATGAAGTTTGCTAGAAACTGGAACAAGGGGTTACCACAATACTGGACCTCCTTTTATACTACTCTTAAGAACATACTAGAATCTTAAAATCAAAACCCTAATCACTAGAAAATCCCAACTTTGCCCCTGACGCGTTTTTGAGTTTAGCTGTCCAAATTTGATCTCCATCGTTTGTTTTTGCGTTGTGAGTAAGCATTAATCCTCCACTGTTGATTTGGGACACGTCATATGCCTTGGAGGCCAAGGTGTTCTCTGATTGGTGGAATGGGGAATTGGGGGTAGGATCCACAGTGGTGGGATTGGGGTTTTTAGGTGTGGGATGGGTTTGTGTGTGTGGGAATTAAGCGTGTGCAAGTTTAATTGGTTTTTACCCAGGTTTAAGTTGATGTGAAAACTGGAGGTGTAAAAGGAGTACAGTAACTCCTTTGATCCGAATTTAGGGGAAAAGAGTTGTTAGGCGCCAGTTTTGATTTGAATGTTTCAAGTTGACATCTTTGGTCCTTGTCCTTTGATTTTTTTTGGCATTTGAAGGTTTTCAGCCCTAAAACCCGTTTTGCTTTGTAAATAACTTTCACATCTTGACATTTTTGGCACCAAACTTTGGAAAAGGCTTATCAAGGATCATTTTTGCCATTTTGAGTAATTTCAAGGGCTGATTTTGAACTTTATTGATCTTCAAAGGTCTTCAATGTCTCTTAATCTTCATGAGGGACCATAATTGACAAATTGATTTTGTTGAGGGACCAATTTTGTCATTTCTTGAAAGTTGAAGGACCTTTTTGCAATTTTGACAAACTTAAGGGACCAAACTTGTAATTATTAATATACAAGGGTTTTAAGTGTCATTTCTTCAATAATTGAGGATCAATCTTTTTTGTCTTCAAGTCTTCAAGGGTATTTGTTGAAAATTTCATGATTAGGGCCTGGTTCTTTGTACGGCTTCGTTTCTCGTGTCCGTTTTTCCTTGTATCTTGTGATCTTTTGTCTTTTTCACGATATCCATACCTAAAATACACAAGTAAACAAACACAAGCATATATATGGTATTTTATGACATTTTTATGCATTTAAAGCCCGAAAAGAACGATGAGATCATGTATAAATGCCATCTCATCAAGGGTGGTCAACCCAATAGTACAATCATAAGAATAAGCGACTATTCCTGACTCACAACATCAAGTCAGAAGATAGTTAACGGCTCATGAATTTAGGGTCTTTAGCAACAAGTTACTCAATACAATGAAATCAACTTTAGGCAACATTCGGGTCCAACAATTACTCATGACTTGTGTTCATTTATTTTCAAATAGCATGTATCCCCCTCGCGGGTATTAAAATCATTAAAACAAGTAGAAAGCGAGGCTATAGACTCACCTTAGTATAAGAGATCTAGCGATGTAACACCCCCAAATTTACATAATTCAATACAGCGGAAGACTCGTTGGTGTTAAGGGATAGCACATTACTCACATCATAGACAACGCTTAAAAATCGCGTCATTTAATAATAAAGCATTTCCATTCATAAATATCAGATTTACATAGGTCCCAAGTCATAGTATTTCATACAAGTTTTACAAGCATTTGAATGGAAAATTATTATTTTAAGTGCGGGACATAAATTCTTGTTTTCTTCCCGAGAATTACCTTCAAGTACCTGAGACAAAACATGTTAAAAGAAAAGGTCAGCAATAATGCCGAGTGAATTCATAGAGTTTAATAAAACCATTAATATATCATCGGTATATAATTATTACCGAAAAATCATTTTGTACAGATCCTTGTAGTAGGCCATAAAATAGCCAAAGTCATTTTATACAAATCTTTGTCAAAAATCATAATATAGGCTTTTGCCTTCAAAATCATTATACGAACCAAAGTCGTAAAAACATCATACAATACGTTTTATAACGTTGTATAAAGTTAAATAAAAACCGTTATATGGATATGGTTATATAAAACCAAAACACGAACATAATATCAATAATAAGACCCCGTATTGCTAGTCAGGCAATTCATTGTAATTCAGTGCGTATAGTAGTATTTCGTTATTTGGATTATTATAAGCCGCATGACATTGTTACCTTACTACAACAAACAACGGGTAGCTAACCCGAAACTCAATTTGCCCATCTAAATTAGCGTGTCGTCACAATAATCACGCTTGTGTAAATCTTCTCATACATAAATTCGCTTACCAATCAATGTGGCACGACGGGGATCAACCGTCAAGGCGCGAACTGGGGTGATCGTCCCCAAATAGTACTATTATATGCATAAGCGTCTACCAAATCCCGGTAGTTCATAATTCATGCTAATGGGACTTTTAGTGACATAACCTAACTTTAATAATCCATTTCATTTCATCTATCGGGTCATTTAATCATTCATCGGGTCATACTATCATTCGGGTCCAATTAATAAACAGACAATCGGGACAACTAGTGTCCTATTTTATAAAAACTAACATGTTATCTCCCTCGCGGGTTTATAAAACATTTCATAAAAACATTTAAAAGAGTGCGAGGCTATGAACTCACGTTGATGTGGGAAAGCGGGTTATTGGCAATTCGGATGTATGGTGCGTGCTTCAATCACGAAAACCTAGACAAATAATACTCGTCTTAGACTCTTGTCCAATGACTTAATAAAAATAACAATTCTTTATAGATATGATGATCAAGTGGGTTTACATATTCTCTTTTACTCATTTTAGTGTTTATGTCTTGATAACTTTTATACTAGTTTACTAGTTTTTACCTATTTACATGTTTTAGGCCCAATAGGCCCATTACAAGCCCAATATATTATATTAGTCCAATTATACTTTTATTATCATTATCACACTTTACATGTTGGGCCCAAATGGGTTAATCCCAATAAATAAGTTTATAAGTGTTTTAGTCCATTTTGTTGTATTATTAGTCCAATAACGTTAACTTAGCCCGTTAATGTTCGTATGTTTTATAGTTCGGATTTTATCGGTTTTTACTTGTTATATATGTTTATATATCAGTATATGAGTTTATAAAAGTTTACATTAGACGGGTCCAACCGTCTAAGTTTTATTTAACAAAACGTTAATTTTACGGTAATAGCCGAAAAAGTCGTAAAAATCATGTTTGTAGTTTTATAACTTATAAAACTTATCAAACTACCATTTTTATAAAATTTCCATTTATTTATCCTTATACATATTTATATAAATGTATTATATGAGTTAGTGGGTTTTAATTCACATTTTATACTATTTTTATTTGAGTGCTTATATAATACTATTATACTTTAATTTCCAAAATCTGATTTTTACTTTCATGTTCACCAAAACAACCATATCTAGGTTCTATATGGAGATAGATGCTAAAATTTTTATGACATAAACTGCATGATATGTTCTCCATTTAACTCTTCTATAGCTACTGTTGAATCAGCCTCTAAGTATTTTTTAAAAATCGTCCAAAACAGTGAACTCAGATTTGTACTCTAAACTTGTTTTGATCATATCTCACTCATCCTAATGATTCCATTGCTTGGCCAACTCTCACATGTGTACAAGACATATTACTTACTGTATATCCATTAATCTATGCAATTTTATCAGTTCATCACATGGTTCTTTACTGTTTTATACAGCCATCATTTTAAGCATGATTTGAACCTTTTTACATATGGTTTTTCATCTTTTTACCCATGATTGTCAACACCAAATCCCCACACAATACTTTTATCATCATATAATCATCATATACATATATACAATAGTAAAGAAAATACATGATTATATAATCAAAATAACAAGAGGATGAGGAGAACAATCATTATACCACCAAGGTTGTGTAGGTTATGATCAAGGCTTGGATTTTGATGGAAAAACTTCTGATAGATCAAAACCAACTTTGAAGACCATCAGTATTTGTAAACTTCTTGTAGAAATCAGCCCTTGGAAATCATCAAATAACCTCCCTGGATGTTAGAATCACCTCCAATCTTCAAGGCTTCAAAGGGGCATCATCATGTGTATGAATAACACATGATTTTATGGCTAAAATAGATCAAATGAGGGTTGTTGTTGGTGATTTTGGGACGAAATATATAGAGAGAGGAAGGATGAGAGAGTTTTGTTGAGTGGTTCGCATGAGTAGCTAGTGCAAATGGTAAGAATGAAGTGGTTTTGTGGTTTTGTGTAAGGTTAGCTTACATGTTAAGCTTATGCTTAACACGTGTTAGCTTTCTTGCTAAAAGGGTGCCACATCTTATGATGTGGTGTCCTCTTTTTGTTTGTCTCTTTTAGTGGGGTGGGATAAACTTGTTTTGTCCCATCCCGCTAATTTACGGGTATTTCTCGATTCTAGTTTTCTCAATTTGCTTGCCCTAGGTCGTTTTACGAAAAATGTTTTATAAATTATGAATCAACGGCACAAAACGAATCTAATAAAAATTGTCTCATCAAAAACGGAGTTCGAAAAGGTAAATACGTAATCCTAAGGTTTCCGGTTTAGTCGTAAAGGACGTTAAATTTAAATCGTAAGTCCTAATCTCTCCTCGTAAATTTGTGAGTTTATGAACCAACACAGATTTAAAACTCCAAAATAATATTCACGGATAAATTTATTTTCTGAAATGTCGGACTGTCACCAAAGACGGTGTATGTAAACGTAAGCACGTAACGTAGAATCCTCCGGTTTAGACATAGTCGATGCTACTTCAAGACGTAAATCCAAATTACTTCCCAAAAATAAGTGAGTTCATATTATAACATTAAAAATAATATTTTCAAATAAATATTTAGAATAAAATATCAATCATAAATTGACGGATTGTCACAGCATTTACCCCTAAACAGGATCTTTGTCCTTAAAGATCATCTTACTACTCGCTTCTTATAGAGTTTAAGCCATGTGGGAATTTCCTCCACATTCGGTCTTTTCTCACGAGTGTAATTCATTAGAATACGCGAGTTTCATCAAACATAACTACAGGAATAAGATGAGGCTTAATGTTGACTTACTTTCTCTATCCATGATGTTCACGGGTTTTTGATGAATGCAACATTTCGCCGATCTAAACTTCATCAAGAAGAAATCAGATTTTCACTTGATAGACATTTTATCAAGTTCGATTTACGAAACATAATTCACGCAGCTCTTGAAGTCCTAGGGTAGATCCAGCTTATATGCCTTTCAAACCAATCTTTTACATCATCTCTATGATCCCATACTTCGGGGACTTATATCCCATGATCTTTCAGATCATCAATTCATTTTTCCATGGTTAAAATTTTTGGCATAACTTCGCTACCCATCTGGCACTTTAAGATCTACATTTCATATTCACATAACCTCCTGCCCACTACCGGCAGTCAATAATCAGATCCTAATTTCAACAATCATTTTAGGTCTCGCGGGTCGAGTATTTTGTAAGGTTAGGTTCGCCATCATAGGAAACCTTAAACCTAAAAGACATGTCCAACTCACAATAGGTGTATGTCGGATGTCTTCTTCTCAACTCCTTCTTACAGATGCTCTAATATATAAATCTTAACAAGATTCGATCTCGATCCTAACACGATAATTATCAATGATAATCTCTCCAAAGGAAAACGATTATACGGTTCATTACCAAAGGTCAATCGTTCAAACAAAAAACAACACTTATAGTATTTTGTATCGCTACTTTACCTCATCCCTTCGATTGGGGTGGTACACAGTACTATCGTCAAGATTCGTTCTCAATGACTTCTGAGCAAATCTCTAGGAATTCGATGCGAAGCGAGCATCTTGATTGAGATGATCGATACAGGCACACTGTGCATACTCAACTCCTTTAAATACAAAAGAGTCTATTTCTTCATCAAGAATCTATCATTAATAGGAATGACATTAGTAGATTTGGTCAGTCTGTCGACGATGACTCAAATCGAATCAAATTCAAATGATGACCTTTGCAATAGTTAGACGTTCACTAATGTATGAGGCGATGTTTGCCTTCACAATTTTCCATTAGTACAACTTCTTTAGATAAAAATACATTAAATCATAAATGTCATGAATAAAATACTTATACTTACAAGATTCCAACATAACTATATCTCACAATCCTCCATATTTAGAAAATCACAAGTGGCCTTTTATACATTTAGCGCCATCGGCTTCTCAATTCTAATGGTTCACATTAGCCGCGAACCCCATTTTATTATCTATATTATCCTTCTTACAAGCATTGTTTATTTTTATATTGTTTGACAATTTATTTTGCACCTTCATTATTAAGAAACACAACCTAATTGATTCTTTATCCTTTCTATATAATGCGTCAGCATTTACATTCATCTCTCCTGATGAAATATTTATCATGCCTACAATTTACTCAGAAATTCGTTCTTCATATTTTCTAAGTTTTAGTTTCGTCTCATTTATTATTTCTATCAGTTTTACTCAATCGGACGTTTAAAGCGTCGATAATTACTACATGTAATTAAATAATAAATATTTAGGTTTTATGAAACGTAAACGAAAAAAGTTTTTAAATTTTCTCAGTTTGTACAATTATATAAAAATGTTCAAAATAAATTTGAATTTAATAAACACAATTTTTGTTGATTTATCGGAAATAATTAGTAAGATCCGTAAATGTTCGAAAAACCTTCGTTTATTCTTTGGTAAAAATTTTCTTAGTTGAAAAGCAAAATTTGTTGTTTCAAATTTTTAAGTCATGGTTTAACGGTTTCCTCAATCCCTCTTAGGTTGGCTTGAGGTATACACAAACATTTACCCCTAAACAGGAGTTTAGTTAAATGATTTGTGTATAAGGGAATAATCCCTTAAAAATCCTTTCTTAAAACATATTTCCATTTTCTATTAATCGCACGGTCAAATAATGTAAAGGATTAAGTCTTTAATCACATGTTAAATACTGAAGGTACAAGTTTTCATTGTTCGGCCAATCTAGGGCAGTCTATAACTAATTATTAACTCATTCTTATTCTTATAAACAAAGAGATGATCCTTAATGATCGCAAGCATGAATTTATCAATTTACAGCCTACACACGTAATTCACCCAATTTATGAATGCTACATGTGTATTAGTCAATCCAAACGTCATCATGTGAAACTTATAATGTTTATTACAAGTTCTGGATGTAGTGATTGGAATAGATAATCTTCTTCGCGGACGCGAAGTTGATGATAACCATGCCGAGGATCAAAATTTTTAAAACATACGCTAGAACCTTGTAAATGATCGAACAATCTATCATCTTGGGTAGTGGATATAGATTTTAATCGTCAATTTACTTAGTTCATGGTAATCAATAAACATAAGGAATGATAACACCATAGCTCTTCATGATGACGAGCTTGGTAGAATAAAATCTTTCTCCGACAACTCTCTCAGTTGTACGGTAATTCTTTTAATTCAGATGGTGCTGACGTATAGTGCACAAGACACAGGTGCAGCACCGGGAATATAATCAATACCAAATTCAACTTGCCTTAATGGCGAAAGTCTAGGTAATTCACGAATAAATACCTCCTAAAGTTTCAGATAACAGAAACATCTTTTTATACTTTTACTTTAAGTTCTTTCTAGATTATAATGTCTATGACTAATTCACAAACATTCACGGTATAATTTCAAGTCTAAATACAGGATATGGTCATCCATCAAGAATTATTTAGATCTCTTTTGATAATCAATATCTTATCTTTTAGGGGATTTCTACTCGAGTTCCCATCAATTAAGACAATGTCGTTATGTCATAATCAATCAATCCATTTGATGTAGTAAAATCGTACACGTTTTAGGAAAAACGTATATGAGTGGCAAGTATTAAACTCGACGATTTAGGAAAACCGAAGAATCGAATAAATGCGGGTTCGTTCTCGAAGGAGGTGTTTGTATTAATGTGCCAAAATATATGAAATCAAGTTTGGATTAGTGACGTTTATGGTTTCAAGAGAGAAAAATAAAAGACGAGCTACGACTACGATTAAACTACGACGAATGACGTAAAACGCGAACGTAAATACGTAAAACGTGACGAAATTAAAAACAAAAACCTAAAAATTAATTAAATGATTAAACTAAGTCTTAAATAATATAAATAAGAATAAAAATCCAACAAAGATATTTTAAAACCTTTTATTAACTAAATATTCAATTTTTAATGCTAATTAAAGCCCTAAAATTAAATATAATTAACAAAATGACCAAAATATTATTTTATTGAACTAATAAATCACTTATATTATTCAAAGACTAAAAACTATTTTTCTTAAATTTTAAAACTATTTTTCTATTTTTTAAACACTAAAAACTATTTTTAAATTAAAATAATCCTAGAAAATAATAAAATAATGCCAAAATTAATTTGACAATTTTAAAAATCCTAAATTATCCTATTGAATAGTAGAAAATTGAAAAAGTTTGAAAAATGTAAAATTTTTCACTAAAAGACAAAACAGTTTATAATTAAACCCTAATTATACTAAATTAATTATAAAAAATGATTAAAAAGGTGAACAGTAAAAACTTTTTATACTAAAAATCTTAAAATATTATTCTAAACCTAGGAAAAATGTTTAAAATGAAAAAGAATAATTTTCTACACTAAATTCCAAAAACAGCCTAATTAAAAGTAATTTAAAATGCAATTAAATATAAAAAACAAAAAATGAACAGAAACACCAAAATAAACGAAACAGGAAAATCAGAAATTTAAAAAGAAAAAAAATGCAAAAAGAATCAGGTCCTAATTCCTAATTTTGCCCACAGAAGACAAAAAACTAAAATCTGATAGTGACCTTTTCTTGTTTTCTGTCTTGTAGTGCAAGCAGGGGGAACAATTACACTAGCAGTGGGAACCTTGTTCCCACTGACTTAACAAAAAAAACGGGTCTGCTGGTTATATGCTTGACAGATTGCTTGTTACTTGGATTTTGATGGCAACAAAGGCACCCCCACACTCATGGAAGTGTGGGGAGTCAGAATAAACAAGAAAAAGAACAATCATAAAGCAAATATCACACACCAAGGGGGCAAATCAGTGACTGTAAATGTGCTAAGGCCTATCTGTGAATAGTAACTGAAGCAAATGGCACAATTATGATTTTCAAGTGCTTATATGATGCATACTACTCAACCAAATAACATACAACTAAACAAGACCCTAGTCTAACCAATACTTTAACAGATTACAAAGACTTGTGAACCAAATCAAAAAAACAGTCAATAAGGAGTGGTCACTGTTTTGACTTGTTTAACTAAAAATAAGGCATGCAAACTCACTTATATTCTACCAAACTAGAAGATAGCTAATAACAACTAATAACATTCACATAAGAGGCATGTTTAAACAGGATTCAACCAACAATTTATCACCAATCTCAGTTTAGTCCCTAGTCCCAAACACTCCCTTATATTTCAGAAAGTCAAAAATAACAAACCAACAGCTTTCTAATCTTACCAAATCTGGTTGAAATCACTTCTAGCATGCATACAAATCCTATATTAGCAATATTAAGCAAGAAAATCAACAAATCAACAAATCAAACACAAAATCACATGAAATCCTATAAAACATCAAAAACATAACCAAGTGGGGTTCAAGCCATATACCTTGAGCTGATGCCTTCCAAATGGGTAGGTTTGAGCTTTTAGGAGCTTGTGAGACTGTAGAGACCCCTGTTGGAGTTCAACAACAGAACTAGGGGAGACAATGTCTTCAAAAAAAATGAAATAAAATCGAATAGGAGATGAAAGGTGGTCTTGAACCTGCACAAGCACAATCAAACAAAGAAAACACTTCAAGCTTGAATAACTACCACCAATGAGCTTGTCAAGGCTTTTGGTTTTTGTTAATTCAAACAGTAAAAGGAAAGCAAAAGAAACTGATTTTTCTAAACCTCTTGGTATCAACAAAACTTTTAAACAACTTGTAAGATCCCTTTTTGAATAAACTTCAGTAACTGAATCCAAGATAACACACCAAGCTCAGTGATTCCACTTTCACTTCACCATTGAGCTTGAGTGTTAACTTCAGAAAGTTTTAAAAAAACGTCCAAAACAAATTTTTGAACGACAACTCTTGAAATCTTAAACCCTATTTCTCAACTGACTTAAAAATTAAGCTACTGAAAACAATGAATGGAACTCAGTAATTGCAAATTTTAAAGAAATACTCTAAATATTCATTATCTAAAAAGCTTTTACAAAATACTGGAACAAAGCTTATATGGGTACAAACCACCCATATATATAGTACTCTATGGACTATTCTAGATAAACAATAAAAAAATGCAATATCAAAAACCCTAGCTATCAGAATTCCGGATATGCCCTTGAAGGAGTTTGAATTTTGGTCAAAGAAAGTCCCATGTGAATGGCAGCTGTTGTGAATGAATCTTGGCCCTTTGTTTTTGCTTGGAGAAGTTAACAATCGCCTTGGAACCGTAGATGAGCTATGCCAACCTTGTCTTGTTGCTAAAACGAGTACAGAGAGCATGTGGGTGGGGCTGTATGGTGAGAGTGACATTGTTTGGGGAGTTGGGATTAGGTTAGGAGGCCCTTAATTGCATTTCTGGAAACTTATAGTGATTTCCCCTTTGATTTGGAGATAAACGTGTTTAGGGTTCTTGAAAGGGATTAGGGAATAATTTGGTAACGATGGTGAATAGGATTAGTTTCCCACGCATTTTATTATATATTAAACCGGTTTAAAAAAAAGGTTAATAATAATAAAAAGACGTTGGTGGAATGCTGAGGTGGGAGGAGGTGATGATGTGTAGTGATTTAAGTGGTGGGGATGGTGATGTGGCGCCTGGTGGTTGGCTGGGACAAGTTTAGCTGTCTGCCAGAAGAGGTCCCTCTATTCCTTTCTTCTTGTCTCTTTAACTCAATCAGCCACAAACTTGCACTTCCTTTGTAAATAACTTTCCTTAGCTTGTCATTTTTGGCACCAAAGTTTTCAAAACTTGTATCAAGGATTAATTATGCAATTAATGCATTCTTCAAGGGCCAAATGAGTATATACTTGAAATATTAGGGACCCAATGTGTAATTTGAGTGTTCACAAGGGTATAATATGACAAGTCTTCCAAAGTAGAGGGACCAAAGTTGCCAAATCTTCAAACTTCATGGACTTCACTGGAAAATCATGAATCGGGTCCGGTTCTTTGTGCGGCTTCGTTTCCCGTGTTCGTTTTTGCTTGATTCCTTTGATCTTTTGGTGAATTCACGATATCCGTACCTGAAATACACAATGAACAAATACAGGCATATATTGGGGTATTTTGATGATATTTTAAGCGTTTTTAGCCCGATTTGGACGATGAGACTATGTATAAATACAGTCTCATCACTCCCCCATACTAAACCATTGTCGTGTCCCCACGAAATGCTAGAATTAAGTATCATAGCACTTCTAAAATTCATTTTATGATGACTTTTATTCAAGACATAAATTTAAATAAACTACTACACGTGCTTTAGACATAATGTATTGTTTTCATCACAAGAAAGTGACTTTTGGGATCATAGAACAAGAACACGTGAATGCTTCGTTAGAAATAATTTCGTCGTCCTCGATTTTCACCCAATTCCATGCTAAGCGTGTAACGAGATCATTGTTATTATAAGTTAGCAACACGATCACATCTTATGAGTGTTAATTACGAACCTAAACTCCCTTATTCCTACTTGGTATCTCTTATATTTTATTTTGTCTTAATGATCACGAGGATACATCATCGACTTATGCGTGAATAGAGATTAAGTCTAAAATAGAAACTTAACGGTGTAACCAAAATCATTAATTTAATAATTCATCCTAATAGACAACGATGTCAAAAAATTAAGTCAACAAGAAGGATCGATAAACACGGTTTTATAACGGTTTTTAACATGAGACTTATTACCAAGACTTTTATACGCCCCCTAACGGAAGGGCCTTATTATCTTTGGTTTACCTACATCTTTTATTCAACTCCGCCATGGAGCTTTTATTATGACTTCGGTCTTGCCTTGCCTTTTATTATCCGCCTCATCGGTGGTTTTATTAGCCAAAGACGTATATCCTCACGCTAAAGCGAATTTTGGATCTTTAAAGCTTCGAAGATTAAGGCTTGATTCACTTTCAATTTGGGCATAGATTTTTCGGCCTTGTGAGCTTCAAACTTTTGCTTAATTTAGGTGAGCACTTGAAATCTTATTATTAGGTGAAGCTTTCGATTATTCGGGTGCCAATACTTCAAAACCGTGACGCTGGTGATACCTTAATGTTTTCCCAATTTAATTACATGGAAGCTACCAAAACAAATTAGAAACCCAACAATAGTGACTAAACCGCCAAACCAATATTTATTAACAATTTATTATGCAAAAGCGTTGGGAGAATAAGCTAATAATTACTACACATAAGATTGTGACGATTACGAGACTTATAAATAACTCTATCATTTCTCGTCCTCATTTAAGAGACTTAGCCTAAAAAGTTAAGGAATCGAAGCTAAGTGCTCAACACGCACGGTCGAGTCAAAAATTACTCTCGTTCTCACCATCGGAAAACCTACATTCGTGTCTTAAACACTTATGAAAAACTAGAAAATTTTAAAATTTGGCCATTTTTAGCCTTATTTTGCAACAAAACGATAAGAAAATGATGAATATTGGATTGCGTGTTGACGTAAGCAAGGTGAAGTATCTACTTACCCCCCATACTAAAACTAAACATTGTCCTCAATGTTTCGAGTCTAGGGGTGAAAACACCCCCATACTAGAGACGAAGTCGAATGCTTAATCTCGAGTATGGAAAGGGTAAAACGAATAACCTAAAAGCCGTTTATGAATTATGCTAATAAGATAAACGTTAGAACATAAAAGGATATCATCGGATATCGGAATCTCCAAAGGCAACGATCGAAGCTCGAGTGATCCGTAAAACGAACACGAGAGGCTTCAATGATGACGATGAACCTAATAGATCACAATCACAAACAACCACGGAACAAAGGTAGGAAGAGCACAAGTCCCCTCGTTACATTAACTAAGAAAGCGATAATATGTACAAGGATAAGCATGAGAATCCCCCACGAGGCACCTTGTTTTTGATAACCGAGTCAAAAGCTCGACTCGAATCCCCATAAATGTGATCATTTGGGGATAATCTTGGTATGGTCATTTTTGGTGGGACTTACATGATAAACAAGGCCCAAAAGTACATGGAGTACTTTAAAAACCCGATAAACGTATACCGGGGTCAAAGATAGCGTCTTCGTTTTCGGATGAAAGACGAAACAACGCTACTTCAACCGAAGCCGAAACCTCAAAGAGGTAGAAGAAAATAGATGAGAAGTAGAAAGGTGGGGCAATGGGTAAGTCACTAAAATGAGCTACTCGAGGTAGACTCACACCAAGCAAATAGATATGATTTTCCATTTATTGCATCGGTGGAAGACCGAGATTTCCCTTTACAAGCAATTCTGGGATCGTAAATCTCGTCCTCGGTGGAGAAATGTGAGGGAACATTTGGGGCTTCCCCCACACTAAGACCACACACACCATCGTCAAAAGGAGTAGACGAGGTGGTAGTACTCATAACACGATGTGATGACGGAGTTAAACATGTAGAAAAATCTTTTAAAACATTTTCAAAATCTTTTCCTTTATCATCGTTTTTAAACTCTTTATGAAAACCCGATTGAATAATGTCGAAAATATTTGGCGTGTCAAATTCAAAATTAGTCGCGCTAAAAATCCTCACATTTAAGTCGCGGTTAGGGGGTGGTGGATTGTATAAATTCTCAAAACGTTTGTCAATAAAGAACACCGCCCCCTCGGGGTCAACATACTCGTCATCCTCATGAACGTCGATCTCATCGATTTCTTCATCAAAGATAGGCTTGTCAAACCACGGTTTGTCATTCCCCTCCTTGAGTATCTTAGAAACTCTCTCGAAAAGATCACGATCAAGCACGAAACCATCATTCTTTTGTGGGGATCGTTGATAAGTTAGATCCTCACGAATGTGGTAAACGTCATTCTCAAACGAGGAGTGTTGATTAGGTAACTCCTCGATAATTGGATTCTTAGTGGTCACATGAGTTGGTTCGTCATCGAAAATAAAACGTTCCAACTCATTAAGTTCATCCTCGATCTTGGAAAGGTCGACCTCACTCGTAGGTGGAAGTGAAGGCATAAGAGCTAGCTCTCGTTCAATGATTTCCTCAATCTCGGGATCAAACTCATAATCATCGTACTTCACATGTTTCTTCTTAGGAGAATCAAAAATTGCATGTGGATTTCGAAGTACGTGATCAATCTCGGCAAAATCGCCATCGTCATCGTCAAAGAAAGAGTCGATGTGAGCACTCACAACCATGGACTTACAAGCACTAGGGCTATGCTTAGGTGACTTTTCTAAGACGAGAGGATCGATGTCGATAAACCCTTTAGCCTCAACGGGTGTTGGGCTAGGCAAAGGAGGCACTTCGATGGAGTTAGAAGTTGAAGCCTCAAAGACGTGGTCCTTCGAAGGTGGTGAAGACGAATCTATTTTTGTCATTGTCGTGATGGCATTAACGTCACCCTTCGGAATTGGTGTTTCACTTGTTTCGCTAAAAACATCCCAAAGTGAGTTTTCATCCATGTATTTACACATACCCTTTTGAATTAGGTACACGTATTCTTTATCATTAAAATCATCATCTTTAAAACCGTTTTTCTTAATTCTTTCAAAACATGCATCAAGCTTCATTCTTTCTGCTAAAGTAAACATTTTGAAATCATTAGAATTTGAATCATTAGGTTTTGAAACCTCGGTTTTTTCATTCTCATTAAATCCTTGGGATTTTCTAGCGAAAAAGTCTATTTTCTCATCCCCATATCTCATAGTAAGTCTCCCCTCGTGAACGTCGATTACGGTTCGAGCCGTTGATAAGAATGGTCGGCCTAAAATAATGGGACATTTAGGGTCACACTCGTAATCGGATATAACGAAATCCGCGGGAAAAACAAACTTTCCAATCCTAACATAGACATCCTCGGCTATTCCAATTGGTATAAGTGGAGTACAATTTGCAAGCTCGATAGTCATGTTCGTGGGGGTAAGTGAAGGCAATCTCATCAATTTCCAAAGAGAATGAGGCATGCGATTGATGCTAGCACCTAAATCGGCAAGGGCTAAACATCCCTCAATCTCGGAAAAATCACAAGGTAGTAGAAATTGGCCCGGATCCTTTTCCTTTCTCGGCATACGCCTTTTGGGTTTTTTAAGAAGGATCGATGCACAAGTTTCTTCAAGGGTTACTTTGGTAAGGTCGACAAAGCTCTCTTTTTGAACCGTGGATGGAATTTGAGGTACATGAGGGTGTGCACTCTTTTCCTTGGTCGCCACGTTCACCCCATCGACTTTAGAACAAGAAGACGTCTTAGAAGTCGAGGGTTGAGAGGGATAAACAACACGGAATCCTTCAAGGTTAGGGGTAATCACACGACCTTTCTCACGAGACGAGGCGGCTTTACATTGTTCTTTCGGATTAGCAACGGTGTCACTAGGTAATGAACTCGATGACGAACCCGAGGCTTTGTTCATTATAGCCGAAAACATCTTTTTAATATCAATTTGCCCTTGCTCAATCTTCATGTTTTGCAATTTCAAAGTATTAGAAAAGTCATTTTTCAAAGTACCAATTTCTCCCTCTAATCGTCTCATATTAGCTTCATTCGTTTTCATGTAATTTTGAAAATCGTTTGACGAACTATTTTGATTTGAATTAAAGTTCCCTTGGTTTTGATTGTTTCTTTGAAAATTGTTTTGATTTCCACTTGAAAAATTATTTCCTTGATTGTTATCTCGATTTTGCCAAGTTATATTACGACCTTGATTATAACCTCCTTGATTTTGATTCGAAAAATTTCCTTGTTGATTATTTCCTTGAAAATTGTTTCGATTTTGAAAATTGTTGCCTTGGTTATAATTGCCTTGTTGTGATGGACCCGCGTTATTTTGATTTTGAAAATTGTTGTTTCCATTTAACGCACTCACATTCGACGTTTGGCCATCCGTAGCCGCACACTCGTAATAATTATGAGGTCCACCACAAAACGTACACGAAACCTCAAACGCTTTCACCGTAGCGGGAGCGTCTTTCTTTTGCATCTCAATGAGATAAGACGTGAACACATTTGTAAGCTTGTCGACTTTAGCATCAACTCTCTCAATGTCGCGATTAGAACTACTAACATTGGCGACATTGGCAACACTCGGTGCGTTGCGGAGTTGGTAAACCTTGGATCGGTTTTCGATAATTATCAAAGCTTCTCTCGGAGTCTTACACAAAAAGTTGCCACCGGCGGCAGAATTCAACGAGTCTTGTTCGTGAAAATTAAGACCGTTGTAAAACGTATCGATTTGGTGCAACTCGGAAAAACCATGGTGAGGACATTGCCTAAGCAATTCCTTAAAACGATCCCACGCGTCTCTAAAAGATTCATTCGATTTTTGCTCAAATTTTGTAATCTCGTTTTTGAAAAACGTTGTCTTAGACGGTGGGAAAAAATAATTAACGAACTTGGAAACAAGATCCTTCCACGTAGTTATGGAATTAGGTGGCTCTTTCTCGTACCAATCCTTGGCGGCACCATCGAGCGAGTACGGAAAAAGCATAAGCTTGACGACATCGGTGTCGACGTTCTAAAACTTGCTCGTGGCCAAAAGACGATCAAAATTCCGAATATGGTCATGAGGATTATCGGCTTCACGACCTCGAAACTTCGTAGCTTGGATCAACGAAAGCATTCCGCTTTTGATCTCAAAATTCTCCGCCTCGATAGCGGGAATTACGATCGCGTCTCCATAACCCTCGGTGGGCGCTTGGAGCAATCCCATCATAGAACGATTGTCGGCCATCTCCTCTACGGTTTCTTCAACAACGATATTAGGAACGTCGGTTTCTAATTCTCGTCTACGTCGTCGATTCCTTCGATAACGATTGCGTCGATTCGAAGCTTCGCTAGAATTGGAATAATCCTTTGATCGAGTGCGCATGCACTAAGCGTAGAATGGGTGGTAGCAAAGAAGATTCTTTTTGCGGCTTTTCGATTTTTCATTTTTTTTGGTTTTTGATTGTTTTTTTTATTTTTTTGGATTTTTGAATGTATTACGTAGACACAAATCTACAAATCTCTCCTCGAATCGACTTTCTCGATTAAAGGAGCCTCAAAGAGTGAAAACGATCACGTGGAGTGAACGTTCTCGATGACTTTAGAACGTTGGTGGAACACCAAAACGTTCAAGAGGGTTTAATCTTGAAAACACAAGCAAATATAGTATACGTAGATAATACTTGGGCGGCAAACCCTCGATTAGCCCTCTTTCTCAAAACACGCACAAGCAAGCGGAGGAAACGAGGCGGCGCGAAGCACTTAAGAGCCTTTTTCCTTTAGGTCGTGAAATACAACCGCCTTATACCCACCTTATAGTTTGTGTTAATTGAAATTAAGCCTCACGAAAGTATTTATCTATTTTGCCTTTAAACTTTTTCTTTAGATTCGAATACAATGATCGAGTGATGAAATCCCGAATCAAGGTTGCGTTTTCACGCTTTTGGAGTACTTGTATATTTATTTGTTCTTACGTAGATACAATATAGTAATAATATATTCACAATAAAAACGAAAACCAATATATCTACAATATAGTAAAGATTGTTTTGTGTTTAATTTAGGAAAACTAAACACGATTTATTTGGATATTATAGTATAATAGAGAAAAATAACAAAAAATGAGTATGTACGATATTCACGCTTTTCAAAAATGAAAAGCAAAAACGCACTACTCACACAAACACGATACTAATAATAATGGCACACAAACACCTCCCCAGTAGCGGCGCCAAAAATTGATGTAGTAAAATCGTACACGTTTTAGGAAAAACGTATATGAGTGGCAAGTATTAAACTCGACGATTTAGGAAAACCGAAGAATCGAATAAATGCGGGTTCGTTCTCGAAGGAGGTGTGTGTATTAATGTGACAAAATATATGAAATCAAGTTTGGATTAGTGACATTTTTGGTTTCAAGAGAGAAAAATAAAAGACGAGCTACGACTACGATTAAACTACGACGAATGACGTAAAACGCGAACGTAAATACGTAAATCGTGACGAAATTAAAAACAAAAACCTAAAAATTAATTAAATGATTAAACTAAGTCTTAAATAATATAAATAAGAATAAAAATCCAACAAAGATATTTTAAAACCTTTTATTAACTAAATATTCAATTTTTAATGCTAATTAAAGCCCTAAAATTAAATATAATTAACAAAATGCCTAAAATATTATTTTATTGAACTAATAAATCACTTATATTATTTAAAGACTAAAAACTATTTTTCTTAAATTTTAAAAACTATTTTTCTATTTTTTAAACACTAAAAACTATTTTTAAATTAAAATAAACCTAGAAAATAATAAAATAATGCCAAAATTAATTTGACAATTTTAAAAATCCTAAATTATCCTATTGAATAGTAGAAAATTGAAAAAGTTTGAAAAATATAAAATTTTTCACTAAAAGACAAAACAGTTTATAATTAAACCCTAATTATACTAAATTAATTATAAAAAATGAGTAAAAAGGTGAACAGTAAAAACTTTTTATACTAAAACTCTTAAAATATTATTCTAAACCTAGGAAAAATGTTTAAAATGAAAAAGAATAATTTTCTACACTAAATTCCAAAAACAGCCTAATTAAAAGTAATTTAAAATGCAATTAAATATAAAAAATAGAAAATGAACAGAAACACCAAAATAAACTAAACAGGAAAATCAGAAATTTAAAAAGAAAAAAAATGCAAAAAGAATCAAGTCCTAATTCCTAATTTTACCTACAAAAGACAAAAAAGTAAAATCTGATAGTGACCTTTTCTTGTTTTCTGTCTTGTAGTGCAAGCAGGGGGAACAATTACACTAGCAGTGGGAACCTTGTTCCCACTGACTTAACAAAAAAAACGGGTCTGGTGGTTATATGCTTGACAGATTGCTTGTTACTTGGATTTTGATGGCAACAAAGGCACCCCCACACTCATGGAAGTGTGGGGAGTCAGAATAAACAAGAAAAAGAACAATCACAAAGCAAATATCACACACCAAGGGGGCAAATCAGTGACTGTAAATGTGCTAAGGCCTATCTGTGAATAGTAACTGAAGCAAATGGCACAATTATGATTTTCAAGTGCTTATATCATGCATACTACTCAACCAAATAACATACAACTAAACAAGACCCTAGTCTAACCAATACTTTAACAGATTACAAAGACTTGTGAACCAAATCAAAAAAACAGTCAATAAGGAGTGGTCACTGTTTTGACTTGTTTAACTAAAAATAAGGCATGCAAACTCACTTATATTCTACCAAACTAGAAGATAGCTAATAACAACTACTAACATTCACATAAGAGGCATGTTTAAACAGGATTCAACCAACAATTTATCACCAATCTCAGTTTAGTCCCTAGTCCCAAACACTCCCTTATATTTCAGAAAGTCAAAAATAACAAACCCACAGCTTTCTAATCCTACCAAATCTGGTTGAAATTACTTCTAGCATGCATACAAATCCTATATTAGCAATATTAAGCAAGAAAATCAACAAATCAACAAATCAAACACAAAATCACATGAAATCCTATAAAACATCAAAAATATAACCAAGTGGGGTTCAAGCCATATACCTTGAGCTGATGCCTTCCAAATGGGTAGGTTTAAGCTTTTAGGAGCTTGTGAGACTGTAGAGACCCCTGTTGGAGTTCAACAACAGAACTAGGGGAGACAATGTCTTCAAAAAAAAATGAAATAAAATGGAATAGGAGATGAAAGGTGGTCTTGAACCTGCACAAGCACAATCAAACAAAGAAAACACTTCAAGCTTGAATAACTACCACCAATGAGCTTGTCAAGGCTTTTGGTTTTGGTTAATTCAAACAGTAAAAGGAAAGCAAAAGAAACTGATTTTTCTAAACCTCTTGGTATCAACAAAACTTTTAAACAACTTGTAAGATCCCTTTTTGAATAAACTTCAGTAACTGAATCCAAGATAACACACCAAGCTCAGTGATTCCACTTTCACTTCACCATTGAGCTTGAGTGTTAACTTCAGAAAGTTTTAAAAAAAACGTCCAAAACTAATTTTTGAACCACAACTCTTGAAATCTTAAACCCTATTTCTCAACCGACTTAAAAATTAAGCTACTAAAAACAATGAATGGAACTCAGTAATTGCAAATTTTAAAGAAATACTCTAAATATTCATTATCTAAAAAGCTTTTACAAAATACTGGAACAAAGCTTATATGGGTACAAACCACCCATATATATAGTACTCTATGGACTATTCTAGATAAACAATAAAAAAATGCAATATCAAAAACCCTAGCTATCAGAATTCCGGATATGCCCTTGAAGGAGTTTGAATTTTGGTCAAAGAAAGTCCCATGTGAATGGCAGCTGTTGTGAATGAATCTTGGCCCTTTGTTTTTGCTTGGAGAAGTTAACAATCGCCTTGGAACCGTAGATGAGCTGTGCCAACCTTGTCTTGTTGCTAAAAGGAGGACAGAGAGCATGTGGGTGGGGCTGTATGGTGAGAGTGACATTGTTTGGGGAGTTGGGATTAGGTTAGGAGGCCCTTAATTGCATTTCTGGAAACTTATAGTGATTTCCCCTTTGATTTGGAGATAAACGTGTTTAGGGTTCTTGAAAGGGATTAGGGAATAATTTGGTAACGATGGTGAATAGGATTAGTTTCCCACGCATTTTATTATATATTAAACCGGTTTAAAAAAAGGTTAATAATAATAAAAAAACGTTGGTGGAATGCTGAGGTGGGAGGAGGTGATGATGTGTAGTGATTTAAGTGGTAGGGATGGTGATGTGGCGCCTGGTGGTTGGCTGGGACAAGTTTAGCTGTCTGCCAGAAGAGGTCCCTCTATTCCTTGCTTCTTGTCTCTTTAACTCAATCAGCCACAAACTTGCACTTCCTTTGTAAATAACTTTCCTTAGCTTGTCATTTTTGGCACCAAAGTTTTCAAAACTTGTATCAAGGATTAATTATGCAATTAATGCATTCTTCAAGGGCCAAATGAGTATATACTTGAAATATTAGGGACCCAATGTGTAATTTGAGTGTTCACAAGGGTATAATATGACAAGTCTTCCAAAGTAGAGGGACCAAAGTTGCCAAATCTTCAAACTTCAAGGACTTCACTGGAAAATCATGAATCGGGTCCGGTTCATTGTGCGGCTTCGTGTCTCGTGTTCGTTTTTGCTTGATTCCTTTGATCTTTTGGTGAATTCACGATATCCGTACCTGAAATACACAATGAACAAATACAGGCATATATTGGGGTATTTTGATGATATTTTAAGCGTTTTTAGCCCGATTTGGACGATGAGACTATGTATAAATACAGTCTCATCACCATTCTATTGGCACTATCAACTTTTCAGTTTTATTGCCGTCGATAAGATGTGAACTTCTCAAAAGACTAATAATAACTCATAATCCTTTACAAGTTCAAGGATATCTGGAGACATAACTAACCTTAAAAGGGTAAGGTTAACGCATAATCTACGCGAGAGAATTTCAAATCAGATACAGACGAAAACATTAACGAATATGAGTATATCCCAAATTTTCATAATTTGAGTACGCATTTGAAAGCTCCTCGGAACGTTACCCAGGTTATTCAAATGAAATCAAATCAAAAGAAATGATAGGAACGTCGATACATCCAATCGGGTATCAACACTCGGTAATCAGATACTTTTCCTAAGAATCTCACTACGGGAGAATTCGACAAGAAGGAATTGTCAACTGTGGAAATAAGACAATTTCCACAGATGAGTAAATTCGACTCAGAAGAATAGATGCTACAGGCACATATGTAGGTGTCCCTAACATTATGTCCCTATTTTTCACTTCTTGCAGATCTCATAAAATTTTAATCTTTCACAATCTTTAAAGAAAATGTAGTGTTTATTAATCAGTATTATGGTGACTACTAATCAGCCTTGCATGGTCCATTCCAAATTGTATGTAGGCGCGCTACTATATATAATTTCAAGATTAACGATGCATTACTCAGTTCGTCAAAATTTTATCATCATGTTTATAATAAAAAAAATTTCATGCTTAATTCTTAAATAAGAATCAAAAGTAAATTTACAAAGATTTTCTTTGTTACGAAAACAATTAAGTTTTCCAAGGTGTTTTATAAACAACTTCATTTCGATAACAGTCACTTATAAATCTCGCTTTGAATAATCCTTATAGTGATGAAAATTCAATGTTCTCAAAGGATATTGTTTTATCTTATAAAAACAATGAGTGATCTACAAAAGAGTGATCAAGAGTTGTTCACCAAGAACTAAGTACAATATAATAGGAAATGAGCTTAGCCACTTAATCATGAGGTTCATGACCGCGATGGCACTCAAAAAGAATAATATACAACATAACTCAAATCAAGATGAGTACTTGTTCAATGGTTGCATAACTAATGCGAGCTTTAGGAAGAAGCAAGAAAAGATAGATATCATCGATACATGTAGAATTTAGCAATCAAAGGTAGTCTTTTCATTAATCACAAACAAGTCTAAATTGTACCGTAACACATTACGTGTCACTATGTCATACAATTTCAAGAACTCATCCTACCAACTGATGTCTCAGTTAAGTTAGGGATTATTTTTAAAAGATACCACAATGAATACTAATCTACAAGAGTCATTAGATGTTTCACATGTCCTGGAAGATCCATCAGTCCCAATTCAGAAGAAGATTTCTTCAATTTATTTCTTGGACACTGGGCATCCTCGTTAGTGGACAATGGCCTAGGAGTAACACTTAACACGAATCAACAATCATTTAATACCTTATAATTCAATCACATGACTTAACGACTTCCTCTTATCACTCTCATATTCCATACGAGTTAAATTTTACTTTATTCAAGTTTCAATCAACTTATACTCAATTTGATATCTTACCTCATTCTCCAACACTTTCAACTTTATTTTTAAACCTTAAAAGGGCAATAAAAGTTCAATATGAACAACACTTAATTTCCAATCCTATAACTCTTACAACAACAATTACCAAATGAGTCACTAGCATGAGATGACTCACACATTCAATTAGACTTCTCGAAAAGGTACTAGTGGCATGAGGCTTTTGGGTAAAGGCTCCAATTACAGCCTCAAGTGCAACATTCACCCTTTCGATTTCAATTTAAGAATTGGATGACAACAAATCAGATGACATCTTTCTAGGCGATAACGTTTTGTCAAACTCCACTCTATAAGGAAAGATTGTCATGACATCGATATCAGATTTAATCTCGCCAATTCTTTTTCAATATCACAATCAACTAATATCTACATTTCTATGAGTATCAATCATTTGTTGGAATCATAAATATCCACAACTTGGTTTAGATCTAGGATAGCTAGAATTCTTACGAGAACAGCTTCGATTAATTTACTAGGGGATTTAGGGTTCCTTGTGACAATCTACGTCGTATAAATACCTCGTATAAATATCAAAATAATCATCAACAATCATGTAATCAAATTACATCATATATATATATATATAATCTAAGTTATATATATATATTAAAATAACACTTCTTAGTCTGGCCTTGTCGGTAACTCGGGAATTCTTCGGCACCGTTATAGTCAAAAGATTTTTAGACATTTTTAAGAAAAATGTTTATAGTTAAAAGATTTTGAAATGTTTTATTTAAAACCTTTGGTTTTAAAAATCTTTCGTTCTGTATAACGAGAGCTCTGGTACCAAACTGTAACACCCCCAAATTTACACAATTCAATACAGCGGAAGACTCGTTGGTGTTACGGGATAGCTCATTACTCACATCATAGCCAACGCTTAAAAATCACGTCGTTTAATAATAAAGCATTTCCATTCATAAATATCAGATTTACATAGGTCCCAAGTCATAGTATTTCATACAAGTTTTACAAAGCATTTGAATGGAAAATTATTATTTTAAGTGCGGGCCATAAATTCTTGTTTTCTTCCCGAGAATTACTTTCAAGTACCTGAGACAAAACATGTTAAAAGAAAAGGTCAGCAATAATGCCGAGTGAATTCATAGAGTTTAATAAAACCATTAATATATCATCGGTATATAATTATTACCGAAAAATCATTTTGTACAAATCCTTGTAGTAGGCCATAAAATAGCCAAAGTCATTTTATACAAATCCTTATCAAAAATCATAATATAGACTTTTGCCTTCAAAATCATTATACGAACCAAAGTCATAAAAACATCATACAATACGTTTTATAACGTTGTATAAAGTAAAATAAAAACCGTTATATGGACATGGTTATATAAAACCAAAACACGAACTTAATATCAATAATAAGACCCCGTATTGCTAGTCAGGCAATTCATTGTAATTCAGTGCGTATAGCAGTATTTCGTTATTTGGATTATTATAATCCGCATGACATTGTTACCTTACGACAACAAACAACGGGTAGCTAACCCGAAACTCAATTTGCCCATATAAATTAGCGTGTCGTCACAATAATCACGCTTGTGTAAATCTTCTCATACATAAATTCGCTTACCAATCAATGTGGCACGACGGGGATCAACCGTCAAGGCGCGAACTGGGGTGATCGTCCCCAAATAGTACTATTATATGCATAAGCGTCTACCAAATCCCGGTAGTTCACAATTCATGCTAATGGGACTTTTAGTGACATAACCTAACTTTAATAATCCATTTCATTTCTGTAGAAACTAGAAGGGGGGTTGAATAGTTTCTCTTCGATTGGTGACCAAATTAAAATTACTTTCAATTTGGTTTGTATCAAAACTATCTTTTACTTGAGGCTAAGTTGCATAATGATTAGGTTCAATTCAAATGCACTAGCAAAGATAATAGGTAAGTGTAATGATAATGAAATAATTAAAGAGTAAGGAAGGAGACAACCTAGTGGGAAGACACCAAGATTTATAGTGGTTCGACAACGATGCTCTATCCTCGTTTCTACTCCACTCCTCGAGTACACCTACTCGAGATTTCCACTATATCCACAAGCTCCCTTCTCGGCGGAGAAAACCTTACATCGTTGCTTACATTATTTTCCGACACAAAGCTAAATGTCGAGACCTAATCTTTAGCTAGGACCAATCTACACAACGTTTCCTACTTCACAATTTAACGACACAAGGCTAGATGTTGAGTTCTAATCTTAAGGTAGAACCAATCTTCACGACGTTTCCTACTTCACCATTTTACGACACAAGGCTAGATGTCGAGTTCTAATCGAAAGCTAGAACTAATCTTCACGACTCTTCACTTTGAAGCTAAGTGAGAACCTCACACAACACAACTACTAGTCACTTTATAGTTTAGTGAGAACTCACAAGACACAACCACATCACTTTATAGTTTAGTGAGAACTCCTAATCAAATCTATTACAACTCAACTAGACTTATCCAAGTACACACATGTAGTTTGGATTTACACAACACAAATCCAAGCAAACACATATGCAATGGATGTACACAACAAATCCAAGTATCCACAAATAACTTGGATGAACACAACTAGTCCAAGTATTCATAAATACATTGGATTGACCTAAAACAAAAAGGGTATCATGATGAATATGACTAGCTCATAGATTCATCTTTATCACAACACTAGTGAGTAAGTGATCTTCTCATTAGACAAGGTAAAGGAGGGGATCAAGAGTATAATCATATGTAAACATCCTTAACAATTTAAGTGATCATTTACTAATGATTATGCTATAGAAAATAGAAAGAGGACTGAGAAAAACGTCCAAGGGGCTTACTAGAAAATGAGATTTGACCCACTATTTAACGGAGACAAAGTATAACGGATCTATAACGGCTAGCTGTGCGCGGTACCTTATCTCACCCCGCGGTTCCATATCGCTAAGGTACCGCGTAGGTACTTAAGGTACCGCCACTAGACTACGCTCTGTTTTTTTGTCTTTTAGTGGGGTGGGAATATCTGAGGTATTTGAAACCTTCAAAGGATATTCTAACAGCATTTGGAATATGCTATTTTCAAATTTTCATTTTCCATTTTAATAAAACATTTTCTAAAAAAGAAAGTTTATTAAAAAGTCTTTTGTCATATTAACAAAAGTGAGTTTTAAGGATAATCATTTTGATGATCACTAAGTATGATTAAGAAAGGTTAGTGATATGATTATTACCTTGATGATAGTGTTAGTTAAATAATTCATTTTGTGTTTTACACTAACTGTGTTGTATGGTTTGTTGTGATCAAAACTAAGAAAAACTAGTTAACACTAATAATGTTTTCAGGCATTACTTGCATTAACAATCTCCCCCTTTTTGATTACGACAAACGATAAACTCATTTACGTAGAAACACAAAATATGGAATTATTAACTAGTTTATCACTATCATTTCTCCCCCTTTGTCGTAGCAAAAAGGATAGCACAAGTCTTTGAAGAACATCAAACTTTGCTAGTAGCTCCCCCTTGGTGGTTGCTCCCACTTGCTTGGGGCACCAAGTTTGTGAGCTAAGGTGACATGCTACACAAAGGTTAGTAGAAAGGAAAGAAACACCAATGTATATATGATCACTACCTACTAAGTAACTTGAGAGGGAGAGAGAGAAGAAATCTCAAATTAGAAGCAAGTATTTTGCTATGTATGTCCAAAGAGGTAATTGACAAAATCAAGCTTCAACCCGATGAAGATGATAAGCTTGTCAATGGGTTAAAGTTTAGAATTGATGGAATCACCCATAAGCAATTGTAAAAATTAACCATGATCAACTCAAAATACAACTAATGAAATAACACACAAACAACACAATGGTTACATAAAAGAAAAAGACACAACAAAGAAGATAGTCATACACACAATATGAGTATCTAAAAGCAATAAATATGGAAAATAAACCACTAATCATAAGCTAGTCTAATAGTGATAGTTTTCCAAGATTGCAAAAAAAATAATAAAAGACTCTAAAAAGACGACGATGCATCATTTGAAGTTTTGTCCACCGGAACAAAAACTTGAAAAAGGAGGTCGAGTGAGGAGGAATTCAAGAAAATTTAACTTCTCATACACATGAGCAAGTTCAATTTGTTGAAATCGGCAACAATCACACGAGGATCCATGATGCAACACAAAATCGTTTGATGGGGGTATTGCATCAAACTTAGGGTTTGGTGGTGGTGGGGTTATAGGTTTGGGAATGTTTTCACAATGCCTTGTGAAGTTTGGGAAGGTTGAAAGGTCATTGAGTTGAGGGGTATTGAAGGATTGTGGTGGTGGGGGAACATTTTCTTTAGCTCTGGTAATGGGGTTTATGGTATAAGTCTCATTCCAATATTTGATTGGAGAGAAGGTAGGGTTTTTGGGTGGTTTAGAGGAAGATGGTTCATTCTTCTTAACCCAAATAGGTCGAACCGAGTTTTTTGGTTTCTTTGAAAGCTTGGATGAGGAAGCTTTGGGTGAGTGGGGTTGTGACAAAGAAATGTCAAGGTTAGGAATGTAGGAGTTAGGCATTGTGAGAGTGTGAGAATGAAATCTCAAGGTTGTGTGAGAATGAAATCTCAAGGTTGTGTGAGAATGAAATCTCAAGGTTGTGTGAGAATGAAATCTCAAGGTTGGGAAGGTGTGAGAATGAAATCTCAAGGTTGGGGTATAAGTAAAATGTAATCTAGGTAAGAATTTGAATACAAAACATGTAGTGTCAAGGAATGTTTAGTCAATTTGAGTAAACAAGGAATCTTGACAGGGTATAGGGTTTTAAAAGTTTTGACCAAAAATTCGTCAAAAAGGCCACTTACTGTCCGCGGTACCTTATAGGGACCGGCGGTTCCATATCGCTAGGGAACCGCGGGACTTTAAGGAACCGCGTCCAGTGGACTTGAAACCATGTTTTTCCTGGGTTTTGGGAAAAACTAAGACTTTTTCAAAAAGTTGCAAATCTTGGAATTTTACCTATATTAGCACCAAATTATGCTAGGGATGCATAAAGCAACACATTCACAAAGAATGTCTTGACAAACGGTGACAAAATAATTTAGATATCATTTTGAACCAATTTTAGTCAAGTTTTTAGAGGTTGTGATAGATTTAGGTTCAATTTTAATTTCAAATTAAAGTTGATTAGTGTGCACAAAAGGATAGAAACACACAAAGCTAAATCCATAGATCAACAACATGAAACATTCATGAAAGAGGCAAGTACAATGACAAATAAAACTAACTAATACATAGCTAGCTTAACATTAGATCTAGATAAGTAGTCTTCTTTGGCTTGGTTTTGTTGAAAACTCTTATTAAGAAGACTCCATCATTCATATCCTAGGAGGAGGCATAGAGAACAAGGCAAGCAAGAACTCTTGCAACCTCCTATGTAGTCCATACATATCCATCCTAAGGTTATGGATAATGTAGTGGTTGTAAAGACAACATGGACAACTATGTAACACCCCCAAATTTATACAACTCAATACAGCGGAAGACTAGTTGGTGTTACGGGATAGCACATTACTCACATCATAGACAACGCATAGAAATCGCGTCGTTTAATAATAAATCATTTCCATTCATAAATATCAAAGTTACATCGGTCCCAAGTCATTATATTTCATACAAAGTTTTACAAAGCATTTTGAATGGAAAATATTGTTTAAGTGCGGGCCATGAATTCTTGTCGTCTTCCCGAGAATTACCTTCAAGTACCTGAGATAAAACATGTTAAAAGAAAAGGTCAGCGATAACGCCGAGTGAATTCATAGAGTTTAATAAAATCCATCAATTATAATATCAGTATAAAATTATTACTGAAAATCATTTTGTACAAATCATTTTAATAGGCCATAAAATAGCCAAAGTCATTTTATACAAATCCTTGTCGAAAATCATAATATAGGCATTTGCCTTAAAAATCATTATACGAGCCAATGTCGTAAAAACATCGTACAATACGTCTTATGACGTTGTATGAAAATAAAAACCGTTATATGAATATGGTTATGAAAACCAAAACACGAACATAATATCAATAGTATGACCCTGTATTGCTAGTCAGGCAATACATCGTAATTCGGAGCGTCTATTAGTATTTCGTTAGTTTTGGATTATTATAAGCCGCATGACATTGTTACCTTACTAAACCAACAACGGGTTGCTAACCCGATACCAATTTTGCCCATATAAAGTAGCGTGTCGTCACAAAGGTCACGCTATGGAAATCTTCTCATACATAAATTCGCTTACCAATCAATGTGGCACGACGGGGATCAACCGTCAAGGCGCGAACTGGGGTGATCGTCCCCAAATAGTACTATTATATGCATAAGCGTCTACCAAATCCCGGTAGTTCACAATTCATGCTAATGGGACTTTTAGTGACATAACCTAACTTTAATAATCCATTTAATTTCATCTATCGGGTCCTTTAATCATTTATCGGGTCATACAATCGGGTCATTCAATCATTCGGGTCCAAATCAATAAACAAACAATCGGGACAAATGGTGTCCTATTTTATAAAACTAACATGTTATCTCTCTCGCGGGTTTATAAAATATTTCATAAAAACATTTAAAAGAGTGCGAGGTTATGAACTCACGTTGATGTGGGAAGGCGGGTTATCGGCAATTCGGACGTACGGTACGTGCTTCAATCACGGAAACCTAGACAAATAATAATCGGTCTTAAACGTTTGTCCAATGACTTTATAAAAATACCAATTATGTATACATATGATGATTATATATATATGATGATCAAGTGGGTTTACATATTCTCATTTACTCATTTTTGTGCTATGTGTCGATAACTTTTATACTAGTTTTCTCGTTTTACCTATTTACGTGTTTTAGGTCCAATAGGCCTATTATAAGTACTTTAACTTGTTTTAATCCCTTTTATACCTATATTATCAGTACTTAAACTTTACAAGTTGGGCCCAAATGGGTTAAGCCCAATAATAAGTTTATAAGTGTTTTAGTCCATTTTTGTTGTATTGTTAGTCCAATAACGTTAATTTAGTCCGTTAACGTCCGTATGTCCTATAGTTCGGGTTTTATCGGTTTTTACTTGTATTATTTACTTAAACATCAGTATATGACTTTTATAAACTTTACATTAGACGGGTTTGGTCGTCTAAGTTTTATTTGGCGAAAAACGTTAATTTCACGGCGATAGCCGAAAAAGTCGTAAAAATCAAGTTTATAGTTTTTATTAATTATAAATATTATTTTACCACCATTTATATAATTTACCCATTTAATTAACCTTTTATACATTTATATAAATAAGTTTTATAAGTTAGTGGGTTTATATTTTTACATTTTATACATTATAATGTGAGTGCTTATATAATAATAATAAACATTATTTCCAAAAATCTGATTTTTAACTTCATGTTCACCATTTTTAACATATCTAGAGTTCTATAATGAATTAGAAGCTCAAAGTTTTATCACATAAACTACATGATATATGCTACATTTAACTCTTCTATAGCTACTGTTGAATCATCTTCTAAATATTTTCTAAAAATCGTCCAAAACAGTAACCTCAGATTTATACCCTAAACTTGTTTTGATCATATCTCACTCATTACAATGATTCCATTGCATGGCCAACTCTCACATGTGTACAAGACCCATAGCTTACTGTAAATGGGTTCAACTTCATCATATTATCAGTCCATGACCTGTTTATTTACTGTTTTATACAGCCAACAAATTTAACCAAGATTTTAACCTTATTTCTTATGGTTTTTCACCTTTTTAATCATGTTTATCAACACCAAATCCCCACATAACATTTTTATCATCATATAATCATCATAAATATATACAATAGGAAATAAAATACATGTTTACATAATCAAAATAACAAGAAGTTGAGGAGGACAATCTTTATACCACCATGATGATGTACGTTGTGATCAAAACATGGATTTTGATGGAGAAACTTGTGCATAGCCAAGACCATCTTCAAGACCACCAATCTTCATGATCACCTTGTGGAAAATCAGCCCTAATACTCCATTGAAACTCCTCTTTGGATGTTATAATCACCACCAATCTTCATCTCTTTTGAAGGAGATTAACATATGTAAGTTATAACAATAGTTTGTGGTTAAATTTGGATCAAATGGGGTGTTTATGGGGTGATATAGGACGAAATCATAGAGGGAGGAAGAGAGGATTTATTTGTTTGCATGAGTGGAAATGTGAGAAAGTGGTTTGGCTAGTGGTTTTGAGGTAATATGGCTTAAAGTGTAAGCTTACTTACACTTGTAAGTTTTATGCTAACATGATGCCACATCCTAAGATGTGGTGTCATGTGTGCCATCCCATGTTTATTAGTGGGGTGGGATAATGTATTTTGTCCCACCTCACTAATTTACGGGTATTCCTCGATTCTAGTTTCCTCGATTTGCGTGCCCTCGGGTCGTTTTACGAAAAACGTTTTTATAAATTATGAATCAACGGCACAAAACGAATCTAATAAAAATTGTCTCATCAAAAACGGAGTTCAAAAACGTAAATACGTAATCCTAAGGTTTCCGGTTTAGTCGTAAAGGACGTTAAAATAAAATCGTAAGTCCTAGTCTCTTCTCGTAAATTTGTGAGTTTATGAACCAACACAAATTTAAAACTCCAAAATAATATTCACGGATATATTTATTTTCTGAAATGTCGGACTGTCACCAAAGACGGTGTATGTAAACGTAAGCACGAAACGTTGAATCCTCCGGTTTAGACGTAGTTGACGCTACTTCAAGACGTAAATCCAAATTTCTTCCCAAAAGTATGTGAGTTCATATTGTAACATTAAAATAATGTTTTCAAATAAATATTTGAGAATAAAATATCAATCGTAAATTGACGGATTGTCACAGCATTTACCCCTAAACAGGATCTTTGTCCTCAAAGATCATCTTACCTTACTACTCGCTTCTTATAAAGTTAAAGCCATGTGGGTATTTCCTCCACATTCGGTCTTTTCTCACAAGTGTAATCCATTATAGTACGCGAGTTTCATCAAACATAACTACGGGAATAAGATCAGGCTTAATGTTGACTTACTTTCTCTATCCAAGATGTTCATGGGTTTTTGATGAATGCAACTTTTCGCCGATCTAAGCTCTACTAAAAATATTCAGAATTTCACTTGATAGATATTCCATCAAGTTCGATTTACGAAACATAATTCACGCGGTTCTTGAAGTCCTAGGGTAGATCCAGCTTATATGCCTTTCAACCCAAATCTTTTACATCATCTCAATGGTCCCATACAACGGGGACTTATATCCCATGATTTGTCAGATCATGAATTCATTTTTCCAAGGTTAAAATTTTTGGCATAACTTCGGTACCCATTTGGCACTTCAAGATCTACATTTCATATTCACATAACCTCCTGCCCACTATTGGCAGTTAATAGTTAGATCCTAATTTCAACAATCATTTCAAATTTCGCGGGTCGGGTATTTTGTAAGGATAGGTTCGCCATCATAGGAACCTTAAACCTAAAAGACATGTCCAACTCACAATGGGTGTTTGTCGGATGTCTTTATCTCAACTCTTCCTTACAGATGCTCTATTATAGATCCTAACAAGATTAGATCTCGATCCTAATACGATAATTATCAATGATAATCTCTCCAAAGGAAAACGATTATACGGTCTATTACCAAAGGTCATTCATTCAAACATTAAATAGCACTTATATTACTTTGTATCGTTACTTTACCTCGTCCCTTCGATTGGGGTGGTACATAGTACTCTCATCAAGGTTCGTTCTCAATGATTTCTGAGCAAATCTCTAGAAATTCGATGCGAAGCGAGGATCTTGATATAGATGATCCATACAGGCACGCTATGTTTACATAACTCTTTTGCATTTATCATTAACGGGAATGATATTAGCAGATTTGGTCAGTCTGTCGACGATGAACCAAATCGAATCAAATTCAGATGATGACCTTTGCAATAGCTAGACGTTTACTAATGTATGAGGCGATGTCTGCCTTCATAATTGCCATCAGTACAACTTATTCAGACAAAGATACTTTTAGTCATAAATGACATAAATAGAATACTTATACTTACAATGTTCCAATATAACTATATCTCACAATCCTTCATATTTAGGCAACCATAAGTGGTCTTTAAAACATTTAACGTTATCGGCTTCTCAATTTTAATGGTTCACATTATCCGCGAACCCTTTTTTTTTTTAACTATATTATCCCTTTTATAAGCATTGGTTATATTTTAAATTGTTCGGTAATTTATATTGCACCTTCATTATTAAGAAATATATCTTAATGGAATCTTTATACTTTCTACATAATATGTCGGTATCTATATTCACCTCTCATGATGATATAATTATCATGTTCACAATTCACTCAAATATTCTCTCTATATTATGCGTCAGTAATTATGTTCACTTTCTCTTGATGAAATAAATATCATAACTGTATTTATTCAATAATCATTTCTTCACATTTTCTATGTTTTAGTTTCGTTTCATCTATCATTTTTATCAGTTTTTCTCAATCCGACGTTTTAAGCGTCGATAAGTATTACAAGTAATTAAAGGTTACATATTTAAATTTTTTTATGAAACGTAAACGTAAAATTTTAAATTTCCTAGTTCGACAAATTATAAAATGTTCAAAATAAATTTGAATTTAATTAACAAGATTTTTGTTGATTTATCGAAAATATTTAATAAGATTCGTAAATGTTCGAAAAACCTTTATTTATACTTTGGTCAAAGTTTTCTTAGTTGAAAAGCAGAAATTTTCGTTTTAAGTTGTCAGGTTATGGTATAAATGGTTTTACTCAATCCTTCTTAAGTTATCTTGAGGTATACACAAACATTTACCCCTAAACAGAAGTTTAGTTAAATGGTTTATGTATAAGGGAGTAATCCCTTTAAACATCCTTTGTTAATACATTTGTCAAAACATATTTCTATATTTTTTTTAGCAATACTAAAAGTCTTAAAAGGGCTCTTAATTTGTAAAGAGTCAATATATTCCATCATCTATTAATCACATGGTTAAATCATGTAAAATATTAAGTCTTAAGTCGTATGTTAAATATTTAAGATACAGGTTTTCATTGTTCGGCCAATTCAGGGCAATCTATAATTAATTATTAACCCATTCTTATTCTGATAAACAAACATATAGTCCTTAATGATCACAAGCATATATTTATCAAATTACATCCTACACACGTGATTCATCATATTTATGAATGCTACATGTGCATTGGTCAATCCAAACGACATCACGTGGAACTCATAATGTTCATTACAAGCACCGGATGTAGTGATTGGAATAGATAATCTCTTTCGCAGATGCGAAGTTGATGATAACCATGCTATGGATCAAATCTTTAAAACATACGCTAGAACCTTGTAAATGATCGAACAAATCTTCCATTTCGAGTTATGGATATCGCTTTCGATTGTCAATTTACTCAGTCACAGTAATCTATAAATATAAGGAAAGATAACACCATAGATCTTCAGGATGACAGGCTTGGTATAATAACATCTTTCTCCGACAACTCTCTCAGTTGTACGGTAATTCCTTAAATTCAGATAGTGCTGACGTACAGTGCACAAGCCACAGGTGCAGCACCGGAAATACAATCAATACCAATTTTAACTTGCCTTAATGGCGAAAGTCTAGGTAATTCACCAACAAATACCTCCTAATGTTTCAAATAAGATAAACATCTTTTAATAAATTCATATTAGGTTCTTCTAGATTATAATATCTATAACTAGTTCACAACCATTCATGGTATACTTTCAAGTCTAAATACAGGATATGATCATCCATCGAGAATTATTTAGATTACTTTTGATAATCAACATCTTATCTTTTAGGGGATTTCTACTCGAGTTCCCATCAATTAAGACAATGTCGTCACGTCATAATCAATCAATCCATTCTACTGGCACTATCAACTTTCCAGTTTTATTGCTGTCGATAAGATGTGAACTTCTCAAAAGACTAATAATAACTCACAATCCTTCACAAATTCAAGGATATATGGAGACATGGCTAATTCTTAAAAGAGTAAGGTTAACGCATAATCTACGCGAGATAATTTCAAATCAGATACAGACGAAAACATTTAATGAATATGAATATATCCCATGTTTTCATAATTTGAGTACGCATTCGAAAGCTCCTCGGATCGTTACCCAGGTCATTCAAATGAAATCAATTCAAAAGAAATGATAAGAACGTTAATACATCCAGTCGGGTATCAACATTCGGTAATCAAATACTTTTCCTAAGAATCTCACTACGAGAGAATTGGACAAGAAGGAATTGTCAATTGTCAAATAAGACAATTTCCACAGATGAGTAGATTCGACTCAGAAGAATAGATGCTACAGGCACATGTGTAGGTGTTCCTAACACGATGTCCCTATTTTTCACTTTTTACAGATCTCATAAAATTTTTAATCTTTCACAATCTTCAAAGAAAATTTAGTGTTTATTCATTAGTTTTATGGTGACTACTAATCAGTCTTGCATAGTCCATTCCAAATTGTATGTAGGCGCGCAACTATATACAATTTCAAGATTAACGATGCAATACTCAGTTCGTCAAAATTTTATCGTCCATGTTTATAATAAAAACATTTTCATGCTTCAATTCTTAAATAAGAATCAAAAATAAATTTACAAAGATTCTCCTTGTTATGAAAACAATTGAGTTTTCCAAGGTGTTTTATAAACAACTTCATTTCGATAACAATCACTTATAAATCTCACTTTAAATAATCCTTATTGTGATGAAAATTTAATTTCCTCAAAGGATATATAAAAACAATGTGTGATCTGCAAAAGAGTGATGAAAGCTTGTTCACCAAGAATTAACTACGATATGATAGGAAATGAGCTTAGCCAATTCATCATGAGGTTCATGATCTCGATGGCACTCAAAAAGAATAATCCACAACGTAACTCAAATCGAGATGAGTACTTGTTCAATGGTTGCATCACTAATGCGAGCAGTATGATGAAGCAATAAAGGATAGATAACATCGATACATGTAGAATTTAGCAATCAAAGGTAATCTTTTCATTAATCACAAACAAGTCAAAATTGTACCGTAACACATTACATGTCACTATGTCATACAATTCTCAAAACTCATCCTACCAACTGATATCTCAGTTAAGTTAGGGATTTTTAAAAGATACCACAATGAATACTAATCTAAAAGAGTCATTAGGTGTCCCACCTGTCCCGGAAGATCTATCGGTCCCAATCCAGAAGAAGATTTCTTCACTTTATTTGTTGGACACTGGGCATCCTCATTAGTGGACAATGGCCTAGGAACAACCCTTAACACGAACCTACAATCATTTAAAACCTCATAATTCAATCAAATAACTTAACGGCTTATATTAACAATCTCATATTCCATATAGGTTAAGTTTCACTTTATTCAAGTTTTAACCAATTTTATACTCAATTCAATATCCTACCTCATATTCCAATACTTTCAATCTTATTCTTAGGCCTTAATAGGCAATAAAAGATTGATATGATCAATACTTAATTTCTAATCCTATAGCTCTTACAACAACAATTATCAAATGAGTCACTAATATGAGATGACTCATACATTCAACTAGACTTCTCGGAAAGGTATTAGTGGCATGAGGCATTTGGGTACTGGTTCCAATGACAGCCTCAAGTGCAACATTCACCCTTTCGATTTCAAATTCAAGAATTGGGTGACAACGAATCAGATGACATCCTTCCAGGTGGTAACGTTTTGTCAAACTCCACTCTATAAGGAAAGATTGTCATGACATCGATATCAGATTTAATCTCGCCAATTCTTTTTCAATATCACAATCAACTAATATCTATATTTCTACGAATATCAACCATTTGTTGGGATCATAAATATCTACAACTTGGTTTAGATCTAGGATAGCTAGAATTCCTACGAGAATAGATTCGATTAATTTATTAGGGGATTTAGGGTTATTTGTGACAATCTACGTCGTATAAATACCTCGTATAAATATCAAAATAATCATCAAACAATCACGTAATAAAATTACATCCTATATATATATATAATCCAAGTTATATATATATTAAAATAACACTTCTCAGTCTTGGCCTTGTCGGTAACTCGGGAATTCTTCGGCACCGTTATAGTCAAAAGATTTTTAGACATTTTTAGAAAAATGTTTATAGTTAAAAGATTTTGAAAAGTTTTATTCAAAACCTTAGTTTTAAAAATCTTTCGTTCTCTATAACGAGAGCTCTGGTACCAAACTGTAACACCCCCAAATTTATACAACTCAATACAGCGGAAGACTAGTTGGTGTTACGGGATAGCACATTACTCACATCATAGACAACGCATAGAAATCGCGTCGTTTAATAATAAATCATTTCCATTCATAAATATCAAAGTTACATCGGTCCCAAGTCATTATATTTCATACAAAGTTTTACAAAGCATTTTGAATGGAAAATATTGTTTAAGTGCGGGCCATGAATTCTTGTCGTCTTCCCGAGAATTACCTTCAAGTACCTGAGATAAAACATGTTAAAAGAAAAGGTCAGCGATAACGCCGAGTGAATTCATAGAGTTTAATAAAATCCATCAATTATAATATCAGTATAAAATTATTACTGAAAATCATTTTGTACAAATCATTTTAATAGGCCATAAAATAGCCAAAGTCATTTTATACAAATCCTTGTCGAAAATCATAATATAGGCATTTGCCTTAAAAATCATTATACGAGCCAATGTCGTAAAAACATCGTACAATACGTCTTATGACGTTGTATGAAAATAAAAACCGTTATATGAATATGGTTATGAAAACCAAACACGAACATAATATCAATAGTATGACCCTGTATTGCTAGTCAGGCAATACATCGTAATTCGGAGCGTCTATTAGTATTTCGTTAGTTTTGGATTATTATAAGCCGCATGACATTGTTACCTTACTAAACCAACAACGGGTTGCTAACCCGATACCAATTTTGCCCATCTAAAGTAGCGTGTCGTCACAAAGGTCACGCTATGGAAATCTTCTCATACATAAATTCGCTTACCAATCAATGTGGCACGACGGGGATCAACCGTCAAGGCGCGAATTGGGGTGATCGTCCCCAAATAGTACTATTATATGCATAAGCGTCTACCAAATCCCGGTAGTTCACAATTCATGCTAATGGGACTTTTAGTGACATAACCTAACTTTAATAATCCATTTAATTTCATCTATCGGGTCCTTTAATCATTTATCGGGTCATACAATCGGGTCATTCAATCATTCGGGTCCAAATCAATAAACAAACAATCGGGACAAATGGTGTCCTATTTTATAAAACTAACATGTTATCTCCCTCGCGGGTTTATAAAATATTTCATAAAAACATTTAAAAGAGTGCGAGGTTATGAACTCACGTTGATGTGGGAAGGCGGGTTATCGGCAATTCGGACGTATGGTACGTGCTTCAATCACGGAAACCTAGACAAATAATAATCGGTCTTAAACGTTTGTCCAATGACTTTATAAAAATACCAATTATTTATACATATGATGATTATATATATATGATGATCAAGTGGGTTTACATATTCTCATTTACTCATTTTTGTGCTATGTGTCGATAACTTTTATACTAGTTTTCTCGTTTTACCTATTTACGTGTTTTAGGTCCAATAGGCCTATTATAAGTACTTTAACTTGTTTTAATCCCTTTTATACCTATATTATCAGTACTTAAACTTTACAAGTTGGGCCCAAATGGGTTAAGCCCAATAATAAGTTTATAAGTGTTTTAGTCCATTTTTGTTGTATTGTTAGTCCAATAACGTTAATTTAGCCCGTTAACGTCCGTATGTCCTATAGTTCGGGTTTTATCGGTTTTTACTTGTATTATTTACTTAAACATCAGTATATGACTTTTATAAACTTTACATTAGACGGGTTTGGTCGTCTAAGTTTTATTTGGCGAAAAACGTTAATTTCACGGCGATAGCCGAAAAAGTCGTAAAAATCAAGTTTATAGTTTTTATTAATTATAAATATTATTTTACCACCATTTATATAATTTACCCATTTAATTAACCTTTTATACATTTATATAAATAAGTTTTATAAGTTAGTGGGTTTATATTTTTACATTTTATACATTATAATGTGAGTGCTTATATAATAATAATAAACATTATTTCCAAAAATCTGATTTTTAACTTCATGTTCACCATTTTTAACATATCTAGAGTTCTATAATGAATTAGAAGCTCAAATTTTTATCACATAAACTACATGATATGTGCTACATTTAACTCTTCTATAGATACTGTTGAATCATCTTCTAAATATTTTCTAAAAATCGTCCAAAACAGTAACCTCAGATTTATACCCTAAACTTGTTTTGATCATATCTCACTCATTACAATGATTCCATTGCATGGCCAACTCTCACATGTGTACAAGACCCATAGATTACTGTAAATGGGTTCAACTTCATCATATTATGAGTCCATGACCTGTTTATTTACTGTTTTATACAGCCAACAAATTTAACCAAGATTTTAACCTTATTTCTTATGGTTTTTCACCTTTTTAATCATGTTTATCAACACCAAATCCCCACATAACATTTTTATCATCATATAATCATCATAAATATATACAATAGGAAATAAAATACATGTTTACATAATCAAAATAACAAGAAGTTGAGGAGGACAATCTTTATACCACTATGATGATGTAGGTTGTGATCAAAACATGGATTTTGATGGAGAAACTTGTGCATAGCCAAGACCATCGTCAAGACCACCAATCTTCATGATCACCTTGTGGAAAATCAGCACTAATACTCCATTGAAACTCCTCCTTGGATGTTATAATCACCACCAATCTTCATCTCTTTTGAAGGAGATTAACATATGTAAGTTATAACAATAGTTTGTGGTTAAATTTGGATCAAATGGGGTGTTTATGGGGTGATATAGGACGAAATCATAGAGGGAGGAAGAGAGGATTTAGTTGTTTGCATGAGTGGAAATGGGAGAAAGTGGTTTGGCTAGTGGTTTTGAGGTAATATGGCTTAAAGTGTAAGCTTACTTACACTTGTAAGTTTTATGCTAACATGATGCCACATCCTAAGATGTGGTGTCATGTGTGCCATCCCATGTTTATTAGTGGGGTGGGATAATGTATTTTGTCCCACCTCACTAATTTACGGGTATTCCTCGATTCTAGTTTCCTCGATTTGCGTGCCCTCGGGTCGTTTTACGAAAAACGTTTTTATAAATTATGAATCAACGGCACAAAACGAATCTAATAAAAATTGTCTCATCAAAAACGGAGTTCAAAAACGTAAATACGTAATCCTAAGGTTTCCGGTTTTGTCGTAAAGGACGTTAAAATAAAATCGTAAGTCCTAGTCTCTTCTCGTAAATTTGTGAGTTTATGAACCAACACAAATTTAAAACTCCAAAATAATATTCACGGATATATTTATTTTCTGAAATGTCGGACTGTCACCAAAGACGGTGTATGTAAACGTAAGCACGAAACGTTGAATCCTCCGGTTTAGACGTAGTTGACGCTACTTCAAGACGTAAATCCAAATTTCTTCCCAAAAGTATGTGAGTTCATATTGTAACATTAAAATAATGTTTTCAAATAAATATTTGAGAATAAAATATCAATCGTAAATTGACGGATTGTCACAAACTAGGACCATGTGTTTGTTGAAACCTATAGTATGGATCACCCAAAAGGAGGGAAAGAGGAACAACCAAAATTGGTATGTTTGAGTTGGGTGGAGGTGGAGGAGGAATGTTCTCCAAGGGTGATGTGGGTGAGAGTAGAGGCATGTTCCCTAAAGGGGAAAAGGGTGAGTGTGGAGGTATGTTCTCCAAGGTTGGTGAAATGGGTGAGTTAGGAGGGGTAAATGGTGAAGTCACCAAAGTGTCATCAAAGACATTCTCAAAAGGAATGCTTTGGATTGGTTGGGCTTGTGTGGTCACATCCAAGGGTGCACTTGGAGTGAAGGGTGAAGAGAGCTCATTCCTTCTTGAGTTAAATGAAGATGAGGTAGAACCAATGGAGTGGTTAGTACCATGGGTGGATGATGTCTTGCATGGTGCAAGAGGTGGGGAAGGTGATGTAGAAATGAGGATAGGAACCATCTCATTCTTAGGTGTGAGGAAAGGTGAGGAGTTAGGCTTGGCTACCTTAATCCTTATTTTGAGTGTTTTCTTTGGGGTGGAGGACTTGGAAGTGTTTGTGGTTTTGGTACACACCATGGTTGACAAGGGTGGTTTAAGGTTTAGGGAAGTATGTTTGATGTGTGAAGAACATGACAAACAAGATGGGTTTAAATGGGTGAGGGGATGATCCAAACTAGTAATGGGTTAAAATCATTTTAGGTGAATAATGAATTTAGGTAAGCTAGTTAAGGAAATGTGTAGTTTATTACTGAAAATCATGCAAGGTTTACACAGATTTAAGAAAACAGTGTAAAGCAAAGATGTTGTCGTGCACAGTGGTCGACGGTTCCTTATCTAGGACCGGCGGTACCTTATCGATAAGGATCCGCGGGTCGATATGGAACCGCGGCCAGAGGGCTTTCAAAAATGTTCATCCCAGTTTTTTAAAACCCATATTTTTCCCAAAAGATTCACAAGCCAAAGTTAACTACAGATCATAATCTAAGTAAGCTAACTATCACAAAGATGCACAAGGCTATGTAAATCACAAACATGATGGCATAAGAAACATTTAGGATCAAAATAAATAATAATCCAAACATGCAACAAAAGTTAATAAACAACTAAACCAAAGTGTTAATAACCAAATGTTTAACCATCAAATCCAAACTTTGACACAACTTCAAAGTCTTCACCTCCTTTTCTTTCCTAAACCTTTGATCATCTTTCCCAAATACTTTAATCCTGTTCTTGTCTCCACTCGGTGTTCATGTAATTCTCCCAGAGTTCTAAGATTCTCACGATAAAGATGCTCCATATTGAGATCTTCCGGAACATCACTAGAAGGGTGAGGAGGAGGAGCTAAGTCTTCAAAATCATCCTCGAATTGATTTGAGGATGGATGGGAGTTACTCGAAGAGTCAAAATGAGAACTAGGACCGACGCCATCACCATCACTTGGTGGCATATCGGTGTCCTCATCATCCGGCTCTTGATGGTCAGATTTATCAAACCACAGTCACTTCTTAGCTTTCGTTCATACGCCTCTTGAATAGGCATCATAACCCGTTGAACCGGGTGAAAGCGAGAAAGATCGAGTTGAGGAAAATCTTGACCAACCCTTCTAAAGAGGCGAGTAAGAAGCATAGCATAAGGGAGGTTTGTTTTGGGTTTGGAAAGAGCATAATTTATACGTCGAGCGATGTAATATGCAAGATTGTACTTGGTGGAAGTAAAAAGGCAAAACAACATATGCCCCATGCAAGCCGGGATATGATTCGGTTCCCACCAAGACAAAACAAATTTTCCCTAAGGATGTTTGCCCATTGGAGCATGTAATCCTTAAGGTCGCTTGAGAGCACTTCATACCTATTCACATTTCGCACATTTCATTGAAGGCTTCTCACAACGTTTCCACTACGCTCTTTCGTGATGATTTTAAGGATGAAATTTAGATCAACTTCGGTGGTGTCATTTGGAGGTTTATCGTTAGACTCTAAGAGATCATCTAGTCTCCACTTATCTGTAAAACGACAAGTGCCTTCAAATGGCACACCAAGAATATCACCAAAGTCATCGAGGGAATATTGAATGATTTGACCATTCAACATGAAACGAATAAAGATTTGGTCGTTTATTTCGAGCATGGAGTAAGTACTAAAGAACTCAAGAAGGAACAAGGGATAAATTACCTCGTCTATGTAGAGCAAACAATCAAACCCAATAAGCTCGAATATAGAGTTGATATAATTATCTCCCGCTATTCTTGAATCTACAATCCTACCCTCATGGAAATTACGAGAGGAAAGGGATGGGTAAGAGTTTTGGAGTTGGGGGGAAGCATAGGCTTGGGAGAGGTTTGGCATGTATTGTCCAGTGTAATGATGATCTTTTTGATATTGAGAAGGCATGATTAGTACCTAAATAAACACAAGAGAATATTTCTCCAATCACTCATATGAAAAATAAAATCAAAGATAAAAAATATGAGAATGTGTTATATCAATTTCTTGACAAACATAGGATTGAATCCATATCATTCTCATGTTCACAATGTGTCTATTCCATCATTAACCAAGAACACATGATTTATGTTAGATCAACAATGGATTAGAACATTGGTTTTTCAAAACAAGGTTTTTAGGTAAGCATTAACAATGTCATTACCTACTTATTCATGGGTTCATCTCAAATCCATCTTTTAACCAAAATCATTTAGCCTAATTTCGGATTTATTCTACAAGTGGGTTGTAGTGAAATCTTAATGAATATGAACCTAAGGAATCATAGTAAAATAACCATGTCAACCCACATTCCTATTAAGGTTTTAATTCAATTTCAATTTTAAAAATCCCCAATTATGAAAGGATGAACCCTAGAACAAAAAAGATGAAATTGAAAGAAAATACTTAAAATTAATTGATGTAAGATGATGGATGAGTGAAACCCACAACTTGGAATCAATTAATTTGAGTGATTGAAGGTTTTTGAAGCTTCAACAATGGTGGAAAAGGTAAAACATGTCGGCTGTGTGTTTTTGGGAGAGAGAGATAGTGGTTTGAAAATGAATAAAATAATCAAACTGGCGCTCTGACTCAAGTTTCTGCCCGCGGTTCCTTATCGATAAGGAACCGCGCCTTTGAGCCACCTAGATAAGGAACCGGCTATAGAGGCAGGTTTTTATCTATGAAAAAGGCCAAATTTTGAAAACCAAGTTTTTCTTAAATACATAAAATTAAATCATGAGCCTTTTAGAATATCATTGGATCATCATAACACTAAACAATATGCTTTAACGAAGGATTACGAGTTAAATCAAGATCGAAAAGAACCAAAACGGACAAACGACTACTCGTAGCAAAACGACTAAGTGGATAGAAGTAAAGGGAAGTGAATCAAGACTAGGACCAATGCTCAAGGGATTAATGACAATCTTCAAATAGTGGTAACGAAGAGCTTGTGTCATATATAGTGGTTTAAGACGTGCCTTTCCGGCGAAACGTTAAACGACTTTGGTAATGAATAAGCACAAAGAAATTATTCAAGTGTAGACTAAGATCACTTTGAATAATAGTCTTAGTCTAAACCAAAATATGAGCAAGGTATTAATTCACTTTCTCTCCCACAAAGGGCCTACTAACCGTATGGGTGCAAACCATGGAAATCATGCTTGATACTTTAAGCTTCTACTAACTCACTCTACATCACCATAGTGAGTCAAGTATCCAAGCAATGAAGGTTTGAGAGGATAAAGGAATAGAAACACAAACCACAAATAAATGTCAAGGCAAGGATGCCGAGAACAAGCACATAGTCAGGTAATGATCAAAAGAATGATCAAAAGGGCGTGTGGAAGAACGAAAGCGTAACTTGGCCACAAGAGCATTCCAATCCATCAATGCAAACCCCAAGAGTGACTATCATGAATACTAAGTCTTCAATGACTAGTATCAATCCCACTCATCATTCAAAGATATTGAAAATCGATGATGATAAGTCTTCTACAAGTGCAAGTAACTCAATCCGCAACCAATTCAATGATTGATCTTCATGAGTACCTACACAAAACAAGATGCAATCTAGTAGATACATTTCAAGAGTAGATCTAAAATGTATAAAGGCTACTAATCTAAGTGGGGTGCAATATTACCAATTAAAAGACCTATTTTCAAAGGAAAAAATAATTTTGACCAAAGAGAAACTTTAGTACAACTAGACCTTCTAATTTGAGGAGACAATGGATCGATCCAAGTTTCAAAGTACAATATACTTCAAAGATCTTGAGTGACCATCGCTCTGATACCAATTGTAGAAACTAGAAGGGGGGTTGAATAGTTTCTCTTCTATTGGTGACCAAATTAAAATTACTTTCAATTTGGTTTGTATCAAAATTATCTTTTACTTGAGGCTAAGTTGCATAATGATTAGGTTCAATTCAAATGCACTAGCAAAGATAATAGGTAAGTGTAATGATAATGAAATAAGTAAAGAGTAAGGAAGGAGACAACCTAGTGGGAAGACACCAAGATTTATAGTGGTTCGACAACGAGACTCTATCCTCGTTTCTACTCCACTCCTCGAGTACACCTACTCGAGATTTCCACTATATCCACAAGCTCCCTTCTCGGTGGAGAAAACCTTACATCGTTGCTTACATTATTTTCCGACACTAAGCTAAATGTCGAGACCTAATCTTTAGCTAGGACCAATCTACACAACGTTGCCTACTTCACAATTTAACGACACAAGGCTAGATGTCGAGTTCTAATCTTAAGGTAGAACCAATCTTCACGACGTTGCCTACTTCACCATTTTACGACACAAGGATAGATGTCGAGTTCTAATCGAAAGCTAGAACCAATCTTCACGACTCTTCACTTTGAAGCAAAGTGAGAACTTCACACAACACAACTACTAGTCACTTTATAGTTTAGTGAGAACTCACAAGACACAACCACATCACTTTATAGTTTAGTGAGAACTCCTAATCAAATCTATTACAACTCAAATAGACTTATCCAAGTACACATATGTAGCTTGGATTTACACAACACAAATCCAAGCAAACACATATGCAATGGATGTACACAACAAATCCAAGTATCCACAAATAACTTGGATGAACATAACTAGTCCAAGTATTCATAAATACATTGGATTGACCTAAAACAAAAAGGGTATCATGATGAATATGACTAGCTCATAGATTCATCTTTATCACAACACTAGTGAGTGAGTGATCTTCTCATTGGACAAGGTAAAGGAGGGGATCAAGAGGATAATCATATGTAAACAGCCTTAATAATTTAAGTGATCATTTACTAATGATTATGCTATAGAAAATAGAAAGAGGGCTGAGAAAAACGTCCAAGAGGCTTACTGGAAAATGAGATTTGAGCCACTATTTAAAGGAGACAAAGTATAACGGATCTATAATGGCTAGCTGTGCGCGGTACCTTATCTCACCCCGTGGTTCCATATCGCTAAGGTACCGCGTAGGTACTTAAGGTACCGCCACTAGACTACGCTATGTTTTTGTCTTTTAGTGGGGTGGGAATATCTGAGGTATTTGTAACCTTGAAAGGATATTCTAACAATATTTGGAATATGCTATTTTCAAATTTTCATTTTCCATTTTAATAAAACATTTTATAAAAAAGAAAGTTTATTAAAAAGTCTTTTGTCATATTAACAAAAGTGAGTTTTAAGGATAATCATTTTGATGATCACTAAGTATGATTAAGAAAGGTTAGTGATATGATTATTACCTTGATGATAGTGTTAGTTAAATAATTCATTTTGTGTTTTACACTAAATGTGTTATATGGTTTGTTGTGATCAAAACTAAGAAAAATTAGTTAACACTAATAATATTTTTAGGCATTACTTGCATTAATAATTTCATCTATCGGGTCATTTAGTCATTCATCAGGTCACACAATCATTCGGGTCCAAATCAATAAACAAACAATCGGGACAACTAGTGTCCTATTTTATAAAAACTAACATGTTATCTCCCTCGCGGGTTTATAAAACATTTCATAAAAACATTTAAAAGAGTGCGAGGCTATGAACTCACGTTGATGTGGGAAAGCGGGTTATCGGCAATTCGGATGTACGGTGCGTTTTTCAATCACGGAAACCTAGACAAATAATACTCGTCTTAGACTCTTGTCCAATGACTTTATAAAAGTAATAATTATGTATACATATGATGATTTTATATATATGATGATCAAGTGGGTTTACATATTCTCTTTTACTCATTTTAGTGTTTATGTCTTGATAACTTTTATACTAGTTTACTAGTTTTACCTATTTACATGTTTTAGGCCCAATAGGCCCATTACAAGCCCAATATATTATATTAGTCCAATTATACTTTTATTATCAGTATCACACTTTATATGTTGGTCCCAAATGGGCTAAGCCCAATAAATAAGTTTATAAGTCTTTTAGTCCATTTTGTTGTATTATTAGTCCAATAACGTTAACTTAGCCCGTTAATGTTCGTATGTTTTATAGTTCGGATTTTATCGGTTTTTACTTGTTATATATGTTTATATATCATTATATGAGTTTATAAAAGTTTACATTAGACGGGTCCAACCGTCTAAGTTTTATTTAACAAAACGTTAATTTTACGGTAATAGCCGAAAAAGTCGTAAAAATCATGTTTATAGTTTTATAACTTATAAAACTTATCAAACTACCATTTTTATAAAATGTCCATTTATTTATCCTTATGCATATTTATATAAATGTATTATATGAGTTAGTGGGTTTTAATTCACATTTTATACTATTTTTATTTGAGTGCTTATATAATACTATTATACTTTAATTTTCAAAATCTGATTTTTACTTTCATGTTCACCAAAACAGCCATATCTAGAGTTCTATATGGAGATAGAAGCTCAAATTGTTATGACATAAACTACATGATAGGTGCTCCATTTAACTCTCCTATAGCTACTGTTGAATCAGCCTCTAAGTATTTTCTAAAGATCGTCCAAAACAGTGAACTCAGATTTGTACTCTAAACTTGTTTTGATCATATCTCACTCATCCTAATGATTCCATTGCATGGTCAACTCTCACATGTGTACAAGACATATTACTTACTGTATATCCATTAATCTATGCCATTTTATCAGTTCATCATATGGTTCTTTACTGTTTTATACAGCCATCATTTTAAGCATGATTTTAACCTTTTTACATATGGTTTTTCATCTTTTTACCCATGATTATCAACACTAAATCCCCACACAATACTTTTATCATCATATAATCATCATCTACATATACAATAGGAAAGAAAATACATGATTACATAATCAAAATAACAAGAGGATGAGGAGAACAATCTTTATACCACCAAGGTTGTGTAGGTTATGATCAAGGCTTGGATTTTGATGGAAAAACTTGTGATAGATCAACACCAACTTTGAAGACCACCAATATTTGTAAACTTCTTGTAGAAATCATCCCTTGGAAATCATCAAATCACCTCTTTGGATGTTAGAATCACCTCTAATCTTCAAGGCTTCAAAGGGGCATCATCATGTGTATGAATAACACATGATTTTATGGCTAAAATAGATCAAATGAGGGTTGTTGTTGGTGATTTTGGGACGAAATATAGAGAGAGAGGAAGGATGAGAGAGTTTTGTTGAGTGGTTTGCATGAGTAGCTAGTGCAAATGGTAAGAATGAAGTGGTTTTGTGGTTTTGTGTAAGGTTAGCTTATATGTTAAGCTTATGCTTAACATGTGTTAGCTTTCTTGCTAAAAGGGTGCCACATCTTATGATGTGGTGTCCTCTTTTTGGTTGTCCCTTTTAGTGGGGTGGGATAAACTTGTTTTGTCCCATCCAGCTAATTTACGGGTATTCCTCGATTCTAGTTTTCTCGATTTGCTTGCCCTCAGGTCGTTTTACGAAAAACGTTTTTATAAATTATGAATCAACGGCACAAAACGAATCTAATAAATATTGTCTCATAAAAACGGAGTTTGAAAACGTAAATACGTAGTCCTAAGGTTTCCTGTTTAGTCGTAAAGGACGTTAAATTTAAATCGTAAGTCCTAATCTCTTCTCGTAAATTTGTGAGTTTATGAACCAACACAAATTTAAAACTCCAAAATAATATTCACGGATAAATTTATTTTCTAAAATGTCGGACTAACACCAAAGACGGTGTATGTAAACGTAAGCACGTAACGTAGAATCCTCTGGTTTAGACGTAATCGATGCTACTTCAAGACGTAAATCCAAATTACTTCCAAAAAATAAGTGAGTTCATATTATAACATTAAAAATAATATTTTCAAATAAATATTGAGAATAAAATATCAATCATAAATTGACGGATTGTCACAAGCGAGATGATCGTCGACGATAATGGATGCCTTTCAAACACGAGAACCGCTACCTATCAAATAACGCGCGTTTGTTAATAATGACTCGAGAAATAAATCATACATAACAACATCAAACTCAAACTCATAAAGTCACGATAAACTCGAGAGAAAACGAGATAAATAACTTCATTATACTTTACTACACATTTACTTAACCATTTTATACTTTTTACAAAGTCCGCCGGTACATACTACATGTACTAGCTTATTTACCCCTTTTAAACTCGTCAAACGTTTATGAAACGACTCGATAAACTAACTTACTATATATAGAAATTCCTCTTACAAGTTTATCGAATGAAATTACTTCTAAATTACTTTACCCGACTCATTTTCAAACTACAAAATCCGGACAGATTTATGTTAATTTTTCATACAACCGTTTTAACTTATTTAAACGACTCTGTTTACAAAACCGACACTCGGGTTTTAAAGTAAACTCAACCTAATAAGTAAACACCTCATTATCATTAGGTTACATTTTTCAAAACATCCATTTATAGTCCCCGTGATTCGATCCAAATATCGACAACAACTACTTGTAGTGCCGATACTTGTCTCCCGGTACACGATCATTCAAAACATCATAACTTCGCACTCGTTTTGAGCTAGAAGCTCTACCTTATATCAAATCGAAGCTAAGAAAATTATATACAACCCTGGGCTATAAGTTAAGCCATTTTCAAAACATAAAAATTCGGATTTTACCTTTTACTTAATGTTATAAAATGACTACTCAAAACTTGTACAAAATCAACTTTTTGATAAAAACCAACCATGGAAATGATCATTACTATACCCTAATATCATCATACATCAACAATAACATCAAAATCATAATCAAAATAAAAATATTAAGATCAAAATGAAGTTTCTAACAAGATTTTTAGCAAAAACCTCCATGGATCATCATGATAATGCCATGCATGATCATAGCTCCTACCTACCAACATCAAGAAAAAAAAAGTTGCTTGCATGTAAGAAATTCTTACACAAATATGATCCTTGATTAAAAATAAGGGTGGGCCTTGTGTTAGTTTAGCTCAAAAATCATAATTCTCAAGTTAAAATTGATTGAATGGTGGTTTTGGTGGGTTTGAAGGTCACGACAAACACAAGGAGAAAGAGAGAGAAAAGAAAAAAAAGTTGTGAGAGTGGAATTGTGTGTTTAAAAAAAAAAATCTTTTATATAGTGGTGTTGGGACCTAGTTGCAATTTAGTGAAAGTTGTGGCTAGAAATGTAAATAGTTATCTAAAAAGCGAGAAATAACTATTAGTAAATTTTCAAAATATATACGGGGCTCGGGTTTCATAAAGATACTTTTAAAAATTTAAAACATACCTCAAAAATAATAATATCGACTCTCGACTCGACTTAACACGTCATTTAAAATAAAACCTCAAAAATGACAAAAATCGAACAACTGACAATAAAACGTAAAATATTTGGCATCCACCGACATCACGCTTGCTAATACTCCTTATACTTAATAAATATTAAATATAGACCTTCCAACATCGGTTTAAACTTAAACCTCCAAAACAAATATCGTTCAAACTCATCCAAAAATTTCAAAGATAATCGTAAAATAAGATTAAGCAATGACCTCGGTTTTGGGTTGTCACACGTACCAAGCACATCACAGTCAGATATCACTTTATCAAGGAATAAGTGGAACGTGGTATCGTGGAATTATACTTTGTCAGAACTGAGTACCAGATACCAGACCTGTTTACTAAAGCCCTATCCCGAAATAGGTTTCAGTATCTCGTTGGCCGACTTGGTATGAAGTGTATGACTCTAGAAGACTTGGAGGTTTTGGAAAATGAAGTTGCTTGATATTCTCTCATAATGATTTCTAAGCGCATCACAGCTTAGGACTCGGACCTCAAATAAGAAAGTTTATCACGGACGATAACTTATACTTCTCAACGAGAAATTCATATTTCTCGGTCATGAGCTTCTCATAAAAACATTCAATGTTTTTAAGTTCATGAAGAACGACTTCTAAGTAAATGTCAGCTTAGAACTCGCATGTAAAACCCCTGTTTTTACCTCTTTTACTATGTCACCTTACGTACACATCTTACTTGAATCAATGTAATCTCAATTCATTAATCTTATGAAGCACCAGTCTTTCATTATATAACACTGTCAATTCTAGTATATTATTAAATATATGAGACTTTTGGCATATTTAATTTCCTTAGTCTTCACAAAGTCACATTATAAACATTTAATATATACAACATACATTAATTAAGAGTTTACACCCTACATTATACCTAACTAATAAGTGTGAAAACACTTATCCTTTTACCACTTAATTAGAATAATAACCAAGCCAAAACGTTTATTTTATGTCGTAAATGTCAGAATTATGCGTGGTTTGTTTTTTATTGTGATTTAAGACCAAAATGTGAAAAGGGAAGAAAACATGGGCTTTCACGGGCTTTTATCGAAGAAAAAGACAAAAGACGAAGTCAAAAGATCAAGCGTGCAAAAAGAACGGAAGTCCAAGGCCTATTCTGAAGATTTATAGAAGAAAAAGTCTAAAGACGGAAGTTTAATAAAAGCCGAAGAACTCAAGTCTAATTAATGAAGAAATTAGAAGACGAGTTTAATTAATCCCGAGACAAAGTCGATAAAGTCGAAGAATTTAGAAGATGAAAAGACGAGAAAGAAAGAAAGAAGGAAGCTTCCAACACATGCTAACCTCCCTAATCTCCTATAAATACCCTCCTAATCTCATATTCGGAAGTGTTGGCTATTTGACACATAGTTCTTCCACCTTTAATTACTTGCACTTTCTTATTGTCATTTACTTAATTGCACCTTTATTTTCTTGCCTTTAATTTCAAGTAAGTCTTTTAATTTTGTTATTGAATCTTATTTTTAATCAAGTTCTTATTTTTAATCTCTCATTCTTCCTTTCTTTTTTGCTTAATCTTTATGTTTATGTGCTTATTGTTATGCTTATTTGATTAAGTGTTATGTTTTTATGTTTTTGATTGTTTTGGATTATTGATTTTATAGCTTATTTGTGTTTTTCTTAAATTTACTTAAGTGTTTAAAAAAAGTTATTTTTTTTAAAAAAAGTTGTTTTCGAGTATCTTTTTCATTTTAGTGTTTTCAAAAGTCTTTAAATCTTAGCTTATTAGCTTTTTCTTATACGCGATTTGGTAAAGTTTTTAGTAGAGTGCTTATTGGTTAATAGCTTATTTAGATTTGCTTATTTACGTTTTGCCTATTGCATTCCGATCATACCACGTCGAAAAGGGGTTTTAGATTCCGACCCACATTCCGATCACCCCAAATCGGAAAAGGGTTTTGCATTCCGATTGGGGATTCCAATTTGACATTCCGACGGAGGCCTTTTTGACATTCCGATAGGTGTTGGAGTCATGCATTCCGACAGAAGCTTTCCCATTGGGTATTCCGATTGGGGATTCCGACGGGTGTGTTTTTGGATATTCTGATAGGTGATTCTGACCACATTCCGACAGCGAAACTTTCGGTTGCATTCTGATAGCTTTCCGATGCAAGGATTCCGATAGGGGAGGTAAGCATACATTTCGATCGGATTCCGACGGGATTCCGATGGAGTGTATTCCGACGGTAGGCTTTGTTTTAATATTTTGTCTTAGTTTAATTTTTAAGTTTGCATTGTTTTAAGTTTTCAACTTTTCATTATTTATTACATTGTCAAACTTTATTTTCGTCGAGCTTAAATTTTTGTCATTTAATTAATTTACTTTTAAAAGTTTTTAATATTGCACCATTTACGTTTTAATTAGTTTTAGCTTTAATTACCGTCATTTACTTTAACGTTTTGCACATTTACTTTACTACAACAACCAATATATTTGTTTTCCACCAGAAGACGACTGAGTCGCACGTTAACCAGGAATCAATTTGACTAGACCGATTTCAACGAACAATTTCAGTAAGTAAAACCCTAGTTATTAAATGGCACCGCTGCCGGCTCTTTTCGTAAAGATTAACGATTTTCTGTGAGAGACGCGTTGAATTTTGGGATCCGTTCACTTGTGAACGTTATTTTTCTTGCTCAAAAATTTTGAAAAATCCATAAAAATTAAAAAATTTCAAAAATCCATAAAAATTAAAAAATTTCAAAAATCCAAAAAGATTTTTATTTTTATTTTTACACGTACATATATATTCTCTATTTCTTTGGTATCTTTTTCTTTTGCTTTTGCAGGTGTATGCGTACTAGATCTTCAACTTATTCTGAGCCCGAGACTCGTGAAGATTTAGATATGGCTGGTGTGCACAACAACAATAATCCACCCCACCCCAACATGAATAACAACAACAATCTTCCCCCGCCCGATCTTCGAACAATGGAGGAGTTGTGTCAACCTACGATGAATGGACGAGGAGGACTGATTGCGCTGATGCAAATCACGGCTCTAGAGTTTTCGTTGAAGCATCACATGATCCAACAAGTTCAAAACACTTGTCCATTTCGCGGATTACCGGATGATGATGCCAACAAACACCTCGACAAGTTCATTACCGTTACTGAAAGCATGAAGTTGCCCGGGGTTACTATGGATTTTCTTCGCCTTCACCTATTTCCACACACCTTATCCCACCATGCCGAAAAATGGTTTGATCGTCTTCCGAAGAATTCAATTCATACTTGGGACGAGATGACTTAACGATTTTTGTCGCGCTACTTTCCACCATCCATGGTCACGAGCCTTCGGAATCAAATTAGTGGATTTACATAAGAACCTGATGAATCTCTTTTTGATGCTTGGGAACGATATAATGTTTTGATCGATCGATGTCCAAACCACAACATTCTCCCCGTCACCTTAATTGATACTTTCTACAACGGTTTAACTTTTCGTGATTAATAACTGGGCTTTTGCCTAGTAAGAAAATATTATCGTCCGATCTTTTCGAATTGATTACTGGTTAAATGTGTGACTCAGTTGTTCCTGGTGGAAAAGAAATAGAATTCTTGTCGTTTTGTCTATACTAATTAAAAATAAAGACTTGGAAAGATAAACATTAAAACTTTAAAAAGTAAAGGCAAAGTAAATAAAGCGTAAATAAAGCTAGTAATGATTAAGAATAAATGAAGAGAAATTAAAAGAAATAAAAAGTAAATAACGGAAACTTAAAACGCAACTAAAAATAAACTAAGGCAAGGCTTAAAATGTAAACTTAAAATAAAACTAAAAGCAAGTAAACTAAAAGTGCGACTAAGTAAAAACGCGGGAAAAATAAAGCTAAATGTATAAAATTACAAAAACTGGAAATCACTCATTCGGAATATCACATTCATCCGGAATAAAGTCTTTCATCCGGAATAAATAGCTTCATCCAGAATAATCCTTTATTCGGAATAAAAGGCTTCATCCGGAATAAATAGCTTCATCCAGAATAATCCTTTATTCGAAATAAAAGGCTTCATCCGGACTAATCCTTCATCCGGAATAATCCTTCATCCGGAAAGAAGTGCTGATTCAGAATAAACAGGCAAATTCGGAATATCAGTTGGTGCGGAATAAAACAGTTCGTTCGGAATAATTACTGATGCGGAATAATAGCTTCATTCGGAATATCTAGTTGATGCGGAATAATTAAGAGGAAAGCACTGGTTCGGAATAAAAGTAAGAAATTGCTGGTTCGGAATAAATAAGAAAAACGTTCATCCGGAATGTTTTGATGTTTGTTCGGAATCTGGAAAACAGGTATAATACGAAGAACATGGGAAGAAGAAAAGTGCATGAATCTAATCAAATCTAACCAAAATAAATCAAAAGATTAAACCAAAATAACCACTAATGATCAACTAACAATAACCAATCAATCCAAATCACTAAAACTAACAATCATAACCAAAACAATCAAAACCCACTTGATCAAAACTATGAAAACTCAAGAACACAACCATAATCAAAAGCAAAGATTAAACAAGAAAGGTAGAAGAAGATTAATTAAAAACTTGATTAAAAAGTAAATGATTCAACAATTGAAAACATGAAAAATTAAATCTTACCTATTAAATCTTGAGAGAGAAAGCATAAATTTAGAGAGAGAAAGCATAAAATTAAACTATTCCTAATCTACTCCTAAAACTAACCCACCCTATCCTAACAAATGAGGGTGGTATATATAGGAGAGTGGAGGGGTTGGTGGCTTCCTCCTTTCTTTCTTTTCTTCCGTCTCGTCTTTAAAGTCTCTACTTTTGGCTCGGGATTTCTTTAAACTCGTCTTGAAATTTCTTCATAAATAAGACTTGAGTTCTTCGACTTTATTAAACTTCCGTCTTTGGACTTTTTCTTTGATAAATCTTCAGAATAGGCCCTGGACTTCCGTTCTTTTTTCACTCTTGATTTCTTGACTTCGTCTTTTGTCTTTTTCTTTGATAAAAGCCCGTGAAAGCCCGTGTTTTCCTTCCTTTTCACATTTTGGTCCTAAAGCACAACAAAAACACAAACCACGCATAATTCCGACATTTACGACATAAAATACACGTTATGGTCTCGTTTTCATTATAATTAAGTGGTAAAAGGATGGCTGTTTTCACACCTATCAAATCTCCTACACTTGACCATTGCAATGTCCTCACGCAATGCATTAATCACAAAGCAAGATTACACTTTTCATCACAAACAATCCACATTGGCCTTTATTAAAGAGATAGAAAATAACAAAACAAGTAAAGAAATCAAAGACTTACCTTAGGGTTTTGGAATGTCATGAATAATTATCATCCTCAAGTTTCATGTTCCCCATACCAAGATTAAAAACGAGATCATTGTTATTATAAGTTAGCAAACTAACATGAACTCATGTGGGCCAATTATTTACTTAGACTCCCTTATTCCTAAGTGTATCTCTTATATTTTATTATTGTCTTGAATGATCACGAGGATGCATTATTGACTTATTTCGATAGTTATTAAGGCTGAAAATAAAGTGGGACGATTTAATCAATAGTTAGCTAAAGGACAAACTCTTTTAAAACTGCTTCTCGGGACCTCATAAAGTTCATATCTTGGCATAACTCGCTTCACGATTTGAGACCTTTCTCGGACCGATATTTGGCAGCGACTTCATACTTCAAATCTTTGAGAGGCGTTCTTGAAATTATGGTATTCTCTTCATAATAGGAATTTCTTCACTTTAAGTTTTGAGAGATTCTTCATATTTGGACCACAACTTCTTCATTTTTCTCCAATATTTATTTTGGACTTTGATATACAACGATCCGCCTCCTTTTAGGACTTGGATCTTATTATTCTCATACCTTGCTAGGGTCTTTTCGGATAGACTTCTCCATGATCTTTTGGGGAGTACTTGCTTTTCGTCGTGTGTCTCGATCCTTCATATTGATTTTTGATAAATGATTCTTCACATCACTTTTGGATCTTTAGCAACAAAATGTAGTCCTCATGCCTTGTTAGGGCCTTTTCGGACTCGCCAATCTTCGCATCCCGCTTCAATAAGTTATGCCTTGGCTATGAACTCTAATTAATACCCAGCAACTTTTAAACGATCTTGTGCTAGAAGCTAAGTAACTTTTCAAATCGTACAACCTTATTTATTGCAGATAAATTTATTAGCAAGCGATGGGAGAATAGGCTTATAATAAACTCAAATAAATTCACGAAAGAATACCAAACTTATAATTGACTCTATCATCTCCCGTTCTCCACAATTTAAATTCCCAAGGAGTGAGACTCGTGGATGCTTAGCCAATTAAATCACAGTTTTGGGTTTTTGAGTCATCTATAGGATCTTGCAAACTCTTAGATTTTTTCAAGTTTAGAATTCGCATTTTAAAGTTCCCTTGATAAACGACTCTCTAGGATCAATTATAGGAACTTGCGAAAAGTTCTTGTTCTTAACCCGCGAGAGTTAAGACTTTCGCGTTTTAAAGTTCCCTATATAAAAGCCTAGCAAAATTTGACTTAAACACGTTAAGGATACTAGCTAGAGTGAACTTTGATAAGTAAACTCGGGTTGAGTCAAAATATTCACGACTTTGAAAAATTTAAAACCACTTTATTGAAAATTTATTCTAGCAAGGAAAGAAAATAACCATGACAAAGGAAAATACAACTCCACAACTAGGCCAAAATAGATTAAAAATTTTGAAAAATGTCAAAAAATCAAATTTTCCGGTTAAAATGAGGACAAATGCAAGGAAAAGACCACTTAACTTCGATAGAAGTCCCCCCTACACTTGACATAAACATTGCCCTCAATGTTTAAGCATGTGGGAGGAAACTCCCCTACACTTAGGACATTGTGCACGCTGATTAAATCTTGCTAAGAAAGAGACAACTAAAGAGATTCCTATTTTAATATTGAGAAATATAAAATAGTGAATCGAAAAGAGTTTAGGATAGAACCAGGAAGACAGGAACACGGAATCACGGGTCTTCAAAAGTCATCAAGAGTATGTCTTTGAAGCTCTAATCCCTGCACATGATAAGAAAGAAAACAACAAACACAACGGGGCTCCCCCTACACTTATGGTGAAAACAGGTAAAGATAGATAGATAATTGGGTTGCCTCCCAAAAAGTGCTTGTTTATGTTAGCCGAGTCACGAGCCTGACTCGTCCCCGAATTAAATGGTCCATGGGGAAGCCTCGAATGTAATACCGGGATTAAAGACCTTGTCCTCGTTCCCGGAGGACATCAATGAAGGAGAGGCGGGAGGATAAGTCTTAAATGGGAGAAAAATGCGCTCAACAACGAGAAGTATGTGAGGTCATGAGCCACGGGAGGTGGGGTGGGTAAAGGAATCACATTGTCATCCTCCAAAGACAATGGATGTTCAGAAAGCGGCAAAGCCGTAAGGTTATCAATCATAAAATAGGCAACGTCACCTCCTGGGTCAAAGCACTCATCCTCCGTAATGGTGTCTAAAGGAGTGGATGAAAGGTGCTCGGGAGGGGGACTTTGGACAATACCTTCCTGCAGCAAATTATCAAAAATAGTATCCCCCTCCGTGTCATCATCAATACCCAGAGGTATTGAGTGAATGTCGATTTCTTCTAGCAATGGGTCATTATCTTCAACGGGAGGAATAGATGGAGGTAAAGACTCGGAAAGAGGAGGAGAAGTCAACTATTCGATTTGAGCAATAAGAAGATGTACTTTCCGTAATCTGTCACGAAGAATCACGTCTTCCACCTCATCTACAAGAGCAAGTTCATCGGTGAACTTCTCGTAAGCCGGAGAGAATAAATCGTCATCGCTCGCATCTCCCGGTGGAGATTGAGAAATTTCAAAAGTGAAATTCTCATAGCACGGAGAAAAATCGGTATCATCAGGAACGACCTCCTCCGTAAGAGCAACGTCGTCCTCAAGCTCCATAATAGTCGGTATGTCACAAACCTCATCATCAAGGAATTTATCAAGACCAAAATCACTAATCTCACTTAATGAATCACCATCCTTAGACGCATTAGGAATATCGAGAGTAGGAGTAGCAACTTCAGAAGATTGGTTGAGAGCGTAAACATTGATGAGATGGCATTTATACATGATCTCATCGTTCTTTTCGGGCTTTAAATGCACAAAAATGTCATAAAAAACCATATATATGCTTGTGTTTGTTTACTTGTGTATTTTAGGTATGGATATCGTTAAAAAGACAAAAGATCACAAGAAACAAGGGAAAACGGACACGAGAAACGAATCCGCACAAAGAACCGGGCCCTAGTTCATGAATTATCCAACATTTACCCTTGAAGACTTGAAGATATGCAAGATTGATCCTCAAAAAATGAAGAAATGAAACTTAGAACCCTTGTGAATTCATAATTACAAGTTTGGTCCCTTAAGTTTGTCAAAATTGCAAAAATGTCCTTCAGCTTTGAAGAAATGGCAAGATTAGTCCCTCATCAAATCTAATTTGTCAATTATGGTCCC